>OY992876.1:261555781-262162851 GCA_963921405.1 Cepaea hortensis | reverse complement strand
GAGGAGGAGGAGAGAAGCAAGAAGGAGGAGGAGGGAAGAGGAGGAGGGAGGATGGAAGAAGAGGAGGAAGAGGGAGGAGAGGGAAGGATTGGGAGGAGGGAGAGGGAGGAAGAGGGAGGAGGAGGAAGGAGGAGGAAGAGGGAGGAGGGAGGAAGGAGGGAGGGAGAGGGAAGGAGGGGAAGGAGGAAGGAGGGTAGGAGGAGAGAGTGGGAGAGGAGGAGGAAGGAATGGAGAAGGAGGGAGGAAGAGGAAGAGGGAGGAGGAGGAAGGAGGAGGGGGAGGGGAAGAGGAGGAGGAGGAGGGAGAGGAGGAGGAGGGAGGAGGGAGGAAAGGAGGAGGAGGGAGGATGAGACGCAGGAGAGGAGGAGGAGGGAGGAGAGGGAGGAGGAGGAAGAGGGAGGGGAGGAAGAGGAGGAGAGAGGAGAGGGAGGGGGAGGAGGAGGGAGGAAGAAGAAGGAGGAGGAGGAGGGAGGATGAGAACGCAGGAGGAGGGAGGAGGGGAGGAGGATGAGGAGGAGAGAGGAGGTGGGAGAGAGGAAGAGGAAGAGGAGGAGGAGGAGAAGGAGGGGGAGGAGGAGGGAGGGAGGAATGATGAGGAGGGAGGAGGAGGAAGAGGGAGAGGAGGGATGTGGAGGACGGAGGAGGAGGGAGGGAGGTAGAGGGAGAGGTAGGAGAAAGGAAAAGGGAGGAGGAGAGAGGAGGAGAAAGTGAGGAGGTAGGAGGAGGAGGAGAAGGAGAGGAAGAGGAAGAGGGAGGGAGGAGGAAAAGGGAGGGGAGGATGGAAGAAGGAAGGAAGGGAGGGAGGGAGGGGAGGGAAAGAAGAGGGTGGGAGGAGGAGGGGAGAGGAGGAGGAGGGATGTGGAGGAAGGAGGAGGAGGGAGGAGGTAGAGGGAGGGGAGGAGGGAGGAGAAGGAAAGAAGGAGGAGGAGGGAGGAGGTAGAGGGAGGAGGAAGAAGAGTGAGGAGGAGGAGTGAGGGGGAGGAGGAGGAAGAGGGAGGAGGAGGATGGAGGAGGAAAGAGGAGGGAGAGGGAGGAGGGGAAGAGGAGAGGGTAGGAGGAGGAGGGGGAGAGGAGGAGGAGGAGAAGGGAGGAGGAGGAGGAGGTAGTAGGATGATTGATTGCCATCCCACCAGGTTAATATGTTATCGCGGACCTCAGAGAGAAGTGTCTATGTAGAAGACCATTTCCTGGACGTACGTATTTTGGGAGGGGGAGGAGGGAGGAGGAGGAGGAGGAAGAAGAAAAAAAAAACTACGACAGTTGGCTGCTCTGGACTGAAAGGAAGGCGTGTAGAAAATTTCATCTCAATCGGATGGGCCGTTCGCGAGCGTATAAAGGACATACGGACAGAGATACGGACGCACATCCTAATTTATATATAAGATATAAAATAACACAACGTAAAGGATACAGAATGAAGCTATGCGCATTATTCTTGGATGTACAAGAGATACAGCATGCAGGGCGATGCGCTACCTTCTTGATTTTTCCAACCATTGAAGAGAGAATACAAGTTTGCAGAGCACGCGCCTACCTCAGAGTTAACGCAAACACACAACATCCACTGCATAGTGAAATTATGAAGGTGAATGGCAGCAGGTTAAAAAGAGGACGGTCGTGGATGGGTCAAGCCGAAGACATTCTTCAACAGGTGTGTTCACTTGAGGACTTAGAACCTGGCAAGGAGTGGGTACTAGTGCCACAGATTTCTGTACATCCTTTTCAGTTTGCATCCAGTTAAATAGAAAATGCAGACAAGAAAATCTGGCTGCTGTGGAGACAGAAGTACAAGCGTTGATTTTCGAGAATTCGGTAGACAGTGATGCTTTCATTTACACAGATGGGTCAGTCGTCCGACATGTGAGAAGCTCATGTGCCTTCACGGCGCGGACCGGAGGGAGAATTGTGAAGGAGGACTCTGGTGCTTTCACTGAAATCACAAGTAGCCTGACTATGGAAGTCATGGCAGTAAGTAAAGCAATAACATGGCTCGAGACACAGACATTCACTAGGGCATGTTTCCTTAGCGACTCAATGAACATGATCAAGAGGATAGAGGTGGGGTCGATCCGAAGAGAATGGTTGCTGCCTCTGGAGCGGTCTCAGCTGACAAATATTAGTTTCATTTTCGTGCCAGGGCATGCGGGAGTACAAGGAAATAAGCGGGCTGACAAGCTCGCAGGTGAGGCTACGGTGAAGGGCGGACGCGCCATGGACCAGGCTGACATTCTGAATACTCTACGAGAAGTAAGACTTTTGCAAGAACCAAGTGATGACTGTGAATCCACAACCATGGTCAGACTGCGAGAACAGCAAATTAAAAGAGGGGTGGCCAAACAAGAACACTACGCAGGAAGCCAAAGAAGATTGATAAACCAACACAGAACTGGTGTCGTTAGCCGCTACACGCTGCGGGATTTGCTGAGGAGGGGATCCGAGCACTTATGGACTGAATGGTTCGATGTGCAATGAGGATGATCTTTCGACTAACTAACAACGTAATGTAGCTTTACATAACACAACTACGGAAAACATAGGACGTTGTAGCGACTAGCCTTCATCAGCAAACAAATACACAAAACGCAACATATAAACACAGGGAAGACACTACAGTGACTACATTAAGGCATATCGGGATGAGAAGAATGAATAGATGGGAAAAAAATGAGATGCGATGAAAAGAGAGTCATTAGATAACATCGAGATCACTGGAAAGATCAAGGGGAAGAGAGGCAATGAAAAATAAGGACCGCGTACTGGTCTGTCCATAACGTGGTAATCGTCTTGAGCAGGTTGTGGTGGCTTTCTGACTGATTTGATCATTCTTTTCTTTTGGTGGTATGTAACGGGCACATCAGGCTGTTCTTCTATTACTCATTCCTTCGCTAATCGGGCAGCTCTGTCGTTTCCGAGTACTCCACAGTGGGATGGTATCCATTGTATGGTGACCTTACGCTGGCTGCCTAGTTCAGAAAATAGTATCCTTAGTACTGGCAATTTCCCAGACAAGAGCACATCGAGTACTGATTTTGCATCTTTTAAATAGCACCACAGGTTGTGCCATGGTTGGTATTTAATAATTTCTCAGTTGCTATCTTGATTGCCTGGATTTTTGCATCATAGTTATGACAGTACTTTCCTGCTGGTACTCTAGTTTCGTTCATAGTGTTCAAACTTGTCCACTTTGAGTGTTCCTGTTACTGGCGTCACATAAGCCAACAGATCAGCTGGATTGTTGCCCCGCACTACAGCATCACACAGATAGTACACCCACGAAAGTCCCTGTTAGAGAGGCGTGTTTGTGTTCGGTACACACTCATACCGCATTGATTAATTTTGATTTTGATTAAATTCATTCATTCATTCATTCAGTAGCATGTCGTTTGCAGAACCTTGCTCCCATAACAACCTTCAGGGAAACCTCTGGATCATAAGCAAGACGTCCCGCATCCGATACACCCATCTGGAGATCATCCGCCACATCATGCATCCATCTTCTCTTTGGCCTTCCTCTTCCTCTCTTCCCAGGCATATACCCCTCGATTATTGTTCTCTCTAAACTTTCTTGGCGTTTCAAGTGACCAAAATATTTTAATTTTCTTTCTTTTTATCGTCATTAGTAGCCAGTCTTCTTTAATATTCAAATCTTTTCGTATGGGTGCATTTGTGCTTTTCTGTGTCTAAGATAAGTATCTTAGAACCCGTCAATAACATTTATATCCAAAAGCATTTATGCGCTATTCAGCTCGTTTAGTAAGTGTCCAGGTCTCACAGGCGTATGATATAATATGGGAAAGATGCATGCTCTTAAAAAATCTAATTTTTATTTTTGATCCAATACGGACTGATAATCGGACAATATGATCGTCTGCTGGTCACCCTGCAGGAGCTCCCGCTGGTTCACCTAAAAGTCATCCTTTCTTCTCCTGCTAGTTTACGTAAAAGTCATCGCTTCCTCTCCTGCTAGTTCACTTCAAAGTCATCCCATTTTATCCTGCTAGTTCACCTCAAAGTCATCCCTTCCTCTCCTGCTAGTTCACTTCAAAGTCATCCCATCTTATCCTGCTAGTTCACCTCAAAGTCATCCCTTCCTCTCCTGCTAGTTCACTTCAAAGTCATCCCATCTTATCCTGCTAGTTCACCACAAAGTCATTCCTTCTTCTCCTGCTAGTTCACCTCAAAGTCATCCCATCTTATCCTGCTAGTTCACCACAAAGTCATTCCTTCTTCTCCTGCTAGTTCACCACAAAGTCATTCCTTCTTCTCCTGCTAGTTCACCACAAAGTCATTCCTTCTTCTCCTGCTAGTTCACCACAAAGACATTCCTTCTTCTCCTGCTAGTTCACTTCAAAGTCATCCCATCTTCTCCTGCTAGTTCACCACAAAGTCATTCCTTCTTCTCCTGCTAGTTCACTTCAAAGTCATCCCATCTTCTCCTGCTAGTTCACCACAAAGTCATCCCATCTTCTCCTGCTAGTTCACCACAAAGTCATTCCTTCTTCTCCTGCTAGTTCACCACAAAGTCATTCCTTCTTCTCCTGCTAGTTCACCACAAAGTCATTCCTTCTTCTCCTGCTAGTTCACTTCAAAGTCATCCCATCTTCTCCTGCTAGTTCACCACAAAGTCATTCCTTCTTCTCCTGCTAGTTCACTTCAAAGTCATCCCATCTTCTCCTGCTAGTTCACCACAAAGTCATCCCATCTTCTCCTGCTAGTTCACCACAAAGTCATTCCTTCTTCTCCTGCTAGTTCACCACAAAGTCATTCCTTCTTCTCCTGCTAGTTCACCACAAAGTCATTCCTTCTTCTCCTGCTAGTTCACTTCAAAGTCATCCCATCTTTTCCTGCTAGTTCACCACAAAGTCATTCCTTTTTCTCCTGCTAGGTCACCACAAAGTCACCCCTTCGTCTACCGCTTCCTTTTATTTTTCGTTCGACAGCTCTGCGCCGAAGGGATTGCGAATGCAATTTGTAATTTCGCGTTCGAAACACAGCTGCGGGCGATTTGGAAGCAGATTGCCTTACGTTGATTTCTATATAATGGTCTGAGTGCTAGTCGTTCAGAAAGCAATGGCAAACTACTCAACGTACAGTTGCCCAGGAACCACAAGCAGTCACAAAATACTGGTGTTGATTGCGACGTCCTGTAAGGGATATGCAACTAACTTTAACTCTTTGAATTCAAGCGTAGTCCATACTGGATTGATTTTTGCGTGTGAGTTAGCTTTCCTGATTGTCAGTGTCCCTCACCATTAAGCGAACCCACTCCAACTTCTGAGGTACTTGTAATTTACGTCCCAAAGTCTAGGACGAGAAGTCACCATTTTAGTCCAATTGTCCGATGTAGGGTTTGAACCCGCTACCTAGACATCAGCACACCGGAAGTTTAAGAACGAGCGCTCTTATTTATTCGGCCACACTGACGCCATATAGTTTGTACTTCTATATGGATTAGAAGCATGAACAATGAGCAGACAAGCTGGGGGGGGGGGGGGGGCGACATCTATTGGCAATGGAAATGTGGTTTCTGAAGAAAATGCAAAAATACCGGATACGAGTCATGGTAGAGACAAGAACACAGCGCTGATCCACGACTCTGGTGATCGTGCGAGATGGCGAAAAATGACCGCCCACGCTGATTGGCATGGCACATGCTGACGACACTGACCTCACTGACTAGGTTAAATTCCAGAGGATTGACTCCCATGTACAGAATTTGACTCCGCCGGCTCGGCCCGTCTTCGACAGAACTGCGAGCCACTTACCCAGAGCATGGCATAAAACATGAATTCCCTTGCCCTAGGAAGACCCTCAGGATTTCCGGAACAACAGAACTGATGGTCAACAACGATGGTGGCCAATTCGCCTCTGAGGCGCTGTCGTGTCTTCCTTTAAAGTGTCGTCCCTGGAGTGGGGGGAGTCAACACCCACATTATAATTTTTTCCCCATTATCAATATCCTGGAGAATCCACCAGCTTCCGTCCAACACACTCCATCAGCCCGTGGACACCTTTTCCTATCAATCTCTCACTGTTGTACTATGCCCCCTCTCATACTTCCCCAACGCAACATACTCAACAACTCTTGCTTCCAAAAAATTAATAAAGATTAATTTATTAAAAGAAAAGTGTAACGTATATGAGACGTGTCTGTGAAGAAAATGTATGTCGTGTATTCTGATGTAAATGTATAGGTCAGCCTTCAAAGTTCAGGATCAGAGTCCACTCATCATGGCAAGGATTACACGACATCACACGAGTCAGTACAATAGACCTCACCAATTGCCGCTTCTTTTCCGCCAGACTTGTTATCCTCCATGAACCTTGATAACCATGAAATCTGAGTCCCAATCGAAACTACAGTCCGGGAACACTATTAATGTTTGTTCCTAACAAAAACTGTTCCTAATAGTTTGTAGAAAACTGAGATCTCATACTTCCTGCACAGTACAAAAAAAAACAAAAAACAATAGAACACTGTCCCATGAACATGGCGTTTGTCCTTCTTGCGAAATGTTCTATGGATTTCCTTATTTTCTCGTTATTGTCTTAACGTTATAATGTTCTTGATATGTGGAACCACCACACTTAAATGTTATCTTTCCTCCAATGTGAACCTCAATCACTATTGGTGTGTTAAAGACTGGTATGACCTACAACTCATTCGGTACTTATCCTGTAGGATACTTTTATCATTCAGCTCCCCTGAGCAATGTTTCTCATCTTCCTCTAGCATAGGCTCATTGATGAAGTTGCGGGCCAATCTTCCTGCGCCAAACTTTATTTGATTTTTCCTTGGTTCCGTGTTCTTCCTTCCAACTAGAGGGAACCTTATGCAAAACCGCCTCATTCCGGGATGGCTGCTACACTTTGCCATAACGACACATGCTAGTTAATATTAAATTAATCTAACACTGTAGAGCTCTTCCACAAACACGTCCATCATAATCCACGGTTTTGGTCAACACTGTTTCTCCCAATCATGGTTTATGGTAAAACCTAAAATTGGTCACTTGACGGTATTCATTATGTCCACACAGGTGTTATTTGGACATATCATCCATTGTCCAGAATCTATCCTCCCTGGCTTAGTCACTGTCAGAGTTGTCATCACTTGTTTTGACATCCCCAACAAGCTAGCGAGTTACTGTATGATCCCAACAACAGTTGTCAATAGCAATCTGCCAATCTGCGTGATGTCCGGAAACTATAAATGACAGACTGACTGTTTTCTCCCGAGCTGAGTACTTCCGCTTTCCATCCAACCTGTTTATGAACTGTCAAAGCGATGTATGGACTCATCTCACTCACTTCCCCTACACATCTGCAGCTGTTAACTTTGCCCGACCTGTGATGGATGACATCCGATTGCAACCAGGATCCGACGGGTTCTATCTGTATTCGAATGTTGATAAACTGTCAAAGCGATGCAGGGACCCGTCTCACTCACCACCGAGTGTTCCCAATCCGTCGACCAGATGTAAACACGTGCAGTTACATTTTCTGGATTTGTTGAAACAACCTTTGGCCTCGAACATGCCGCTAATTCAGAACGCCTCTTATTCTCGTCACTGGTTAAATCACGTTGGTCTATTATGTGACAGGCGCTACAAAATAAAATTAACATCATCGATGGTTAGTCGGTTATCGCGGTTCCAACTTCACGGCAAAGGATCGTCCTTATAATGCTCCATTCCTGTGCCAGTGAATATCGCAGAAAATGCTTCTCACTGCTCCATGTGAAAAGTGGAACAGACAGGAGTCTCGACAAACCAACAGCCCTCACACGTATATCATGCTTAAATGCCGCTGCCAGAATGCCAACACAAAAGTCTGCCATGAAAAATTCTGTTCATCGTCGATGGAAGCGGCAGTCAATAGAAAACCAGCAGCCACACATTACAGCATAAGGTAAGCTCACTTTGTTCAACGACCGGCCCGCCATCATTATTATGAACATACAGTTCACGCTACAAACAACCGCGGACAGATGTTAAAGCACACCACACGAAATTCACAGCTCACAGTGTCGCTCCATGCACTCAGCTCAGTAGCTGGGCCACGGGGCCATTATCAACGATTGAATTGAGCCACTCCTCTAAGGAGATTGGTACGCTATCTTCGTGACGTAACTCTGACATCAGCAGTAAAAAATGGCTGGGCCTGCACAGTTGGGTGGGGTATTGGTATAAGGTGGGACATGCGTGGTCAGCGTAGTGTGGTACTGGTACAAGGTGGGACATGCGTGGTCAGCGTAGTGTGGTACTGGTACAAGGTGGGGCAGGCGTGGACAGGGTATTGGGGTACTGGTACAAGGTGGGGCAGGCGTGGTCAGCGTAGTGGGGTAGGGGTGCACCATGGGACAGACGTGATCAGGGTAGTGAGGTACTGGTACAAGGTGGGACAGACGTGGTCATGGTAGTGTGGTACTGGTACAAGGTGGGACAGACGTGATCAGGGTAGTGAGGTACTGGTACAAGGTGGGACAGGCGTGGTCAGGGTAGTGTGGTACTGGTACAAGGTGGGACAGACGTGATCAGGGTAGTGTGGTACTGGTACAAGGTGGGACTAGCGTGGTCAGGGTAGTGTGGTACTGGTACAAGGTGGGACAGACGTGATCAGGGCACTGGGGTACTGGTACAAGATGGAACAGGCGTGGTCAGGGTAGTGTGGTACTGGTACAAGGTGGGACAGACGTGATCAGGGCACTGGGGTACTGGTAGAATATGGGACAATCGTGGTCAGGGTAGTGTGGTACTGGTACAAGGTGGGACGTACGTGATCAAGGTAGTGGGGTACTGGTACAATATGGGACAGACGTGATCAGGGTAGTAGGGTACTGGTACAAGGTGGGACAGACGTGATCAGGGTAGTGTGCTACTGGTAGAATATGGGACAGTCGTGGTCAGGGTAGTGTGGTACTGGTACAATGTGGGACGTACGTGATCAAGGTAGTGGGGTACTGGTACAATATGGGACAGACGTGATCAGTGTAGTGGGGTACTGGTACAATATGGGACAGACGTGATCAGGGTACTAGGGTACTGGTACAATATGGGACAGTCGTGATCAAGGTAGTGGGGCACTGGTACAATATGGGACATGCGTGATCATGGTAGTGGGGTACTGGTACAGTATAGGGCATACGTGATCAGGGTAGTGTGGTACTGGTACAATATGGGACAGTCGTGATCAAGGTAGTGGGGCACTGGTACAATATGGGACAGGCGTGATCAGGGTAGTGGGGTACTGGTACAGTATGGGGCATACGTGATCAGGGGACCGGGGTACATGTACAAGGTGGGACAGACGTGATCAGGGTAGTGTGGTACTGGTACAAGGTGGGTCTGGCGTGGTCAGGGTAGTGTGGTACTGGTACAAGGTGGGACAGACGTGATCAGGGCACTGGGGTACTGGTACAAGATGGAACAGGCGTGGTCAGGGTAGTGTGGTATTGGTACAAGGTGGGACGTACGTGATCAAGGTAGTGGGGTACTGGTACAATATGGGACAGACGTGATCAGGGTAGTAGGGTACTGGTACAATGTGGGACAGACGTGAACATGGTACTAGGGTACTGGTACAAGGTGGGACAGACGTGATCAGGGTAGTGTGCTACTGGTAGAATATGGGACAGTCGTGGTCAGGGTAGTGTGGTACTGGTACAATGTGGGACGTACGTGATCAAGGTAGTGGGGTACTGGTATAATATGGGACAGACGTGATCAGGGTAGTAGGGTACTGGTACAATGTGGGACAGACGTGAACAGGGTACTAGGGTACTGGTACAAGGTGGGACAGACGTGATCAGGGTAGTGTGCTACTGGTAGAATATGGGACAGTCGTGATCAGGGTAGTGGGGTACTGGTACAATATGGGACAGACGTGATCAGGGTACTAGGGTACTGGTACAATATGGGACAGTCGTGATCAAGGTAGTGGGGCACTGGTACAATATGGGGCATGCGTGATCAGGGTAGTGGGGTACTGGTACAGTATAGGGCATACGTGATCAGGGTAGTGTGGTACTGGTACAATATGGGACAGTCGTGATCAAGGTAGTGGGGCACTGGTACAATATGGGACAGGCGTGATCAGGGTAGTGGGGTACTGGTACAGTATGGGGCATACGTGATCAGGGGACCGGGGTACATGTACAAGGTGGGACAGACGTGATCAGGGTAGTGGTGTATTGGTACAATATTGGACAGACGTGATCAGGGTAGTGTGGTACTGGTAGAATATGGGACAGACGTGATCAGGGTAGTGGTGTATTGGTACAATATTGGACAGACGTGATCAGGGTAGTGTGGTACTGGTAGAATATGGGACAGACGTGATCAGGATAGTGGTGTATTGGTACAATATGGGACAGACGTGATCAGGGTAGTGGGGTACTGGTACAATATGGGACAGACGTGATCAGGGTAGTGGGGTACTGGTACAATATGGGACAGACGTGATCAGGGTAGTGGGGTACTGGTACAATATGGGACAGACGTGACCAGGGTAGTGTGGTACTGGTACAATATGGGACAGACGTGATCAGGGTAGTGTGGTACTGGTACAATATGGGACAGACGTGATCAGGGTAGTGTGGTACTGGTACAATATGAGACAGACGTGATCAGGGTAGTGGGGTACTGGTACAATATGGGACAGACGTGACCAGTGTAGTGTGGTACTGGTACAATATGGGACAGACGTGATCAGGGTAGTATGGTACTGGTACAATATGGGACAGACGTGACCAGGATAGTGGGGTACTGGTACAAGGTGGGCAGGCGTGGTTTGGGTCCTTTGGGGTATAGTGTGGAAGAACAGATAAATCATGATAACCTAGAGAGAATGGTGCAGCAGGGAGTGACCAAAGCACGCAGTGCTCCGAGGACGGGCCAGATGGACACATGATCAGAATATAGCTGGTGTTGTTAGTTTTTGGACTCTTCGCTGACTGTAAAGAGGAGGACGAGTGTGTATGGAAATATCCCGAGTGATATTATGTCGTTTCTTGACTCAAGTAAACTCAACCCAACTCAGTAAACAATAAACAGGACTCATTTTACGAACAATGCAGAATGTTTAATGTAAAAAAATGGTTACTTTCAAATGCCAATGCATAATTTGTTGTGTTGCTTTCCAGTTTCTTGTAGCAGTCTTATAGTTGTATTGGTACAAGATGTCAAAAGGAAACAGTGGATACATTCAAACAAATGCAATAAACAAATAAATATTAATGTGCCCGGCAGAAAATATATTCCACGGCGGTCATAGGCATCTCAAACATGAGAGACAAGACGGCGCTAAGCAGGAAGGCCAAGGTCAGGCTGCCGATGTAGTTGTAAACCTGTGGGCAACGACAGTAAACACAATCATTTCATGACAACGGATAGACAACACATCCATCCATCCATCATGAGCCATGCCGGTAAGCGTGGGCGGTCATGTTCTGCCTTCTCACTCGATCACCAGAGTCGTGGATCAGCTCTGTGTTCCTGTCTCGACCATGCCACATAGCCAAGCCATCCAGGTACTTGCTTCTATGTCTTCCCCTTGGCCTGTTCCCCTCGATCTTACCAGTTGTCACCAAGTTCTCCAAATCATTTCTTCTCATAACATGCCCAAAAAATTGTGACTGTCTACGTCTAATGTCTCTAATCCCACGGGAAGGTTAACCCGGTCAACAAATGCCCGCAGAAGTCGGATGTGTCGGCCTAACGGCGTAAGAACGCAGCTCTGCTGTAAACAGGCACAACGCAATCACGTCCGAAAAAAATACTCCGGATGAACGCAGCAGAAGAAGATGTCTCTAATCAGTTTACGATCTTCATTTGTTTCTTGAAGGACTTGTTCATTGGTCTTTCTGGCTGTCCATGGTATTCTTTGCATTTTCCTCATAAACCACATTTCTACAGCCATCAGATGTTTTTCAGCCTTACTGCTCATTGTCCAAGCTTCACATCCAAATAAAAGTACAGGTTCTATGTAGCATCTCAACACTCTTTTTCTCGTTTCAATTGACATCTTTTTATTGGTCAGTATGTTTTTCATCTTGCCAAAGGCTACTTTTGCCATGGTGATTCTTGTTCTAATCTCTTCAAGACATCTCCCATCAGATGTTATTACTGTTCCGAGATAATTGTACCTATTCACTTGTTGAAGAATATTCCCATTTACTTGTATATTACACTGTGGTATTTCGTTCTTTCTAGTGACGACCATAATCTGTGTCTTTTTACAATTTAATTCTAACCCTAGTTGTTCACTGTGTGTAACAACCGCATCTACTAAATTTTGCAGGTCCTGTTCATTGTCTGCAATCAAGACTGTATCATCTGCATATCTAATGTTATTGATGCATCGTCCCCCAATGTTGATTCCTTCCATATCTTCAATATTTCTGAAAATACTTTCACTGTACAGGGAAAACAGATCTGGAGACATTACACATCCCTGCCTCACATCTCTCTTAATAGGCTGATATTGGCTTACTTCATTATCAACTCTTATGGCAGCTTGTTGTTTCCAATATATGTTTTTAACAAGTCTAAGATCTTATCCATCAATTTGCATCTTTATCATGTTGACATGTCTCACTTTATCAAAAGCCTTTGTGTAGTCAATAAAGCAAGGGTGTAGATCTTTGTTTACTTCTATAGAACGGTTCTCAGTATATACACAGCGTTTACTCTTTGCATGATAATTCTTAGCAAAATCTTCGTGATGTGACTGATTAAACTAATTACCTTATGGCAGTGGTTCTCAACCTTTTTTGGTCAGTTCCCCCCTTCACAATATTTTTAGGACGTCATCCCCCCCCCCTCACCATATTTTTAGGACATCATTCCCCCCCCCCTTCCTTACCATATTTTTAGAACGTCGTTCCTCCCCTTTTGTATTTCCTCCCTAAAAATTTCCCCCTGCCCCTACACAGTATACGTAATAATTGAAGCTAAATTTAATAGCACATACTAAAACAAGTCTAGACATGTACATAAAATGTGATTTGCGGATTTACTTGCGTTATAAAATGAATTTCAGAAGGGTGATGCGTACAGAAGCGTAAAGTATGAAAGGAAAAACAAGATCAAGTAATCGGTTCTTGTATTAACGCGATCTTGAAATAATCTTCATCCCCCCCCCCCTGGAAACCCCAAAATTCCCCCCTGGGGGGGGGGAATTCCCCACCGGTTGAGGATGCTTTTCACACATACACGCATACGCGCACGCACGCACAAATGCACACGCGCACGCGCGCCCACACACACACACACACACACATCACGATTTCCGCTTAGACCTGGGATTATGCTGTCTTCTACCACTCTGGGATGTACAAGTCCTCTCCTTCTTCAGTTGCCCTTTATACCCCATCGGACTATAGGTCCCCATCCAGCTCGAGCGAAGTGGTCCCTTCCTTTGCTATCTCGTTCAGCTCCCCCAAAGTCTTCCCCATGTTATTACTTTCTATCTCTAATATTTTTCTTCGGGTGTTGTAAGGTCTCCGGCTACTTTATCGGCTCTATGGGTGACGTACTAGTTGCTCGCATCACAAGAAGACAGTCCACATCCTTTGGGCATTCCATGAGACGAGGAAAGCTGGAATAATTGTCGCAACTGGAAAACTGGAGGGAATGAGAAGCAGGCAGAGACTAAGAGAGATGATACTGGATATTTTTACATCACGGCATGGCAGTACACGAGACAGAAGGCTGTGAATAGACATGACAACCAACGCCACAAGGCATGGATTATAAGAAGTAGATGAGTCTACTTACTACATTCAGGTTGGCAGGGTCAAGGTAGATTGTTGTCCGTCTGCTATAGACTACAAACATGATCAGCATCGGGTGGAGTAGGTACAATGAGTAGGTCAGCTTTGACAGCACCAGGAACGGTCTCCAGCTGAGAATCACGTTGGCATATCCTAAATATTCATTGGTTGGAATTAATGCATAGATTTGACAAAAAATAATGATGTTCATTGGTTCTAATTAATGCATAGATTAGACAATAATAATGAGATTTATTGTAATAACAATTTTTTTTTTTTGCATATCCTTTACAGGACATCGCTGTCAACACCAGCATTTTACCGCTGTCGTTGATTTCTTGGCAAGATTACGCCCAGTAGTTTGCCATTGTTTTCTGAGCGGCCGGCTCACTTATCCTGTAAGTTATCAACGCGGCGAGAACCGCTTCCAATTCTCGCGCGCTCCGTGGATAAACGGGATTACGGAGAAAGTCGTTTAACACCTAGGCCAGGGAGCGCGGCAATAACAATATTTACATTTGAGATAGGCCAGGGAGCGCGGCAATAACAATATTTACATTTGAGAATAACCAGATCCTAAGCCTTGGTCGGCAACTGGTCTAGAATCGAAGTTCCGACAGGCGGACAGTTAGAGCATTACTTTGCTGACACGACAGCTTCAGCAGCTTGTCTTGTTACAGGTGTATTGGTGTTACCTTTCCTCTGGAGTAAACTAGGCACGCTGAGAGAGGGATCATACAGCATGGGCAACACATGGTTTATAAAATTCAACCCAGGCTTTGTGCAATGGACAGGTTATTATGCGTTATTTATTTATTTATTTTTTTTAAAGCACAACAACTACGGTCTGTCAAGACGGCAAGGTGCCAGTGCAATATCTACTTTCTCGCATTCATTGACAGGGACTTATTGTATAAGATCCTTGTTCACTGTCTGAAATGCATCCTAGTTTGTTTTTAATCTTCGTCACTCCCCCAATCGAGGAGCGGCAGGCCGAGTGACTAAAATGCCGGATTCTCCTTCGGGACACCCGGGTTCAAATCCTCGGAAAGGTGTGGAGTTTTATTTCTGTCGAGGGCAAAAAAAAAAAAAAACAACTCCAATTGCACAGTTCGCGGCGACTGCACTAGCCAGGCGGCCCTAATTCCTCAGGCTCAAGACCCCCTGCCATACACCGCAAGGTGCTATATTGGCAGTAAATGATAGTTTTTGACTCCCCCAATATGATGACTGCCCTCAATGTTTTGAATTAATCAAACTGGTAAATCATTTTCCTTCTATTGGTATACCCATTTTAATTGTAGCTTTTTCTTTCATGAAACTATGTTTCAGTTTTCTCCATATTCAAGGAAAATTCCGTTTTTATTTTTCATTTTCTATTACTATAATGTCCAACAGTTGTTGATAGTTTGCATGTTCAATGATCAATACTACAATGATCAATACTACAATGATCAATACTGTATCGTTAGTTGGGTGTTGAGGCCGCCTTTTTTCCCGGAACACATTTTAATGGCCTGCGTCGACCAGGGGGCTCCGGTAAATCTCAAGAATTAAAATCCGCCCTGATGAGTACCAAACCGTGACCACAGGGGCCAGCAGGCGAACGTCTAGCTACGACGCCACCGAGGCTGCCTGGGTTCATAATGCTAGCCCCACATTTGGAAGACGTCGTAACGTTAAGGTCAAATAAATCAGGCACAAGCCTGGGTTCCAAATGTTGCTGTATGTAGCCGAGGCGCGGTGTTGGGGTGAGCGCCCAACATTGCTCAAATACCTCAATGGCTCGTGAATACATAACCTATGCAGCAAAAGTCCAACTCCTGGCCTTCACGTGGCGGACCTGTTTAAACTAACAGGAGAAGGGGCGACGGCGAGTCTCTGGCGCCGGAAAATAACCAGTATGCTCTAGATGTGTATGCACGTACATGCATGCGCAGACAGGTGTGTGCGCGCGTACACATCTACACTCGAGTGAGACCACAGTCTGCTCTAGCAAAGAAAGGTGCTGAAGACGGAGGCAACCAGCCAAGAGGCGCACCACAGAAATCAGGATGCCACGCAATCACGCAAAATGGAATATGTCGACTACTGCTAATCGTTATGGTGCTCGCCCTGCTTTGGACCCCCAGGCAGGTGCAGTGCCGGGCCCTATGTCTCGAAAGGGTCCAACCCCAACTACTGGAGGTCCTTCTCAGATGTCCCGTGGAGCCAGGGGACATGAGAATAGGACGACTGGCCATACTAAACTAAGACTTAAAATAATGCACTGGAATGCGGAGGGAGTCAGCAACAAAAAAATAGAATTAGAAAAAATCTTGGACCAAGAAAAAGTAAGCATATGTTGCTTGCAAGAAACTCACCTCAATGAAAATATAGCCTTCAAAATCAGAGGCTACCAGTGTTACCGATCTGACCGAAAGAACAGGCGAAAAGGTGGGATACTGACCCTTGTAAGAAATAACATCATGGCTTCCCAAATCAAAGTCTACATGGAAGGGGCTGAGTATCAGACACTTAAACTTAAGACAGGTAATACAGATCTACATCTGATCAATTACTACTGTCCAAGTGACCGCCCACAGGCACTGGACACTCTACCACTAAAAGAAAAAATGATTGTGTGTGGCGATTTCAACAGCCACTCGCAGAGCTGGGGCTATGATCACATGGACCAGAGAGGAGAGAGACTGGAAGACTGGCAGGATGAGAATAGATTCATCTTGATTAACAAGCCGTCCGACCCACATACTTTCTACTCGAGATCATGGCACTCTACAACTACACCTGACCTGGCTTTTCATTCACCAGACCTGGAGTGGAACATTACACGAACTGTTGGGAAACAACTTGGTGGCAGTGACCATCGGCCAGTTTTTCTAACCGTAGAAAATGAGCTTGTAAGTGAAAGCAGCACCCTCTCGAGGTGGAACTACAAGAAAGCAGACTGGGCAATGTACAAGCATCGCACCAGCATACTGGTTAGAAACCTGAACACTGAGAAAGACATAAATAAAGCAGTTGAAGAGTTTGGGAAATGCATACTACAGGCAGCGCGAGAAACAGTACCAAGAGGAGCCCGTAAACAATATAAACCCTACTGGAGTAGTGAACTGGAACAGTTGCATAATGATGTTGAAGTGTGTAGAAAGCAAGCAGAGGCCACACCCAGCCAAGAGCACCACAATAAATTCCAGCATGCAAAAGCCAAATTTCAAAGGGCCAAGCTGCAGGCTAGACGGAAAAGCTGGCAGGAGAAAACAGAGTCTCTGAACTTTGAAAGAGACACAAGGAAATTGTGGAAGCTAATAAAACAGCTTAATGACGAGGGCACAGGGAGAAACTCAAAAATTGCACTACATAAAGATGGAAAAATCTTAACAAGAAAGCAAGCAGCTGACCATTTTGCGGACTCGTTCGCACAAGATAGCAATATCAAAATTAGTCCAGAGAAACAACAAGAGATTCGAGAGAAACGACAACATACAGGACAGAAGGAAATAGTACATGAGGTTCTGGAGGCACCCATCACAATCAGCGAACTGGAGCTAGCCATATCAAAACTGAAAATGAGAAAGTCACCAGGAGCTGATGGTATCTCCAATGAAATGATCAGGAACCTAGGAACAGAGGCCAAAACAAAGCTGTTGCAGATCTTCAATAACAGCTGGACTTTAGGCAGTGCTCCACAAGCCTGGAGAGAAGCAATCATGATACCCCTCCTAAAATCAGGGAAAGATGGTTCCATTGCCTCTAGCTACAGACCAATTAGCCTCACCAGCTGTCTCTGCAAAACACTGGAGCGCATCATCAATCACAGACTGCAGTGGTACATTGAAAGTAAAAACATCCTTGTGCCACAGCAGGCTGGCTTTAGGCAGTGCTACTCTACGGAAGATCAGACAACCTACCTCTCTCAAGAAATTGAGGATGCATTCCAAGAGAAGAAGCTGGTGCTTGCGGCATGGATAGATCTGAAGAAAGCCTTTGACAAAGTCTGGAAAGAAGGTCTGATGAAGAAACTGAGAAACTGCAAAGTCAATGGAAGAATGTACAAATGGGTGAAAGCATACTTGCACAACAGAAGAGCCCGAGTACAGATAGACGGACTCAAGAGCAAGAAAGTACTACTGCGTCACGGTGTCCCCCAGGGCGGAGTCTTGTCCCCCACACTTTTTCTAATCTTCATCAATGATCTTGTTGCTCACCTACCGCATGGAATTAAAGCGGCAATGTACGCCGATGACCTGGTTCTATGGAGCACAAATGAATATGCATCAGTGGCCACCAGATTGCTACAAAGAGCTGTAGATACATTTGCTGCATGGGCAAATAGATGGTGTGTCAGCATAAACACTGACAAGTGCAGCACCACCCTATTTACCCTCTCTCCAAAACAAAAGGCAGGGATCATCCAGATAAATGGAACACCCCTAAGAGAAGATAAAGAACCAACATACCTTGGAGTAACATTTGATGGCAAGCTGACATGGAGAAAGCACATCAACAAAGCAGTAGCAAAAGCCAGAAGGAAAATAGCCATCCTGAGAAAGCTAAGTGGAACCACATGGGGAGCCAGTACGAAAATACTTAGCAAAGTTTACCAACAGAGCATACGACCACACCTGGAATATGGGTCAACTGCGTGGTGTTCAGCATCAAATACCACACTACAAGAGCTGGACAAGGTGCAAAATCAAGCACTTAGAGTCACCACAGGAGGGATGAGATCAACCCCTATAGTGGAAATGGAGAAGATGGGGACGACACAGGCACTGAGTGAGCGCAGAGATACGAAAACGCTAATACAAGCAGAAAAGTTCCTCAGCTTGCCAGGCCACCCTATGAAGAACAGATTTGAAAACCTAGCTATGGGGCGGTTGAAAAGAAGTAGTTTTATCCACCAGGCCAAACGACTCTGCAGAGAAACCACTGATCTGCCCACAGTTGGTATCCCCCTAACAACTATTCCAGAGCGAACTCCATGGAAAGATGAGCATAGACTATCGTTACAAATCCAGACAAAAGTGAGAGGAATATTTGACAAGGAAGAACAGAACAGTGTGCAGCGCAGAACAGCCACTCTCAGCTTCCTTGATGAAGAATACCCACAGGACCTCTGGATCCGAGTCTACACAGATGGGTCAGCACAAAATGCTGTTCGAAATGGAGGAGCGGGAGTGTACATAGAATACCCAAATAATACTAGGGACACAGCCAGAGTACCGACAGGAAAGTACTGCCATAACTATGATGCCGAAATTGAGGCAATCAAGATAGCAACAGAGAAATTACTAAATAACAGCAATGGTACACAACCTGTGGTGCTACTAACAGATGCAAAATCAGTACTCGAGGCGCTCCTCTCTGGGAAATTGCCAGTATTAAGGACACTGCTTTCTGAACTTAGCAGTCAGCATAAAGTCATCATACAGTGGATACCATCCCACTGTGGAGTACCCGGAAACGACAGAGCTGATCAATTGGCTAAGGAAGGAGCCAAAGAGGAACAGCCTGATGTGCCCGTTACATACCACCAAAAGAAAAGAATGATCAAATCAGTCAGAAAGCCACCAAAACCTGCTCAAGATGACTACCACATTATGGACAGACCAGAACAAGTCATTATTCTGCGCCTCAGAACAGGACACAATAGATTACGCAACCACATGTATACAAAATTCAAGATTGGTGAAACAGCCATGTGCACATGTGGATTGGCGTCGCAGACAGCAGAGCACATACTCCAAGACTGCCCAAAATATAACATATCTAGGCAAACCTTCTGGCCTAGAGAGACGACAGTGGAAGATAAACTCTATGGACCACTGTGTGAACTGAAAAAAACAGTTCAATTCATGCAAGAGACGACATTGCAGATATAGACATATTTCAAGCGAACGAAAGAAGAAGAAGGCACAAGCCTGTCACGAGGAGAACAGAAATACCATAATGTACGGGGGAGCTTCAAATGAATACCTTAAAAGTATGATAGAAATTACAATAACCATGTCATTGTCTTGTAACCTGTCAATATTGTTGTTGTGGGTGTCAAGAGTGGTAAGCACGTTTAAGGACAGTTTAGAGATGGCCGCCCCATTTTTGACATGTACCATAAAGGAGCAGCGTTCTGTGATCATTTTTAAAAAAAAATATAAGTGAAAGGGTGAAAACGATATAAGTTCATCGGCAAATGAAGGTCCAGAATGGTGATGTATGCCTGCCAGTCCAGCAAGTGCATGAGTGGAGTAGGAAGTTTCAAAACGGCGTGACTTTTTTGACAGGCTGTTCACATCGAGAAATGAACAAGAAAATTTTTTTCTACAAGAATCCAAGCACTTTCTCGGCGCTAGAGGACTTGCATTGAACGCAATGGTGACTAGATCGAAAAGTGATACATTTCTTTACTTCTTCGAATATATCCCCCCCCCCCCCAAAAAAAAAAAAAAATAAGGTTTTCTTTTGAAGCCGCATCGTAATATATGATTATTCATTCATTGGCACCTTGCCGTCTTGACAGACGATAGTTTGGTACATTGTGCTTCAAAAAGGCATAATAACTACAACCCGGGGTGGTGGCGAATGTGGCTGATAAGGCCAATTCGCGATGTAAATGTTCGTCCACAGTCGATGCATATGAAAACATGGTCATTTCCACCATCATGCACCATCTTACGTCTCACACGCTCGGTGTGTGCTTTATCTGCAATCATTTTCTCCTTTGTCTTTATTCTATTTCTGATAGTTGCCCTCCACGCAACACGTTCAGCGGCGACGTGCTCCCAATGTGCATTATCAATGCCTGTATCAATCATGTCCCGCTTACACACATCTTTGTATCGTAGTAGAGGCCGACCCTGAGATCTCTTATCCATCTGTAATTCACCAAAAAAGATGTCCTTCGGCATTCTACCATCATCCATCCTCCTAACGTGTCCTATTCATCTAAGTCTACGAAGACTGAGCATGGAACAAACCGTCACACAACCTGGTCTTTCCAATACTCCGGTATTTGTGATGTTGTCTTGCCATCAAGTATTCTTCGCAGACACTGCATATGAAAGCTGTTTAAACGTTTCTCTCGGTGTGAGTAAGTTGCCCAGGTTTCACCGCCATAAAGAAGAGTACTAAGGACACAGGCTTGGTAGACAAGGACTTTTGTCCTTATATTAACCTGCTCATTGTTGTTGCTGCCTTACCAATCCTGATGTTGATTTCCTGATCTAGGGATAATTTGCTATTTACCTCTGATCCTAGATATGTAAAATGGTCTACTATCTCCAGTTCGGCGTCGTCAATAAAGATTGATGGTACCCCATGTGCACCTTGCGACATAATCTGTGTCTTCTTTTTGTTATTATTTTGGTTATATATGATTAGGAAATAAGAAATATCACAATGTAACATATGATTAGGAAGATAGAACTACCACAATGTAATATATGATTAGGAAGACATATTTTTTTTTGTTTTTAGTGTTGCATATCCCTTACAGGACGTTGCCGTCAACACAATCATTTTTCAGCTGCTATTGATGTACTAGGCATGTTTTACGTTCAATAGTTTGCCATTGCTTTCTGAATGACCGGCTCCCATACCAACACGTTATAACACAACGCGACACGGTCTGCTGCACAAATCGGTCGCAGCTGAGTTTCGAACGCCTGGTAAGCGGCTCACGAACCGCGTTCGCAAGCCTTTGGCCACGAAGACATAACTACCACAATGTAATATATGATTACGAAGACAGAACTACCACAATGTAATACATGATTAGGAAGACAGAACTGCCACAATGCAATATATTGGATTATTTATAATGTGGACAGATTTCAAAACCAATGCGCAAATAAGACAAGAGTCTAAGCAAGATATTGTATCCAATTTTATAAGAAAACGCCGTTGGACCTACATCGGCCATGTACTCAGAATGGACAAGACAAGACTCCCCTACCAAGCCCTCATATGGTCACCAGTAGGGAAAAGAAAACGGGGAAGACCAAGAGAGACCCTGCGTAGAACCATCATCAGAGAAGGCTCATTCAACGGCCAAGTGAACATCCAAGATCTACAACAGGTAGCAGCGAACCGCCAGACATGGAGAGCCATGACTTCTGCCCTATACGCCGACTTAGGCTCAAGTGGAAAGACTAACTAACTAACTAATGATAGAAATACCACAATGTAATATATGATTAGAAGAACAGAATTACCACGATGCAATATAAGGATTAATGGGGATATTCTTAAACCAGTGAATCGGTACAACTATCTCGGAACCGTCATAACATCTGATGGGAGATGCCTTGAAGCGATTAGAACAAGAATCACGATGGCGAATGTGGCCTTTTGCAAGATTGGAAACATAATGGCTAATAAAAAGATGTCAATAGCAACGAGAAAAAAAAAGAGTGTTGAAGTACTACATAGAACCTGTACTTTTGTGTGAATGTGGAGCGTGGATAATGAGCAGTCAAGCTGAAAAAAAAATCTAATGACAGTGGAAATGAGGTTTCTGAGGAGAATGTAAAGAATACCATGGGTAGACAGTAAAATCAATAAGCAAGTCCTACAAGAGGCAAATGAAAACTGTAAACTGATTAGAGAAATTAAACGTAAACAGTCACGATTTTTTGGGACATATGAGAAGAAATAAACTAGAGAACGTGGTGACAACTGATAAGATCGAGTGGAAGAGAACAAGGGGAAGGCAGAGAAGTAAATACCTGGATGACTTGGCCACGTGGCATGGTCGAAGCAAGAACACGGAGCTGATCCAAGACTCTGATGGTCGTGCGAGATGGCGAGACATGGCCGCTCACGCTCATCGACATGACACGGAGATGATGATGATGATGATGATGATGATGATGATGATGATGATGATGATGATGCTGATGATGATAATGATGCTGATGCTGATGATTCTGATGACGATGATGATGATGATGATGATGATGATGATGATGATGATGATGATGATGATGATGATGATGATGATGATGATGATGATGATGATGACGAAGATGATGATGATGATGATGATGATGATGATGATGATGATGATGAAGTCTGTTACCCACAACATTTATCCACGATAACACACAGTTACCTCCTAGATCGGTACAGCAAGCAAGCACGACCCAGGCCATGCAGACGGACCAGGTGGGCCGAACCAAACTCTCGAAGAAGGACTGCTGAACTCTAGTCCAGTTCTCCGAGCCATGTTTCCACTGGCTGTGGTTGATGAGAACCAAGAAGATGGACAGTGCAGTGACTACAAGCCACACACAGGCGGCCTTCCACTGCAACACATGCAATCATGCTCTCGTGGGTGACTTCAATATAACAAACAAACAGTAGACGTCCCTTTTGTTAGTCTAAAGAGCGCAAGCATTTGTAGTTAGAACATTTTTACCATTAGGGTACTACTACTACTTAGTGGTGGTGGTGGTGGTGGTGGTGGTAGTTGTAGTGGTAGTAGTTGTGGTAGCAATAGTAGTAATAGTAGTAGTAGTAGTAGTAGTAGTAGTAGTAGTAGTAGTAGTAGTAGTAGTAGTAGTAGTAGTAGAGTAGTAGTAGTAGTAGTAGTAGTAGTAGTAGTAGTAGTAGTGATGGTGGTGGTGGTGGTGATGGTGGTGGTTTTTAGTAATGGTGGTAGTAGTAGTAGTAGTAGTAGTAGTAGTAGTAGTAGTAGTAGTAGTAGTGATAGTAGCGGTAGTAGTAGTAGTAGTAGTAGTAGTAGTAGTAGTAGTAGTAGTAGTAGAGTAGTAGTAGTAGTAGTAGTAGTAGTAGTAGTAGTAGTAGTAGTAGTAGTAGTAGTAGTAGTAGTAGTAGTAGTAGTAGTAGTAGTAGTAGTAGTAGTAGTAGTAGTCAGTGTTGCCATTTTAGTGCTTTTCGTACTAAAGTTAGTGCTTTTTCAAGTCATTTAGTGCGAAAATTTTGCTTTTAGCGCGGCCGCGTAAATTTAGTGCTTCACAAAATTTTTTTGGGGTGCTTTTTGGTGCTATTTTGGGGTGGGTAAAACTTACTTTAAAAATCATTTTGGGAACACTAAAAAGCCGAATTTGAACTGAAGCGAGGGAGTAAAACAGTCTTAGTACGTTACCGCGCAATATTCAATTAATTTAACTCCCTTTAATACGCTTTAGCTGAAAGCGAACGCCATCTTGCAGACAAGTCCAAACTTCAATACATTAACTTGTAATCGAGTTCATAATTTTGTGGTGTCTACATTATCCTTTCATTTAAGCTTATTTGTGTTTCACCATGAGCAAGAAATATTGTCAACATTTCAGAGAACAGTGGCTCAGTGACACGAGATTTCAAAAATGGTTGTTAAAAATAGAAGGGGATAATACTAAGTGTTTTTGCAAATATTGGAAATGTTCAAATTCAGCCAGGTTAAATGATATTGAGAGGCACAAGAATAGAACGAAACATCAGAAAGCCGAACAACCATTCAGTACACAAAGGCAAACAACAATTGCATTTGACAAACTGAAAGATGATGTCAAAGAAACAGAAGGATGCATGTCTTTGTTCATAGCTGGCCATTGTTCGCTTCGCGTTGTTGACCATTTAAGTGAACTCTGCAAGGTACACTTTGGTGACAGCAAAGGTTGCAAGAACTTTAAACTTATGAGAACTAAGTGCAGAGCAGTTATTTCAAATTTACTTGCACCATATTTCACAACAGACTTGACAGCTGATATTGGCAAAAGTAAATACAGCTTATTGATTGATGAGAGCAATGGCATTTCTGAAACTAAGCTACTTGGAGTAGCTATTAGGTACTATTCAGAGACAAGAAAGCAGTTTGTGGTTATTTACTTAGGTTTAGTTGAACTGAGTGACTGCAACGCACAGGCAATATGCAATGCGTTAAAAGATTGTTTAAACAAGAATGGACTTGA
The DNA here is from genome assembly GCA_963921405.1 of Cepaea hortensis. Taxonomy (NCBI): domain Eukaryota; kingdom Metazoa; phylum Mollusca; class Gastropoda; order Stylommatophora; family Helicidae; genus Cepaea; species Cepaea hortensis. Next base: position 262,138,161 of record OY992876.1, on the reverse strand, counting down.
GTTGCAAAGACTAATTGCACTCGGCACTGACAATGCGTCTGTCATGACAGGTGTAAACAATGGAGTATATACAAAATTAAAATCACAGGAGGCTTATACATGTTTCTTTCAATCATCCTCCTCATCCTCATCATCGCGGGAGCAAACACAGCAGGAAATAGCTACAGAAACTGAAGAGGAATTGTTTGACTGGGATTTGGCAGATCTGGAATAAACTTCATTCTAATATTCAGTGATAATAATAAATTATAATGTGCTACTTTATAACATTTTGAATGAATACCACCAGTGCTTGTTTTAGTGATTTCCAAAAAAATAGTATTGCAATTTGGTGCTTTTTTGGCTCGAAAGTAGTTCTGTTTGGGATTTGGCGGATCTGGAATAAACTTCATTGTAATATTAAGTGACAATAATAAATTATACTGTGCTACCTTGTTACATTTGTAATAAAAACAGTTGATGCTTTTTTTTGGTGCTTCCTCAAAATTTTTGATGCTTTTTAGTGTTTTTTATTGGGTCGATTTTGGTGCTTTTTCGTCAAAGGGAGATGGCAACACTGGTAGTAGTAGTAGTAGTAGTAGTAGTAGTAGTAGTAGTAGTAGTAGTAGTAGTAGTAGTAGTAGTAGTAGTAGTAGTAGTAGTAGTAGTAATAGTGATGGTGGTGGTTTTTAGTAATGGTAGTAGTAGTAGTGGTAATAGAATTGGTAGTGATAGTAGCGGTGGTAGTAGTAGTAGTGGTAGTATTAGTGGTGGTTGTTGTACTAGTAGTAGTAATAGTAGTTGTTGTAATAGTAGTGGTTGTTGTAGTAGTAGTGGTGGTTGTGGTGGTGGTAGTAGTAATCGTAATAGTAGTAGTAGTAGTAGTAGTTGTTGTTGTTGTTGTTGTTATTGTTCTTGTAGTAGTAGTAGTAGTAGTAGTAGTAGTAGTAGTAGTAGTAGTAGTAGTAGTAGTAGTAGTAGTAGTAGTAGTAGTAGTAGTAATGATAGTTGTAGCAGCAAACGTAGCGACTGCTGTAGCAGCGGTAGTAGTAGTAGAGCAGAAGTAACAGCAAAGGTAATAGAAGCTGTAGAAGTAATAATAACAATGGCAGCAGTAGAGGTAGCGACAGCTGTAGCAGTAGTAACACATACATATCAATTCGGGAATCCTTTTAGGCCAACAAGACAATTAATAAATATATACACTCGTATAGCCTGCCGCTCATAGAAGTAGGGGTAAGAATTAGAGACAAGAGAACGCACCAGACAACGTAAAGATTGAAAGCTATAGTTACCGACCATTTGTAGGTTCGAATCCCGGTCGGTAACTATAGCTTTCAATTTTTATGTTGTCTGGAGTGCCCTCTAGTCTCTAATTCCTACCCCTACTTCTATGAGCGCCAAACAACACGTGTCTATTTGTTTATTAGTAGTGGAGAGAGCTGTTCGGTGTCAGCTCTATAGGGTATATTTTTAATGACTGTTCAGTTTTTAAAAATATTGCCGGTCCAAGTTTTCTATTCACTCTCTGTAAAGTTCATGCAACATAATAGGTGAATACAAAACGTGGACCGGCAATATTTTCAAACACTGCACAGTCATAAAAAATACACCCTATAGTTGTCTTTTCAATCACCAACGCGGAGGTCAGCATAGCAGACTGGATAAGAATAGTCGTTCTTAAACATCCGGTATGCCGAGGCCGAGTTTGCTGGTTCAACCCGTACACCGGTCAGTTAGACTAAAATGTTGATTTCTCGTCCTTGACTTGGGGACATAAATTACAAATACCTCTGAAGTCGGAGTGGGTTCGCTTGTTGACGAGGGACACTGCAATAGGGAAGACTAATCCACATTCAAACATCAATCCAGTGCACTGGAAGTAGTAGCATATTATAGACTACGTTTGAGTTCACAGCGAGCAAACGTAAAACAAAATAAAATAATTTTAAAAAAATAATAATAATAAAACCAGCGCCATACTTTGGAGACAAGAGGCTTGCCAGAATGTTTGTACAGGGCCACTCCCAGAGCCAAGCCCACAGCGAATACACTAGCTCGTGTCCACGGCATGATGTACACGTTGCTCCAGTACTGCAGGAAACTCAGGTCCATCCTGTACAGAGAAGCAGTAGAGTCAAGTAAGCAACGGCCCATTTACGCGTCTTAGCAGATTATATGGCAAACAGTCAGCAGGCATGGACCAAACAAAGACGGAAAATGGGAAGTAGGTGGGTATGTTACAGTTATGGCTTAACCATGCAGTGTCAAATGTGACCTCCCATGTGGACAGAAGGACGATATATCCCAGTATTAGGGCCATTGTGTTATTTATTTTGTTTCGCAGTACCTTTCGCAATTTTAATGCTCATTTAACGAAAATGTAGAGGGTGTATTTTTAATCACTGTGCAGTGTTTGAAAATATTGCCGGTCCAAGGTTTGTATTCAACTATTATGTTGCATGAACTTTAGAGAGGGTGAATACAAAACTTGGACCGGCAATATTTTCAAACACAGCAGTCATTAAAAATACACCCTATACATTATAATACTTGCTCTTTTGATAGTGCACCTTGTTTAGTCCAAGCCCATTTTTTTGTTTAGCACTGAATCAGTTAATTAAGTTAGTTGGATGCCATCTACAAGACGTTGCAATCAACCCCATTATATTTTGGCTGTTTGTGATTTACTACTTAAGTTTACATTCAGTATTTTGCCAATGCTTTCCGAACGAAAAACGCTCCTACTATTATTAAAAATAAACACAAGGCGGTCTGATTCCTAATCGCCTGTATCTAATTGCGAACGCGGAATGCAGGATTGCTTATAGCATTCACTACCCCTTCGTCAAAGACGCCGGCCGTGGCTTCATATTCGTTGCTTCCTCTTACAGCCCCATTAATATACAGGCAAACTGCAGTATTGGCAACAACAACTGTTGTTTGTCCATCAAGAATGATGATGACCATTCACTTCATCCAGTGGGGTTGAAAGTATGGAGCCGTGAGTTCTAAGATAGCTGATAAGGCCTATTTTGGCTCGAAATATTCTTTGACAATGTGGGCAGAAAATGCTTGGCGTTCCAGGAGGAGGATCTCCTGCAGTGCTTTTTCTGTCCAGCCTCTCCCCCCCCCCCCCCCCCCCACAGCTCTTGCAGTCCTGTTTGCTTCACAAGTGACAACAACCCTGTGTAATGATGTACGCCACGAATTTCGGTCTTTGGCAGCAGTCTCCCAAGTGTCGTGATGAATTCCAAAAGCTTGTAGTGAGATCTTCAGTGTCTTTAAAGCGTTTCCTCTGACCGACTTGGAAGCGTTTACTACAATGCAGCTCGCCGTAAAAAAAAAAAAATTCGTTTATGGAGCCTGTGATCTGGCATGCAAGTTAAGTGACCAGTCCAGCGAATTTGATTCTTCATAAGTAGTGTGTGGATATTGGGCATGGACGCTCTTTCTAGGACTTCGGTGTCTGGGATAAACCACAACTACAATGACAACAACAGACCACACTCTCCACCGACAGGACAATACCAATACTCACAGGACAAACTGACCACCGTGGACGTACTCGGAGACAAACGTGAAAGTCACACCAAGAACTAGCAGGAGAAGGATGCAAGCCATTCCGACTTTGAGATTCCTGGGATGTATGAAATATTGCCGTAAACACCATCAACTCATTGCCGTCATCATTATCAGTATTAATCATCATAAGCATCGTTGTCTACATTGAGTGACATCATCATTATTGTCTACACTGAGTGACATCATTATTATTGTCTACACTGAGTGACATCATTATTATTGTCTACACTGAGTGACAACATCATTATTGTCTACACTGAGTGACATCATTATTGAGAGAGAGAGAGAGAGAGAGAGAGAGAGAGAGAGAGAGAGAGAGAGAGAGAGAGAGAGAGAGAGAGAGCAATATATGAAGATAAAGTCAAGAAATAAAAGAAATAATATAACAATTTAAGAAGAGAAAGCCAGGGTAGAAGAAGATAACAATGTGAAAAGAGAATAACAATATGAGAAGAGAAACTCGACAGCAAGCAGATACTGACCTATGAACTGTGTATATAAATATGGGTGATATGAGAAACAGCTGCATGTCAACGGCCATAAACCAGGACCACGTCATACACTGAAAACATCGTTAGGTAATAAAGTGAAAACAGCATTATTAGGTCATATAATGAAAATAGCATTGTTAAGTCGGACAATTAAAACAGCAAGATCCGGTTATATACTGGAAACAGCATTATTAGGTCGTATAGTGAACACATCATTGATAAGTTATACAACGACAACAGCATCATTAGTCAAACCCTGAAAAAGCACGGTTAGATCAGACAATGAAAACAGCATGGTTAGGTCATACAATGAAAACAACATGGTTAGGTCAAACACTGAATACAGCCTTGCTAGGCCAGACACTGAAAACAGCATTTTAGGTCATACAATGAAAACAGCATGGTTAGGCTATACACTGAAAACAGCATGGGTAGGTCAGACACTGAAAACAGCATGATTAGGCTAGGCTAGACACTGAGGACAGCATGAAACACTTGGCCATGTAATTAATTAAACGTAAACGACCTGTTCACACGCCTTGAGGGTGGACTGGGTACATGGTGCCAGCGCCATAATTGTATACAGCAACCGGCGTGTGATAGAGTTTGTGGTCAACGTTCAGCGGCCACCTTTAGTTCCCCGGACATGTCTTGGTACCCAGTACAGGCCGGGGCCACCTGACAGAAGAGGTCAATTTTACAAATATGGCTCTCGAACCGGTGACAATTGAACCAGCAGGCAAGCGGGCTACCCACCTCGCCACCGCGGCTTCCTGGGTATATGGTGCTATGTATAGAGCCGCGGTATTGGAAAGGCGTTGTGATCGATGTCACGGCGGTCGCATTTACTTACCAGAATATGTTCAAGTATCTGCGTGCGGGATTCAGGTGAACACCTGAAGTGTGTGTGTGTGTGTGTGTGTGTGTGTGTGTGTGTGTGTCTGTGTCTGTGTGTGTCTATGTGTGTGTGTGTATATATATATATGTATATATATATATATATATATATATATATATATATATATATATATATATATATATATATATGTGTGTGTGTGTGTGTGTGTGTGTGTGTGTCTATGTGTGTGTGTATGTGTGTATATATGTGTGTGTGTCTATGTGTGTGTGTATGTGTGCGTGTCTATGTGTGTGTTTATGTGTGTCTATATGTGTGTGTCTATATGTGTGTGTGTTTGTGTGTGTTTGTGTGTGTTTGTGTGTGTCTGTGTGTCAGTATGTGTGTTTGTGTGTGTGTGTCTGTGAGTGTGTGTATCTGTGTGTTTGTGTGTGTATCTATGTGTGCGTGTCTATATGTGTGTGTCTATGTGTGTGTGTCTATATGTGTATGTCTCAGTGTGTGTGTGTCTATGTGTGTGTCTATGTGTGTACGTCTCAGTGTGTGTGTGTGTGTGTGTGTGTGTGTGTGTGTGTGTGTGTAAATATACTCTTAAAAAGTAAAGAACAAACGTTTTTCGATGTTGCCACCACTGCGTTCAACGCAAGTCCTCCAGCGCCGATAAAGAGCTTGGATTCCTGTAGAACAAAATTATTTTGGTCGCGTTTGTAACCACTCATGCACCACCTGCTGCACTTCTTCATTGGACCAAACGGTTTTGAAACTTTATACTCCACTCATATGATTGCTGGACTGACAGGCATGCTTCTCCATACTGGACCTTGATCCGCCGATAAATTTATATAGGTTTTACCTCTTCACTACAAAACGGATAACAGAACATTGCACCTCTTTGGTGCATCTCAAAAGTGGGGCAGCCATATTTAAACGGCCCTTATGACGTCGCCGTGTTAGTCTGTTAGTTAGAACCGTGATGTTACGTGCTTAACACACTTGAACACTCTTGAACACTCTTGACTTCCTTAACAACAATATTGACAGTTTACAAGACAACGACATTGTTATTTTAATTTATATCTCACGTTTAAGTTTTTCATATGAAGGCATCCCCCCCCCCCCCGTATTAACATTTTTCAAGCAGTCATTAGTTACTCTGACACCCCAAGGCGTCCGCATCATTCGTCTCAGGAACCACATCTCCATTAATTCCAGACTCTTCTTAATTTGCTCATTTACGAGGTAAGTCAATAAGTAAGTCACAAATGGCTGTAGAAAAATAATTAAATATGACAGCAACTCGAAATCAGTTTATTTTTATACATACTTTATTTCTCAACATAATTTCCACCAACATTGATGCACTTATCCCATCGTTTTATCAGTCCTCCCAAACAGGCTGCATATAACCGCATGCTCTGTTTTCTAAACCACGTTTTAACTTCACATTCAACTTCGGCATCATTCGCGAAATGTCTCCCGCCAAGGTTGATTTTCAGTGGATCAAAAAGGCGGAAATCGCTGGGGGATAAGTCGGATCGATAAGTAAGGTGGATGTTCCAGAACTTCCCACCATAGTTGGTTAACTTTCTCCTGAGTCAATCGAGCCGTATGTGGTCTGGCATTGTCGTGAAGAAGCAACACTCCTCTAGTCAGAGGTCCTGGGCGTTTTCTTTGAATTGCATCATGAAGCACCGATAGAACTTCACAGTACGATTAAGAATTCACATTGTCACCTTTCTTCTTGAAATTGGTTAAAAGCACTCCTTGACAATCCCAGAACACTGTCAGCATAACCTTCCCTGCTGATGACGTCAACATGACGACCAGATCGGATTTCATCAACAAGTTTAGAGCGTCCTTGAGAAATCTTTCTACCCAGCTATGCACCGCTTTACGGGACAAACATTTGTCAGCATAAACAGGAAGCATTTCCTTATGCATGTTCTTTGCAGGCAGTCCTTTTGCCCCCCCCCCCCCACACACACACACACAAAACTCGCACAACAGCACGTTGCTCTTTGGTTGTACACTCTGTAAGTACAGTCGCCATTTTGTTTATACGCTGCGCATACGCATGAGACACCTAACGCCACCTGACGAACGGGAATATAAAGTTCGATGTTGCTGTCATCTAATGACACCTGTAGAAAACACCAACTACATTTACCTACCATCCGACATAACTGTGTGACTTACTTATTGACTCACCCGCGTACGTTCTTTGATTTAAAGGAAAACTGGTAACATGCAATTTTGAAAAATGTCCTTATCCTGAGGTTACGATCAACTCCAGGTCAATTTTACGTTCAGTAGTTTGCCACTGCTTTCTGAATGGGAAGCAACTAAGTCTAACTGCCTGGTAGTTTCTCTGCCTGAAACTTCTCTTCACATGTTGAACGCTACACATCTCTTCACGAGCTAAACCTCTCATCACGTGCTAAACGCTAAACCTCTCTTCATGTGTTAAACGCTAACCCTCTCTTCACAAGCTAAACGCTAAACCTTTCTTCACGATCTAAACGCTAAACCTCCCTTCGCGAGCTAACCGCTAAACCCATCTTCACGAGTTAACCGCTAAACCCATCTTCACAAGCTAAACGCGAAACGTCTCTTCGCGAGATTATTCTCTCTTCACGAGCTAAACGCTACACCCCTCTTCACGAGTTAAACCCTCGGGCACGCTGGCCTCTGAATAACCATTAGCGAACAGAAACCATTAGCGAACAGAAACCATTAGCGAACAGAAACCATTAGCGAACAGAAACCATTAGCGAACAGAAACGGTGTGCGCCAACTGACCTTGCTGTGTGGTTGGTAGAAGTTGTTGATGTACAGCAGGTGCGACCACCACTTGAGCCGACACTGGTCAAACTCTGCCAGGTTCCGGGACTTGAGGGGGCCTTGAACTATGTGGTCATACAAGGTCATCCCCAGGATCAATACGATCATGTACATCGGGGTCAGTCTGAGGAGAAAGATGTGTCAGGTGGGTGATGTGAGGCAGGTGGGTGAGGTGGGACGGGTGGGTGAGGTGAGACAGTGGGTGAGGTGGGACAGATAGGTGAGGTGGTACAGGTGGGTGAGAGACTGTCGGAAGATGTGTGAGGTGAAGCGGGTGGGTAAGAGGCTGAATGAACAAACAAACGAACTTTATTTTCAAAGGGTCACAAATTAGGCACGCAGGCCCATCTTGCATTCGGCCCTCCCATTCACTCATCTTTCGTACATCAATTATCTTTTAAGCACGTTAAATTCACACAGGAAACACATTGACAAATGAATGCTGTGAACATAAACAATGCATAATGCCATGTTATGAGACATGCAGGCAGACAGGCAGATAGGCAGGCAGACACACACAGACACTCACACACAGACACTCATACATAAGAGAAGTGTGCAGTCAGATATGTGCGAGAGGGACTGTGAAGAAAGGTGTGGGTGTGCGTGTACGTGTGTGTGTATGTATGTGTGTGCGTGTGTGGGTGTGTGTGTGTGTGTGTGTGTGGGTGTGTGTGTGTGTGTGTGTGGTGAGATAGATGACCGTCAGTTTGTGAAGGAGGGCTTGAGAGGTCAGAAAGGTGGAGGAAATATGAACACAATTACAAACACGCGCATGCGTCCGCGCCCTACACGCACATACAACTATACCTCCAGAATCGATGGAACAGGAAAGTTGACCAAAATTTGACCCCTGGCTTGTGTCTACGCAGTAACCTGAGAGTGACGAGCATGGTCAAGCAGCCGCTGTGGGTGAACAGTGAAATGGTCAGTCCCATGTGCAAGATGATGCCTTGTGTCTGTACAGTGAACTAATGGTAAACATTGTGAAAGATGAACTAATATTATACATTGTGGATGCTAAAGTAATTGTAAACTTTAAGATGAATCAATGGTAAATGTTATGTAAGAAGAACTAATGGTAAATGCTGTGTAAGATGAACTAATGGTAAATACTGTGTAAGACGAACTAATGGTAAATACTGTGCCAGGTCAACTATTGATGATTATGATGGTGATTGTGATTTTGATGGTGATGATTATTGTGATGAAGACAATGACAGCGTCTGCACCGACCTGATGACAAAGAATGTGTCCACTGCCAGCTGAGCTGACCCCACGATATGGAAGGACAGACGGGCAGACGTCTCCACAAGCTCGACGGAGTTTTCTGAGGAGCAAACGACAACTGAGTCAGGCGGCACGGAACTACTCCCATAACATTGACATCTTTTCAATGAATCACCAGAAAAACGGGCAGAAGAATCAGTAAGCTTTACTAGAGCACGAACACAAGTAACAACATGGACGTTGCTGTCAAAGCTTTTGTCAGCACACAAACAACCAACTCACACCGATACAACAACATGGACGTTGCTGTCAAAGCTTTTGTCAGCATACTAACAACCAACTCACACCGATACAACAACATGGACAACTCTGCATGAAAATATGTGTCAAATCTGAAATTTGTACAACATAAGTTCTGTCCAGGTGAAGATGAAATTCAAAACAATGAATCCCTTTGGAAAGACTTCATGTTAAATTTGCAATTGCCGAGGGAATAACAAACGCTTAACGTTCGAATAAAAATATTAAAACGCCTTTTTAGGGATGTCTAGTTGGTCATGCGTTGAAATACACTTGTTCCTGCGGCTAGGCGCTGTCCTCATTTGGAGGTGACTGGTTCGAATCCCGGTCAGTAACTATAGCTTTCAATTTGTGTGTTGTCTAGTGTGTCCTGTAATCTCTACTTATTTCTTTTACTTCTATGAGTGTTTATTTATGAACACGTTCGAGCACTATCAGTAACTATGGATTTTAAGTATTTCAGCCAAAGTACAATTCATGTATTCACTGTATTTGATCTATAACTCTGCAGTAAACATCTGATGAGATGCAGCCAGGCAATTAATCGTGCGAAGTATTATTTGTGGCTTCTGTATTTAGCAATTACAGTGCCGAACAAAGAATAGGTTTGGATCACACATGGACACAATGACATTAACAGGTATTATAGTGTAAATGTGCGCTCACTGAGCATTGAAATTTCGGAAGATACTACGTAGCCAAATAGATAACACTAGTATGGCGATATTTCGTCCTTCTATGTACATGGCAGGTCACATTTAGCGATATATTATCTGTCTGCAATGAAGCAGTTAAAAGAAGAAGAACGTTTGTCTTCTACTGTAGAAATCTGGCACAGTTGTGGCATCCTCCTTGGGAGATCTCAGTAGGGAAGCTGCAGGACTTGTGGAGATGTCCACACGCAAGGAAAATCATCTTGTACAACCTCAGCACAAGACAAGGTACAGCCGAATAAAACTGGACCATTCTTCTTCTTCTACCTACGCCTTCAGATCTCATCATGAATATATCGCAAGAAAGCAAGTCAACTAGAGCGTGTTGACATCCCCATAGAGTCTGTCCTCAAATGGGGCGCTTGTTCGCCAGAATAGGTTTCACTGTTATGCATTTGTTTGATACTCCTGCTTAAACAGCCTCACAGTTATATTTATTAGTGTCTCCTATCTTTAGGTTATTGAACAAGTGATATTTGTTGTGTCTTGTGCGGAGTCTGAAGGTTGCTTCTTGTTCTTTTCGGTGGAGTTGGTGGAATCAGAATGCTCTGATTTCCACTTGGTTCTATAATTGCTTCTTATAAATCACCTGGCCTTATAATATGGTTATCACCATCAATTACCATGCCAGCTGGTGTTCATGACTCTCCACAGATCTCGATCCGTAGTTTTCTGGATCAACTCTGCTGATGATATTCCTCCATACCACTGTCCCAATTCATCCAGTATAATTGCTATTGGTCTGAAGATGATAATGATGGTTATAGTCATTATCTCTGTTTTACTGATGCTAATTTTCTTGTTATGTTCCTTACACACTTCATTTAGACTATTTGTATGGACTTGTAGTTCTGCTTCTTATTTTGCAATTAGTGCTTGCTCTTCCGCAAATAGGAGTTCTTTAATGGTGTCGTTTGCCAGACTTCATGTCGTATAACCAGAATTGCAGCAAAAAGTGAACTAGAAGCAGGAGAAGTAACAAAAACAAAACTCTCACCAAATATGAGATTGTCCGCATCCAGCATGCCGCCGTACGTATAGCAATGTCCGACCACGATCCAGGCCAGAGATATCACTCTCATACCCTGTAGATGATTGTTCAAACACTTTTATACAAGTCCTGTAATGGAGAGGTCAGCATGACTGAATGGATAAGACGGCGCGCTATTAAACTCTGGGTGTTGTGATGCCGAGGTAACGGGTTCACCCCAACACCGGATTGTTGGATTAAGAATGAATCCTGTTGTTAACTATGGATTTAGATTGTTATGTTGTCAAGTGCGTCCTCTGGTCTCTGCTTCTGTCTTCTACCTCTGTCAGCACCCAACAATACGTGTGTGTTTATTTATGAACACTCCAAGCCCTCCTTTCTATGAGCACCCAACAATACGTGTGTGTTTATTTATGAACACTCCAAGCCCCCCTTTCTATGAGCACCCAACAATACGTGTGTGTTTATTTATGAACACTCCAAGCTCTCCTTTAATCAGCACCCAACAATACGTGTGTGTTTATTTATGAACACTTCAAGCCCTCCTTTCTATCAGCACCCAACAATACGTGTGTGTTTATTTATGAACGCCCCAAGCCCTCCTTTCTATGGCTATCCCATGCAGCTCTGTCCATGTCCTTCCCATTATTGTTCATGTCTGTTTCTACTTCTCTTCTCCGCCAATGTTAAAGTCTTCCTCTCATTCTTGTGCCCCGTGGATTCCAGACACATAACTTTCTAGTTACACTATTCTCAGGTTGTCTCAGTGTGTGTCCTACCCAGCGCCAGAGTATTTTCTTCACCTCTTGGTTCACTGAGATGTGTTTAGTTCCCTCCATGAGCTCTACATCGGTGATTTTGTCAGACCATTTTTTTCCCTTCTATTGTACGCAGGCACCAATTAGTGCATATGTCCTCAATCGACTCTGTTGAGAAGAGTTACGGACGTAGTTCGTAATCACACATACCACGTTAGAAACACAGCTACGGGCGACTTGCCAAGATATCACAAAGAGCCAAAGTATGCTGGGATTGACTGCGATGTTATTAAAGTATATGCAACTAACCAATTAGTGAATGTTTGCAGTTTATTTGTAAACGTGTTCGTCGTGCTCCATCTTACAGATCCGTACAAGTCTGTAAATATTTGGGTCACATACAAGTGGCAGTAACTCTTGCCGAAACCATCCATTCTGGACTAGTATCACAGCCTGGGATTCTGAGGTAAGTAGCACATTTGCTTTTCAATGGTTCATTTTCGCTTTATTGTTCTTATTTGCCCCCCCCCCCCCCCATCTATTTATTCTTCTCATCCCGTTCTTATGCCTTATTGTAGTCACTGTAGTGTCTTCCCCGTGATTATTTATACCTTGTGATTTGGGTATGTATTTGTTTGCTAATGAAGGCTAGTCGCCACAATGCCTTGTGTTATCCGTAATTGTGTTCTATAAAGCTGCAATACTTTGTTATTTTATATTGTTTACATTCTGAACTATGGAAATAACAAGAATAGCCCACCTGTATGCAATCAAACGTGCCTTGCGATCTTGTCTTGCACAAAAGATGGCAGATATTTCTGTACAGAGACATACCCTGGATCAGCTGGGCACCTGCGGGTAGATCATACGAGAGGGCTTCAAATGAAAACCTTAATTTTGCTATGTGTGTGGGGACCGGGGGTGAATATATTCTGAAAAATTAAAGAACAACTGTACTTTTATATGGATGTGAAGCGTGGACACTGAGCAGGCAAGCTGAAAAACATCTGATGGCTGTGGAAATGTGGTTTCTGAGGAAAATGCAAAGAATACTATGGACAGACAAAAAAATAATGAACAAGTCCTTCAAGAAACAAATGAAGATCGTAAACTGATTAGAGACATTAGACGTAGACAGTCAAAATTTTTTGGGCATGTTATGAGAAGAAATGAATTGGAGAACTTGGTGACAACTGGCAAGATCGAGGGGAGTAGACCAAGCGGAAGACAGAGCAGTAAATACCTGGATGGATTGGCCAGTGGCAAGGTCGAGACAGAAACACAGAGCTGATCCGCGACTCTGGTGATCGAGTGAGATGGCAAAATATGACCGCCCACGCTTATCGGCATGGTACATGATGGATGGAAAGAACAACAGTATCATTTTTCGATGTGGACCCCACTGCGTTCAATGCAAGTCCTCCAGCGCTGATAAAGTGCTTGGATACCTGTAGACAATTTTTTTTTAATTCTGTTGGTCGCGAATGTAACCATTCATGCGCCCCTTCATCGAACCGAACAGTTTTGAAACTTCTTACTCCACTCATACAATTGCTGGACTGGCAGGCATGCAACACCATACTGGATCTTTATTTGCCGATGAATTTCTATAGGTTTAAAAAAAAAAAACAAAAAAAAAACCGATAACAGAGCGCCACTTCTCTTTGGTGCATGTCAAAAGTGGGGGGGGGGGGCATCTTTAAATTGTCTACCTGGGAGCTTAGATCAATTTAAAAACACAAACAAACAAACAAGAAAGAAACCGAATATTCGCCCTGCTGGGAATCGAACCGTTAACCTCCAGGTGAGCAGGCTAGTGTTAGATATGTGTAGAGGCATGAATGCCTACGTCACTTCGCCAGATACATTATGACATAGCACGTCAACTATTCCTCCCCTCGACGCTTGACGACAAAGGTGGAAGCTGATGTTGACTATAGAAGAAACTTGGGGCTTTTCAGCTCAAATGTTTCAGAAATGTTTTAAGAATATCACGGGTCAAGAAGAAGAAGACAAAATTACTGAAATTCTAAAAGATCTGAACATGAAAAAAATCTGGCTAACAAACAACACCATGTCTGGGACACTGGAATGCTTTGGCCATGTCAAATGTCACAGTGGCTTGGAGAGTACAGTGATGGAAGGAGTGGCTGCTGGTAGAGGGGGCACGGGCAGACCAGCACGGAGATGAGAGAGACGTTTTGCAAAGGGCCTGCCACATAATGATGAATGTATTTCAAATATCTAACCAAATTTGCTGTTCTCTGAGTATCAATCAATACCTATTCAATTATGTATCCAACAGACGTTTGGTCACGTGATGAGAAGAGAGGTATTGGAGAATATCGTGACAACTGGAAAGATCGAGGAGAAGAGAGGCAGAGGCAGACCAAGAGAAATGATGCTGGACGGATTGAGACGGTGGCATGGAGGAATATCATCAGCAGAGTTGATCCAGAACACCAAGGACCGAGATCTGTAGAGAGCCATGAACGCCTATGCCGGCTTGCAGGGCACTTGATAATGATGATGATCCAAAGACATACCGAATGGTTTTCTGGGTAGTAACAGCAATCTGTCAACCACACATTTGTCTGGTAGTGAGGGCTGTGTGTGTGCGGCGTCCCGTCTGTTAGATCCGCTCATTGCCACGTCTGCATCGCCATGGGACTGGAGTGGCGCTCCCTGCTGTGTAACAAATATATTCACTGATTAACTGCCATGGGATTATTAATCGTATTAAGCTATTTCCTGTATCTGTCATGGGCTTATATATCGCCGAATTGTTGTCATTACGTTATAATACAACGTGTCTGCTACAATTATAATAACTTTTAAGTCATAACTGTGGCACACTCTTCCTTCCCACTTTCCGTCATATATTTTTGTTTGGTCCAAACCTACTTTTTCTTTGTCACATAATATGTTAAGTGCATCCTTTGTTGAAGAATGCCAGAATGAAAAATTGCCTAGCAAATCACAGAATCCAATAAATGCTGTGGTTAATTGCAACGTCCTGTGATTTACTTGTAACTAACATTACATTGCATACATATAGAATGCACGAGCAGAGAGAAACTATTTTGAAAATAGGTATAAATAATAAAGAAAAGAAAAGAGAAAGAAGCTATCTTGAAGCTAGCTATAAATATAGAATATAGTAGGAAAGAGAAACTGTCCATAAGCTAGCTATAAATATAGAACACGAAAGCAAAGAGAAACTATCCTTATGCTAGCTATCAACATAGAGTACAGAAGGAGAAAGGCGCTACCTTGAAGCTAGCTATAAATATAGTATACACAAGCAGTGAGAAATTGTTTTAAGTAAGCTATAATTACAGCATACACAGGCGGAGAGAAATTGTTTTTAAAATTAGCTGCAAATATAGAACACTCAAAGAGAGAGGTATTGATTCTTTGCCAGGTATAAACTTTCAACTATGTTGGTGAAAGTCTTCTACTCATTCTTGTGCCCGAATTTCTCTGAACCTCATCTACTCACCGTGTGAGCCCGACTTTCTCTGAACCCCCTCTACTCATCCTGTAAGCCCGACTTTCTCTGAACCCCTTCTACTCACCCTCTGAGCCCGAATTTCTCTGAACCCCTTCTACTCACCCTCTAAGCCCGACTTTCTCTGAACCTCTTCTACTCACCATGTGAGTCCGACTTTCTTTGAACCTATTCTACTCACCCTGTGAGTCGGACTTTCTCTAAACCTCTTCTACTCACCCTCTGAACCCGAATTTCTCTGAACCTCTTCTACTCACCCTGTGAGACTGAACCCCCATCTACTCACCCTGTGAGACTGAACCCCGTCTACCCACCCTCTAAGACTGAACCCCCATCTTCTCACCATGTAAGACTGAACCCCCTTCTACTCACCATGTAAGACTGAACCCCCATCTACTCACAATGTTAGACTGAACCCCCATCTACTCACAATGTAAGACTGAACCCCCTTCTACTCACCATGTAAGACTGAACCCCCATCTTCTCACCATGTAAGACTGAACCCCCTTCTACTCACCATGTAAGACTGAACCCCCATCTACTCACACTGTAAGACTGAACCCCCATATACTCACCCTGTAAGACTGAACCCCCATCTACTCACCCTGTAAGACTGAACCCCCATCTACTCACCGTGTAAGACTGAATCCCTGTCTACTCACACTGTAAGACTGAACCCCCATCTTCTCACCATGTAAGACTGAACCCCCTTCTACTCACCATGTAAGACTGAACCCCCATCTACTCACCGTGTAAGACTGAACCCTCATCTACTCACCGAGTAAGACTGAACCCCCATCTACTCACCGTGTAAGACTGAACCCTCATCTACTCACCGAGTAAGACTGAACCCCCATCTACTCACACTGTAAAACTAAACCCCCATCTACTCACACTGTAAGACTGAACCCCCATCTACTTACCCTGTGAGATTGAACCCCCATATGCTCACCCTGTAAGACTGAAACCCCATCTACTTACCCTGTGAGATTGAACCCCCATCTGCTCACCCTGTAAGACTGAACCCCCCCCCCCTACTCATCTTGTAAGATTGAACCCCCATCTATTCACCCTGTAAGACTGAAACCCCATCTACTCACCATATGAGACTGAACCCTCATCTAATCACCCTGTGAGCCTGTAAGGTTGAATCCCCATCTACTCACCCTGTGAAATTGAACCCTCATCTACTCTGTGAGACTGAACCCCTAACTTCTCACCTTGTGAGACTGAAACCCAATCTACTCACCCTGTGAGATTGAACCCCTATCTACTCACACTGTGAGATTGAACCCCCATCTACTCACCCTGTGAGATTGAACCCCTATCTACACACCCTGTAAGATTGAACCCCTATCTACTCACACCGTAAGACTGAACCCCCATCTACTCACCCTGTGAGACTGAACCCCCATCTACTCACCCTGTGAGACCGAACCCCTTCTACTCACCCGGTGAGCGTGACCTGTGTCTAAACCATCCAGCCGCCCGGAGACTGTGGTTCGGCTGACGCCCAGATTACCTCTCGCCTGCTGGCTTGAGTTTGCTAACCTCTGACCTCCTGACGTGACATCCGCTCCACCTTGTGGCTGGAATGACGTCTCGGTTTGACTCTCGTTTTCTAAAAAACACAATGCATGCTTCAGATGACTAGTTAGCCTTCCACTTTTCTCTTCACGTTGTATCATTCGTATCACTTGTTTCTCTTATCATTGGAGAAGCCCATAAGTTTCAGCTGCTCAACATGGCACGACTTCATATATCCGCTGGCTTGAGGGCAAACATCACACACAGGTCGTGATTTTAATGGACAAACAGAATATGCTCAGAAAGGAGAAGACGGGCATGCGTTGTTAAGAATGGGATGATTCAATTCAAGCGTCAAAGATTGGGAGTTTCTGTTGGATCATTTCCCTATGACATATTGGCGCAGTGGGATATGAGCAGGCTAATAGACTGGCTGAGTGGGCACCGTTGGGTGGAGTATGGTGCATGATAAGGCAGATGTGGACAAGGCCCCTTGGGATCACGAGAACAGTGTGGAAGAGCAGATGAATTATCATGGTCTAGAAAGAATGGCGTGGATGGGGTGGCCAGAGAATCTGGCCGACACTCTCTACTCCGAGGAAAGAACAGACGGACACATAACCAGGTTGCAACTCGTACCATTAAAATTGGGACTCTTTGCTGGTTGTTGAATATGAGAACGGAGCGCGTATGGGAATGTCCGGAGTGGTGTAATGTCGGTTCTTATGATGACCTGCCTCCCCGCTTGGTAAGCAACGCACCCATGCTTTAGCATGCTCATTAGCTTATTAAGCGGGGGGGGGGGGGTGTGTGCAAGACTTAGGGAATGATTGTCCATACTCGTCATAATTAATGTATGTGGCCCTCCTGCTGTATCCCAGGGTGCAAAGTTTGTGTCTCCGGCAAGCTTCATCACAGCGGTGACCATAGTGGTTCCTCCACCAGCCCAGGATGTCCTGAAGATCCCCAGGTCTCTAGCGATAGAACCCCTGACACTGGTGCATGCAGATCCCAGCTACTTCTAACTGTCCATAACGTTGGTGGTCATGAATGTCCCCAGCCTTCTGTCTCAAGATGAAGGGGATATTTTCAGCGTCTTCTAACGGTTCATGATGTGAGCGATGATCATGGCTGTCCCCAGCCTTTTGTCTCAAGGTGAAAAGGGTATAAAGGCGAGAAAATCGATTCCATTGCACCGGGTTTTATCTAATATGGCTCGGTCTCTGTCTGCAGAGCGGCCTGTTTAAAGTTTAAAGTGCCACACAGACCACGAGTTCCGCAGCCCCAACCTCACAGAGTGGAGGATGAATAACTAACTGTTTAATTATGTCGCTGGCTATGTGGCGAGGGAGTTACGGGCGCCATTAGTAATCCTGCATTCCGCGTTTAAAACACAGCTGCGAGCGATTTGGAAGCAGAAGGTTTTCATAAAAATGGGATAAATGCCTGTAGTTCAGAAAGCAATGGCAAACTACTGAACGTAAACTTGCCAAGAAATCCATCCATCATGTGCCATGCCGGTAAGCGTGGGCGGTCATGTTCTGCCATCTCACTCGATCACCAGAGTCGTGGATCAGCTCCGTGTTTCTGTCTCGACCATGCCACAAGGCCAAGCCATCCAGGTACTTGCTTCTAGGTCTTCCCCTTGGTCTGTTCCCCTCGATCTTACCAGTTGTCACCAAATTCTCCAATCTATTTCTTCTCATAACATGCCCAAACAATTTTGACTGTCTACGTCTAATTTCTCTAATCAATTTACGATCTTCATTTGTTTCTTCAAGGACTTGTTCATTGGTCTTTCTGGCTGTCCATGGTATTCTTTGCATTTTCCTCAGAAACCACATCTCTACAGCCATCAGATGTTTTTCATCCTGACTGCTCATTGTCCACGCTTCACATCCATACAAAAGTACAGGTTCAATGTAGCATCTCAACACTCTTTTTCTCGTTTCAATTGACATCTTTTTATTGGTCAATATGTTTTTCATCTTGCTAAAGGCTACTTTTGCCATGGCGATTCTTGTTCTAATCTCTTCAAGGCATCTCCCATCAGATGTTATTACTGTTCCGAGATAATTGTACCTGCTCACTTGTTGAAGAATATTCCCATTTACTTGTATATTACATTGTGGTATTTCGTCCTTCCTAGTGACGACCATAATCTGTGTCTTTTTACAATTTAATTCTAACCCTAGTTGTCAAGAAATCACAAACAGCAAAAAACCAACAAAAATGCTGAGTTTACTGCGACGACTTATAAAGGATATGCAACTAACTGTTTACTTATATCAAACGCCTACCCAAAATTGTCCAATACGAAAACACCAGTACGTGTGTTTCTGTGTTCGAGTCTACATTTGTTTGGGATTGTGTTAAAACTGACATAGACTCATGAAATAGAGATAGCTTTCTTTACTCATGTGATGAGAAGAGATGCATTGGAGAACATCGTGACAACTGGAACGATCAAGGGAAAGAGAAGCAGAGATAGACCAACATAAATAGTGCTGGATGGATTGAGACGGTGGCATGGAGGAATATCATCAGCAGAGTTGATACATAACACCAAAGACCGAGATCTGTGGAGAGACATGAACGCCAACGCCAACTGGCAGTGTACTTGATGATGATGATGATGACCTGGATTCCCATGTCGCCCCAGACTAAAATAGCTTCCGGGAACTGTTCTGGGAAGTACAGGATGTATTTTTAATGACTGTGCAATGATTGAAAATATTGCCGGTCCAAGTTTTGTATTTACCTATAATGTTGCATGAACTCCACAGCGGGTGAATCCAAAACTTGGACCGTCAATATTTTCAAACACTCTACAGTCATTTAAAATACACCCTGTACAAGTGTGATATTGACAACACCACCTTTCAAGTGATGACTGGTCTAGACAGCTATGGGTTTACCACCATATACCCTATTCGTCTCTAGGTGTGGGAAAGGGTTATTTTTAAATGTTGACTGTTCTGTTTAGGACATTGACATCAATCCCAGGTAGATATTCTAGGTAATTTCAGTAGTTTGCCATTGTCTTCTGAAGGCGAAGCCAGCGATTAAATCCAACTGACCGGCGTGTGGAGTGAATCCACTACCCTGCCATCATCGCACAGGAAATTTAAAAACAAGCGCTATAAACCTCTCGCCCAAAGGGTTATTTCTTGTTTACTTGTGTGTGTTTTTTTTTTCGTTGGCTCGCTTTGAATTTGAACGTAGGTCACCTTTCACTGATTTTTGCAGTTGGGATAGTTTTCCCTATTGCCAGTGTCCCACGCAATCAGTCGGACACACTCCGACTTTTGAGGTACTTGTAATTCACGTTTCCAGGTCAAGGACGAGATGTCAACATTTTAGTCCAACTGTCCGGTGTAATGATTGAACTCGCTACCTCGGCATCAGCACACGGAAAGTTTAAGAGCGAGAGCTATTATCCATTTGGTAGCGCTGACACTTATGTCAACATCCCGCTGAAAATTGTAAAAAAAACAAAAACAAAGCAAAACACCTACATACCAACATGGATCTCATACTTCATTTCTATGATACCATCAACCCCCACTTTCTCCGTTTCGATCACATCCGGTTCGTCTTTGGAAATATCTCTGGATAACCATGGGCGGAAGTAGTAGACGTCCAACACTGTACACAGGATGACCACAGCACTAGCAACACACAACAAGACACTGTGGGCACAAATATGGACCACGGCATTAGCAACACATAACACAACCCTATGAGCACAAATATGGACATCATAAAATGGCAATAAGTAAATGATGGGCTATCGCTTGGGGAACCCTTCCAGGCCACTAAGACAGTTCATAAATAAATACACAGGTATTATTCGGCGCTCATAGATGTAGAGGTAGGAATTAGAGGCTGGAGGAAGCAATAAAAAACCTACCGGTCGGTAACTTTAGCTCTCCAGTTGTATGTTGTCTAGTGCATTCTCTAATCCTTAATTCTTACTCCTACTTCTATTAGCGCCAAACAATACGTGTGTTTTTATTAATAAATGCTGGAGTTGATTACAACGTCCTGTAAAAGGCGCTGTTACATGGCGTTCTTTTTAACACACAAACTGGACGAATGTTAAATATGGCCGAAGCCATAACTATTAATATATAAAAGCCAACTTCGTGCAAAAAAAAAAAAAAAAAAAAAAAATTGATAGTTTAAAATGACAGTCAAATTACTGTGTGAATGTGTGTTATATATTTCAACTTGAAATGGTGTATCTTGTTACATTATGTTGTATGATTTGCGATTAGTCGGGATCATCATCATCATACTTCTACCAGGCCAGGGTGCCTTGTCTCCTCCTCAGCATCTCCGCAAGTGTACATCGACTCATTGTACGAGTTCTGTGTTGGTTAATCGAATGTCTTGACAAAATGATCATGTCTGGCGATTCCCCGCTTCACTTCCATCTCACTCGCCCTGAACAAAACATCCTGCAGTATGTACCTGACGAGATGCAGCGAAATACGCCTGGCAACAAACAGTGCAATCTTTTGTTTGTGTCTTCGTTATTTTTAAAAAAAAGTATGTTTCGTCTTCTTCGTCTGTTCCACTTTACACATAAGGTCGTGAGGAGCATTTTGTGTGATATTCATTGGCACAGGAACGAAGCATAATAGGGCGACCTTTTGTCGTGAAGTTGGAACCGCGATTTTTTTTTTTAAATAGCTGGGCTTTGCTGCGGTCGAACTTTGTCCCTTCTAAGCGAGTAGGACATGTGGCCACGGCTACCCACAAGTATGTTTCATAATTCAGGTATTAATGACAGATACATACACCACCGCCACCGCTCCGACATCCTGACTGAATCTGTTGCCTTGGAAACAAATCGAGTCTTGTACGGGTATATTCAGAGCTGCAAATGTACCTGGAAATGTTAGCATAGATTAGAGTCAGTACTCTTTCACTAACACTGTCTCCGGAGGGAAATGTTAACATAGATTAGAGTCAGTACTCTTTCACTAACACTGTCTCCGGAGGGAAATGTTAACATAGATTAGAGTCAGTACTCTTTCACTAACACTGTCTCCGGAGGGAAATGTTAACATAGATTAGAGTCAGTACTCTTTCACTAACACTGTCTCCGGAGGGAAATGTTAACATAGATTAGAGTCAGTACTCTTTCACTAACACTGTCTCCGGAGGGAAATGTTAACATAGATTAGAGTCAGTACTCTTTCACTAACACTGTCTCCGGAGGGAAATGTTAACATAGATTAGAGTCAGTACTCTTTCACTAACACTGTCTCCGGAGGGAAATGTTAACATAGATTAGAGTCAGTACTCTTTCACTAACACTGTCTCCGGAGGGAAATGTTAACATAGATTAGAGTCAGTACTCTTTCACTAACACTGTCTCCGGAGGGAAATGTTAACATAGATTAGAGTCAGTACTCTTTCACTAACACAATCTCCGGAGGGAAATGTTAACATAGATTAGAGTCAGCACTCTTTCACTAACACTGTCTCCGGAGGGAAATGTTAACATAGATTAGAGTCAGCACTCTTTCACTAACACAATCTCCGGAGGGAAATGTTAACATAGATTAGAGTCAGTACTCTTTCACTAACACTGTCTCCGGAGGGAAATGTTAACATAGATTAGAGTCAGTACTCTTTCACTAACACTGTCTCCGGAGGGAAATGTTAACATAGATTAGAGTCAGTACTCTTTCACTAACACTGTCTCCGGAGGGAAATGTTAACATAGATTAGAGTCAGTACTCTTTCACTAACACTGTCTCCGGAGGGAAATGTTAACATAGATTAGAGTCAGTACTCTTTCACTAACACTGTCTCCGGAGGGAAATGTTAACATAGATTAGAGTCAGTACTCTTTCACTAACACTGTCTCCGGAGGGAAATGTTAACATAGATTAGAGTCAGCACTCTTTCGCTCTTTAGCGTAGTCCCTAGACGTGCTACTACTTCTAGTGCACTGGACTGATTGCTGCTTGTGGGATAGTTTTCCCTATTACCATGGTCCTTGGCCATCAAGTGAACCCACTCCGACTTCAGTGGTACTTACAATTTATGTGTTAATATTTACTCTTTCGGGGGAGTCTCCATGGCGAAGTGGTCAAGCCGTTTGCTTCACGCTCCGAAGGTTGTGGGTTCGATTCCGGGCTACGTTTTTTAGTTCACGAATGTATTTTTCTCGGGGACTCCTGGGGGTCGTCGCTGGAACTACGGAGTTTGTGCTTTGTATGACGCTTTCGTCAGGCCGCCCTGCGGGAAGAGACTGAGCCATGTGGGATAAAGCCCGGGACAATGAAGTCGATCCTCTCGACTTTTAAGACTTTGTTTAAGACTCTTTCACTACCACTGTCTCCGGTGGTCATCATGGCCGAACGAAAAAGAGCGCTCGCTCTTAATCTTCCTGTGCATTGATGCCGAGGTCGCAGGTTCAACCCCTACAGCCGTCAGTTGGACTAAAATGTTGACTTATCGTTCTTGACTTGGGGGCGTAAACTGCAAGTACCACTGAAGTTGGAGTGGGTTCGCTCGATGGCGAGCGACACTGGTAACAGGGAAAACTATTCCATGCGCAAACATCAGTTCAGTGCAGTAGAAGTAGTAGCATGTGTATGGACTAAGCTTGAGTTCAGGACGTCGCAGTCACTCACAGACCTAGCAAACAAAAGACGGCGAAGAAATCCACAGCCCTCATTAGCTGTTTATGAGTTCTAGGAAATTGTGCGATCAGTAGTTTGCCATTGCTTTTTGAACGAGGATAACAAATTAGTTGCATATCCTTTATAGGACCTTGCAGTTAACCCCAGCATGTTTTGGGTGTGTGTAATTTCTTGGCAAGTTTACGTTCTGTTGTTTGTTATTGCTTTCTGAACGGCGGGCATTCATATATGTGTATGAAAACCAACGCAAGGCGGTCTGCTGTTTCGAACGCGATATACGGGATTAAAGATTTCGTGCGTAACCCCCTTCGCCACAGAGCGGGTACGAGAAGCCACCGTGTAAGTCAACCTAGCCGGTGTATCTAGAGGGGGTGGGGTGGGGAGTGGGGGTACACTATTGTAGCTAAGAGACAATACCCAGAGAGAGAGAGAGAGCTTTCGTTTGTGTGTTACGCGAGGGCTTCACATGAAAATCTTAAATGTATCATTTTTCGATGTAGTCGCCGCTGTTTTCAATGCAAGTCCTCCAGCGCAGATAAAGTGCTTGGATTCCTAAAGAAAAATCACCACTCGTTGTGCCTGACTTGGTCGTGAACAGCCTGTCACAGAAGTAACGGCGTTTTGAAACTTCCAACACCACTCATACACTTGATGGACTGACAGGCATGCATCACCATACTGGATCTTCATTCGCCGATAATTTCTATAAGTTTCACCCCTTCACTGACCAAAACGCGGATAACAGAACGCTGCTCCTCTTTGGCGCATGTGAAAAGTTGGGCGGACATCTTTAAACTGTCCTTATAATATCACTGTGTTCGTCTGCACCATGATGTCACGTGCTTAACACTCTCAACACCCTTAACAACAATTATATTGACAGGTTACAAGACAATGACAAGGTTATTGTAATTTATGTCACACTTTTAAGGTTGTCATTTGAAGTTACCTTGTATTAAGCTGGAGTGACAGGATAAGACAGAGAACGATGTATGCGGGAAAACGTACACAGCTGGACAGCACATTATATGAAGCACCGCGTTTATATATTGTGTTCTAATTTATAATCTGTTTTGTCATGTTTGTGTTATTCTTGATAAAAGATGTTATGACCGAAACGTCAGACATGTGTCATGTGTTTTAATATATTTATTATTACATTTCTAAGTCATTATTATATTTTTTTTTCACGTTCGCCAGCTCTTCCTTTCTCCCTCCTTCCTCCCTTCCCTCCCTCCTTTCCCTACCTCCCTCCATTCTTCCTTGCCTCCCCTCTTTCCCTCTCTCATTCCCTTCTTGCCTCCCTCCTTTTCTCCCTCTCTCCTTTACTCCCTCCTTCCTCCTTTACTCATCTCCTCTCTCCATCCTCATTTCTTCCTCCCTCTCCTCCTTTTCTCCCTCTTTTATTCCTCTCCTCTCTCCTTCCCCCTCTCCGCCCCCTCTCCTCCTCCTCCTCCTCCTCCTCCCTACGTGAATGAAACATGGACAATTGATGAACGAAAATTGGGCGTTTAGAAGGGCTGAATATAAGACGGGCCTGCGTGTCCAATTTGTGAACCTATGAAAATAAAGTTATTTAGTTCGTTCGTTCGTTCTCCTCCTCGTCATCCTCCTTCTTCTTATTCAGTGATCCACATTTGCTATGCGCCTATTCCAACATAGGTCGCAAACAGGATGATTTGCTTAAGGCCTTCATCTCCTCCACCCCACCCCAGAGTTTGTCTCCAAGGCTCACTCCAGTCAGGGCAGTCTTGTAGGACATGCTTGGGGTTTGCTTGAGTGTCCCACATCAACAAGTATCCCACATCAACAAGTGTCCCACATCTACAAGTGTCCCACATCTACAAGTGTCCCACATCAGCAAGCGTCCCACATCAGCAAGCGTCCCACATCAGCAAGCGTCCCACATCAGCAAGCGTCCCACATCAGCAAATTGTCCTCGTTGATTGTTTTAGTAGTGTTCTTGCCACCCTAAAGTTCTAGTTCTCTCCATGAGCTCCACATTGGTGATTCTGTTATATCATTTTGTTCTCTCTATTCTACGGAAGACCCAATGAGTAAATGTCTTTAGTTTGTAATCGTTTGGTGTGAAACGTCTGTCAAGACTCACCTTCTGTGAGAAACGTCTTGACGTCCGCGGAGCTGCACGTCTCCGGGACACACACACCCCACTTGACCGCTGTAGGGAACGTCGGGTTGAGCAGCCAAAACTTGTTGAGGGTTTCCTGCAGAAAGGCAGTCATTGCCGACAAAATCTGGCGTGTGATTATATAGTCACAGATTCAAACTACTCCTCCTCTCCCTCCTCCCCCTCACATGACACACTGGACTTTCGCCAAAGAAATTAATGATTACCTAAAGCCGTAAGATCGGCTTCATTGCTTCGTGATTTATCGCATATGGCTCGGTCTCTTTCCTCAGGGTGACCTGCTGAAAGCGTCATACAAAGCACGAACTCCGAAGCTCCAGCGACGACCCACTAGAGTCTCTGAAAATAATGTGCACATGTGAACCGAATGACGAAGTCTGGATTCGAACCCACGACCTTCAGAGCGCTAGACAGGCTGTTTAACCACTTCGCCACGGCGGCCACCGAATTTCTGGAGGAGGCTAATGAAATTATATCATGCTGTATGGGCAACACGTGGTCTCTAAATTCAGCCCAAGAGCGTGATCATGTTGCATTGGAAACACATGGTCTCTAAATTCAGCCCAAATGAATGGTCATGTTGCATGGAAAACACATGGTCTCTAAATTCAGCCCAAGAGAGTGATCATGTTGCATGGGAAACACATGATCTCTAAATTCAACCCAAGTGAGTGATCATGTTGCATGGGAAACACATGGTCTCTAAATTCAACCCAAGTGAGTGATCATGTTGCATGGGAAACACATGGTCTCTAAATTCAGCCCAAGAGAGCGACCATGCTACATGGGATACACATGGTCTCTAAATTCAGTCCCAGTGAGTGATCATGTTGCATGGGAAACACATGGTCTCTAAATTCAGCCTAAGTGAGTGATCATGCTGCATGGGAAACACATGGTCTCTAAATTCAGCCCAAGAGAGCAACCATGCTACATGGGCATCAATCAATCAATCAATCATGTGCCATGCCGGAAAGCGTGGGCGGTCATGACTCGCCATTTCACTCGATCACCAGTGTCGTGGATCAGCTCAGTGTTCCTGTCTCGTCCATGCCATGTGGCCAAGCCATCCAAGTATTTTCCTCTCGGTCTTCCTCTTGGTCTGTTTCCTTCGATCTTGCCAGTTGTCACTAAGTTCTCCAACCCATTTCTTCTCATAACATGTCCAAAAAATTTTGACTGTCTACGTCTAATTTCTCTAATCAGTTTACGATGTTCATTTGTCTTCTGTAGTACTTGGTCATTGGTTTTTCTGTCTGTCCATGGTATTCTTTGCATTTTCCTCAGAAACCACATTTCTGCAGCCATCAGATGCTTTTCAGCTTGACTGCTCATGGGCAACACGTGGTCTCTAAATTCAGCCCAAGAGAGGGATCATGCTGTATGGGCAACACGTGGTCTCTAAATTCAGCCCAGGCTTTGTGCTATGGAGAGGTATAACCCCATTAAAAAAAACAAAAAAAAAAACTATTATCTATCAATACGGCAAGGTGTCAGTCTAGCCAATGACGGAGTGGATGTAAACATACTGGCTACTAGGACTAAAAGATCACTAGAATTGTTACCTTGTAGTCTAATGATAAAGGGGGTACACTTCATTAGGGGCCACTTGCCACTGAAGACGTTTATAGGTTATAGAAGTTCTTCAAAGCACAGGCCTCTACATGATGATGATTCATGTTGGATTACAAAGGTGGTCAAACGAGGAAAAGACTTACAGAGAACGTGACGTTGACGATATTCCTGAAGGGTATCACCAGGCGGCAGTACTTGCCCCCAAACTGCACCCTGCGGTTCCTGAGTTCCAGTGTGAACTGTCTCGGTTTCTCTATGTCTGCCCGCACACTCAGGCACTCATCGTAGTTCCCCACCCACTGGAACACGCCTTTTAGAAGTCCAGCAGACGGCTTGCCATAGGCGTCCAGCACTGCAAGGCAAACATTATAATTAACACATTCACAACTTTATATCAGAATCAACAATACCCTTATATTCACAACTTTGTCTTACAAACAACAAAATCAATAAATTTACATTTTTTTTTTTTTACAGACATGATTAATACATATGAAAACCGTAAGCTGATTAGAGAAATTAGTCGTAGACAATCGAAATACTTTGGGTACGATATGAAAAGAAAAAATTTAGATAACTTGGTGACAACTGGCAAGACTGAGCAGAAAAGAACAGGGGGAGGCAAAGAGATCAATAGAGAATTTGGTGACAACAGGCAAGACTGGGGTGAAAAGAACAAGAGAGAGACAAAGAGATAATTAACTAGATGGCTTTGCCCCATCGAGACAAGAACTCGCAGCTGTTCCACTACTGTGGAGATCGTGAGATATTGAAGCATGACCGCCCACGCTTATCGTCATGGCACAAGCTGATGATGATCATGAGTTTGTGTATATAGAATGAAAACAGATTTTCACCCCAAAAAATCACTGACTTTGTAACGCCCACTTTTCCGTCACCAAGTTTCCGGCGCCGTCTGCCACGCCCACTAGGCCGTCAATGAAGTCCAGCATGTTGTGGTAACACGACACACCGAGGCTGCTGGGTCGAGGGAAGACTGCCTCAAGTGGCTCTCTGGTCAACAGCTTCTTCAACACCTTGTCCCACCTGAGCTGTAGCAAGGCCTGCACCAGGTTCTGGCAACAAGACACGATGACAAGACACTATACCTAGACCCGATGACACGATGACAAGACACGATGACAAGACACTATACCTAGACCCGATGACACGATGACAAGACACGATGACAAGGCACTATACCTAGACACAATGACACAATAACAAGACACGATGACACGACACTATACCTAGACCCGATGACACGATGACACGATGACAAGACATGATGACACGATGACAAGACACGATGACACGATGACAAGACACGATGACACGATGACAAGACACTATACCTAGACCCGATGACACGATGACAAGACACGATGACACGATGACAAGACACGATGACACGATGACAAGACACGATGGCACGATGACAAGACATGATGACAAGATGACAAGACACTATACCTAGACCCGATGACACAATAACAAGACACGATGACACGATGACAAGACACGATGACACGATGACAAGACACTATACCTAGACACAATGACACAATAACAAGACACGATGACAAGACACTATACCTAGACCCGATGACACAATAACAAGACACGATGACGCGATGACAAGACACTATACCTAGACCCGATGACACGATGACAAGACACTATACCTAGACCCTATGACACAATAACAAGACACGATGACACGATGACAAGACACTATACCTAGACCCGATGACACGATGACAAGACACGATGACACGATGACACGACACTATACCTAGACCCGATGACACGATGACACGATGACAAGACATGATGACACGATGACAAGACACGATGACACGATGACAAGACACGATGACAAGACACGATGACACGATGACAAGACACTATACCTAGACCCGATGACACGATGACAAGACACGATGACAAGACACGATGACACGATGACAAGACACGATGACACGATGACAAGACACGATGACACGATGACAAGACACGATGACACGATGACAAGACATGATGACACGATGACAAGACACTATACCTAGACCCGATGACACAATAACAAGACACGATGACAAGACACTATACCTAGACCCGATGACACAATAACAAGACACGATGACACGATGACAAGACACGATGACACGATGACAAGACATGATGACACGATGACAAGACACTATACCTAGACCCGATGACACGATGACAAGACACTATACCTAGACCCGATGACACAATAACAAGACACGATTACACGATGACAAGACACGATGACAAGACACTATACCTAGACCCGATGACACAATAACAAGACACGATGACACGATGACAAGACACGATGACACGATGACAAGACATGATGACACGATGACAAGACAATATACCTAGACCCGATGACACAATAACAAGACACGATGACACGATAACAAGACACGGTGACACGATGACAAGACATGATGACACGATGACAAGACACTATACCTAGACCCGATGACACAATAACAAGACACGATGACACGATGACAAGACATAATGACACGATGACAAGACACTATACCTAGACCCGATGACACAATAACAAGACACGATGACACGATGACAAGACATGATGACACGATGACAAGACACTATACCTAGACCCGATGACGCAATAACAAGACACGATGACGAGACACGATGACACGATGACAAGACACAATGACAAGACACTTTACCTAAACACGATGACACAATGACAAGACACTATACCTAGACCCGATGACACAATAACAAGACACGATGACGAGACACGATGACACGATGACAAGACACAATGACAAGACACTTTACGTAGACACGATGACACAATGACAAGACACTATACCTAGACCCGATGACACAATAACAAAACACGATGACGAGACACGATGATACGATGACAAGACACAATGACAAGACACTTTACCTAGACACGATGACACGATGACAAGACACAGTGACAAGACACTTTACCTAGACACGACGACACAATGACAAGATACGATAACAAGACACTATACCTAGACACGATGACACAATGACAAGACACGATGACAAGACACAATGACAAAACATGATGACAAAACACAATGACACAATGACAAGACACGATGATACGATGACAGGACACGATGACACGATGACAAGACACGATGGCAAGTATGATAAGACCAATTGTAAGGCAAAAGCAAATGGGTAAAATAAAAGTAAATGAGTGAAACACAAGAAGATGTGCACAACACCAGCAAATGAGTAAAACAACACTAAATGAGTAAAACAACATTAAATGAGTAAAACAACACTAAATGAGTAAAACAACAATAAATGAATAAAACAACAGTAAATGATTAAAACAACAGTAAATATGTAAAACAACAGTACATGTGTAAAACAATAGTACATGAGTAAACCAACAAAACATGTGTAAAACAACAGTAAATAAGTAAAACAAGAGTATAAGAGTATAAAACAAGAGGATAAAACAACAGCAAATGTGTAAAACAACAGTAAATGAGTAAAACAACAGTAAATGTGTACATCAACAGTAAATGTGTAAAACAACAGTAAATGAGTAAAGCAACAATAAATGTGTAAAACAATAGTAACTGTGTAAAACAACAGTAAATGAGTAAAACAACAATAAATGTGTAAAACAACAGTAAATGACCCCTTTCACACGCATTGAAGCCTGTTTGTCACAAGTTCCCATGTCACACTGGGTCCAGCTGCAAGTCCAGGTCAATGTGTAAAGTTCGACCCCTGTGTGGATTGGACAGCATGTGTACAGGCTCCTGGTCTTGGGACAGCATGTGTACAGGCTCCTGGTCTTGGGACAGCATGTGTACAGGCTCCTGGTCTTGGGACAGCATGTGTACCGGCTCCTGGTCTTGGGACAGCATGTGTACCGGCTCCTGGTCTTGGGACAGCATGTGTACAGGCTCCTGGTCTTGGGACAGCATGTGTACAGGCTCCTGGTCTTGGGACAGCATGTGTACAGGCTCCTGGTCTTGGGACAGCATGTGTACAGGCTCCTGGTCTTGGGACAGCATGTGTACAGGCTCCTGGTCTTGGGACAGCATGTGTACCGGCTCCTGGTCTTGGGACAGCATGTGTACCGGCTCCTGGTCTTGGGACAGCATGTGTACAGGCTCCTGGTCTTGGGACAGCATGTGTACCGGCTCCTGGTCTTGGGACAGCATGTGTACCGGCTCCTGGTCTTGGGACAGCATGTGTACCGGCTCCTGGTCTTGGGACAGCATGTGTACAGGCTCCTGGTCTTGGGACAGCATGTGTACAGGCTCCTGGTCTTGGGACAGCATGTGTACAGGCTCCTGGTCTTGGGACAGCATGTGTACCGGCTCCTGGTCTTGGGACAGCATGTGTACCGGCTCCTGGTCTTGGGACAGCATGTGTACCGGCTCCTGGTCTTGGGACAGCATGTGTACCGGCTCCTGGTCTTGGGACAGCATGTGTACCGGCTCCTGGTCTTGGGACAGCATGTGTACAGGCTCCTGGTCTTGGGACAGCATGTGTACAGGCTCCTGGTCTTGGGACAGCATGTGTACAGGCTCCTGGTCTTGGGACAGCATGTGTACAGGCTCCTGGTCTTGGGACAGCATGTGTACAGGCTCCTGGTCTTGGGACAGCATGTGTACAGGCTCCTGGTCTTGGGACAGCATGTGTACAGGCTCCTGGTCTTGGGACAGCATGTGTACAGGCTCCTGGTCTTGGGACAGCATGTGTACAGGCTCCTGGTCTTGGGACAGCATGTGTACAGGCTCCTGGTCTTGGGACAGCATGTGTACCGGCTCCTGGTCTTGGGACAGCATGTGTACAGGCTCCTGGTCTTGGGACAGCATGTGTACAGGCTCCTGGTCTTGGGACAGCATGTGTACCGGCTCCTGGTCTTGGGACAGCATGTGTACAGGCTCCTGGTCTTGGGACAGCATGTGTACAGGCTCCTGGTCTTGGGACAGCATGTGTACCGGCTCCTGGTCTTGGGACAGCATGTGTACCGGCTCCTGGTCTTGGGACAGCATGTGTACCGGCTCCTGGTCTTGTGAAGTGAAAGCAGCCAGTCAAAAACGGACCACATCACCCTACGTGTGTCAGTTCGTCTGTAAAGATACAGGGCTGGCACCATATACCCAATTACGCTTCGTGGCGTGTGACAAGAGCCGACTGCTAATATTTATTTTACAACTGTTCTTTTATATTTACCGGGTGTTTGTAAAGTCTTACTACACTTTGTACACATTTTTTTTGGATGACGTCATGCACTTCATTTTTCAACATTGTTCAACATACAAAGTGTAGTGAGACTTTACAAACACCCACCCTGTATTACTACTGACACTGGCCGTCTTGACAGACAATAGTTTGTTACATTGTGCTTCCAGTAGGGCATACTACTACTACTACTACTACTTCTTCTTCTTCTTCTTCTTCTTCTTCTTCTTCTTCTTCTTCTTCTTCTTCTTCTTCTTCATCTTCTACTGCGTTCATCCGGAGTTTTTTTTCTTCTTTTCGACGTGATTGCGTTGTGCCTGTTTACAGCAGAGCTGCGTGCTTGCGCCGTTAGGTCGACACATCCGACTTCTGCGGGCATTTGTTGATCGGGTTAACCTTCCCGGGCAGTAGGTCATACTAACTACAACACATGTACTTCTATGGGTGCCTTTCAGTACGTGTGAAAGCATGATTCCATATTATACTTACACTTCTGTTTGTGTCGACGCTTCTACTTTTATGGGAGTCCATCAGTACGTGTGAAAGAATGTTTCGAGATTAAACTTACACTTCTATTTGTGGGACTCTTCTACTTCTATGGGAGCCCGTCAGTAAGTGTGAATGCTTATTTCTGGATTAAACTTATGTTTATGGGGACTCGTCTACTTCTAAGGGAGCCCTTCAGTAGGTGTGAAAGCATGTTTCAACATGGATACTTACACTCCTGTTTTTGTGGACCCCGGATGCTAGATGCTCAAGGACAACCTCGTCTTGAGGAATGTCTGTCACTTCCTGTAGGAGATACCGCGTGCCAGTTTACGTGGTTGAGAAATACATTCATAATATGCTTGTTGATGGGCACTTATAAAGGTATAGGAAAGAGATCAGGATAAGATGACAATCTACTGCTTCGGAGCCAAACGTAAAATAGGTTTAGATCAAACATGGTACACAATCACATGAACAAGTATTATAATGTACATTTCCGTTCACTGAGCATTGAAATTGTGGAGGATACCGAGAAACGAAATAAATAACACGTTGACCCTAGTATGGCGATACATCGTCCTACTGTCCAAATTGGATGTCTCATGTGGAGATATATTATCCATCGTCACTGGATCAGTTAAACAAATTATCAAAAGGTCATCTATAATTTGACCTTTCAGGTGCGTGATATTTCTGGCTCTGTGAGCGATCAACAATAGTTGACCTTTCAGGTGGGTAATATGTCTGGCTCTATGAGCGATCAACAATAGTTGACCTTTCAGTTGGGTGATAACTCTGGCTCTATGGCCAAACATTACATATATAAACAAATTATGCTGACCTATTAGGTCACGTCATCAAATCATCACCATCTGCCATGTCCATAATTATAGTCAGTAATTCGTTTTCACACGATCACCAGTCTTCAAGTAGGTCAGTGTTATTTTTCTGCTTGCCCCATGTGGCCAAGCTATCCAGATATATCTCTCTTTGTTCATCCCTGGCACTTTTCCCGTCACTTGTGCCAGTTGTCACTAATCTATTTCTCCTCGTAACGTGTCCAGAAACGTCTTGACTGTCTACGTCTTGACTGTATACATCTTGACTGTCTACGTCTAGGCTGTCTACGTCTTGGCTGTCTACGTCTTGACTGTCTACGTCTTGGCTGTCTATGTCTTGACTGTCTACATCTTTGCTGTCTAGGTCTTGACTTTCTACATCTTGACTGTCTACGTCTTGGCTGTCTACATCTTTGCTGTCTAGGTCTTGACTGTCCACATCTTTACTGTCTACGTCTTGACTGTCTACGTTTTGGCTGTCTACGTCTTGGTTGTCTACGTCTTGACTGTCTGCGTCTTGGCTGTCTACGTCTTGACTGTCTACGTCTTTACTGTCTACGTCTTGACTGTCTGCGTCTTGACTGTCTACGTCTTTGTTGTCTACGTCTTGACTGTCTACATCTTGACTGTCTACATCTTGACTGTCTACATCTTGACTGTCTACGTCTTGGTTGTCTACATCTTGACTGTCTACATCTTGACTGTCTACATCTTGACTGTCTACATCTTGACTGTCTACGTCTTGGCTGTCTACATCTTGACTGTCTACGTCTTGGCTGTCTAGGTCTTGACTGTCTACGTCTTGGCTCTCTACATCAAGACTGTATACGTCTTGGCTGTCTACATCTTTGCTGTCTAGGTCTTGACTGTCCACATCTTTACTGTCTACGTCTTGACTGTCTACGTTTTGGCTGTCTACGTCTTGGTTGTCTACGTCTTGACTGTCTGCGTCTTGGCTGTCTACGTCTTGACTGTCTACGTCTTTACTGTCTACGTCTTGACTGTCTGCGTCTTGACTGTCTACGTCTTTGTTGTCTACGTCTTGACTGTCTACATCTTGACTGTCTACATCTTGACTGTCTACATCTTGACTGTCTACGTCTTGGTTGTCTACATCTTGACTGTCTACATCTTGACTGTCTACATCTTGACTGTCTACATCTTGACTGTCTACGTCTTGGCTCTCTACATCAAGACTGTATACGTCTTGGCTGTCTAGGTCTTGACTGTCTACGTCTTGGCTGTCTACATCAAGACTGTCTACGTCTTGGCTGTCTAGGTCTACTTTCTCTAGTTAGCTCGCCGTTTTCGTTGGTTTCCTGTAGGACTTGAGCATTAGGTTTTCTCTCCGCCCATGAACTTTTTGTATGTTCCCATGAAACCATGAAAGACCGTAAACTGATTAGAAACATTAGATGTAGACAGTCAAAATTTGTTGGGCATGTTATGAGAATAAATGACTTGGAGAACTTGGTGACAACTGGCAAGATCTAAGGGAACAGACCAAGGGGAAGTCCGAGAAGTAAATACCTGGATGGCTTGGCCACGTGGCATGATCGAGACAGAAACTCGGAACTGATCCACGACTCTGGTGATCGAGTGAGATGGCAGAACATGGCCGCCCACGCTTATCGGCATGGCACATAATGAATGAATGAATAAATGAATGAATGAATGAATGAATGAATGGAACCACATCTCCACTGCCATTAGAATTTATCAGCTTGCCAGCTTGCTGTCCATGTTTTACATCCATTCAATAGTTGAGGTTGCATATGGCACTTTAACACTTTTTTCTCACTGCTGTTGACAGCTTTTTATTGGTATGGTTTCCATCTTACGAAAGCCTACTTTTTGCTATGTTATTTCTTGCTGTAATCTTTACAAGGCACCTTAGGAGATAATTACACCGATTGACATGTTTGCGAATTTCCCATTTACCTGGATGTTATATTGAGGTATTTCTGTCTTCTTTAAGAGTACCATAGTTTCTGTTTTCAACACAATAAGTATATCTCTAGTTGTTCGCTGTGTATTTAGTTCTAACACAGTTGTTCACCGTGTTACACTTAGGTAATATCCTTTACAGGAGGTCACAGTCAACCCCAGCATATTTTGCGTTTTGTGATTTCTTGCCAAGTTTACGTTCAGTAGTTTTTCATTTCTCTCTGAAAGACCGGCACTCATACCTTTGTATAAAAACCAGCACAAGGCGGTCTACTTCCAAATCCACAGCTGTGTTTCGAACGGGGTATTTGGGATTACGAACTGCATCCATAATCCCTTCGCCACGGAGACAAGCGCATAAATCAGTAGCGAACGGATTTATTTGTGACTATAAGGCCATCTAGTAGTAGTAGCAGCAGCAGCAGCAGCAGCAGCAGCAGCAGCAGCAGCAGCAGCAGCAGCAGCAGCAGCAGCAGCAGCAGCAGCAGCAGCAGTAGTTTTTCATTTCTCTCTGAAAGACCGGCACTCATACCTTTGTATAAAAACCAGCACAAGGCGGTCTACTTCCAAATCCACAGCTGTGTTTCGAACGGGGTATTTGGGATTACGAACTGCATCCATAATCCCTTCGCCACGGAGACCGGCGCATAAATCAGTAGCGAACGGATTTATTTGTGACTAGAAGGCCATCTAGTAGTAGTAGTAGTAGTAGTAGCAGCAGCAGCAGCAGCAGCAGCAGCAGCAGCAGCAGCAGCAGCAGCAGCAGTAGCAGTAGCAGTAGCAGTAGTAGTAGTAGTAGTAGTAGTAGTAGTAGTAGTAGTAGTAGTAGTAGTAGTAGTAGTGATAAGAAACATCAGATGGATAGATGGGTCGAGCACTATTTAGAGCTTTACTCAAGTGAGACCAAGCTAGCGGATGATGCCCTCAACGCCATAGAGGCCCTGCCAACTCTTGACCACCTGGACACACTTCCCACTATAACAGAAGTTAAGTGTGCTATAAGTGAGCTTGCATCTGGCAAGGCTCCAGGTAAGGATGGGATTCCAATAGAGGTAATCAGGAGTGGGCAAGACACACTCGCTCTACAGATCCACCAGCTAATAGAGCTATGCTGGCGAGAAGGACAAGTCCCACAGGATTTCAAAGATTCAAACATCAAAACGCTGTACAGGAACAAGGGAGATCGGAGCGACTGTAACAACTATAGGGGTATCTCACTTCTGTGTATTGTTGGGAAAGTATTTGCCAGAATTGTCCTGCACAGACTTCAAGTCCTGGGAGATCAAGTCTACCCCGAATCACAGTGCGGCTTCCGTCAGAACCGGTCTACCATTGATATGACATTCTCATTGCGACAGATGCAAGAAAAATGCCGGGAACAAAATCAGCCACTGTTTATTGCCTTCATCGACCTCACAAAGGCATTCGATTTGGTCAGTCGTGAGGGTCTGTTCAAAGCACTAAAGAAGATTGGCTGCCCACCAACTCTTCTGTCCATTGTGGAATCGTTCCACACAGGCATGAAGGGTATAATCAAGTTTTATGGCTCAACTTCAGAAGAATTTGAAATCAAGAGTGGAGTTAAGCAAGATTGTGTACTATCCCCCACCCTCTTTGGGATATACTTTTTACTTCTACTGAAATATGCCTTTCGTGATCAGGATGACGGTATATACATTCACTCACGCTCAGATGGTGGCCTCTACAATGCTCAGAGATTGAAGGCCAAGACCAAAATTAGCAGGGTACTAATCAGAGAGTTGCTTTTTGCGGATGATGCTGCGATTACGACCCACTCAGATGAAGAATTACAAAATCTACTATCTGCATTCTCCAATGCTTTTTCTGAATTTGGTTTAACAATTAACAAAAAGAAGACACAGATTATGTCACAAGGTGCACATGGTGTACCATCAATCTTTATTGACGACGCCGAACTGGAGATAGTAGACCATTTTACA
The DNA here is from genome assembly GCA_963921405.1 of Cepaea hortensis. NCBI lineage: Eukaryota > Metazoa > Mollusca > Gastropoda > Stylommatophora > Helicidae > Cepaea > Cepaea hortensis. The sequence goes on along the minus strand of OY992876.1, from coordinate 262,100,483 downwards.
TATCTAGGATCAGAGGTAAATAGCAAATTATCCCTCGATCAGGAAATCAACATCAGGATTGGCAAGGCAGCAACAACAATGAACATGTTAGCAAAAAGAGTCTGGGAGAACAGGAAGCTTACTGCCAAAACAAAAGTCCTCGTCTACCAAGCTTGTGTCCTTAGTACTCTTCTTTATGGCAGTGAAACCTGGACAACTTACTCACGCCAAGAGAAACGTTTAAACAGCTTTCATATGCGGTGTCTGCGAAGAATACTTGGTATTAAATGGCAAGACAAAATCACAAATACTGAAGTATTGGAAAGATCAGGTTGTGTGACGGTGTATTCCATGCTCAGTCTTCGTAGACTTAGATGGATAGGACACGTTAGGAGGATGGATGATGGTAGAATACCAAAGGACATCTTTTTTGGTGAATTACAGACGGGTAGGAGATCTCAGGTTCGGCCTCTACTACGATACAAAGATGTGTGTAAGCGGGACATGATTGATACAGGCATTGATAATGCACATTGGGAGCACGTCGCCGCTGAACGTGTTGCATGGAGGGCAACTATCAGAAATGGAATAAAGACAAAGGAGAAAATGATTGCAGATAAAGCACACACAGAGCGTGAGAGACGTAAGATGGTCCAAAATGGTGGAAATGACCATGTTTTCACATGCACCTACTGTGGGCAAACATTTGCAGCAAGAATTGGCCTTACCAGCCACACTCGCCACCGCCATGGATCGTAGTTATTAAGCCTTTTTTAATCACAATGTACCAAACTATCGTCTGTCAAGACGGAAAGGTGCCAATGTAAGTAGTAGTAGTAGTAGTAGTAGTAGTAGTAGTAGTAGTAGTAGTAGTAGTAGTAGTAGTAGTAGTAGTAGTAGTAGTAGTAGTAGTAGTAGTAGTAGTAGTAGTCGTAGTAGTCGTAGTAGTAGTAGTAGTAGTAGTAGTAGTAGTAGTAGTAGTAGTAATAATAGTAGTAGTAGTAGTAGTAGTAGTAGTAGTAGTAGTAGTAGTAGTAGTAGTAGTAGTAGTAGTAGTAGTAGTAGTAGTAGTAGTAGTAATAGTAGTAGTAGTAGTAGTAGTAATAGTAGTAGTAGTAGTAGTAGTAGTAGTAGTAGTAGTAGTAGTAGTAGTAGTAGTAGTAGTAGTAGTAGTAGTAGTAGTAGTAGTAGTAGTAGTAGTAATAGTAGTAGTAGTAGTAGTAGTAGTAATAATAGTAGTAGTAGTAGTAGTAGTAGTAGTAGTAGTAGTAGTAGTAGTAGTAGTAGTAGTAGTAGTAGTAGTAGTAGTAGTAGTAGTAGCAGCAGCAGCAGTGGTAGGAGGAGGAGAAGGGGGGGAGAAAGAGAGGAGGAGGAGGACATTATGAAAACACATACTTCATCATTCGACATGCCAGCTTGTGCGTCAGTAGTGGACAGCACCATCCTGTCTGTAACGTCTATGACAGTGTTCAGCAGCCCAGCCTGACTTCTCCACACACCACTGGTTGTAGGGCTGGCTAAGGCGATGCCGTACCGTCTTGTCAGTATAATCACGAGGAACGTGAGATATGTGTTTGTCAGCAAATTAGCCGTATCTCTCGACATAGTGGGAATTTGAGACGTCAATCGTTAACTTGTTTGATAGAAGCACCAACTATAAGGAAAAGACAAACAATGTTTTGAGTTGAGTTGAGCTGAGTTGAGTTGAGTTGAGTCATGTCGGAGCATTCCCATAAGTGATCAGTCCTCATCTTCAACAGCCAGCGAAGAGTTCCAATACTAATGGTGCATGTTGCGGATTATATGTCTGTTTTGCTTTACCTCTGAGTGATGATTATCGACCTGATGCCCTGGCCACCCCTTGCTGCTGCATTCTCTCTAGTCTGTCTGTTTTCCTGCTTTATTCAGATGCTCCCAGCGGGCCTTCACCACATTTGCCTTATCACGCATCAAATGACCCCTTAATGATGCGGCACCAGCCATTCTGTCCGCCTGTTCATTCCCAACTACACCAGAATGTCATAGATAAAATATCCAGCGACTACTCACAACCTGCGGCCTGTAAATCGATGCATACCATTCTGCGCGAAGCATGCCAGTCTTTACCTTTGCCAGCATGCTTTGTGAATCAGTTACAATCACATCTCACACACCAGAGTCGTGGATCAGCTCTGTGTTCTTGTCTCGACCATGCCACGTGGCCAAGCCATCAAGATATTCACTTCTCTACCTTCCCCTTATTCTTTTTCCCTCAATCTTGCCAGTTGTCACCAAGTTCTCTAGTTTATGTCTTCTCATAACGTGTCCAAAAAGTGTTGATTGCCTACGTCTAATTTCTTTAAGCAGTTTACGATTTTCATTTGTTTCTTGTTTAACGTCTTTCTCAGTAATCCCGTATATTCTCTTGAATAACGTAACCTGAGCGAGAATTGGTAGCGGTTCTCGCCACGTTGGTAATTTACGGAGTATGTGAGCCGGTCGCTCAGAAAGCAATGGTAAACTACTGAACGTAATCTTGCCTAGTACATCAACAGTAGCTGAAAATGCTGATGTTGACTACAACGTCCTGTAAGGGATATGCAAAACAAAACAAAAAAGGATGTGCTCATTGGTTTTTCTGCCTGTCCGTGGTATTCTTTGCATTTTCCACAAAACCATATTTCCACAGCCATTAGATAAATAGATTGATTTATCGGAATAGAGAATTAACACATAACTATTATTAACTGTCCGTCTTCGCGTAGTGACGGGCGCTAGAAGTGCCTCAAACTGTCACAATAATATGACTTGCATTGCGCCGCTGTTTCATCAAATCTGTGACTCAGTACATCCGACTTTGGCATGCATGTTTTCGTGTTTGCTGTCCCTGGCCTTTGACTACTTAGAAATTATGCGGAAACTGAGGAGATATGGTTTTATAGAAGAATGATGAAAACACCGTAGATTGATAGAAAGGCCAATGAAGCCCTTATGTATGGAAGTGAATCATGACCAATTAACAGACAAGAGGGGAATTATGTGGAAGCTGCAGAGATGTGGTTGTATAGAAGAATGACGAGAACACCGTGGACGGAGAGTAAGAGCAATGAAGATATCTTGAAAGAAGTTAACTCATACAGAGAACTGGTTACTGGCATCAGAAGGAGATAGTCCACACTCTTTGGGCATGCCATGAGAAGGGGAAAGTTGGAGGGGAGGAGAAGCAGGGGGAGACCAAGAAAAAAGATGCTGGACAGTTTGACATCAAGGCATGTGGGAAAGTTGATATCAGAAATGATTGGAAGCTCGAGAGACAGAGGGCTGTGGACAGACAGGACCACCAACACCTCACAACATGGTCTATAAGACTAAGACGACGGTTTTGACTGTGCCCAGTCTACCTACAAGGCAGCAGGTTTGTGTCTCTCTTCGTCTGATCCTTAGCCTTCGACTGTGCCCATTCTACTGACAAGATAGCAGGCGTGTGTCTCTCTTCTTCTGGTTCCTATCCCTTGACCTGTCCGACATGATAGTGCCTACCAACAGCTGTCCTAAGGTCGACATGCCTCTTGGATCCATTGGAACAGGAAAGCCCATCTCCCACAGTAAGGTCCAGTCATGACAGTGTGGTCCTCGGTTTGAAACACCCAACACCGCAAAACCATCACCATCATCAGCATCGTAATTCAGTGCTTTGCTGGTGGCGTGGGCGATCATGCCTCTCCACAAATTAGATATCCGATGTCATGGATCAATTCGTGTGTTGACTCTCTTCCGTGCCGTGGCACAAATCTGTCAAGAATTTTCTCTCGCTGTCTTCCTCTATCTTTCTGTCCGCACATCTTACCGGTTGTCACAACATGTAAAAGCCTTTTTCTGATGTATGTGATAAGTTGTCTTTGAGACTCAGTTTCCCTTAAAACGTCCTGATTGCTCTTTTAGGCAGTCCAGTTAATTTTCACCATTCTTCTATAAAACCCCATCTCCAAGGCTTCGATGGATTTTTTCGCCTTCTACTAATTTTCCCGGACTCGCAGCCGAATGTTAAGACTGGTTCTATGTAACACACAAAAACTTTTTGTCTAACGTTGAAGAACAACAACTTATTGCACATTCTTCATTTGATAGACTGCAGTTTTTGCTTGTCCTATTCTGTTCTTTATGTTCAATCTGATGTTATCCATGTACCTAGATATCTTAATTTCTGCACTTGCCCCAAATAACGTCCTGTAATATAATTGCATATTTAGGCACAATCTTTCTACTATTCAAACTAAGGCCCATAAAATAGCGTTAACTGATTCAGTGTGAGACACGAATAAAGTAAAAGTAGAATAATGTCAAATGAATAAAGTAATATTTCCATTAACAGGGCATTGAAATTGAGGAAGATACCGTAAAGCAAAACAATTAACACAAGGTCAGTAATATGGCGACATACCGTCCTTCTGTACACATAGGAGGTCGCATGTGACGATGTACTATCCTACGCAGTGAATTAGTTAACTAACACAGATTGTTCCGAAGAACATACAAATGTTACCAAACACATAACCTAGCTATATTTATGAATTCCAGGTTATGATGTTGATCGTTTGAATTGACAAAGACAAAATCTAAGTTCCTAACTTGACTAAACTATTGTCAGGTTATGAGTTTAATGAGAAGCAACTAGATTAGGACACTCCAAAGTTCAGACTAAGCTAGGTGTTAATTTGGTTGGTTGCTGACAAAAACTTGTCAAGGTGTAATGACGGGAATGCAATTAAAATGTTAAAGTATGTTCTAGTGGCGGCGTCGTTGTTTGTGTTGATATAGATCAAAGGTTAGTTGGCAGATAGACTCATGTGACATCTGTCTACTTGTGTGACATCTGTCGGCTTGTGTGGCATATGTTGACTTGTGTGACTTGTGTGAACCTATGTGTCTTCTGTCCCTTGTGTGAGTCTGTCCACGTGTGTGGCATATGTTGGCTTGTGTGACATGTGTCCACTTGTGTGACATCTGTCGACTTGTGTGACATCTGTCCACTTTTGTGACATCTGTCGACTTGTGTGACTTGTGTGAACCTATGCGTCTTCTGTCAGCTTGCACGACTTCTGTCAGTGTGTGTGTCTTCTGTCAACTATTGTAACTTCTGTCACCATGCATGACATCTGTCGACTGGTTTGAACTTATGTGTCTTCTGTCAACTATTGTGACTACTGTCAATTATTGTAACTTCTGTCAATTGTGTGACATCTGTCGACTTGTCTCGCTTGTTTAAACTTATGTGTCTTCTGTCAACTATTATGACTTCTGTCAACTATTGTAACTTCTGTCAACTATTGCTACTTCTGTCAACTATATCTATTTCTGTCAACTATTGCTACTTCTGTCAACCATTGCGACTTCAGTGAAATATTACGACTTCTGTCAACTATTGCTACTTCTGTCAACTATTGCTTCTTCCGTCAACTATTGCTACTTCTGTCAACTTGTAAGACTTCTGTTAACAGATTCAGTAAAAACCAAAAAAAAATAGGGTTGGACCGAACAAAAATGGATTGCGGAAAAGTCGTTAACATGGTAGCAGACAGGTTGTATTATATATCAAATTACAGGTCGTTGCTTAGGGAAAACTACTGTATTGATATTTTTACTGAGACAACATTTTGTGATATATAAGCCCGTGGCAGCTATGGGAGGTCGCTTAAGACGATTAATCATCCCGTGGCATTTAATCAGTTAACTTGTTTGACCTCCATCAATGTGTGTGTCATTTCTGTCAAAGCGTGTCATTTCTGTCAAAGTCTGTTATTTCTGTCAAAGTCAGTAATTTCTGTCAAAGTCAGTCATTTCTGTCAAAGTCAGTCATTTCTGTCAAAGTGTGTCATTTCTGTTAGAGTATATTCTTTACATAAAAGTGTATTAGTTTGTCAACTTGTCCTACTTCTGTCAACTTGCACTACTTTTGTCAACCTGTGTTACATCACATCTGTCAGCTTGTATTGGCTTGTATTACTTCAGAAGTAGATGCGGCCAAATATACCAGGCAATAAATCGTGCAACATAATGTGTGTGGCTTCTGTATTTAAATTCACAAGTTATAGGACTTGTTTGTATACTCTGATCAAATGTGACAGAAAAAGTGAGTACACATCGCACCTATAACTGAAGCAAGGCCTGAATCAGCCAGCACAAGTGGAGCGACACACCAGAGAAATTTACCGGGGGAAAAAAATTACAACAAAATAAAACCGATGACGATGGGATTCGAACCAACTTGTTTGACCTCCATCAATGTGTGTGTCATTTCTGTCAAAGCATGTCATTTCTGTCAAAGTCTGTCATTTCTGTCAAAGTCTGTCATTTCTGTCAAAGTGTGTCATTTCTGTCAAAGTCTGTCATTTCTGTCAAAGTGTGTCATTTCTGTCAAAGTCTGTCATTTCTGTCAAAGTCTGTCATTTCTGTCAAAGTCTGTCATTTCTGTCAAAGTCTGTCATTTCTGTCAGTCTGTCATTTCTGTCAAAGTCTGTCATTTCTGTCACAGTCTGTCATTTCTGTCAAAGTCTGTCATTTCTGTCAAAGTCTGTCATTTCTGTCAAAGTCTGTCATTTCTGTTAGAGTATACCTCTCGGCCACCTCGTCTGACGTATTCTTGTGTTCGGTGGTTATAAAATCTCGACTTAATGAAACAAAAGCCGGGTCAAACCTTTTTATTTTTTACGTCTATGAATGTCCAAAATAAAAAATGGAGACGTAGTTTTATACAAGAATGCTGAAAATTAAATGGACAACCAAACTGAGACATTTGGATATTTTGAGGGAAGTTAAGTTGCGACTTATCACAAACATCAGAAAGAGGCAGTCATCGTTTTTTTTTTTTTTTGCCACATTATGAGAAGACAAAACCTGGAACATATTGTGAGAACCGGAACGATTTGTAGGCAGGGAGACAGAGGAAGACAGCGTGAGAAGATTATTGGCAGTCTTGTGTCATGACACGGTAGGGAGTCAACACCAGAATTGACCCATGATGTCCGAGATCGTGGATCAGCTCCGTGTTCTTGTCTCGACCATGCCAGTCCATCTAGATGTTTACTTCTCTGCCTTCCCCTTGTTCTTTCCTCCCTGGGTCTTTCCAGTTTTCACCAAGTTCCCTAGTTTACGTCGAAAAATAGTTCAGGTAATTACAGTTCATCACTCATAGTTATCTAGAGATGGCATCAGTCCGGATACTTACTGCACCATACCTCGTGTTTTCTTGATTTGCTTTCAATATGTGTGTATTTTGTTTTCTTTTAGCAATCGACATATGAAAGAGGTAAAGAGGACAAGAAATCTAAATGTTGTGAAAGGAGGTCAGACACAATGCGCTCATGAAAGATGAAAACCGTTTCCACTTATTTTTGTTTTTCCTCCTCACAATGTTGAGTGACAGTGTAGTGTATTATTTCACTTGTCATTAATTGCAATTTTATTTCAACCTAAAAATCAGATAAACGAGTGTTGTTTATTTTAAAAAATAACATCGACGAGGATGGGATTCGAACCCACGCGGGGAGACCCCAATGGATTAGCAGTCCATCGCCTTAACCTCTCGGCCACCTCGTCGTGATATCGCATTGGGTTGATAACATTAAACGCACAGTATAATGTTTTCAATTCGATGTGTAATTGAAAGACATAACAATTAATCAATCAGGTGCCGTCTCCGCAATGAAGGTTGGCTGCAATGGCTCTCCAACACTGCCTGTCTCTCGCCTTGACTGTACATTCTGTCAGGCTGATGTTCGTCTATCTCTTGATGTTATCCTCCAACTTGTATCGTTGTCTACCTCTTGCTCGTTTGCCCTCAACCTTGCCTTCCAGTATCGTTTTTATAAGAGCATCATGTCTTTTAACGTGGCCAAAATATTTCACTTGTCTCCTCTTTATTTCTTTCATCAACTCTCTCTTCATTCCCAGTGTTTCTAGGACCTCTGCATTTGATTGTTTTTGTTTCCATGAAATACGACTTATTCGCCTGTATATCCACATCTCCAGGGCTTCTATGCGACTTTCTAGTTGCTTGTTCAATGTCCAGGCTTCCGAGCCATACAGTAGCGTTGAATATTCGTAGCATTTGACAATTCTCATTTTTATTGCGTTATTAATCTCTCTAGATGTTAATACCGATTTCATGCCGTTCAAAGCATTTTCGGCCATTTCTATTCCCTTTTCGATTTCCATTTCACTTCTGCCATCATCTGTTATTATATGTCCAAGATAAGAGAAACGTGTTATTTGTTCTAGATCTGCCCGTTTACTGTGATGTTCATTGATGACCTTTCCTTTTTACTGCTAATTATCATAGTTTTTGTTTTTTGGATGTTAATATCTAAGCCACATTCTGCACTTGCCTGTTCACTTCTTTCACTAGGTCTTGCAACTCTTGCTCACTTTCTGCTAGTAACACGATATCGTCAGCATATCTAAGATTGTTTATGATTCTTCCATTGATGCTGAGCTGAGTCCAGGCATTTCAACTTGTTTAAAAATTCTTTCTCTGTATAGGTTGAAGAGGCTTGGGGACAGTACACATCCCTGCCGTACTCCTTTTTTTTTTATCTCTATAGGCGACGAATAGTTATTACCGCATCTAATAGACTCCACTTGTTCCAAGTACAAGTTACTAATAAGTATGATGTCCTTTCCGTCTACTCTTATATCTTGAAGGCACGTAATTAGTCGTTCATGTTGTACTCTATCAAAAGCTTTCCTGTAGTCCTTGAAACAAACATATATACTTTTTTGAACTTCTATATATTTTTCAATTAACATTCTCAAACAGATAATTACTTTAAATATTGAAAACAACCCACTACTGGCAACGCTGATCGTATTCTGGTAATGGTATGAACCTGAGGCCTATCCACGTCAATGCGGAAGCACTATACTCGAGTTTCGCTCTCGTTTGAGCTCGTCAGTAGTGCATATCTTTGACCGGACCCGGAAACAAACCCCGGATCACTGGGGTGTGAAGCGGGTGTGTAAACACTAGACCACGCGGCACACGCAGGACACGGCCAAATTATCACAACAGAATATTACAACGTCGCCCATCGTAGGTTGTAGCTCAAGATTTGCCCGATCGACGCGACTGACGTCCGTCAATCTATGTGGACCCGAACGATCAGGACTTCTCACTGGCAAGGCACACCAGGTCGCCTAAATTCCAGCGAGCAATAATCAAATTAACTTATTTGGTAATTTCGGGATTTCTTCTTCTTCTTCTTCTTTGCGTTCATCCGGAGTGTTTTTTCAGATGTGTTTGCGGTGTGTCTGTTATGCGCCCTTGGGCCGAAACCCGTAGGCCAACACATCCGACTATAGCGTGCTTTTTTGACCAGGTAGCATTCCTGGGAGACTCTCACTTTTGTGGTGCCATCTACAACCCAGCTGGCTAAGTTGGAACGGTCGAAGACAACGGTCATCCCTCAAAGGAAGGCAGGGACAGTCCATTGCAATTTCCGCCATCCAAGGTTGCTTCCATAGTTGCAGGGCCGACACATAGCGCCCTGGAACTGGGCTCACCGAGGGAATCGTCACGTCCTGCTCATGGCTGCTTTAAATCCTCACTTCAATATATTGGTCATTTCGTTTACCCCGGACCATTCCCGCACAAACAAGGCCGGTTTGCAGACGGTATCCACTCAGCGAGTTTTCGGACATGTGCTTGTCGTTGCGCCCGTCAGAGCTGTTCCAGGCACGACAGACATTCGGAAACTACCTAGTCAGAGCTGTTCCGAACAAGAGCGGCATTCGGAAACTAGGTAGTCAGAGCTGTTCCTAGCACGAGAGACATTCGGACGAGACATTTCACTCGGACGTAATTGCGTAGTGTCAATTTTTAGTTTGCCACCCGTAGGACGACACTTCCGACTTCCGGCGGGCATTTTTTAATGAGGTTAGCCTTCCTCTGGTTTCGAGGCACGTTAGACTGTTCTGATGTCGCCCACATCTCAGCTGGTCATGATAGAACGATCAACGACATCGCAGACCATGGGCATGCGCTCGCTATCCAAGGAGGCTTCCATAATTGCAGAGCCGGCACATATTGCTCTGAGACTGGGCTCACCCGAGGAGTTGCCACGCCCTGCTCATGGCTGCTTTAGTTCCTCACTTCCATATGTTGGGCATCTCGCTTGCCACTGGTCGCTCAAGCACACACCAGGAGCGGTCAGACTGCGGGCGACACCCACTCGGTAAGCTTTTTCTTTTGACTTCGGACCACGCAATAGGTTCGCTCGCCGTGCGTTCCATTTCGCGTCATTGAGACGTTCTTCCACTTTTGTCTACACTCTATGAGTTAGATACAGACAGTTGTCGTAACCATTTCCTTCGACTGGGGCACTTTTCTGACTTTTTGTACTCGCTCACGAGGTAGGCTACATGTGCTGCCGGCTCAGCACCTTATCTTCGTGCAGCAGTGAACGAGAAACGGCCAGGCCCTCTCATCCGGGAATCCCTCATATCCCCCAGCTGAGAGCCTTCGAATATGTATCATACCTGAGCATGTAGCTTGCTCAGTATCTCGCCTCTATTTTTCGGTAGGTGGGAATCGGCCCGGCTCTCAGATCCGAGGGTTTGTGGCTTAGAGGCGTTCAGCCACAGCCCTCAACAGGGAGCCTTAGAGTTTTGTCCGGACCAAGGTCTTCTGCCTTCGTGTACCTGATTTAGTCTATTGACTGCTATCCTCAGCCTACCTGCAGAGCAGCAGGTTGTGTCTCTCTTAGTCTGGCCCCTAACCCATAAGCTGTCCGATATGTAGTTTTCATCCATCGGCAAGCAGATGGGGTCAATGGGACACGCAAGCTCCCCCACAACGGCAAGGTGGAGACACATCGGGATTTGAGATTTAAATATTGAGCACAACCCACTACTGGCACCGCTGATCGTTCTCAACGCCTCAGATTCATAACAGAATACCATCAGCGTTGCCAGTAGTGGGTTGTGCTCAATATTTAAATCTCAAATCCCGAAACAACCAGATAATTGCTTCTCTGGTGCCGCTGTTTTTGCGGAACCAAAATTGTTCTTCAGCTAATTCCTCATCTATTTTATGTTGAATTCTTTCTTGTATGACCATGAGTAGTATATTAGTTATGTGGCTCATTAAGCTAACAGTTCTGTAATCCTCACACTCAACAGCTCTTGGCTTGAAAGACATAACAAAACAGTCCAACCAGTCCGATCTGCTTATTCAGCCCTAGTGGTCATTGTGGAATCATCGTTGTCTTTCACAGACTTGATATTCTTGTCAGGCAACAATATGTGTGGGAATTTTAATCGAGTTGTCATTTATCAGTGTTCTTGTTCATATAGGAATCAACCATATAATTACATTGGTGCATTTCCGCCTTGACAGACGATAGTTTGTTACATTGTGATTCAAAGAGGCATAACCATATAATAACAACAACCACTGGCGGTAGCCAACGTGACTGAACAGGCCAATTCGCGCTGTAAATGTATGTCCACAATGGTTAACAAAATCGACAAAAACTGGACACACTACGAAGATGAAACGTGAAACAAATATTGAACTTCCACAATGGTTGCACGTGAACACATGGGCATTTTCACCATCACGCACCATCTTACGTCTCACGCGGGCAGTGTGTGACCTATCTGTTAACCATATATATATATATATATATATATATATATATATATATATATATATATATATATATATATATATATTTTTTGCGCTCGCTCGCTTTGAACTCAAGCGTAGTTCATACACACTATGAATAGTAGTGATGGACTTAATCTTGCGTGTGGGTTAGCTTTCCATATTAACAGTGTCCCTCGCCATCAGGCACCCACTTCGACTTCAGAGGTACTTGTAATTAACGTCCCCAAGTCAAGGACGACAGGCCAACATTTTAGTCCAGCTGTCCTGTGTGGGGGATGACCCGCTTACCTCGGCATCAGCACACCGGATATTTAAGAACACGCGTTCTTACCCATTCGTCCATGCTGACCTGCTAAGCCATATTATATAACACGAAGTAATTATAGTATTAGTAGTGCAGCTTAACAGAATACAATTACGAAAAAAAACAAAAAACAGTACGTTGCGGCGACTTGCCTTCATAAGCAAACAAATGCACAAAACACAATATGTATAGCCGGGGAAGTCATTTCTTGTTCTTGTTCTTGTTCTTGTTGTTGTTGTTGTTGTTCTTGTTCTTGTTCTTGTTGTTGTTGTTCTTCTTCTTCTTCTTCTTCTTCTTCTTCTTCTTCTTCTTCTTCTTCTTCTTCTTCTTCTGCTGCTGCTGCTGCTGCTGCTGTTGCTGCTGTTGCTGCTGTTGCTTCTTCTTCTTCTTCTTCTTCTTCTTCTTCTTCTTCTTCTTCTTCTTCTTCTTCTTCTCCTTCTTCTTGTTCTTGTTCTTGTTCTTCTTCTTCTTCTTCTTCTTCTTCTTCTTCTTCTTCTTCTTCTTCTTCTTCTTCTTGTTCTTGTTCTTCTTCTTCTTCTTCTTCTTCTTCTTCTTCTTCTTCTTCTTCTTCTTCTTCTTCTTCTTCTTCTTCTTCTTCTTCTTCTTCTTCTTCTTCTTCTTCTTCTTCTTCTGCTGCTGCTGCTGCTGCTGCTGTTACTGCTGTTGCTTCTTCTTCTTCTTCTTCTTCTTCTTCTTCTTCTTCTTCTTCTTCTTCTTCTTCTTCTTCTTCTTCTTCTTCTTCTTCTTCTTCTTCTTCTTCTTCTTCTTCTTCTTCTTCTTCTTCTTCTTCTTCTTCTTCTTCTTCTTCTTCTTCTTCTTCTGCTGCTGCTGCTGCTGCTGTTACTGCTGTTGCTTCTTCTTCTTCTTCTTCTTCTTCTTCTTCTTCTTCTTCTTCTTCTTCTTCTTCTTCTTCTTCTTCTTCTTCTTCTTCTTCTTCTTCTTCTTCTTCTTCTTCTGCCGACACATCCGACTTCTGAGGGCATTTGTTGACCGTGTTAACCTTCCCAGGTGTTTCGTAGGACGTTTGACTCTCACTGTTGTGATGTTATTCCCCATCCCAGCTGGCCTATTTAGAACAGCCAAAGACATCATGGTCAACCCTCAAGGGAAGGCATTCTCCGCCATCTAAGGAGGCTTCCATAATTGCGGAGCCGACACATAGTGCTCTGGTACTGTGCTCACCCAAGGAATCGTCAAGTCCTGCATATGGCTGCTTAGCCTCGCTTCCGTATATTGGGCCCTCCGTTCACCACAGGCTGTTCCTCCGGAAACCAGAAGAATGCAGTCTGCAGATAACATCCACACAGTGAGGTTTCAATTCGGACTTTCCACGCAATGGATTTGCTATCCAAGCAATATTCCATTTCGTGCCACTAGGACACTTTTTCCACCTTTGGTGACGCCCACATAGTGAGCTTTCGATTCGGACTTTCCACGCAATGGATTTGCTATCCAAGCAATATTCCATTTCGTGCTACTAGAACACTTTTTCCACCTTTGATGACACCCAAACAATGAGCTTTTGATTCGGACTTCCGGGGAAGACACTACAGTAACTACATTAAGACATTAAGACGTAATAGCCGAAAGAGAAGAACGGAAAGGTGAAAGACATGAGAACAGTGTAAAGAAAATGAACAAATAAATATATGTTTCTTATCTAAGAATCTCCGGCTGTGATACCCGGCAAACCAACGAATCTAAATATCTAAGGTCAATTTTCACTTCAGATAGGGGAATGGACAGGGAAATGAATATACGCTGCGCAAAAGCAAAAATGGTATTAGGACAACTAGCGCCACTTCTGTCTCTTAGAAAGATACCTTTAAGTACGAAAGCAAATCTATTTTGTGGCCGACATTGTCCTGCGGGTGTCGAACATGCGCGCTTACTGCAACTAATGAGTGTCAAACATGCGCGCCTACTGCAACTAAAAATGTTTTGCATATCCTTTACAGGACATCTCTGTCAACATCAGCATCTTTCAGCTGATTGTTGATTTCTTGGCAAGATTACGCTCAGTAGTTTGCCATTGCTTTCTGAGCGACCGGCTCCATACTCTCATAAGTCACTGGCGCGACTCGAACCGCTTCCAATTCTCGTGCGCTCACGTCAACCACGAGAGGATTCGGGGTTACGGAGAAAGCTGCTAACTCCTCGACCAGTGAGACCGGCTTTACTGCAACTAATGAGTGCTAAATCATAACAACAGAGACAAGATCAGGTAGAAGAGTTGTGGGAGTAACCGTGAGAGACAGAATTTGGAATGAGGAAATTAGAAGACGACTAGATCTGAAACCAGTCATGCACTTTATTAAAGAACAATAGATTAAATGATTTGGCCACCTCAAGGCCAGCCCTAGTACTAGTAGTACCATGATCTGCTACAAAGAGCCACGTTGAAGAAATATAATGGATACAGAGCAAGGGGAGATCACGTAAACATGGAATGATCTTGATGATATAAACCTTAGATAAGATGAATCGATCTGTTCCTAGGCGGTCTGCTGCCAAATCGCCCGCATCTATGTTTCGATTGAGGGAAAGAGAGGCAGAGGCAGACCAAGAGAAAAGATGCTGGATGGATTGACTATACTATTGAGTAGGACGGTGGCATGGAGGAATATCATCAACAGAGTTGATTCAGAACACCAAAGACCGAGATCTGTGGAGAGCCATGAACGCCTACGCCAGCTGGCACGGCACTTGATGATGATGAGGCGGGATTACGAATTGCGTTGGTAAACCCTTCGACATAACTACAAGCTGTCATAAATCAATACACAACTGTTGACAAGCGTATTACATGTCTATTACTATAACACTCATATAACGCTTATCTCCGAATATACAGGGACGAGGTGGCCGAGTGGTTAAGGCGATGGACTGCTAATCCATTGGGGTCTCCCCGCGTGGGTTCGAATCCCATCCTCGTCGAATGTAGTTTTGCAATTTTTATAAAATTAATCTATAGAACATTTGTTTGTTAGACGTCTATTGCTAAGGCCTATAGAAGATGTTTCATAATCCCACACAAAAGGATTCGGAATCAGCTATATGCGATTTGGAAGCCGACCGCCTTGCGTTGATTTTTATTTTTTATCAGTCGTGTGAGCGTTGGTCGTTCAGAAAGTAATGGTAAAATCCTGGAAGTAAAATTGCCCTGTAAATCATCAACAGCCAATAAATGCTGGTGTTGATTGCAGCATCCTGTAAAGGACGTACCATTAACGCTTTCTAACACGACACTTTGGAGTGCACGCCAAATATCATCGTTTCCTACTTCGGGATGGTCTTGGGCAAGGTTCTCCCCCCCCCCCCCCTTTTTCCACCTCCCACAGAAGTCGCATGTTTCGGCCGAAAGGTGAAAATATCGCAGCTCTGCTGTAAACAAGCATAACGCAATTTTGTTTCGCATATCCTTTACAGGGCAGTGCAGTCAACACCAGCAGTTTTCAGCTGCTGTTGATGTCTTGACAAGTTTTACGTTCAGTAGTTTGCCATTGCTATCTGAACGACCGTAAGCAACCAACAAGCGACGCGATCCGCCGCAACTGTTTCGTTCGAGAGTATAACTATAAGGGATTACTAGAGTAAGAGGAACAACGTCTTTAACACCTACGCCAGGGAGCCAGGTCATAATAATTACGCCCAAAAAAATATTCTGGATGTACGCAGAAGAAGAAGAAGGTTAACTCCCCTACACAGATTCCACCCAGAGTAACGGGCCTTGTTTACCCGTAAGCAGTTTTATTGCTTTAGATTTCACCATGGCAGACGCTTTGTGGCCAAACTCTTTACGATTTCTAAAAGCTGTGGAATTTATAACATGCACACAGAACCTGCTGTTTTTTGCACTTATCCGAAAAGGTTATATACTCTATCACACTACTCAAGAGTTCGCGGAAGCGAGTTATTTTTATTAGTAACCAGTGGTTCTTACACAACTGCCCAGAACTTTGCTGCAATTCGAACCCGATAACTTCTAAGACAGAGGTGAGCACTATGACCTTTTAACCATGCCTCCTCATATCAATAAATAAATTAGTGGTGATGTTCAGTATATTTATTATCGTTCAAGAAGTGTACAGAGCAGCGTACAGAGCAGTATACCTATTAGCCGTCAAGAAGTGTACAGAGCAGTATACCTATCAGTTGAGTTGAGTTGAGTTAAGAACCGACATCACTGCACTCAGGACATTCCCATACGTGCTCAGACCCCTCGTTCAACAGCCAGCGAAGAGTCATACTACTAATCGTTCCCACCGGTATCTGATTAAAAGTTCTCCTGGTCTTCCCTCTCAGTTTTGAGACCAGAACCCCTGCCGATCCCCAGCAATCTCATTCTTTCCACATATGGGTTCTCAATCTGTTCCTCCGCCTTCTCCACCTGGTCCCACAAGCGCACGACCACCCCCCCCCCCTTGTCCATAGGCAAGATACAACCAAGAGGTGCACTCCTGCTAGCCTATCCGCCTGTTCATTCCCCCGTACACCCGCATGGCCAGGGCAAAATATCCATACAATTCTCACAATCTGTGACCTCTGAAGCGACGAGAGCTATTCCACACGAAACATTCCTTTCTCCACCTTGCTAAGCATATTCTTTGAATCCGTAATGAACACAGCGTGTGTTGCAGTAGTCTCTTCTAGCCACCGGAATGCCACTGTTACTGCCTCCGCGTCCATTCTCATGCTGGAGGTCGTAGTCTTATATGCCAGGCTCTCCTTTTTCAAGACTCGCCCATTAGCCTTTGCAATAAAGCCCCAGCCACTACGTCTGTTTCTCACCACTGACCCATCAGTGTAGATGACTATATGTCACCTTGATGTGTGTTGCTCTGGATTAGCTGTTGCACTTCAAACTCAGTGTGGCCCGCTGTCCATTCCCTGCTCTCACTACCCAGTGTTATTATTACATTGTGCCAGTCCGTCATGTCATCCGGAACTTCAACCCACTCTCTTTCACGATTGATGGTCTCTAGATCACACAACTGACTTATAGAAAGTTCTGCCTGTGCCATCCAGGACCTGCCTCGTCTTAGTCTATGACCCTTTACCATATCCATTGCTTCATGCAGCGGGTGATCCCTGTCTGCGGAAACTCTCAGGTACCATTTGGCCTGAAGGACCCTATGTCTATCCATCATTGTAGGTAGCGCCAGGATATGCCTCATGCAGATAATTGGTGTGTCCTTTGTGCACCCCAGTATTAATCGCATGGCAGCATTCTGTATGCGCTCCAACCTTTCAAGCTGGCTCTTTGATACTGTCAGCAGCCCCAAACCATACTCAGTGACAGAAATTATTAACTGCTGAAAGAGCCTGTACAGCATCCTCTGATCTACCCCGGTTGCTGCCATAACCCTCAATGCATTAAGTCTCCTACCAGCCTTCACCACCAAGCCTCCACGTGATCCTTAAAAGACAAACACCTGTCAAAGGTGATACCCAAGTACTTCAACTTACTCTCTCGACTAAGAGGACATCCATTCAACATAATACCTGGGACGTCTGCCTTGACGATCCGGTTATCCAAGGAGTACCACACAACCAATGCCTTGTGTCTGGGTTTATAATGGCCCCTGCGTCCCTGCACCACTCCGCCACCCTGTCTACCGCCACCTGTAAGTCTTTCGCCAGACTGGCCCTGTCTCTGCCCTGTCTGTACACCAGCACATCATTTACAAATGTCAAGATTCTACCCACACCTGGTGTCTAAATAGCTGCGATTCTGCTGATGTAGACATTAAAGAGCACTAGGGACAAGGCAGATCCCTGCGGCAACCCAGGTGTAATAGTACAGGGGTTAGAGGTCCAGGAACCCATGCGCAGTGCAACCTTACGCTCATAAAGGCAACCCATCTAACAAGGCAAGGGCAGACTTCCATGTCCAACAGTGTGTGTATTAACAGATCATACCTAACCCTGTTATACGCATCCTCCAGGTCAAAATCCTGGAAGCCCTCGTAGACATCAAATGCAAAAAATTGCAGCATTGGCCCAGGTGTCCTTTCCCGGCCGGTAGCTCCCGAGTCCTTCGGGAAGCAGATTCCGACTTTCCAAATGTTGCTGGAGACTGCGTACTACTGATGTTTCGAGGACTTTGCCATACGTGTTTTGCAGGGTTATGATTCGGTATCCATTAAGTCTGGAGTGGTCCTTACCTGGCTTTGGGAGTGGGACCAGGTAGCTATGCAGCCAATCGTGGGGTATTTCCGCCGTATTGATGCTTAGGTTGAAATAAAGAGCCATCTCCTCCAAGTCCCCATCATTTATGTTCCTCATATAGGAGTATCTCACTCCATCTGAACCTGTCGCTGTGTCTTTAGCCCGCTTCAGTACCCGTTTAATGAGTATACCTATAAGCATTCAACAAGTGTACAGAGCACGGTATACTTATTAGCTTTCAAGAAGTGTGCATAGCAGTGTGATTATTAGCCTTCAAGAAGTGCGCAGAGCAGTGTATCTACCAATGTTGTCTTGTATGTGTGTGGTATGTTTGATACTGTAGATACTAGATGATGCTACCAATAACGAACCGTCAGATCTCTTTGTTGATGTTTCTGACGTGATGGTGGAGGTGGGGTGTTTAGGATTGTACACAGATATAGTTTTTTTTTTTTTTTTCATCAAGAATGATGATGACCATTAATTTCATCCACTGGGGTTGAAAGTGTGGAGCCGTGAGCTCTAAGATGGCTGATAAGGCCTTTTTTGGCTCGAAATGTTCTTTGACAATGTGGGCAAAGAATGCTTGACGTTCCAGGAGGGGAATCTCCTGCAGTAGTTTTTCTGTCCAGTTTTTTCTTCACAGCTCTTGCAGTCCTGGTTGCTTCACAAGCGACTGCGCCATTATGTAATGATGTACGCCACAAATTGCGGTCCTTAGCAGCAGTCTCCCAGGTGTCAAGATGGATTCCAAAAGCTTTCAGTGAGTGCAGATATAGTATTCTTTGAATGATGTATGTGTTGAGAATAGTACTTAGCCAAAAAAAGACGAACTTTTCTTTGTATGTGGTGTGTGTGTGTGTAGGCTGTTTGTGATTTCTTCGTAAATTTACATTCAGTACTTTAACATGAAGGCTTTTTTAAAAAAAAGGAGGGGGGGGGGAGTTTAGAATATACTATTGCAGTATCTAGCATCCCAATGGAAGATGAGACCTAACAGCAGCCTTCAGGCCGTTGGAAGGAAGCTCAGTCAGACGTGTTGTGTTTGTAGCGCATATCTCTGTGTTCCCTGGCCGTCGCCTTTGGCCACATCTGAGCTCTGTCATAGTGTCCGAACTTCCGTCTATCCGACTGGGTGTGACCCATGACTTCCTTCAATTTAATTAAGTGATGTTTGGGTAGCTTCGACTGCGCTGTCGATCTTCCACTTACTAAATATCAGTATTCAAGAAGTATACAAGCAACTCACCTATCAGCAATCACGAAAAGTGCAGAGCAGTATAGTTAGTTATCATTCTTTAAGAATAAAACTCCACTATGCTCCGTTCCTGTACCAGTGAATATCACACAAAATGCTCCTCACTGCCCCATGTAAAAAGTGGAGCAGACAGCAGTAACAATAATCCAACAGCACAGACAGGCATACATATGTAAGGTCGCTGCGAGAATTGAAACACAACAGTCAGCCACTAAAATAACAGTTCATCGTCGATTGAAGCGGCAGTTACTAGAAAACCAGCCGTTGCACACACATTACTGCATACGGCAACCCAGTTATTTCAGCGACCAGCCGGCCGCCATCTTTCTGAACATGCAATTCACAGTAGAAACAACCGCGGACAACTGTAAAAGCACTCCACACGAAATCAGTGCAGGATTTACGTATAAGCTACATAAGCTATAGCTTGGGGCCCCCAAGAAAGTGGGGGGGGGGGGGGGGGTCCCAAAAAATATTGTCCGAGTGAGCAATTTGTCACTGACATAGAATATCTGGACTTATACAGGGCCCCATATTTCAAATAGCTTAGGGCCTTATCAAGTATACATCCGGCCCTGCACGAAATTCACAGCTCACAGTGTCGCTCTACACACTAATCTCAGTATCAGGGCCACGGAACCATGTACTACCAGTCCAAATTGAGGAAAATGCGTAGGCAAACCGGCAAAATTGTCTACCATAGTGATTTTAAACTTACTGTCATAGCTTTCTGTTTGCACAAAACTGGCCTATGAAGATTAATCATGATGGCTTCTGCGAACAAGCGACTATTTGGTCTCTATCATTATGAGATATTATGATAAGGCAAAAACTGGAACATGTTATGACAGCTGGAAAGGTTTGTGGAAATAGAAATAGAGGAAGACAGCGAGAGAAATATCTTGTTTCCTGACAGGGGAGAGAGTCAAAACACGAACTGATGCATGCCGTTGAAGATCGCAAGAAGATGTGGAAGGAGAAGCATGATCGCCCAATTGATGGTGTAGCCACTGTAGTGTTTTCTCCGTGATTATATGTTGTGGTTTTTAGTGTTTGTTTGCTGATGAAGGTTTGTCTCACCGCAGCGTCCTTTTCTTTCCATTGTGCGTTTAGTTTAAACGGCATTACTTCGTGTTATTTTATTTTGTGTATAGACAGACGTGTTTATATATCAATGTGTAACTGCTGATATCACGCTGCCGACATTGATTTCCGACACATAACATTCACACAGCACGGACGAGGTGGCCGAGAGGTTAAGGCGATGGACTGCTAATCCATTGGGGTCTCCCCGCGTGGGTTCGAATCCCATCCTCGTCGATCATTTTTATTTCAATTTTGTTGTTTTTGTTTTTTGGTTTTCGCTCGCTCTGAACGTAAACGTAGTCCATACATACTTCTTCTAGTAGCATTAGTAGCATTAGACTGAAATTTTCATGTGCATTAGCTTACGCTGTTATCAGTGTCCCTCGCCATTAAATGAATTCACTCAGAGGTACTTGTAATTTCCGTCCTCAAGTTAAAGACGAGAAGTCAACATATTAGTTCAACTGTCCGATGTAGATGTTGAACCTCTGCATTGGCGCATCGGATGTTTAAGAACACGCGTTCTAATCATTCGTATGTATTATTATAAAGAAAATGCACGTAAACTTTACACAAGAAAGCTAACCCTGTCAGTCGAAAGACCCAAATATCGCATCTCTGCTCCAAACTGACACAAAGCAATAACGTCCAAGACAAAACGACAACAAACTCAAAAATATTTGAAACCAGTATGCGGTATTGTGAACTGCGTTCATTGCACCTAAACAAGAGATCATCACGAAGAGTTGCCCCAAAGCGACAGACAGAACACCACGAAGACGTCCCCCAAAGGCAAAAGCACCGCGAAGAGTCGTCCCAAAGGAAAGAGCACCATGAAGAGGTGCCCGTAAATCTTGGCCAATGAAACCTAGTCAGTAGTCCTGATCTTACCGGCCTCCCTGGCCCGTATTTCCGTTTATCCACGTAGGTAACGCAGGGCGCGGGAGAATTGGAAGCGGTTCTCGCCGCGTTGGTAATTTACGGGATAAGTGAGCCGTCCGCTCAGAAAGAAAGCAATGGCAAATTACTGAGCGTAATCTTGCCAAGAAATCAAAGACAGCAGTAATATGCTGGTGTTGACAGCGATGTCCTGTAAAGGATATGCGAAAAAAGTCCTGATTTTACAACTTCAAGTGTCCCGGAGCGCTAGAGAAGGGTCTCAGACAGAGACAAGTGTTTCCGTCCTAGTGTGCAACTAAACGTGTTCAACAAACATCAATGTCAAACTATTGATAAGTTTATCACAAACCGCGCAGTCAACACTCATATATCACACTTGAAAGGCATTCTAACAACACGCTTTTCGACGAGGTGGCCGAGTGGTTAAGGCGATGGACTGCTAATCCATTGGGGTCTCCCCGCGTGGGTTCGAATCCCATCCTCGTCGGAAATATTTTTTTTAAACGTATTATTATAAATAAAATCAGTATTTGAAAGTGTTGTACTTGTATAAAAGCCTTCCTAGGCTCCCATTGCCTGTATGTAGTATTTTGTCAATCAAATTAGGTATGTGTTCAACCACTCTGTTGTTTAATTGCTGTTCTGTTCTGCCGATGTCATTTGGCGATGCTGATGTCGAAGCTGGCACCTGCATGTGAATTAGTAAATGCAATTTGATTTGACGTACAGAGGGACAGAGTCTTTAACTGCTGGGTTGGGAATAGTTGTGGTTCTGTACCTAATAACTGGAGCTGCAGCACATAATGTTCGTTCGACTGCTGTAATGAGCCGATCCTGTAGGCGTTGCATTTAGTCAGCTCATCGAAAGATTACTTGGATAAATACCTGTAGTTTCGTTGGGTTTCGGCTGTTGGCAGTGGCGCTTTATAATTCATGTGGAGTACTCAGTTTTAAGACATTCTTCAGAATGTCAAATACCTCTGTCAGTGTGTCCTGGGTGCATATCTTCCTAGCACGGTCAAACAGGGTCCGTACTAAGCTCCGTTTGTACTGGACAGGTACGAAGCTCTGAAAATTTAAGTATTGGCCAGTCTATTTTTCTTTGGGGTACACCGATCTTTGAATTGTGTCGTCTGCTCTACGTCTCATTAGAATATCTGTAGGTCAGCATGGCCGAATGGATAATAACGCGTGTTCTTAAACATTCGATGTGCTGATGCCGAGGTAATGGGTTCAACCCCTACACCGGACAGTTGGACTATAATGACGTTGACCTATCGTCCTTGACTTGTGGACGTTAATTACAAGTACCTCTGAAGTCGAAATGTGTTCGCCTGATGTTAATAGGTAAGCTAACCCACACGCAAAATTCAGCCCTACACTACTAGAAGTAGTGTTATGGATGACGCTTGAGTTCAAAGCGAGAGAGCGCAAAAACAAAAATACAAAACTGAGAATATCTAGTGTGACGAAGTCTCCAGCTTCCCCATCCTCTTTTGCTTAAATTGGGGAAGAATCCCTTAAAAACCCTTATGTCATTATATAAGAATCTATATTCGTTTTTATTCCTATATATCTATGTATAGATAGTTCAGGGCATAGGTCAGGTCATAGGACCTGACATAGGTCAGGTCTTAGTCAGATATGACTGAGCTACCGTATAACAGTAGACGGTACTACCTGGTTTCTGTTAGCGCTGAACGTTGGGCGGCGCTTACCAAACCCGACACCCCACATTGTGCCAACGGCTTCGGGCGGAAGAGCGCAATTGGGAGGGTACAAGCCTTACCCTGGTGCGAGGAAATGCAAGCTAAAGACAAAATGTCATGGCAGGGCAGACCAGGCCCTAAGCCTTGGTTGGCGACTGGTCTAGGATCGAAGCTCCGACAGGCGGACAGTTGGAGCATTGCTTTGCTGATCCGGCAGCTTCTGCAGCTTGTCTTGTTCCAGATATAGGGGTGTTACCTTTCCTCTGGAGTAAACTAGGCAGGCCGAGAGAGGGATCATGCTGCATGGGCAACACATGATCTCTATATTTTAGCCCAGGCTTTGTGCTATGGAGAGGCAATAACTCCATCCCTGGTCTTAACTGGTCTCGGAATCAAAGCGAGAGGCAACTGTTACGGGTTATACAGTTGGCGTAGACATGGGGCGCCACGCGTTGCTTCTGACGGTGAGAGACACCTATAGGTGTCACTGATCAGCTACCGCCCGCCTCAAGCTGGGCAGCCCCCAGCCAATTGGGTGCTGATCCGCCACAGCCTGCCTGCTTCAATGGGTGCTTGGGGCTAGGACAAAATCTGAATCGCAGGCTGTAAAACCAATGCACCAGGTACAAACAAAAATAAAAATAGAAACCTCAAGCTACGGCTTGCAACCTGGAACGTGAGAACCATGTGTCCAGGATTTTCCACTGACTTGACCAATATTGACGATGTGAGAAAAACGGCTGTGATTGATGCCGAACTCAATCGTCTAAACATTGATATTGCTGGCCTGCAGGAGACTCGCCTCGCTGAGGAAGGGTCACTCAGGGAAAACAACTACACCTTTTTCTGGAAGGGTAGGGGTAGCGGGGTAGGGGTATCCCCTATCAAAGGAGAAGTAAGGCGCCTCCTTCCCTCCGCTAGCCTACGGGACACCCTTGGGCAAGGTGGAGTACCCGTTTAGCCCCCCGATCAGGGTTACGTGAAGCCATGGGTGCAGGTGGTGGATGAAGATGTAGAGCAGCCGACAGATAGTTGTAGGTTATGGTCTACACCTTCACGACGGTAGGCAGAGGATCTCCTTTTTTGAGGAGACAATGGCTACGGTCACTGACCAGTATGGTCACTGCTGGGAAGGAAAGCAATGGCAAACTACCTTCTTTACACATGCCAAGAAAATCATGTTGTGTTCACTTATCGATACCCGGTCCAGACAGCGTCACAACAGAAATGATTAATGCTTTAGAAGAATATGGAATAGATAAAGTTACCAGTCTGCTTAATACAATATATGATACTGGAAACATACCTCATAAGTTATGTAATTCTGTATTTATTGCAATCCCAAAGAAATCAGGAGCCTTGGAATGTGATCAACATCGAACAATTAGTATAATGAGTCACATCACGAAGATTTTGCTAAGAATTATCATGCAAAGAGTTAGGAGGAAAATACAACCTGAAATAGGAGAAGAACAATGTGGGTTTGTAGTAGGCAAGGGTACAGTAAATGCTGTGTATATACTGAGAACCGTAATCGAACGTTCTATAGAAGTAAACAAAGATCTACACCTTTGCTTCATTGACTACACAAAGGCTTTTGATAAAGTGAGACATGTCAACATGATAAGGATGCTTGAAGATCTACAAATTGATGGGAAAGACCTTAGACTTGTAAAAAACATATATTGGAAACAACAAGCTGCCATAAGAGTTGATAATGAAGTAAGCCAATATCAGCCTATTAAGAGAGGTGTGAGACAGGGATGTGTAATGTCTCCAGATCTGTTTTCCCTGTACAGTGAAAATATTTTCAGAAATATTGAAAATATGGAAGGAATCAACATTGGGGGACGATGCATCAATATCATTAGATATGCAGATGATACAGTCTTGATTGCAGACAATGAACAGGACCTGCAAAATTTAGTAGATGCGGTTGTTACACATAGTGAACAACAAGGGTTAGAATTAAATTGTAAAAAGACACAGATTATGGTCGTCACTAAGAAGAACGAAATACCACAGTGTAATATACAAGTAAATGGGAATACTCTTCAACAAGTGAATAGGTACAATTACCTCGGAACAGTAATAACATCTGATGGGAGATGCCTTGAAGAGATTAGAACAAGAATCGCCATGGCAAAAGTAGCCTTTAGCAAGATGAAAAACATACTGACCAATAAAAAGATGTCAATTGAAACGAGAAAAAGAGTGTTGAGATGCTACATAGAACCTGTACTTTTATATGGATGTGAAGCTTGGACAATGAGCAGCCAGGCTGAAAAATATCTGATGGCTGTAGAAATGTGGTTTCTGAGGAAAATGCAAAGAATACCATGGACAGCCAGAAAGACCAATGAACAAGTCCTTCAAGAAACAAATGAAGATCGTAAACTGATCAGAGACATTAGACGTAGACAGTCACAATTTTTTGGGCATGTTATGAGAAGAAATGATTTGGAGAACTTGGTGACAACTGGTAAGATCGAGGGGAACAGACCAAGGGGAAGACCTAGAAACAAGTATCTGGATGGCTTGGCCTTGTGGCATGGTCGAGACAAAAACACGGAACTGATCCACGACTCTGTTGATCGAGTGAGATGGCAGAACATGACCGCCCACGCTTACCGGCATGGCACATGATGGATGGATGGTAGAGGGCAGGCAGATAAAAGGCAACACGGTGTGGGCTTTGCAGTGAAGAATTCGCTACTGGGAATGATTGAAATTCCAGCAGGAGGAAATGAAAGACTATTATCCCTGCGCTTGGCAACCTCTTGTGGGTTTGCCACCATTATTACTGCATATGCACCGACACTCGATTCCTCTGATGATGTGAAGGATTCGTTCTATGAGGAGTTAGACTCCGTGATCAAGGCAGTTCCAAAATCTGACTACATTTATATGCTCGGTGATTTCAATGCTCGTGTGGGCAAGGACTCGAGTTCATGGCCAGTGTGCCTTGGAAAATACAACATCGGTCGCATGAATGAAAATGGGCAAAGGCTGCTGGAGCATTGCACCAGTAATGACCTATGTATTACAAACTCTTTTTTTAAAACAAAAGAGATGCATAAGGTCACATGGAAACATCCAAGATCCGGCCATTGGCACCAGCTGGACTTCATCATCACACGGAGACAACATCTGAACCATATATCATTGACTCGTAGTTACCACAGTGCTGACTGTGATACGGATCATTCTTTGGTTGTTGCAAGGGTTAGACTGAGACCAAAGAGAATCTACACAGCTAAACACAAATCTAGCCTCAGGATTAATATCATTAACACTCATGATCCTGAAAAGTGCATTCAGTTTCAACAGCAACTTGAAGACGCTTTCACTGATACACCAGAAAATTGTACAGTAAATGAAAAGTGGGGTCAGATTAAGGAAACTCTTTATAAAACTGCCGTAGGGGTTTACGGCACTGTGGATCATAAGAGGCAGGACTGGTTTGTGGCCAACAGCGAGACTCTGCAGCCCTTGATTGATAAGAAGAAAAAAGCTCTCTTAAGAAACAAGGAAAGACCAACGCGTAACACTCTGAGTGAGCTTAGGCAAGCTAGGAAGGATGTGCAAAAGGCTGCCAGGCAGTGTGCAAATGATTATTGGATCAAGTTATGTGAGTCCATTCAAATCGCAAGTGATAAGGGAGACATAAGAAGCATGTATGAAGGAATAAAGAAAGCCTGTGGTCCAGTGATCAAAAGAAGTGCACCATTGAAAACCTTGACTGGAGAAATCATCACTGATAAGAAACAGCAGATGGACAGATGGGTAGAGCACTATTTGGAGCTTTACTCAAGTGAGACCAAACTAGCGGATGATGCCCTCAACGCCATAGACGCTCTACCAACTCTTGACCACCTGGACACACTTCCCACCTTAACAGAAGTTAAGTGTGCTATAAATGAACTTGCATCTGGCAAGGCTCCAGGTAAGGATGGGATTCCAATAGAGGTTATCAGGAGTGGGCAAGACACACTCACTATACAGATCCACCAGCTAATAGAGCTATGCTGGTGTGAAGGACAAGTCCCACAGGATTTCAAAGATTCAAGCATCATAACACTGTACAAGAACAAGGGCGATCGGAGCGACTGCAACAACTATAGGGGTATCTCACTTCTGTGTATTGTTGGAAAAGTATTTGCCAGAATTGTTCTGCGCAGACTTCAAGTCCTAGGAGATCAAGTCTACCCCGAATCACAGTGTGGCTTTCGACAGAACCGGTCTACCACTGATATGATATTCTCATTGCGACAAATGCAAGAAAAATGCCGTGAACAGAATCAATCACTGTTTATTGCCTTCATCGACCTCACAAAGGCATTTGATTTGGTCAGTCGTGAGGGTCTGTTCAAGGCACTAAAGAAGATTGGCTGCCCACCAACTCTTCTGTCCATTGTGGAATCGTTCCACACAGGCATGAAGGGTATAATCAAGTTTGATGGTGCAATTTCTGAAGAATTTGAAATCAAGAGTGGAGTTAAGCAAGGTTGTGTACTAGCTCCCACCCTCTTTGGAATATACTTTTCACTTCTACTGAAATATGCATTTCGTGATCAGGATGGCGGTATATACATTCACTCACGCTCAGATGGCGGCCTCTACAATGCTCAGAGATTGAAGGCTAAGACCAAAATTAGGAGGGTACTGATCAGAGAGTTGCTTTTTGCAGATAATGCTGCAGTTACGACCCACTCTGAGGAAGAATTGCAATGTCTACTATCTGCATTCTCCAATGCTTGTTCTGAATTTGGTTTAACAATTAGCAAAAAGAAGACACAGATTATGTCACAAGGTGCACATGGGGTACCATCAATCTTTATTGACGACGCCGAACTAGAGATAGTAGACCATTTTACATATCTAGGATCAGTGGTAAATAGCAAATTATCCCTAGATCAGGAAATCAACATCCGGATTGGTAAGGCAGCAACAACAATGAACAGGTTAAGAAAAAGAGTCTGGGAGAACAGGAAGCTTACTGCCAAAACAAAAGTCCTTGTCTATCAAGCCTGTGTCCTTAGTACTCTTCTCTATGTCAGTGAAACCTGGACAACTTACTCACACCAAGAGAACAACTTAAACAGCTTTCAAATGCGGTGTCTGCGAAGAATTCTTGGTATTAAGTGGCAAGACAAAATCACAAATACTGAAGTATTGGAAAGATCAGGTTGTGTGACAGTTTATTCCATGCTCAGTCTTCGTAGACTTAGATGGATAGGACATCTTAAGAGGATGGATGATGGTAGAATACCAAAGGATATCTTTTTTGGTGAATTACAGATGGGTAAGAGATCTCAGGGTCGGCCTCTACTACGATACAAAGATGTGTGTAAGCGGGACATGATTGATACAGGCATTGATAATGCACATTGGGAGCAAGTCGCCGCTGAGCGTGTTGCATGGAGGGCAAATATCAGAAATGGAATAAAGTCAAAGGAGAAAATTATTGCAGAAAAGTCACACACCAAGCGTTTGAGACGTAAGATGGTGCATGATGGTGGAAATGACCACGTGTTCACATGCACCCACTGTGAACGGACATTTACAGCGCAAATTGGCCTTATCAGTCACACTCGCTACCGCCATAGTTAAAAGTTATGCCTTTTTAAAGCACACACTATCGTCTGTCAAGACGGCAAGGTGCCAATGTAGATAGTACCTGTCTATAGTTTAAATCAACTCTTATGTAAGGTTATGAATGTAATATGAAGAAATACGTTACATTAGAAAGGGGAGAGGCTTAATTTACAAATTAGTGTACCCAGCCAAATCTACAAATGTGGCTACGACTATTTCACACTTTGGTCGGAAATTGTAACGGAAACGAACTCCCTGGCACGACCACTTCCGGTCAGGGACGAAATAGCGAGGCTCGGCCTTTCGCAATCCAGACGTCGGTGTAGAAACATCTTCTAGTCACTAGGCTCTTAGAAAATACTTATAAAGTGTTTAGAGTTTTATCTTTGGCGCGTATTACGGCCATAATATATTTAGATATATTAGAGAGATTCCTAGAGCAAGTTTTCGTACCCGACAAGTGCGGTCAGAAGATTAGAAGGGTAACGTTTTGCTATTTGTATCAAATATAGTGTCGTGTGCGCCCGATATTTCTGTGTGTAGTTAAAGTTGGAAACCGCCGATAATAGGTTATTTTACCGACAAAACGTGATCACGTAGATTATACTTCGTACGGGTAGTTGCTAAACACGCAGGGAAAAGGGTATAACGTAACTGCGTAAGAAATTACCTTTACATGAGGTTTCGAGAGGTGTAGACGATTTGAGATAGTTGTAATCTTGATAAAGTCTGATAGAACGCATGTGGTGATTAGTCTGTATAGCAGTAGACTAGGCCATACTAATCAAGCCGTTAGTTTAGTAAATACATGAGGCATTTCGTAGTGGTGATATTTCGAGGATGTGATAGTATTGCGAATAAT
The DNA here is from genome assembly GCA_963921405.1 of Cepaea hortensis. Lineage (NCBI taxonomy): Eukaryota > Metazoa > Mollusca > Gastropoda > Stylommatophora > Helicidae > Cepaea > Cepaea hortensis. Next base: position 262,070,972 of record OY992876.1, on the reverse strand, counting down.
TAGAGTTAACAATGAATATTCGATGCCGCGAAAATAATAAATCTTACTAAACACGTGTACGAATGTCAAATACTAGCGTGCTAGATTCTAGACATTTTCATTCATTCTTATCGGTGATTTCTCACCAATTCGCAGTACTGTTCTTGCCTGCCACTCCATTAACTTTCAGTCTATCACATTCTATTATGATAATTACCTAAATTGTGTGTATTTTAAAATATACGTTACATAGAATCATTATTAAATATATGCTAGGAATATAGCCTCAGAATGTGAACATAAATATCTATAATATGTAATCTGTTTAATAGATTGTATATGTATCTTCATATCTCCCTGTAGATTACTTTGTAATTATTGTATGTTAATAATATAAATATTATATGTATTATATGATTATATGTTTAATTATTACTGAATAATTATTATATTCACTTATACGAAAGCATAGAATGATTTTATTGAGCTGTTTCCTTAGGTCAGTGTTTTACTATTTATCCTAGGATAAGGACTTATAGGGAGCAGGGACAGATAGCTCATGCTATTTTGTTTCTGCAATTTTGTATGAGATTTTATTGGCCATCAGGAACAATCCAGGGCCGATGCTTACAGATGTCTCGACAGAAGAGTCACGTACTCTCACTATATTTCATAGATTTGACATCTTCAGCGCCAAGCTTTAGATGCGCCAACCTGTGTGACTGACTCATTGTGGAGCATCACTTACCACATCACTTATTATCCATATCAAAGAAGGTTAACACTCACTGTGCAAGCCAGAGAACCAGAAGATAAGTGGCCAAACTTACCGTTGGCCACCACCACCATTTACATGCAATTAATACCAACCTTTGTCAGGCCATATTCTATGATTAAAATGCAACATTGTTAGTTTCTAAAATTTACACCAGCTAGTTGTTACCTTACTTAGTAACCTTAGTCATAGTAGAGTGAGAAGATATGAAAGTTTGTCTCTTTTAAATATTTTACTCTGTCTTTCTCCGTGTCGGTGAGAGTGATTAGAGTTTTGGGGGATCGAGCTTTTTATTTCAGGCACGTAGCTAGACAACCTTGGCAGACTGTCTTTATCATACAAGTATAGTTGTACGCCATTTCCTGACTGCCTGAACACTGTCAGAAGATTAGACTTCTTCTTGAACCTTTACTCCGTCTAGAATTACGAGCTATTCAGTCTTGTCTTCTCCAGTGACTTATTTTTCTATTCTTAGAAAGTCTATCCGCAGCAACTTTGATAGATTCTTTATCATCGTAGCTGACGCTACGCTACATCTAGGAACGGCAACGTTTCGTTGTGTTCCTGTTCCATCGATAGAGAGATGTTTTTTATGCGTGATGTTCATTATGGCCTGAAACGATGTTGTTTGTAGCTCGTCTGTGGTAATAATTAGTATATCGTCCACATAACGGCGGTAGATGATCAAGTTTTTAATGTCTGAGGATCTCTTTTCTTCTACATGTGCCATGAAGATGTCCGCTAGAGTAGGACAAAGATGACTCCCCATGGCCACTCCGTCAATTTGACGGTATGACTTTTATTTATAAAATGGAATTTTATTTTGGCGGTACATAGTAATAATAGCCTCTCCAGAATAGATCTTGGTATGCTTAGTTTTAGTTGTTTGTCTTTAATGCGTTCACTTATTATTTTCACTGTCTCCTCTAATGGAACGTTGGTAAATAGGGAGGCTGTATCCATGGATGCCATGTGTATTATTTATGTCCATAGTGTCCAACAATTCCACCAGTTCGGATGTATCTCTGAGTATTATTGTATCGAAGGACTGTCGTACTGGCTTTAAAATTTCAGCTAGCCATCTCGCCATCCAGTGTTATGCAGACAGAATCGGTCTTAGCGGGATTCCTGGCTTGTGAAGTTTGGGTAGACCGTACATTTGAGGAATTTGTGAGCCACGTGGTGTGAGCATTTTTGCAGTGTCCTCACTGATGAGTCCCTCATTCACAAGTGACTGGATCTCTTTCCTTGTTTGTGCATCCAGGTCCGACCGACTTGTTTACATTTTGATCTAATCTTAATTTAGATTCATCTTGATAATATCTCTTCCATTTTACACTGGTAGTCTCACATGTCCACCAATACTGCACCACTCCTTATGTCTGGTTTGTACGTAATTATAGCGTTATAAAATAATAGCGTTATTGTTACGTTAATTCCTAGGGCACACATCATCGCTCTTGAATATTCGTCGACTATGATCAACCGTTCACTGACACCCACTCATGCATTGTGTGGACGGCCACCAGAGCACTCTTTAGTTTCTACTCTAGCACCACCAGCACATCTCCATTGCTTCCAGTTTCCCGCCTTAGTTACCATCCCCTACCCCGGTCGCCATGACCCAAAGACTCCCACGGCTGCCTATATAAGAATAGCAAGGCCGTCTTCATGTCAGTATCACAGCCTGGGATTCTCAGATGAGTAGCAAATAATTGTTTTCAAATTTTCATTTTCTCTTCATTGTTCCAATTTTTTTCATCTTCTTATTCTTCTCCTCCCATTTTTACGCCTTAATGTAGTCACTGGAGGGTCTTCTAGTGTTTTGTGTATGCATTTGTGCGCTGATGAAGGCTAGTTGCCGCAACCTCCTTGTATTGTTTGGAAATTCTGCTATGTAAAGCTATATTACTTCGTTTTAGTTTATATTGTTTAGAGGTTTTATGCAGCACGTCAACACTCTTTTTCTCGTTGCAAATGACATCTTTTTATTGGTCAGTATGTTTTTCATCTTGCAAACGGCTGCCTTCGCCATGACGATTCTTGTTCTAATATCTTCAAGGCATCTCCCATAGTTATGTGATGTGATACCAGCTATGTGTCTGTGATGTGATACCAGCTATGTGTCTGTGATGTGATACCAGCTATGTGTCTGTGATGTGATATCAGCTATGTATCTGTGATGTGATACTAGCTATATGTCTGTGATGTGATATCAGCTATAGGTCTGTGATGTGATACCAGCTATAGGTCAGTGATGTGATACCAGCTATGTGTCTGTGATGTGATACCATCTATAGGTCTGTGATGTGATACCAGCTATTGGTCTGTGATGTGATACCAGCTATAGGTCATGCCAAATAGCGAGTACGACGGAGTGACGTAGTATGAATAAGGTAGAAATCCTTTACACCAAAAATACTAGGAAAATAGAAGTGGCAACATGACAACAACAAAACGTCACACGGAGATGACAATAGCAACGGCAGACTTGCGGGGAGATTTGGAAGACGGCGGTCATTTTCAATGTCGGAGAATTTAAGTTGGCTAAGGATTAGATTGGCATCAAATCAGTGGGTTGATTAGTAACAGCAGACGGGAAAGAATAGTTGCCAAGAATGATACATAATATCACCACAGATAAACGAACCTGCAAACGGAGAAATTAGTATATTATTGCAGAAAGGCGAGACGCATACTTGATGGATAGAAAGAAGAATTCCAGAGGACAAGTAGGGCAACATGTAAACATTTTGTAATAACGCAGGTTTGTGATTTATCCTAATATTAATTTTCAATAATAATACTTACTGCCGGCCCTGGCGACACAGGCCCTGTAAGAGTTGAATATTATTAGTGATAATCCAATCTTGTACGTTATGGAAAATTAAATGGAGATTTTGTTGTTGAACGTCCAGGAATCGGCTTTCGTCATTCAAGTTAGAGTTAGCTCGCAGAGTTCATATTACTGTTACTTATTTTTGCGAGCCGCAGTTATTTCGTTATCGATTGTCTGTTGGAATTGATGAACAACCTGTCAGCAGTAATATGGCAGGTCAGTGATGTCATACCAGCTATAGGTCAGTGATGTGATACCAGCTATAGGTCAGTGATGTGATATCAGCTATAGGTCAGTGATGTGATACCAGCTATAGTCTGTGATGTTATACCAGCTATAGGTCTGTGATGTTATACCAGCTATAGGCCTGTGATGTGATACCAGCTGTAGTCTGTGATGTGATCCCAGCTATAGGTCTGTGATGTGATACCAGCTATAGACCAGTGATGTGATACCAGCTGTAGTCTGTGATGTGACACCAGCTATATGTCTGTGATGTGATACCAGCTATAGGTCTGTGATGTGATACCAGCTATAGGTCTGTGATGTGATACCAGCTATAGGTATGTGATGTGATACCAGCTATATATCTGTGATGTGATACCAGCTATATGTCTGTGATGTGATACCAGCTTTATGTCTGTGATGTGATACCAGCTATAGGTCTGTGATGTGATACCAGCTATAGGTCTGTGATGTGATACCAGCTATAGGTCTGTAATGTGATACCAGCTATATGTCTGTGATGTGATACCAGCTATAGGTATGTGATGTGATATCAGCTATAGGTCAGTGATGTGATACCAGCTATAGTCTGTGATGTGATACCAGCAATGTGTCTGTGATGTGATACCAGCTATAGGTCTGTGATGTGATATCAGCTATAGGTCAGTGATGTGATACCAGCTATAGGTCTGTGATGTGATATCATCTATAGGTCAGTGATGTGATACCATCTATAGGTCAGTGATGTGATATCAGTTATAGGTCAGTGATGTGATACCATCTATAGGTCAGTTATGTGATACCAGCAATAGTCTGTGATGTGATACCAACTATAGGTCTGTGATTTCTTCTTTTTCTGCGTTCATCCGGATTTTTTTTTCTCCGGATTTGACTGCGTTGTGCCTGTTTACAGCAGAGCCGTGTTCTTGCGCCATTAGGCCGACACATCCGACTACTGCGGGCATTTGTTGACCGGGTTAACCTTCCCGGGGGTTTCTTAGGACGTTTGAATCTCACTGTTGTGGTGTTATCTCCCATCCTAGCTGGCCCATATAGAACAGCCAAAGACATCCTGGTCAACCCTCAAGGGAAGGCAGAGGCAGACCATGGGAATTCCCCGCCATCCAAGGAAGCTTCCATACTTGCAGAGCTATCACACAGCGCTCTGGTACTGGGCTCACTCAAGAAATCGTCACGTCCTGCACATGGCTGCTTAGCCTCACTTCCGTATATTGGGCCTTCCGTTCACCATAGGCTGTTCCTCCGGAAACCAGAAGAATGCAGTCTGCAGATGACATCCACACAGTGAGCTTTCGATTCAGACTTTCCACATAATGGATTTGCTATCCAAGCAATATTCCATTTCGTGCCACTAGGACTCTTTTCCACCTTTTATGAAGCCCACACAGTGAGCTTTCGATTCAGACTTTTCACGTAATGGATTTGCTATCCAAGCAATATTCCATTTCGTGTCACTAGGACACTTTTTCCACCTTTTACGAAGATCACACAGTGAGCTTTTGATTCAGACTTTCCACGTACTGGATTTCCTATCCAAGCAATATTCCATTTCATGCCTCTGTGACGCTTTTGTAACCGACATACCTGTGGTATGAAGTGTGGCAGTCCGAATACATCTTCATGCACCTTTAGATGTCAACCTGAATGTAGTTAAAGTAAGCTGTAGTCAACTTGAGCTTGTTGATATCTCCATAGAGCTTGTCCTCAAAGGAAGCAGGCGTGGGCCAAAATATCTTTCTCTGTTCTGCATATATTGGGCACTCCTGCAGCAAATGTTTAGCTGTCATTTTACCAGTTCCACAATTACATTCATCGGTATCTCCTATCTTTAGTTTATTGAACAAGTGGTATTTCAGCCTGTTATGTCCTGTGCGGAGTCTGAAGATTGCTACTTGTTCTCTTCGGTCGAGTTTGTAATATGCATCATCCTTTTGGTGGCCTGGATGCTCTGATTCCCATTTGGTTCTATAAGTGCTTTTTATAAACCTTTTTGCCTCATTACAGGTTATGTCTATGTCAGGCTGTGGTAATCGTCCACCCTCTTTTGCTAGTCTGTCAGCCTCTTCATTTCCAGGTATACTGCAATGTGATGGAATCCACTGTATTACAACTTTTTTGGATTTCTGGCATAGACCATGGAGTTCTGCTCTTAGGTCAGCTAGTTCTGTGCTGTTTTTGCTCTTCAGTATTGAGACAGCTGACTTTGCATCTGTGAAGATAGCTATTTGCTTCTCTTTATTTTCCTCCATCAAGAGCATTTCTGCTGCAGTTTTCAAAGCCTCTACCTCCGCTTTGAAGTTACTTGAAAATGTTCCAGTTGCCACTGACTGAGTTTTTATCACTCCATTTTTTAAATTAAGGAGAATTCCTCCTCCTCCATTTTAATTGAATCTTTGGCTGATCCATCTGTATATGCATGGGTCCAATTGCTGCTTGGGTAATGTTCTTTTATGTAGTTGAGGGTTATTTTTCTTCTTTCGGTTTCATGCTGAGTGTTCTTTTTCTCAATACCAGGAATGTTTTCTATCATCTCAGGCAGTTGCTGCTGTCTCCAAGCTGGGAACTTGTGTGCATTGTAAATGGGTTTGACTGTTGATATGTTAAGTATGGGATCTGCCCTAATCTTTCGTTTTGCAGTTTCTACAAAGTTGCTACGCTTCAGTCTTCCTTTTCCAAAACCATTAAACCTGTTATACATAGGGTGGTCTGTCAATCTTCTAAATTTTTCTGCTTGTTGCTGGGCTCTGCTATCTCTTCTGTCCTGCATTGGTTGTAAACAAGTGATCTTTTCTAGTTCATTAATAGGCGTTGTCTTCAAGCTTCCAGTTATGATTCGCATTCCTTGATTTTGGACTCTACTTATTTTGTTAAAGTTTGACTTAGCTGCTGTTGCTCAAGCTGCAATGCCATATTCCAGCACTGGCCTTACCCGTCCAGTATATAACTTCTTGAGAACTTTCTCATCTGCTCCCCACGTTGTACCAGCAAGCTTTTTCATGATTGCCATTCTCTGCCTTGCTCTTGTTCGATTTTTCTCAACCTGTGTTTTCCATGCCAGGCGACGATCAAAGGTGACTCCTAGATAGTTTTGGATTTTCTTCATGGCGCAATATTTTTCCATTCAATACCAGCTTAGGTTGCTGAGTTTTATTTGAGAGGGAGAACACTGTGCATGTTGTTTTCTCCTCCCTTATCTTCACTAGCCATGATTTTGACCAGTCCTCTAGCGCTAATAAGGCTTGCTGTATTCTGCTGTTAGCTGTACTAATATATTCTTCAGATGTCCACATGGCTAGGTCATCTGCAAAGGAGGATGTGTGTACTCTGGCTGGAAAATTTTCCGTGATGTCATTTATATATGCTAGGAATAATGTTGGTGAAAGAACTCCTCCTTGGGGACACCTTGCCCCAACAGCATCATTTTGCTTGTTTGTCCTTGTACTTTTGTCCTGGCAGTTCTGTTCTCAAGGTAGTGGCTGATCCATTTATACATTTTTCCACAAACATGCATGTTTTGCAGTTTTACTTTCAGTCCTTCCTTCCATACTTTATCAAATGCTTTTTCTAAATCTACCCAGACTGCTAGTGTGTGCTTTTTCTCTTGGAAGGCATCCTCTATTTCCTGAGCTATATAGGTTATTTGATCTTCAGTGGATCTGTACTTTCTGAATCCTGCTTGGTGTGGTGTTAAGAGTTTGTTTTCTTCCAGATGCCATGTTAGCCTGCCATTGATAATGCGTTCCATTAATTTTCCTACACAGCTAAGTAGACTGATAGGTCGATAGCCATTTGGTTCTTCCAGGTCTTTTCCTTTCTTTGGGACTGGTATTAGTATAGCTTCCTTCCATGCCTGTGGGACTATTCCTCTCTTCCAGCTGTTATTTAGGACTGCTAGTAGTTTCTTCTTTGCCTTGGTGCTTAGTCCTATTAGCATTTTATTTGTGATTCCATCCTTCCCTGGTGATTTCTTCTTTTTTAGGGTATTCATTGCCTGTTCCATTTCTTCCATTGTTAGATTTGCCATCATATATTCTGCTGCTGTCTCTGTATTTCTATGATGTATCTGTTTGTCTTTGATTGCTTTCTTCTGTTCGGTTGTAATATCAATGTGGTTTGCATTTGCATTGTGTTCCATTAGTGCATTTGCAGCCTTTTTTCCTGTAAGCAAGGCATTTCCTTGTTTAATTGTTATTTGTTTGTTTCTAGGTCCTTCATTGTTCATGGCTTTCACTAGTTTCCATAGTTTGTTTCCATCCCTGTCAAAATTCAGGTTTTCTGTTTTTTCCCTCCAACAATCTCTTGTTGTTTGATTTACTGTTCTTTTATATTTTGCTGAGATGGCTTTGAGAGAGACGTTTGCTTCAATTCTCTCTGCTGTCTTCCTGGCATCTCCAACTTTTTCCTCCAAACTTTGTAGTTCTTCAGTCCAGTATGGTTTGTAATTTTTTCTCGCTGCTCTTGGAATGGACTCAGTGGCTGCCTGTATTATCGCTCTGTTTAGACTTTCCACCATTTGCTTTATGTTGCCATATCGTGTATTTATGTTTTCACAATATTTGTCTGTTAGTATGGAAAATCTGTCCCAATCTGCTCGTTTGTAATTCCAGCGGGACAAGGGCTTTTGCTCCTGTGGAACATACTCCATATTCATTACAAGCTTGATTGGTCTGTGGTCATTACCTGCTAATTGGTCAAGCACATGGCGATCGATTCTGTGGAGGATGTCTCCTATGCAGAAAGCTAAGTCTGGAGTAGAAGTGGTAAGCCATCTTCTGGAGTAGAAGCTCGGTGTGTCATCCGCTTTGTTGAGTAGATGGAGATTTGAGTCTATTTCCCAGTCCTCCAATTCATCTCCTCTTTTGTCAGTATCTGGGTATCTCCATCTTTCTGAACGGCTATTAAAGTCTCCGACAATAATGCAGTTTGTGTCAGTTATTTTCATGTTTGAGAGTGTAAGGTCCTTATCTGCTGGGCTATACAGATTGTAGATTCTTATTTTCACGTCCTTTATCATTATATCAACACCTATAATTTGCGTTTGGTTGTCAGAGATCACAGATACTTCGCTGAAAGGTATTGTATTTCGTGTAAGTATTAGAACTCCTCCATTGTGTCCTTCGCGGTCGAAACGTGTTGCCTGATACCCTCTGACTGAGAATTTGTGATTGGCGTTGAGGTGTGTCTCTTGAATGCATGCCACATCTATTCTATCTGTATGAAGACGCTGTGTTAGGGAGTCTTTCTTCTTTTAAACTCCTTCGGTATTCCACTGTAGTATGTTGAGTGTCCGGGGTATTTGGTCAATAGCTCTTAACCTACTCCTCTGTGCCTTGACTCCACAGCACAGGGGAAGGTGACCACCAGTAGTCATGGGTGGACCCCCTCGAGTCAGGGGGCCCGGCACTATCGCCGCCTGATGGGACTTCACGGGATTAGCACCATAACAATTAATTTTGATTTGTGACATCATGAATTAAGTTACGTTGCACTGCTTTGTCAAGCCTGTGGCTCAGTACATCCGATTTCGACAAGCATTTATTCGGGATGCTTTCCCTAGCCTTTGACTGTCCCCAGTCTACCTACAAGGCAGCAGGTTTTACGTTGCACTGCTTTGTCAAGCCTGTGGCTCAGTACATCCGATTTCGACAAGCATTTATTCGGGATGCTTTCCCTAGCCTTTGACTGTCCCCAGTCTACCTACAAGGCAGCAGGTTTGTGTGTCTCTTCGTCTGGTCCCTCTTCCTTGACCTGTCCGACATGGGTTGCCCTACCAGTAGCTGTGCTACCGTCGGCATAGCTCTTGGGGTCATTGGGACGCGCAAGCCCCTCTACCTCGTCACGGTGGACACACAGCAGAGGGGGGTCTGTGATTTGATAGCAGCTATAGGTCTGTACTTTTGTCTGGGTGTGAAACATAGTACATTGAGCATATAAGTTGACAACCATGTTGTCATTGGAAATAGTTTTCTGGGGAAAGCTGAAAAGACCCCTATGGACAGGTAGAAAAGTTAATAAAAGTGTGAAATGCTTGATTTGAGTCGTGATATCTTCACTGGTCAGCCGAGCTCGTGAATTGTCATATTACATGTGATGGCTAGGGTCTAGTCGGGACCTTTTGTTGTGTTCGTGTGTAATATTATACATCTGAAATAATGAGCTAACCACTCGCCGTTGTATGACCGTGTAGCTGTTATGTACATATATGATTTCCTCTAGCCTAGCGTAGGTGCTCACAGTTCTCCTCTATAACTATGAGAAAGGCTTAGTCGGACAATGTGATGACATGTTTACACTTGCGTATGCTCCTTTTGACACGAGTGAGAGGTGCGATCATTTTACCATTCCGATGCTATGATGACCAGGGAACGACATTACTCCCATACATGGTGGTCATCGTGAGTTAGGTCCCCTGCTTTAATAACTGACAGCCGACCATTTTTCGGTAATATCCCCTCTTAACCACGTGTCCCCGGATGTATCCCTTACACACGTGACCGAATGCAACGCCATCTTTGACCGGATGTAACCACTATCCACGTGTCCCAGCTGTATTCTTATGCATGTGACCGATTTATGTAGCTCCCTTACGTGATTCGGTTGTAGCCATTAGCCACTTGTTCCGGCTGTATCCCGTAGACATGTGACCACTTGAGTGGCTGTATATCGCCACACCAACCGAGGACGAGGACTGTATCTCTAACACACCGCTATTGGTATCATGACAATGTGTACACCCCATCCACTGCAGACAGCAATAACCGCCATTATAATGCACAGTTGGTCACTTTTCATTAGATATATAATGGAAAACCCAATGCCGTCTGACAATCAGATTCGCAAAGATGCATCGAAATTGTTTGATGTTAGACCTCCTAACCTGTGCTACCATCTTTACTTTTTTCACTTTACACATAAAAAATGCCATGTTTACTATTACCTCGTTTATATTATTACTTTTAGTACTTAATGTTTAACTTGTTTTTAAATATACAAAATCGGCAGTAGTTAGTTATCATCACTCGTGAAATATGAAAATTCATCTCCTTAAGGTTTGTTGTGACGTCACATAAGCGGCTGTAAGTTTCAATTCCAATTTTCAAAACACAAATTCCAAATTCGGCCTCGTTCAACCTGCGTTTTTCAGCTGTGGTTATTGTTGAGGTCCATGGTTTTGTGGATTCTTTCACCATAATTCTTGTCTTGTGAGTCCTATCTGGGACTGGTTGTATTGGTTTGTGTCTGTGACGTCAGCTGGGGGGGGGGGGGGTCGTTCGGCGGCTATCCTTTGTGCTCGTCTGCTCTTGTGGTTCTCTTTGTTGGTGCAGGATTCTGGCTTGACTGGTTGCAGTCCTTAAAAGGACTTTGTATTTGGTTTTTTTGTCTCCTTTTCCGTGTATTGCCTGTAGGAGCTCTCCAATGCGTTTATCCTCCGCACGCCTTCTCTCACTTTTTTGCTGTCTTTCTTTGAGCTCTTGCTGTAATTCGATTGCTTCCTCCCATTCTTACGCCTTAATGTAGTCACTGGAGGGTCTTCTAGTGTTTTGTGTATGCATTTGTGCGCTGATGAAGGCTAGTCGCCGCAACCTCCTTGTATTGTTTGGTAAATCTGCTCTGTAAAGCTATATTACTTCGTTTTAGTTTATATTGTTTAGAGGTTCTATGTAGCACGTCAACACTCTTTTTCTCGTTGCAAATGACATCTTTTTATTGGTCAGTATGTACTCGAGTTGGGCGTCATAGTCATAAAGTAACTCCGGGTGTATCGGTTTCCCCTTGAGTTTCTTGGGCATCTTCTTTCCTTTTCCCCCCTGTCTCCTTATGTATTCCTCGTGCCTGAGTACCTCTTGCCTTGCCCGTTTCTTTTCTGCTTCTACGCACTCCTCCAATTCCTCCAATGTACGTTCCCTTGTAAGCCACTCGGCAGCGTCGAATGGGTTCTCATCTTGTCTTTCTTCGGCTGTCTGGTGGGATGTTGTTTTCCCCTTGGGTGTCTCGGGTGTCGTGGTTCGGCTGCTGGTTTTATCTTGCAGCTACGGCTCGGTTTTTTGTTGGGTTTCTTGCGGCTTCTCCATGTTTTCTTGCGTGGCTTCTGTTAGTTTGTTTTGAATTGATTTCATTTCAGCTTTTAGCCCCGCTCTCTCTCTCTCTCTCTCTCTCTCTCTCTCTCTCTCTCTCTCTCTCTCTCTCTCTCTCTCTCTCTCTCTCGGCTTTATGGTGCGTTTTCTTCGTTTTCCTGCTTCAACCCGGCCATATGTTCCACTTCTTGCTTGATGTTTTGCTGGATCTCCTTTATTTCTGCCAGTAGTTCTCGTTGTCGCTTGTCGGAGTCGGCGTCAGCAGTGCCTTGACTTGTTTCTTCAACTCGTCTATCTGCTTTTGCAGTTGATCTCTTTCAGCTTGTGCTATACCCGTGTCTGTCTCGAACCTCCGCATTGCTTCCTTGAATGGTGTCTTTGCGTTGATTGCGATCTTTAAGGCGTCTCTGTGTCGTTGCAGGTACGGACAGCCCAGGTATCTTGCTCCATGCTTGCCCAGGCAGTTGGCGCACTTTCGTTTGTTGTTGGGTGCTCGGAAATCCGTGTCCAGTTTAGCCAGCCGACACTCCTTGAAGGCGTGGTGATTGGCGCAGTACTGGCAGATTTCCGTCTTACTGCGACATGCTGCTCTGCTGTGGCCGGCCCTCTGGCATCTGGAACATTGATTGACTCTTGGGATGAATCTCTCTGGGTGTTGTAATTTCTTGTTGATTGATACTGTGGTCGGCATTTCGCTGCCCTCCGACGTCACCACTGCCAAGGTTGTAGGTATCTTGGAGTCGACGAGGAGCCGCTCCGCCTTCAAGAATCGGATGTGAAGATTCTCTTCTCGTAGCTGCTTCAGGATTTCTTCGTCTGTCGACTCCACTTGAATCCGCTTGACTACCCATCGGACTGTTTTTGAGTCGGTGTTCCCGGCTCTGGTGTCTTTCTCCTCCTTCTTCTATGTTGTCTTGGCTCTTGTCTGTGATGGTCTGTTGATCTTCTCCCTCGTGGTAGCTTCAGTAATACTTGTAGTTTCAGGTTCTTTAGTATAGCTGGCAGGCAGGCTCTCCACGTTCATCTTCTTGACGGTCTTGTCGGCTCCCACGCTGCACATCTTGGATACCGCGTGTTTCTTGTTGTTGGACTTGCGACGTGACATTTTCCCCCGCGTATCAGGCTCCATGACTGGTTAAGGCGACTTGTCTTGTTACCGCTCGCAGTGCGAATGCGGCGGTAAGACAGAATATTAGGATAATGTACTTGAATTCTTTAAACTACTGCCTATTTAGTGGATGGTAGTGGGTGGTGATGGTGGTGGTGGCAGATGGTAGTGAGTGGTGATGGTGGTGGTAGTAGATGGTTGTAGATGGTGGTGGTGGTAGATGGTAGTGGATGGTGATGATGGTGTTAGTGGGTGGTGATAGTGGACGAGTTTTAAGAATATCTTGGGTTTAAAAAAAAAAAATGCATCCATACTTCAAGAGCTGAATATTGAATTAGGGTGGCTATTAAAGACGATAAAACAAAGAAAATTGAAATATTTTGGTCACTTGAAACGTCACGAAAGTTTGGAGAGAACAATAATGGAGGGGTATATGCCTGGGAAGAGAGGAAGAGGAAGGCCAAAGAGAAGATGGGTGCATGATGTGTCGGATGATCTCCAGATGGGTGTATCAGATGCGGGACATCTTGCTTATGATCGAGAGGTTTTCCGGAAGGTTGTTATAGGAGCGAGGTTCTGCAAAGGACATGCTACTGAATGAATGAATGAAAGAATGAATGAATGAATGAATGAATGAATGAATGAATGAGATAACTAAACAGCCAATGATAAAAAGTTTGCTAAGATAACTAAACAGCTGATGATAAACATATAATATAGTAAACATTATAAACATCTGATATTAAACATCCCAATAATGTGCATAAACAGATAACAAACATCTTAATGAGATGTATAAGCAGCTGATGATAAACATATAGTAATTATAGCTCTAGGAGATGAAGTGACCATTTCTCTTTCCTTCTTCATTGACTGTTCCCTGACTAAAACCAGTATAAGGTGCCTGTCTCATGATTTGATGTGTTGGAGGGACACCCCGATTTCATTCCGAAGCCACTTGCCTCATCCAGGAAAGTCCTGTCACTGAGTTGTTGTATGTGTGAGTTCTAAGATAGCTGGTAAGGCCTATTTGGCTCGAGATGTTCTTTGACAACGTGGGCAAAGAATGCTTGACGTTTAAGGACGAGGATCTCCTGCGGCGGACTTTTTTCTTTTCTTTTCTTTTTTTCTTTTTTTTTTTTTTGGTCCAGCCTGTTTTCCACGACTTTTGCAGTCCCTGTTTGCTTCACAGGTGACTACACCCTTGCGTAATGATGTACACCACGAATTTCGGTCTTTGGTCGCAGTCTTCCAAGTGCACCCATATACTCCCTATTTGATTCATTTACATCTTACTTCTCTTCGACATATGTTTTTGGGTTTTCCTCTACGTGCATGCATGGTTTGTTGGATTGTGTAGCTAAAATGTTTCTACAGAATGAGGAATCATGCCCCGTGACCAACACTTCTACGCCTCTTACCACATGAATGGTAGTTAGTTGCATATCCTTTACAGGACGTCGCAGCCAGCACCGGCATTATTGGGTGTTTATGATTTCTCGGCAAGTTTACGTTCAGTTGTTTGCTATTGAAATCGCAAGTTGCTTTCCTAACTCCTTCGCCACAGCGATGTATGGCAGCTTACTGTGAATTTTTATTTTTTGTATCCCTTTATAGTACCTCTGACACCCGAACGGTACCTCCGAAATCGTTTCTTACGACATGCTTCAAATCTGAAGCAGTCACAGCGGCGTTGCGCTCGCTGGAGGATAAACAGCACACACATGTCGTGATTGTAACGGTCTCATACAGGGTGTTTGTAAAGTCTCAGTACAATTTTTATGCAGAACAAATTTTAAAAATGAAGTGTATGTCACCAAAAACATTCTGTTTGGAGTGCAAAGAATTACTCCAGCAGACGACAGTCATTCGCTGCATACTGCTTCACGATGGACTGTGGAGCAAATTTTTTGATGACATCATGTACGTCATTTTTCACATTTGTTCTACATACAAAGTGTAATGAGACTTTATAAACACCACGTAGAACATACTGGAAAGGATGAAGACAGGCATGCTTCATGCGGAGTGCCAGCTTCAATACAACAATCATCTGAATGTACTTTTCCCAGGACATACTGGTGTGCTGGGGAACAGATTGACTGGGACTGCACCACTGGGTAGAAGTGTAGTATGGTGCACGATCAGGCGATGTCTTTTGGAATCTCGTGTATAGTGCAGAAGAGCATTTAGATCATCAAGACCTGGAGAGAATGGTGCTGCAGTGAGTGACCAGAGGATCTGGGGATCTGAGGAAAGGCCAGATAAATATATAATAATCAGATAACTACTGGTAATAACTTCGCTGGCTGTTGAAGATGAGGAGGACGCACGTATGGAAATGCCCCTGTGCCATGATGTCGGTTCTTGACTCAACTCAACCCATATCAACGCTACATAATGCAAGTACAGAAGGATTCACTGTTGTCAGTATCTCAGATACTATATGTGACTGAAAGAACGAAAGTACGTGTCTTACTTAGTACTGTCTTCTCTGACCATATTCACAAAGTTATACGGTAGTTTATGTCAAAGTCGATGTACAGTTAAATATCGATGTTTAAGCAACAACAAGAACGCCTTGTCCTCAGCTGTTACCTGAGGGCTGAGGCCCCCCCCCCCCCCCGGAATATCCTATAAGATGATAATCCCATTGATCGGGTAACACAGTTTCTAAAAATAAAAATATATTGCCACATCATAAAGTC
Organism: Cepaea hortensis; assembly: GCA_963921405.1. Taxonomy (NCBI): domain Eukaryota; kingdom Metazoa; phylum Mollusca; class Gastropoda; order Stylommatophora; family Helicidae; genus Cepaea; species Cepaea hortensis. The sequence continues at coordinate 262,055,242 of OY992876.1, read as the reverse complement.
GAATTATTCTTTTAACGTTGATTTTAAGGTTATCTACCCATACTTATACAAGGACGAGGTGGCCGAGTGGTTAAGGCGATGGACTGCTAATCCATTGGGGTCTCCCCGCGTGGGTTCGAATCCCATCCTCGTCGATTGTATTTTTGTACATCCTGTATTGTGCATTATTTTTTTATTTTTTTTTTTAGTTATTATTACATATTCTTAATTTATGAATACTGTGATTTTCCAGTGTTCAATTTATGTTCCTTCTGAGCGGTTAGAAAGAACTACTTTCATTTTTTTCATTCTTCATATTTTAATTCACCTGTTTTCTTTATCCTGTTCATCATTGTTTTCGTAGGTCAGCATGGCCGAATGGATAAGAACGTGTGTTCTTAAACATCCGATCTGGTCATGCCGAGGAAAGGGGTTCAACCCCTACAACGTACAGTTGGACTTAAATGGTGACCTATCGTCCTTGTCTTGGGGACGTTAATTACAAGTACCTCGAAAGTGCACTGCTAGAAGTAGTGTGTATGGAATATGCTTGAGTTCAAAGCGAGTGAGCGCCAAAAAAATCTTCTTTTTTTTTTCAATTTTCATTCTCTTCTTCTTCTTCTTCTTCTTCTTCTTCTTCTTCTTCTTCTTCTTCTTCTTCTTCTTCTTCTTCTTCTTCTTCTTCTTCTTCTTCTTCTTCTTCTTCTTCTTCTTCTTCTTCTTCTTCTTCATACCTAGTTATGCACATCAAAAGTCAGCGTGCCAGACTTCGACATACATCTGTGTCAGGTCTCCTTCATCTAGACCAGGGGTCACCAAACTACGGTCTGCTGGCCGGATCCGGCCCGCGAAGTCATTTCATCCGTCCCGCCGACGATACTCAAACTTGCTTGATATAATGTATGGAACACGAGACGTTGTGATACAATTTAAATGTAAATATTATGTTTAGAATAATAGGAGATCTTCACATGTGCGGAGACCTCTTAGCTGCTATGTGTCTTACGTTTACTATTTTCAATTATAAATTATTGTATCTAGATTTTCTTGTTTATTGTAATGATTACTTATTTCGCAACATCCCAAGTCCTTCCCCTGCTCTTGGTAGCACCGCTTACGCTATGACGTTATCATGGTTTCCATGGCAACACACACACACACACACACGCATCTTTCCCTCCCACAGATGCGCCAGGTAGTCAACACGGGTCCGATGCTCCAGAAATATTTCTTTCTTTTTTCCAGTCATCCATTTTATAGGCATGTAACAAGGATTTCTTTGTTTGACAGTGATAGATAAGTGAACTACAAATTTTGAATAGAGGCAATAAAGTAGCAAACATAGCATAAAAATACCATAGAAGTCTCGTGTTATTACGAAAATATTATCCCCAGCTCAGAAGAATTTCCCGGTCAAGGTGTTAATCGAGCTGGTCTCTAGGCCTGTGTTTTTCAACCTTTCTACTGGAGCAGATCCTTACGCAAATGATTACGTTGCTCAAGGAACTCTGTGCGATGATCCAAGTGTCTGTCCTACTTTATGTAATAAACCAGATGGGCAGAAATGTTGCATTTAGGCGATTTCGATCTGTTTCGGCGGAACCCCTGGCTGTCACTCGCTTAACCCCGGTTGAAAAACTCTGCTCTAGGCTTTTTATTTAGGCCGGCCCTATTTATATATTTTGCAAACCTTATTATGAGAAATATTCTTCTTCTTCTTCTTTGCGTTCATCCGGAGTGTTTTTTCAGATGTGATTGCGGTGTGTCTAGTTATGCATCCTCGGGCCGAAACCCTTAGGCCAACACATCCGACTTTCATCGTGCATTTTTGACAGGTTAGCATTCCTGTGGGACTCTCACTTTTGTGGTGCCGTCCACATCCCATCTCGTCAAGTTGGAATGGTCGAATGCTTCGGACCACGCAATGGATTCGCTAGCCAGGCGTTCCATTTCGTGTTATTGAGACGTTTTTCCACTACACTCTCTATGAGTATAAATACAGACATTTTTCGTAACCATTTCATGTGACTGGCGCACATTTCTACCTTTAGTACTCACTCACGAGGTAGGCTACATGTGCTGCCGGCTCAGCACCTTACCCCCGTGCGCGTTCAATGAGCGAGAAACGGCCAGGCCCTCTCATCCGGGGATCCCTCATATCCCCCAGCTGAGAGCCTTCGAACAAGTATCTGAACTAAGCATGTAGCGTGCTCAGCATCTCACTTCCATTTATCGGTAGGTGGGTGTCAGCCTGCTCTCACATCCGAGTGTTTATGGCTTAGAGGCGTTCAGCTAAATCCCTCAGCTGAGAGCCTTAGAGTATGTGTCCGGACCAAACTTTAGCGGCATCGTGCGCCTAATTTAGACATTGACTGCTATCCTCAGTCTACCTGCAGAGCAGCAGGTTGTGTCTCTCTTGGTCTAGTCCCTAACCCAAGGTTTGTCCGACATGCAGTTGTGTCCCGTCAACAATGCTCTTGGGATCTCTGGGACACGCAAGCCCCCCCCCCCCCCCACCGCGACAAGGTGGAGACACATCGGGGTGGGGGGTGAGGGGGGTGAGAATTATTCTATTATCAAAGGTACCAATAAATTTTATATGTACCTTTGGTGAGCAGTAGCTTCACCAGCGACCCCTAGTCCTCTGCTTTTCTCATGTGTCAATAGGATTTTAATTATGTTTCTAATTCAATGTATTTTTCATTTTAAGATCCCGTGTACTTCACACTTCATTACGGCTACTAAGAACAGAAAAGTGAACACCGAATGTCGCGTTTTCAATGAAGAATGGGGAGTAAAGTACTTCTTCGTGGAAACAAAGGACAATAAAACCAATTGCGTAATATGCAGTGAAAGTGTTGCCGTTTTGAAAGAGTACAATCTTCGACGTCACTACGAAGCAAAACAGCTGCCACAGATCAGGTGCCTGGATTACGTCATAGAAAGGATGTGAAGAAGTCTAGAAGACAAAAGGGCAGAGAAAACTAAGGGACACAAGTTGACAACGGAGAAACGTCACACTGACGTAATCTTGACAACAAAAACAGACGTTGTGGGGTTCTCAATATGAAAGGTCGTGCATTTGAATTCTTGAGCAAATTTGTGTGGCTACGGAATAGTTGGCAATATATCAGTGGCTATCGAGTTAATAACAGCTAGAAGTATGTCACCGAAGATTAGTAACGCCACGGATTCAAGAACGACGGGCAGAACCTAGACAGGATCGGACTGGTATAGCAGCGAAGACAGCCTGTGTTAACGAAAGAAGGAGAGGTCTAGAAGAGTAACGACAATGGCGAACTTATAACAGGTTTTAGTTAATCATCTTAGTGTACATAAAACTTAAATGCCCGCCCTGGTAATAACAGGCCGTTTAAGAGTACCATAGAAGATATTTATTGTAACTATGTCAGCTGCCGGATTAAAGCAGTGTTCGCATTGTGATCTCAGAGGTTGCTTCATCTTTTAAAGTTCGCCGTTGGCTCCAGTTACTGTTATCTTCACTCCGTTATCGTTGAGCCTAATAATACCTACTGTTAAGTTCACTAATATATATAGATGGCAAAGCAGAATGAAGAGGGACTTACAGCTTCGCAACAGCTATCAGCCTATTCACAGTTTTCTGGAAAGTTACGCTTTGAGAAATATGAGTCATTGAAACATGGTTTAGAAATATAAAGAAATCTCTTCACGAGAAAGTTTGCTGGAAAGGAATCTGTCACTCGTACACGTTACAAACTAGTGCATAAGATGGCAGAACAAGGAAAATCGTTTACTGATGGCAACTTCACCAAAGAGTGTATGATGGAAACAGCAAATGACTTGTGTCCTGAGAAAGTCGATTTGTTTGGAACTATCAGCCTTTCGGCAAGTTCAGTTGTGCGAAGAACAGAAGAACTTGGAGAGAACATAGTGCTACAGATACTCGAGAAGACTAGGAATTTGTTGTGGTATTCTCTGGCGCTGGATGAGTCTACTGATCTCTCGAGTACGTCACAACTTCTCGTATTCATTCGTGGTGTCAATTTGGACTTTCAGATAACGGAAGAGTTGGCATCTGCTTGCAGCATGCATGGAACAACAACTGGAAAAGACATTTTCATGGAATTGCTAACAGTTTTGCAAGACTATAATCTTCAGTGGAATCAGCTTCGAGGTGTTACAGTTGATGAAGGCAAAAACATGGCTGGAGTGAGAAAGTGCCATATGACAGGCACGCCAGAAGAAGATGCAAGGAAAAGAAGAAAGGGGTTTTTCAAAAGGATGCACCAAAGTGGACGATGCACAGGAAAAACCAATGGAGGCACGAGACGTCATAGGACAACAAAGAGTCAGACGTTGTGAGGCTGTGTTACTAAGCGGTTGTGTTTTTCGAAAGCCCGTGTCAAGTGGATATCTGGATGCAATGATTACGAGGATCGGCAAGTAAATAACAGGAGGAGGAATTTATTGACAAAGAAGCAATGGAAGGACCGGGAGCACAAAACCTAGGCGAATCCTGAATTCGGAACTGTGAAATAGAAAACTAAGCTTCAAGGTGAACAGGATAGAATAGGGAGGTTATTTGTAGATAGTAAATAGACGCCGACCCTGTATTAAGGGCAGTTTATAGTCTAGAAGAGCTAAAGCCTATTATTATTCAGCGCATAATTAAATGTGTGTAAATGTTCGCTGGATTGCGTCAGTTTCTTTCACATTTTTCCGAAGTTCAGGTGTGAATTTTCATGTTCTAAGTTAACGAGTTGAAGAAGCTTTTGATGGTATATTTCATGTTGAGCATTACTGGATTTACGTCAAGGCAGAACGGTTCTGATGGGGCAGATCAGGACTCAGTTGGAAGATTTGCAAATTCCCGACGCTCTGTTCATACACTGCGTCATACATCTGTCTTAAAGACTTAGATATTTCTTGTGTACTGAAACCAGTCGTTTCTGCTGTGAACTTTATTCGGGGACACGCACTCAATCACCGTCAGTTTCAGACTTTTCTTGAAGAAATTGATTCTGAATTATGTGACTTGCCCTATCACACATCAGTGAGGTGGCGCAGCTGCGGTAAAGTCCTATTTCGTTTTTACAAGCTCCGAAACGAAATTGATGTTTTCCTCACTGAAAAAAGATAGAGCTGATACACAGCTGTCAGATCCTATCTGGCTGTCAAAGTTGTCACTTTTGGTCGACATTACATCCCACAAGAATGAACTGAATTTGAAACTTCCTGTGATCTCTACAGAATCATCAAAGGATTTCGGACAAAGCTGTCATTGTTTGAAGCACAACTGGAAGGAGAAAACTTTTCTCATTTCCGCTGTTTCAAAGAGATTTGCGCTACAATCGCCGAAGATGTCAACCTCGATTTTCCTAAAAACAATTATTCGTGACTTGAAGAAGCATTTTTTGGAGAGATTTTCAATTGTCTCCCGGCAATGAATAGTTTTGGAGCCAATCCATCACTGCTCTCCACGAGCCCTGGCATACCCTGGGTGCATGAGGTCAAATCCAAACCTGGGGTCCTTGGAAGGTGTGTACTTATATTTGTGTTAGTTATGTCTCCTCAAGGTCCTAACATATATTTTTTTCCTTTGTATTTCGCTATAACGAACAGAATAGAACCAGCAAATATTGCATTCGGCAATCTTCAGACAGACGGGTCTAAATAGTTCTGCAGTGAATAAGTGATTAGGGTTAGGGTTAGGGTTAGTGTTAGTTATATAAAATTATTCACTGCAGAACTATTTAGACCCGTCTTTCGGAAGAGTGCCTTGCATTCTGTCAATTGAAGAACATTTTATTCAATAATTTCTAGTCATTGGGAGTTAGAAAAGGAGTTCTTGCACGTTACTCAGAATCGGTTTTGACATATGGCTGCGAATCCTGGACAATTAATAAGATATCGAAAACATCCGTGGAATCCTTGGAGATGTTGTTTTATAGAAGAATGCTGAAAATTCTCTGGACTGCCAAAATGAGCAATCTGGATATTTTGAGGGAATCTAAGTCACAAAAACAACTTAATACAAACATAAGTCATTTTTTGACCATATTATGAGAAGAAGAAAAATGGAACATGTTGCGACAACCAGCAAGATCTGTGGAAAGAGAGGTAGATCAAGACACCGAGAGAAAATTATTGACTGATTTTTGACATGGCATCATCATCATCATCTGCTATGCCGATAATGTGGGCAGTAATGTATAGCCATCTCACACTATCGCCAGAGTCGTGGATCAGCTCTATATATTCTTGACTCGACCAAACCACGTGGCCAAGCCATCAAGATGTTTACTTCTCCACCCTTCCCTTGCTCTGTTCTCCTCAATTTGCCAGTTGTCACCAAGTTCTCCAATGTTTTTCTTCTCAAAACGTGTCCTAAAAATTGTCACTGTCTACGTTTAATATCTCTAATTAGTTTATGGGTTTAATTTGTTTATTGTAGGACTTGGTCATTGTGGTTTCTATCTGTTCATGGTGTTTTATTTGCATTTTCCCCAGAAATCACATTTCCAAAATGTCATGGCATGGTTGGGAGTCAACATATGAGTTGATCCATGCCGTCGGAGATCGCAATTTGTGGATAGGCATGATCGCCCACACCAGCAGCAAGGTACTTGATGATGATGACATGGTCATGTCCTCATGTAGGCAATATAAAATATCACAAAGTAATGCAGCATTACAGAAGAGAATTACAACAACAACAACAACAACAACAACAAAACACATGACGTTGCGACGACTAGCCTTCATCAGCAAACAAATACATACACAAACACAACATATAAGCACGGGGAAGACCCCTCAGTGACACACGTTAAGGCATAAAAACAGGATGGAAAGGATTAAAAGATTAAAAATGAGAAAAATGAAGAGAAAATGAAAATCTGAAAACAAAATGTTGCTACTTATCTCAGAATCTCAGGCTGCGATACTAACATTAATTTCACTTGGATACTCTAGACCAGTGGTTCTCAACTGGTGGGGAATCCCCCCCCCCCCCCCAGGGGGGAATTTTAGGGTTTCCAGGGGGGGGGGAATTAAGATTATTTCAAAATCGCGTTAATACAAGAACCAATTACTTGATATTGTTTTTCCCTTCTTACTGTACGGTTCTGTACGTCTCATCCTTCTAAAATTCAATTTATAAAGAAAGTAGACCCACAAATCATGTTTTATGTGGACGTCTAGATTTGTGTTAGTATGTGCTATTAAATTTAGCTTCCATTATTACGTATGCTGTGTAGGGGCAGGGGCGGGATTTTTAGGTAGGAAATATGAAAGGGGGGAATGACGTTCTGAAAATATGGTGACGGGGGGCACGGGCCAAATTTTTAGGTAGAAAACATGAAAGGGGGGGGGGGAGGTAATGACGTTCTGAAAATATAATGAAGGGGGGGGGGGGGGAACGGGCCAAAAAAGGTTGAGAACCACTGCTCTAGACAGCCGAAGGAGTCTGTAGTGTCGTGGGAACCGGGGTAGGAGATTGTAAAGGTTCGGTGAAGATCCCAGGTACATGAGTGAAAGTGGTGCATGAAAAAGGGGGAGGAAGGTAAGGCGAGAAACTGGAAGCTAAAGTTAAGACAGTGTACTTCCATTTCCACTCAACATGTGCTTGAGTTGTTAAAAATGCAAATTTCTTGCGCTAAGGGAGATTCTTCTTTCTTCTTTCGTTCGCTTGAAATATGTCTATAACTGCAATGTTGTCTCTTGTATGAATTTAACTGTCTTTTTTAGTTCACTCAGTGGTCCATAGAGTTTGTCTTCCACTGTTGTCTCTCTAGGCCAGAAGGTTTGCCTAGATATGGTGTATTTTGTGCAGTCTTGGAGTATGTGGTGTGCTGTCTGCGACGCCAATCCACATGTGCACATGGCTGATTCACCAATCTTGAAGTGTGCACATGTTGTTGCGTAATCTATTGTGTCCTGTTCTGAGGCGCAGAATAATGACTTGTTCTGGTCTGTTCAAAATGTGGTAGTCATCTTGAGCAGGTTTTGGTAGCTTTCTGACTGATTTGATCATTCTTTTCTTTTGGTGGTATGTAATTGGCACATTAGGCTGTTCTTCTTTTGCTCCTTCCTTAGCCAATCGATCAGCTCTGTCGTTTCCAGGTATTGTACAGTGAGAAGGTATCCACTGTATGGTGACCTTATGCTGACTGCTAAGTTCAGAAAGTAGTGTCCTTAGTACTGGCAATTTCTCAGACAGGAGCGCCTCGAGTACTGATTTTGCATCTGTCAATAGCACCACAGGTTGTGTACCATGGCTGGTATTTAGTAATTTCTCTGTTGCTATCTTGATTACCTCAATTTCAGCATCATAGTTATGGCAGTACTTTCCTGTTGGTACTCTGGCTGTGTCCTGGTATTATTTGAGTATTCTATGTACACTCCCGCTCCTCCATTTTGAACAGCATTTTGTGCTGACCCATCTGTATAGACTCGGATCCAGATGTCCTGTGGGTATTCTTCATCAAGGAAGCTGAGAGTGGCTGTTCTGTACTGTACACTGTTCTTTTCTTCCTTATCAAATATTCCTTTCACTTTTTCTGGATTTGTAGTGATAGTCTATGTTCATCTTTCCATGGAGTTCGCTCGGGTATAGTTTTAAGGGGGATACCAACTGTGGGCAAATCGGTGGTTTCCCGGGAAGGTTAACCCGGTCAACAAATGCCCGCAGAAGTCGACCTAACGGCGCAAGAACGCAGCTCTGCTGTAAACAGGCACAACGCAATCACGTCCGAAAAAAAAAACTCCGGATGAACGCAGAAGAAGAAGAAGAAGAAGAAGAAGAAGAAGAAGAAGAAGAAGAAGAAGAAGAAGAAGAAGAAGAAGAAGAAGAAGAAGAAGAAGAAGAAGAAGAAGAAGAAGAAGAAGAAGAAGAAGAAGAAGAAGAAATCTGTTCTTCGTAGGGTGGCTTGGCAAGCTGAGGAACTTTTCTGCTTGTATCAGCGTTTTCGTAACTCTGCGCTCTCTCAGTGCTTGTATCCTCCCTATCTTCTTCATCTCCACTATAGGGGTTGATCTCATCCCTCCTGTGGTGACTGTAAGTGCTTGATTTTGCACCTTGTCCAGCTCTTGTAGTGTGGTTGTTGATGCTGAACACCACGCCGTTGACCCGTATTTCAGGTGTGGTCGTATGCTCTGTTGATAAACTTTGCTAAGTATTTTCCCATTGGCTCCCAATGTGGTTCCACTTAGTTTTCTCAGGATTGCTATTTTTCTTCTGGCTTTTGCTACTGCTTTGTTGACGTGCTTCTCCATGTTAGCCTGCCATCAAACGTTACTCCAGGGTATGTTGTTTCTTAATCTTCTCTAAGGGGTGTTCCATTTATCTGGATGATCCCTGCGTTCTGTTTTGGAGAGAGGGTAAATAGGGTTGTGCTGCACTTGTCAGTGTTTATGCTGACACACCATCTATTTGCCCATGCAAAATATGCATCTACAGCTCTTTGTAGCGATCTAGTGGCCACTGATGCATGCTCATTTGTGCTCTATAGAACCAGGTAATCAGCGTACATTGCCGCTTTAATTCCATCCGGTAGATTAGCAACAAGATCATTGATGAAGATTAGAAAAAGTGTGGGGGACAAGACTCCGCCCTGGGGAACACCGTGACGCAGTAGTACTTTTTTGCTCTTGAGCCCGTCTATCTTTACTCGAGCTCTTCTGTTCTGCAAGTATGCTTTCACCCATTTGTACATTCTTCCATTCACTTTATAGTTTCTCAGTTTCTTCACCAGACCTTCTTTCCAGACGATGTCAAAGCCTTTCTTCAGATATATCCATGCAGTAAGCACCAGCTTCTTCTCTTGGAATGCATCTGTCGTGACTTCCTTTAAAGTGTCGTCCCTGGAGTGAGGAGAGTCAACACCCACATTATAAAATTTTTTCCCTTATCAATATCTTGGAGAATCCACCAGCTTCCGTCCAACACACTCCATCAGCCTATGGACACCTTTCCCTATCACACTCTCACTGTCGTACTATGCCCCCCTTTAATGAGTATACCTATAAGCATTCAACAAGTGTACAGAGCACGGTATACTTATTAGCTTTCAAGAAGTGTGCATAGCAGTGTGATTATTAGCCTTCAAGAAGTGCGCAGAGCAGTGTATCTACCAATGTTGTCTTGTATGTGTGTGGTATGTTTGATACTGTAGATACTAGATGATGCTACCAATAACGAACCGTCAGATCTCTTTGTTGATGTTTCTGACGTGATGGTGGAGGTGGGGTGTTTAGGATTGTACACAGATATAGTTTTTTTTTTTTTTTTCATCAAGAATGATGATGACCATTAATTTCATCCACTGGGGTTGAAAGTGTGGAGCCGTGAGCTCTAAGATGGCTGATAAGGCCTTTTTTGGCTCGAAATGTTCTTTGACAATGTGGGCAAAGAATGCTTGACGTTCCAGGAGGGGAATCTCCTGCAGTAGTTTTTCTGTCCAGTTTTTTCTTCACAGCTCTTGCAGTCCTGGTTGCTTCACAAGCGACTGCGCCATTATGTAATGATGTACGCCACAAATTGCGGTCCTTAGCAGCAGTCTCCCAGGTGTCAAGATGGATTCCAAAAGCTTTCAGTGAGTGCAGATATAGTATTCTTTGAATGATGTATGTGTTGAGAATAGTACTTAGCCAAAAAAAGACGAACTTTTCTTTGTATGTGGTGTGTGTGTGTGTGTAGGCTGTTTGTGATTTCTTCGTAAATTTACATTCAGTACTTTAACATGAAGGCTTTTTTAAAAAAAAGGAGGGGGGGGGGAGTTTAGAATATACTATTGCAGTATCTAGCATCCCAATGGAAGATGAGACCTAACAGCAGCCTTCAGGCCGTTGGAAGGAAGCTCAGTCAGACGTGTTGTGTTTGTAGCGCATATCTCTGTGTTCCCTGGCCGTCGCCTTTGGCCACATCTGAGCTCTGTCATAGTGTCCGAACTTCCGTCTATCCGACTGGGTGTGACCCATGACTTCCTTCAATTTAATTAAGTGATGTTTGGGTAGCTTCGACTGCGCTGTCGATCTTCCACTTACTAAATATCAGTATTCAAGAAGTATACAAGCAACTCACCTATCAGCAATCACGAAAAGTGCAGAGCAGTATAGTTAGTTATCATTCTTTAAGAATAAAACTCCACTATGCTCCGTTCCTGTACCAGTGAATATCACACAAAATGCTCCTCACTGCCCCATGTAAAAAGTGGAGCAGACAGCAGTAACAATAATCCAACAGCACAGACAGGCATACATATGTAAGGTCGCTGCGAGAATTGAAACACAACAGTCAGCCACTAAAATAACAGTTCATCGTCGATTGAAGCGGCAGTTACTAGAAAACCAGCCGTTGCACACACATTACTGCATACGGCAACCCAGTTATTTCAGCGACCAGCCGGCCGCCATCTTTCTGAACATGCAATTCACAGTAGAAACAACCGCGGACAACTGTAAAAGCACTCCACACGAAATCAGTGCAGGATTTACGTATAAGCTACATAAGCTATAGCTTGGGGCCCCCAAGAAAGTGGGGGGGGGGGGGGGGGGTCCCAAAAAATATTGTCCGAGTGAGCAATTTGTCACTGACATAGAATATCTGGACTTATACAGGGCCCCATATTTCAAATAGCTTAGGGCCTTATCAAGTATACATCCGGCCCTGCACGAAATTCACAGCTCACAGTGTCGCTCTACACACTAATCTCAGTATCAGGGCCACGGAACCATGTACTACCAGTCCAAATTGAGGAAAATGCGTAGGCAAACCGGCAAAATTGTCTACCACAGTGATTTTAAACTTACTGTCATAGCTTTCTGTTTGCACAAAACTGGCCTATGAAGATTAATCATGATGGCTTCTGCGAACAAGCGACTATTTGGTCTCTATCATTATGAGATATTATGATAAGGCAAAAACTGGAACATGTTATGACAGCTGGAAAGGTTTGTGGAAATAGAAATAGAGGAAGACAGCGAGAGAAATATCTTGTTTCCTGACAGGGGAGAGAGTCAAAACACGAACTGATGCATGCCGTTGAAGATCGCAAGAAGATGTGGAAGGAGAAGCATGATCGCCCAATTGATGGTGTAGCCACTGTAGTGTTTTCTCCGTGATTATATGTTGTGGTTTTTAGTGTTTGTTTGCTGATGAAGGTTTGTCTCACCGCAGCGTCCTTTTCTTTCCATTGTGCGTTTAGTTTAAACGGCATTACTTCGTGTTATTTTATTTTGTGTATAGACAGACGTGTTTATATATCAATGTGTAACTGCTGATATCACGCTGCCGACATTGATTTCCGACACATAACATTCACACAGCACGGACGAGGTGGCCGAGAGGTTAAGGCGATGGACTGCTAATCCATTGGGGTCTCCCCGCGTGGGTTCGAATCCCATCCTCGTCGATCATTTTTATTTCAATTTTGTTGTTTTTGTTTTTTGGTTTTCGCTCGCTCTGAACGTAAACGTAGTCCATACATACTTCTTCTAGTAGCATTAGTAGCATTAGACTGAAATTTTCATGTGCATTAGCTTACGCTGTTATCAGTGTCCCTCGCCATTAAATGAATTCACTCAGAGGTACTTGTAATTTCCGTCCTCAAGTTAAAGACGAGAAGTCAACATATTAGTTCAACTGTCCGATGTAGATGTTGAACCTCTGCATTGGCGCATCGGATGTTTAAGAACACGCGTTCTAATCATTCGTATGTATTATTATAAAGAAAATGCACGTAAACTTTACACAAGAAAGCTAACCCTGTCAGTCGAAAGACCCAAATATCGCATCTCTGCTCCAAACTGACACAAAGCAATAACGTCCAAGACAAAACGACAACAAACTCAAAAATATTTGAAACCAGTATGCGGTATTGTGAACTGCGTTCATTGCACCTAAACAAGAGATCATCACGAAGAGTTGCCCCAAAGCGACAGACAGAACACCACGAAGACGTCCCCCAAAGGCAAAAGCACCGCGAAGAGTCGTCCCAAAGGAAAGAGCACCATGAAGAGGTGCCCGTAAATCTTGGCCAATGAAACCTAGTCAGTAGTCCTGATCTTACCGGCCTCCCTGGCCCGTATTTCCGTTTATCCACGTAGGTAACGCAGGGCGCGGGAGAATTGGAAGCGGTTCTCGCCGCGTTGGTAATTTACGGGATAAGTGAGCCGTCCGCTCAGAAAGAAAGCAATGGCAAATTACTGAGCGTAATCTTGCCAAGAAATCAAAGACAGCAGTAATATGCTGGTGTTGACAGCGATGTCCTGTAAAGGATATGCGAAAAAAGTCCTGATTTTACAACTTCAAGTGTCCCGGAGCGCTAGAGAAGGGTCTCAGACAGAGACAAGTGTTTCCGTCCTAGTGTGCAACTAAACGTGTTCAACAAACATCAATGTCAAACTATTGATAAGTTTATCACAAACCGCGCAGTCAACACTCATATATCACACTTGAAAGGCATTCTAACAACACGCTTTTCGACGAGGTGGCCGAGTGGTTAAGGCGATGGACTGCTAATCCATTGGGGTCTCCCCGCGTGGGTTCGAATCCCATCCTCGTCGGAAATATTTTTTTTAAACGTATTATTATAAATAAAATCAGTATTTGAAAGTGTTGTACTTGTATAAAAGCCTTCCTAGGCTCCCATTGCCTGTATGTAGTATTTTGTCAATCAAATTAGGTATGTGTTCAACCACTCTGTTGTTTAATTGCTGTTCTGTTCTGCCGATGTCATTTGGCGATGCTGATGTCGAAGCTGGCACCTGCATGTGAATTAGTAAATGCAATTTGATTTGACGTACAGAGGGACAGAGTCTTTAACTGCTGGGTTGGGAATAGTTGTGGTTCTGTACCTAATAACTGGAGCTGCAGCACATAATGTTCGTTCGACTGCTGTAATGAGCCGATCCTGTAGGCGTTGCATTTAGTCAGCTCATCGAAAGATTACTTGGATAAATACCTGTAGTTTCGTTGGGTTTCGGCTGTTGGCAGTGGCGCTTTATAATTCATGTGGAGTACTCAGTTTTAAGACATTCTTCAGAATGTCAAATACCTCTGTCAGTGTGTCCTGGGTGCATATCTTCCTAGCACGGTCAAACAGGGTCCGTACTAAGCTCCGTTTGTACTGGACAGGTACGAAGCTCTGAAAATTTAAGTATTGGCCAGTCTATTTTTCTTTGGGGTACACCGATCTTTGAATTGTGTCGTCTGCTCTACGTCTCATTAGAATATCTGTAGGTCAGCATGGCCGAATGGATAATAACGCGTGTTCTTAAACATTCGATGTGCTGATGCCGAGGTAATGGGTTCAACCCCTACACCGGACAGTTGGACTATAATGACGTTGACCTATCGTCCTTGACTTGTGGACGTTAATTACAAGTACCTCTGAAGTCGAAATGTGTTCGCCTGATGTTAATAGGTAAGCTAACCCACACGCAAAATTCAGCCCTACACTACTAGAAGTAGTGTTATGGATGACGCTTGAGTTCAAAGCGAGAGAGCGCAAAAACAAAAATACAAAACTGAGAATATCTAGTGTGACGAAGTCTCCAGCTTCCCCATCCTCTTTTGCTTAAATTGGGGAAGAATCCCTTAAAAACCCTTATGTCATTATATAAGAATCTATATTCGTTTTTATTCCTATATATCTATGTATAGATAGTTCAGGGCATAGGTCAGGTCATAGGACCTGACATAGGTCAGGTCTTAGTCAGATATGACTGAGCTACCGTATAACAGTAGACGGTACTACCTGGTTTCTGTTAGCGCTGAACGTTGGGCGGCGCTTACCAAACCCGACACCCCACATTGTGCCAACGGCTTCGGGCGGAAGAGCGCAATTGGGAGGGTACAAGCCTTACCCTGGTGCGAGGAAATGCAAGCTAAAGACAAAATGTCATGGCAGGGCAGACCAGGCCCTAAGCCTTGGTTGGCGACTGGTCTAGGATCGAAGCTCCGACAGGCGGACAGTTGGAGCATTGCTTTGCTGATCCGGCAGCTTCTGCAGCTTGTCTTGTTCCAGATATAGGGGTGTTACCTTTCCTCTGGAGTAAACTAGGCAGGCCGAGAGAGGGATCATGCTGCATGGGCAACACATGATCTCTATATTTTAGCCCAGGCTTTGTGCTATGGAGAGGCAATAACTCCATCCCTGGTCTTAACTGGTCTCGGAATCAAAGCGAGAGGCAACTGTTACGGGTTATACAGTTGGCGTAGACATGGGGCGCCACGCGTTGCTTCTGACGGTGAGAGACACCTATAGGTGTCACTGATCAGCTACCGCCCGCCTCAAGCTGGGCATCCCCCAGCCAATTGGGTGCTGATCCGCCACAGCCTGCCTGCTTCAATGGGTGCTTGGGGCTAGGACAAAATCTGAATCGCAGGCTGTAAAACCAATGCACCAGGTACAAACAAAAATAAAAATAGAAACCTCAAGCTACGGCTTGCAACCTGGAACGTGAGAACCATGTGTCCAGGATTTTCCACTGACTTGACCAATATTGACGATGTGAGAAAAACGGCTGTGATTGATGCCGAACTCAATCGTCTAAACATTGATATTGCTGGCCTGCAGGAGACTCGCCTCGCTGAGGAAGGGTCACTCAGGGAAAACAACTACACCTTTTTCTGGAAGGGTAGGGGTAGCGGGGTAGGGGTATCCCCTATCAAAGGAGAAGTAAGGCGCCTCCTTCCCTCCGCTAGCCTACGGGACACCCTTGGGCAAGGTGGAGTACCCGTTTAGCCCCCCGATCAGGGTTACGTGAAGCCATGGGTGCAGGTGGTGGATGAAGATGTAGAGCAGCCGACAGATAGTTGTAGGTTATGGTCTACACCTTCACGACGGTAGGCAGAGGATCTCCTTTTTTGAGGAGACAATGGCTACGGTCACTGACCAGTATGGTCACTGCTGGGAAGGAAAGCAATGGCAAACTACCTTCTTTACACATGCCAAGAAAATCATGTTGTGTTCACTTATCGATACCCGGTCCAGACAGCGTCACAACAGAAATGATTAATGCTTTAGAAGAATATGGAATAGATAAAGTTACCAGTCTGCTTAATACAATATATGATACTGGAAACATACCTCATAAGTTATGTAATTCTGTATTTATTGCAATCCCAAAGAAATCAGGAGCCTTGGAATGTGATCAACATCGAACAATTAGTATAATGAGTCACATCACGAAGATTTTGCTAAGAATTATCATGCAAAGAGTTAGGAGGAAAATACAACCTGAAATAGGAGAAGAACAATGTGGGTTTGTAGTAGGCAAGGGTACAGTAAATGCTGTGTATATACTGAGAACCGTAATCGAACGTTCTATAGAAGTAAACAAAGATCTACACCTTTGCTTCATTGACTACACAAAGGCTTTTGATAAAGTGAGACATGTCAACATGATAAGGATGCTTGAAGATCTACAAATTGATGGGAAAGACCTTAGACTTGTAAAAAACATATATTGGAAACAACAAGCTGCCATAAGAGTTGATAATGAAGTAAGCCAATATCAGCCTATTAAGAGAGGTGTGAGACAGGGATGTGTAATGTCTCCAGATCTGTTTTCCCTGTACAGTGAAAATATTTTCAGAAATATTGAAAATATGGAAGGAATCAACATTGGGGGACGATGCATCAATATCATTAGATATGCAGATGATACAGTCTTGATTGCAGACAATGAACAGGACCTGCAAAATTTAGTAGATGCGGTTGTTACACATAGTGAACAACAAGGGTTAGAATTAAATTGTAAAAAGACACAGATTATGGTCGTCACTAAGAAGAACGAAATACCACAGTGTAATATACAAGTAAATGGGAATACTCTTCAACAAGTGAATAGGTACAATTACCTCGGAACAGTAATAACATCTGATGGGAGATGCCTTGAAGAGATTAGAACAAGAATCGCCATGGCAAAAGTAGCCTTTAGCAAGATGAAAAACATACTGACCAATAAAAAGATGTCAATTGAAACGAGAAAAAGAGTGTTGAGATGCTACATAGAACCTGTACTTTTATATGGATGTGAAGCTTGGACAATGAGCAGCCAGGCTGAAAAATATCTGATGGCTGTAGAAATGTGGTTTCTGAGGAAAATGCAAAGAATACCATGGACAGCCAGAAAGACCAATGAACAAGTCCTTCAAGAAACAAATGAAGATCGTAAACTGATCAGAGACATTAGACGTAGACAGTCACAATTTTTTGGGCATGTTATGAGAAGAAATGATTTGGAGAACTTGGTGACAACTGGTAAGATCGAGGGGAACAGACCAAGGGGAAGACCTAGAAACAAGTATCTGGATGGCTTGGCCTTGTGGCATGGTCGAGACAAAAACACGGAACTGATCCACGACTCTGTTGATCGAGTGAGATGGCAGAACATGACCGCCCACGCTTACCGGCATGGCACATGATGGATGGATGGTAGAGGGCAGGCAGATAAAAGGCAACACGGTGTGGGCTTTGCAGTGAAGAATTCGCTACTGGGAATGATTGAAATTCCAGCAGGAGGAAATGAAAGACTATTATCCCTGCGCTTGGCAACCTCTTGTGGGTTTGCCACCATTATTACTGCATATGCACCGACACTCGATTCCTCTGATGATGTGAAGGATTCGTTCTATGAGGAGTTAGACTCCGTGATCAAGGCAGTTCCAAAATCTGACTACATTTATATGCTCGGTGATTTCAATGCTCGTGTGGGCAAGGACTCGAGTTCATGGCCAGTGTGCCTTGGAAAATACAACATCGGTCGCATGAATGAAAATGGGCAAAGGCTGCTGGAGCATTGCACCAGTAATGACCTATGTATTACAAACTCTTTTTTTAAAACAAAAGAGATGCATAAGGTCACATGGAAACATCCAAGATCCGGCCATTGGCACCAGCTGGACTTCATCATCACACGGAGACAACATCTGAACCATATATCATTGACTCGTAGTTACCACAGTGCTGACTGTGATACGGATCATTCTTTGGTTGTTGCAAGGGTTAGACTGAGACCAAAGAGAATCTACACAGCTAAACACAAATCTAGCCTCAGGATTAATATCATTAACACTCATGATCCTGAAAAGTGCATTCAGTTTCAACAGCAACTTGAAGACGCTTTCACTGATACACCAGAAAATTGTACAGTAAATGAAAAGTGGGGTCAGATTAAGGAAACTCTTTATAAAACTGCCGTAGGGGTTTACGGCACTGTGGATCATAAGAGGCAGGACTGGTTTGTGGCCAACAGCGAGACTCTGCAGCCCTTGATTGATAAGAAGAAAAAAGCTCTCTTAAGAAACAAGGAAAGACCAACGCGTAACACTCTGAGTGAGCTTAGGCAAGCTAGGAAGGATGTGCAAAAGGCTGCCAGGCAGTGTGCAAATGATTATTGGATCAAGTTATGTGAGTCCATTCAAATCGCAAGTGATAAGGGAGACATAAGAAGCATGTATGAAGGAATAAAGAAAGCCTGTGGTCCAGTGATCAAAAGAAGTGCACCATTGAAAACCTTGACTGGAGAAATCATCACTGATAAGAAACAGCAGATGGACAGATGGGTAGAGCACTATTTGGAGCTTTACTCAAGTGAGACCAAACTAGCGGATGATGCCCTCAACGCCATAGACGCTCTACCAACTCTTGACCACCTGGACACACTTCCCACCTTAACAGAAGTTAAGTGTGCTATAAATGAACTTGCATCTGGCAAGGCTCCAGGTAAGGATGGGATTCCAATAGAGGTTATCAGGAGTGGGCAAGACACACTCACTATACAGATCCACCAGCTAATAGAGCTATGCTGGTGTGAAGGACAAGTCCCACAGGATTTCAAAGATTCAAGCATCATAACACTGTACAAGAACAAGGGCGATCGGAGCGACTGCAACAACTATAGGGGTATCTCACTTCTGTGTATTGTTGGAAAAGTATTTGCCAGAATTGTTCTGCGCAGACTTCAAGTCCTAGGAGATCAAGTCTACCCCGAATCACAGTGTGGCTTTCGACAGAACCGGTCTACCACTGATATGATATTCTCATTGCGACAAATGCAAGAAAAATGCCGTGAACAGAATCAATCACTGTTTATTGCCTTCATCGACCTCACAAAGGCATTTGATTTGGTCAGTCGTGAGGGTCTGTTCAAGGCACTAAAGAAGATTGGCTGCCCACCAACTCTTCTGTCCATTGTGGAATCGTTCCACACAGGCATGAAGGGTATAATCAAGTTTGATGGTGCAATTTCTGAAGAATTTGAAATCAAGAGTGGAGTTAAGCAAGGTTGTGTACTAGCTCCCACCCTCTTTGGAATATACTTTTCACTTCTACTGAAATATGCATTTCGTGATCAGGATGGCGGTATATACATTCACTCACGCTCAGATGGCGGCCTCTACAATGCTCAGAGATTGAAGGCTAAGACCAAAATTAGGAGGGTACTGATCAGAGAGTTGCTTTTTGCAGATAATGCTGCAGTTACGACCCACTCTGAGGAAGAATTGCAATGTCTACTATCTGCATTCTCCAATGCTTGTTCTGAATTTGGTTTAACAATTAGCAAAAAGAAGACACAGATTATGTCACAAGGTGCACATGGGGTACCATCAATCTTTATTGACGACGCCGAACTAGAGATAGTAGACCATTTTACATATCTAGGATCAGTGGTAAATTGCAAATTATCCCTAGATCAGGAAATCAACATCCGGATTGGTAAGGCAGCAACAACAATGAACAGGCTAAGAAAAAGAGTCTGGGAGAACAGGAAGCTTACTGCCAAAACAAAAGTCCTTGTCTATCAAGCCTGTGTCCTTAGTACTCTTCTCTATGTCAGTGAAACCTGGACAACTTACTCACACCAAGAGAACAACTTAAACAGCTTTCAAATGCGGTGTCTGCGAAGAATTCTTGGTATTAAGTGGCAAGACAAAATCACAAATACTGAAGTATTGGAAAGATCAGGTTGTGTGACAGTTTATTCCATGCTCAGTCTTCGTAGACTTAGATGGATAGGACATCTTAAGAGGATGGATGATGGTAGAATACCAAAGGATATCTTTTTTGGTGAATTACAGATGGGTAAGAGATCTCAGGGTCGGCCTCTACTACGATACAAAGATGTGTGTAAGCGGGACATGATTGATACAGGCATTGATAATGCACATTGGGAGCAAGTCGCCGCTGAGCGTGTTGCATGGAGGGCAAATATCAGAAATGGAATAAAGTCAAAGGAGAAAATTATTGCAGAAAAGTCACACACCAAGCGTTTGAGACGTAAGATGGTGCATGATGGTGGAAATGACCACGTGTTCACATGCACCCACTGTGAACGGACATTTACAGCGCAAATTGGCCTTATCAGTCACACTCGCTACCGCCATAGTTAAAAGTTATGCCTTTTTAAAGCACACACTATCGTCTGTCAAGACGGCAAGGTGCCAATGTAGATAGTACCTGTCTATAGTTTAAATCAACTCTTATGTAAGGTTATGAATGTAATATGAAGAAATACGTTACATTAGAAAGGGGAGAGGCTTAATTTACAAATTAGTGTACCCAGCCAAATCTACAAATGTGGCTACGACTATTTCACACTTTGGTCGGAAATTGTAACGGAAACGAACTCCCTGGCACGACCACTTCCGGTCAGGGACGAAATAGCGAGGCTCGGCCTTTCGCAATCCAGACGTCGGTGTAGAAACATCTTCTAGTCACTAGGCTCTTAGAAAATACTTATAAAGTGTTTAGAGTTTTATCTTTGGCGCGTATTACGGCCATAATATATTTAGATATATTAGAGAGATTCCTAGAGCAAGTTTTCGTACCCGACAAGTGCGGTCAGAAGATTAGAAGGGTAACGTTTTGCTATTTGTATCAAATATAGTGTCGTGTGCGCCCGATATTTCTGTGTGTAGTTAAAGTTGGAAACCGCCGATAATAGGTTATTTTACCGACAAAACGTGATCACGTAGATTATACTTCGTACGGATAGTTGCTAAACACGCAGGGAAAAGGGTATAACGTAACTGCGTAAGAAATTACCTTTACATGAGGTTTCGAGAGGTGTAGACGATTTGAGATAGTTGTAATCTTGATAAAGTCTGATAGAACGCATGTGGTGATTAGTCTGTATAGCAGTAGACTAGGCCATACTAATCAAGCCGTTAGTTTAGTAAATACATGAGGCATTTCGTAGTGGTGATATTTCGAGGATGTGATAGTATTGCGAATAATTAGAGTTAACAATGAATATTCGATGCCGCGAAAATAATAAATCTTACTAAACACGTGTACGAATGTCAAATACTAGCGTGCTAGATTCTAGACATTTTCATTCATTCTTATCGGTGATTTCTCACCAATTCGCAGTACTGTTCTTGCCTGCCACTCCATTAACTTTCAGTCTATCACATTCTATTATGATAATTACCTAAATTGTGTGTATTTTAAAATATACGTTACATAGAATCATTATTAAATATATGCTAGGAATATAGCCTCAGAATGTGAACATAAATATCTATAATATGTAATCTGTTTAATAGATTGTATATGTATCTTCATATCTCCCTGTAGATTACTTTGTAATTATTGTATGTTAATAATATAAATATTATATGTATTATATGATTATATGTTTAATTATTACTGAATAATTATTATATTCACTTATACGAAAGCATAGAATGATTTTATTGAGCTGTTTCCTTAGGTCAGTGTTTTACTATTTATCCTAGGATAAGGACTTATAGGGAGCAGGGACAGATAGCTCATGCTATTTTGTTTCTGCAATTTTGTATGAGATTTTATTGGCCATCAGGAACAATCCAGGGCCGATGCTTACAGATGTCTCGACAGAAGAGTCACGTACTCTCACTATATTTCATAGATTTGACATCTTCAGCGCCAAGCTTTAGATGCGCCAACCTGTGTGACTGACTCATTGTGGAGCATCACTTACCACATCACTTATTATCCATATCAAAGAAGGTTAACACTCACTGTGCAAGCCAGAGAACCAGAAGATAAGTGGCCAAACTTACCGTTGGCCACCACCACCATTTACATGCAATTAATACCAACCTTTGTCAGGCCATATTCTATGATTAAAATGCAACATTGTTAGTTTCTAAAATTTACACCAGCTAGTTGTTACCTTACTTAGTAACCTTAGTCATAGTAGAGTGAGAAGATATGAAAGTTTGTCTCTTTTAAATATTTTACTCTGTCTTTCTCCGTGTCGGTGAGAGTGATTAGAGTTTTGGGGGATCGAGCTTTTTATTTCAGGCACGTAGCTAGACAACCTTGGCAGACTGTCTTTATCATACAAGTATAGTTGTACGCCATTTCCTGACTGCCTGAACACTGTCAGAAGATTAGACTTCTTCTTGAACCTTTACTCCGTCTAGAATTACGAGCTATTCAGTCTTGTCTTCTCCAGTGACTTATTTTTCTATTCTTAGAAAGTCTATCCGCAGCAACTTTGATAGATTCTTTATCATCGCAGCTGACGCTACGCTACATCTAGGAACGGCAACGCTTCGTTGTGTTCCTGTTCCATCGATAGAGAGATGTTTTTTATGCGTGATGTTCATTATGGCCTGAAACGATGTTGTTTGTAGCTCGTCTGTGGTAATAATTAGTATATCGTCCACATAACGGCGGTAGATGATCAAGTTTTTAATGTCTGAGGATCTCTTTTCTTCTACATGTGCCATGAAGATGTCCGCTAGAGTAGGACAAAGATGACTCCCCATGGCCACTCCGTCAATTTGACGGTATGACTTTTATTTATAAAATGGAATTTTATTTTGGCGGTACATAGTAATAATAGCCTCTCCAGAATAGATCTTGGTATGCTTAGTTTTAGTTGTTTGTCTTTAATGCGTTCACTTATTATTTTCACTGTCTCCTCTAATGGAACGTTGGTAAATAGGGAGGCTGTATCCATGGATGCCATGTGTATTATTTATGTCCATAGTGTCCAACAATTCCACCAGTTCGGATGTATCTCTGAGTATTATTGTATCGAAGGACTGTCGTACTGGCTTTAAAATTTCAGCTAGCCATCTCGCCATCCAGTGTTATGCAGACAGAATCGGTCTTAGCGGGATTCCTGGCTTGTGAAGTTTGGGTAGACCGTACATTTGAGGAATTTGTGAGCCACGTGGTGTGAGCATTTTTGCAGTGTCCTCACTGATGAGTCCCTCATTCACAAGTGACTGGATCTCTTTCCTTGTTTGTGCATCCAGGTCCGACCGACTTGTTTACATTTTGATCTAATCTTAATTTAGATTCATCTTGATAATATCTCTTCCATTTTACACTGGTAGTCTCACATGTCCACCAATACTGCACCACTCCTTATGTCTGGTTTGTACGTAATTATAGCGTTATAAAATAATAGCGTTATTGTTACGTTAATTCCTAGGGCACACATCATCGCTCTTGAATATTCGTCGACTATGATCAACCGTTCACTGACACCCACTCATGCATTGTGTGGACGGCCACCAGAGCACTCTTTAGTTTCTACTCTAGCACCACCAGCACATCTCCATTGCTTCCAGTTTCCCGCCTTAGTTACCATCCCCTACCCCGGTCGCCATGACCCAAAGACTCCCACGGCTGCCTATATAAGAATAGCAAGGCCGTCTTCATGTCAGTATCACAGCCTGGGATTCTCAGATGAGTAGCAAATAATTGTTTTCAAATTTTCATTTTCTCTTCATTGTTCCAATTTTTTTCATCTTCTTATTCTTCTCCTCCCATTTTTACGCCTTAATGTAGTCACTGGAGGGTCTTCTAGTGTTTTGTGTATGCATTTGTGCGCTGATGAAGGCTAGTTGCCGCAACCTCCTTGTATTGTTTGGAAATTCTGCTATGTAAAGCTATATTACTTCGTTTTAGTTTATATTGTTTAGAGGTTTTATGCAGCACGTCAACACTCTTTTTCTCGTTGCAAATGACATCTTTTTATTGGTCAGTATGTTTTTCATCTTGCAAACGGCTGCCTTCGCCATGACGATTCTTGTTCTAATATCTTCAAGGCATCTCCCATAGTTATGTGATGTGATACCAGCTATGTGTCTGTGATGTGATACCAGCTATGTGTCTGTGATGTGATATCAGCTATGTATCTGTGATGTGATACTAGCTATATGTCTGTGATGTGATATCAGCTATAGGTCTGTGATGTGATACCAGCTATAGGTCAGTGATGTGATACCAGCTATGTGTCTGTGATGTGATACCATCTATAGGTCTGTGATGTGATACCAGCTATTGGTCTGTGATGTGATACCAGCTATAGGTCATGCCAAATAGCGAGTGCGACGGAGTGACGTAGTATGAATAAGGTAGAAATCCTTTACACCAAAAATACTAGGAAAATAGAAGTGGCAACATGACAACAACAAAACGTCACACGGAGATGACAATAGCAACGGCAGACTTGCGGGGAGATTTGGAAGACGGCGGTCATTTTCAATGTCGGAGAATTTAAGTTGGCTAAGGATTAGATTGGCATCAAATCAGTGGGTTGATTAGTAACAGCAGACGGGAAAGAATAGTTGCCAAGAATGATACATAATATCACCACAGATAAACGAACCTGCAAACGGAGAAATTAGTATATTATTGCAGAAAGGCGAGACGCATACTTGATGGATAGAAAGAAGAATTCCAGAGGACAAGTAGGGCAACATGTAAACATTTTGTAATAACGCAGGTTTGTGATTTATCCTAATATTAATTTTCAATAATAATACTTACTGCCGGCCCTGGCGACACAGGCCCTGTAAGAGTTGAATATTATTAGTGATAATCCAATCTTGTACGTTATGGAAAATTAAATGGAGATTTTGTTGTTGAACGTCCAGGAATCGGCTTTCGTCATTCAAGTTAGAGTTAGCTCGCAGAGTTCATATTACTGTTACTTATTTTTGCGAGCCGCAGTTATTTCGTTATCGATTGTCTGTTGGAATTGATGAACAACCTGTCAGCAGTAATATGGCAGGTCAGTGATGTCATACCAGCTATAGGTCAGTGATGTGATACCAGCTATAGGTCAGTGATGTGATATCAGCTATAGGTCAGTGATGTGATACCAGCTATAGTCTGTGATGTTATACCAGCTATAGGTCTGTGATGTTATACCAGCTATAGGCCTGTGATGTGATACCAGCTGTAGTCTGTGATGTGATCCCAGCTATAGGTCTGTGATGTGATACCAGCTATAGACCAGTGATGTGATACCAGCTGTAGTCTGTGATGTGACACCAGCTATATGTCTGTGATGTGATACCAGCTATAGGTCTGTGATGTGATACCAGCTATAGGTCTGTGATGTGATACCAGCTATAGGTATGTGATGTGATACCAGCTATATATCTGTGATGTGATACCAGCTATATGTCTGTGATGTGATACCAGCTTTATGTCTGTGATGTGATACCAGCTATAGGTCTGTGATGTGATACCAGCTATAGGTCTGTGATGTGATACCAGCTATAGGTCTGTAATGTGATACCAGCTATATGTCTGTGATGTGATACCAGCTATAGGTATGTGATGTGATATCAGCTATAGGTCAGTGATGTGATACCAGCTATAGTCTGTGATGTGATACCAGCAATGTGTCTGTGATGTGATACCAGCTATAGGTCTGTGATGTGATATCAGCTATAGGTCAGTGATGTGATACCAGCTATAGGTCTGTGATGTGATATCATCTATAGGTCAGTGATGTGATACCATCTATAGGTCAGTGATGTGATATCAGTTATAGGTCAGTGATGTGATACCATCTATAGGTCAGTTATGTGATACCAGCAATAGTCTGTGATGTGATACCAACTATAGGTCTGTGATTTCTTCTTTTTCTGCGTTCATCCGGATTTTTTTTTCTCCGGATTTGACTGCGTTGTGCCTGTTTACAGCAGAGCCGTGTTCTTGCGCCATTAGGCCGACACATCCGACTACTGCGGGCATTTGTTGACCGGGTTAACCTTCCCGGGGGTTTCTTAGGACGTTTGAATCTCACTGTTGTGGTGTTATCTCCCATCCTAGCTGGCCCATATAGAACAGCCAAAGACATCCTGGTCAACCCTCAAGGGAAGGCAGAGGCAGACCATGGGAATTCCCCGCCATCCAAGGAAGCTTCCATACTTGCAGAGCTATCACACAGCGCTCTGGTACTGGGCTCACTCAAGAAATCGTCACGTCCTGCACATGGCTGCTTAGCCTCACTTCCGTATATTGGGCCTTCCGTTCACCATAGGCTGTTCCTCCGGAAACCAGAAGAATGCAGTCTGCAGATGACATCCACACAGTGAGCTTTCGATTCAGACTTTCCACATAATGGATTTGCTATCCAAGCAATATTCCATTTCGTGCCACTAGGACTCTTTTCCACCTTTTATGAAGCCCACACAGTGAGCTTTCGATTCAGACTTTTCACGTAATGGATTTGCTATCCAAGCAATATTCCATTTCGTGTCACTAGGACACTTTTTCCACCTTTTACGAAGATCACACAGTGAGCTTTTGATTCAGACTTTCCACGTACTGGATTTCCTATCCAAGCAATATTCCATTTCATGCCTCTGTGACGCTTTTGTAACCGACATACCTGTGGTATGAAGTGTGGCAGTCCGAATACATCTTCATGCACCTTTAGATGTCAACCTGAATGTAGTTAAAGTAAGCTGTAGTCAACTTGAGCTTGTTGATATCTCCATAGAGCTTGTCCTCAAAGGAAGCAGGCGTGGGCCAAAATATCTTTCTCTGTTCTGCATATATTGGGCACTCCTGCAGCAAATGTTTAGCTGTCATTTTACCAGTTCCACAATTACATTCATCGGTATCTCCTATCTTTAGTTTATTGAACAAGTGGTATTTCAGCCTGTTATGTCCTGTGCGGAGTCTGAAGATTGCTACTTGTTCTCTTCGGTCGAGTTTGTAATATGCATCATCCTTTTGGTGGCCTGGATGCTCTGATTCCCATTTGGTTCTATAAGTGCTTTTTATAAACCTTTTTGCCTCATTACAGGTTATGTCTATGTCAGGCTGTGGTAATCGTCCACCCTCTTTTGCTAGTCTGTCAGCCTCTTCATTTCCAGGTATACTGCAATGTGATGGGATCCACTGTATTACAACTTTTTTGGATTTCTGGCATAGACCATGGAGTTCTGCTCTTAGGTCAGCTAGTTCTGTGCTGTTTTTGCTCTTCAGTATTGAGACAGCTGACTTTGCATCTGTGAAGATAGCTATTTGCTTCTCTTTATTTTCCTCCATCAAGAGCATTTCTGCTGCAGTTTTCAAAGCCTCTACCTCCGCTTTGAAGTTACTTGAAAATGTTCCAGTTGCCACTGACTGAGTTTTTATCACTCCATTTTTTAAATTAAGGAGAATTCCTCCTCCTCCATTTTAATTGAATCTTTGGCTGATCCATCTGTATATGCATGGGTCCAATTGCTGCTTGGGTAATGTTCTTTTATGTAGTTGAGGGTTATTTTTCTTCTTTCGGTTTCATGCTGAGTGTTCTTTTTCTCAATACCAGGAATGTTTTCTATCATCTCAGGCAGTTGCTGCTGTCTCCAAGCTGGGAACTTGTGTGCATTGTAAATGGGTTTGACTGTTGATATGTTAAGTATGGGATCTGCCCTAATCTTTCGTTTTGCAGTTTCTACAAAGTTGCTACGCTTCAGTCTTCCTTTTCCAAAACCATTAAACCTGTTATACATAGGGTGGTCTGTCAATCTTCTAAATTTTTCTGCTTGTTGCTGGGCTCTGCTATCTCTTCTGTCCTGCATTGGTTGTAAACAAGTGATCTTTTCTAGTTCATTAATAGGCGTTGTCTTCAAGCTTCCAGTTATGATTCGCATTCCTTGATTTTGGACTCTACTTATTTTGTTAAAGTTTGACTTAGCTGCTGTTGCTCAAGCTGCAATGCCATATTCCAGCACTGGCCTTACCCGTCCAGTATATAACTTCTTGAGAACTTTCTCATCTGCTCCCCACGTTGTACCAGCAAGCTTTTTCATGATTGCCATTCTCTGCCTTGCTCTTGTTCGATTTTTCTCAACCTGTGTTTTCCATGCCAGGCGACGATCAAAGGTGACTCCTAGATAGTTTTGGATTTTCTTCATGGCGCAATATTTTTCCATTCAATACCAGCTTAGGTTGCTGAGTTTTATTTGAGAGGGAGAACACTGTGCATGTTGTTTTCTCCTCCCTTATCTTCACTAGCCATGATTTTGACCAGTCCTCTAGCGCTAATAAGGCTTGCTGTATTCTGCTGTTAGCTGTACTAATATATTCTTCAGATGTCCACATGGCTAGGTCATCTGCAAAGGAGGATGTGTGTACTCTGGCTGGAAAATTTTCCGTGATGTCATTTATATATGCTAGGAATAATGTTGGTGAAAGAACTCCTCCTTGGGGACACCTTGCCCCAACAGCATCATTTTGCTTGTTTGTCCTTGTACTTTTGTCCTGGCAGTTCTGTTCTCAAGGTAGTGGCTGATCCATTTATACATTTTTCCACAAACATGCATGTTTTGCAGTTTTACTTTCAGTCCTTCCTTCCATACTTTATCAAATGCTTTTTCTAAATCTACCCAGACTGCTAGTGTGTGCTTTTTCTCTTGGAAGGCATCCTCTATTTCCTGAGCTATATAGGTTATTTGATCTTCAGTGGATCTGTACTTTCTGAATCCTGCTTGGTGTGGTGTTAAGAGTTTGTTTTCTTCCAGATGCCATGTTAGCCTGCCATTGATAATGCGTTCCATTAATTTTCCTACACAGCTAAGTAGACTGATAGGTCGATAGCCATTTGGTTCTTCCAGGTCTTTTCCTTTCTTTGGGACTGGTATTAGTATAGCTTCCTTCCATGCCTGTGGGACTATTCCTCTCTTCCAGCTGTTATTTAGGACTGCTAGTAGTTTCTTCTTTGCCTTGGTGCTTAGTCCTATTAGCATTTTATTTGTGATTCCATCCTTCCCTGGTGATTTCTTCTTTTTTAGGGTATTCATTGCCTGTTCCATTTCTTCCATTGTTAGATTTGCCATCATATATTCTGCTGCTGTCTCTGTATTTCTATGATGTATCTGTTTGTCTTTGATTGCTTTCTTCTGTTCGGTTGTAATATCAATGTGGTTTGCATTTGCATTGTGTTCCATTAGTGCATTTGCAGCCTTTTTTCCTGTAAGCAAGGCATTTCCTTGTTTAATTGTTATTTGTTTGTTTCTAGGTCCTTCATTGTTCATGGCTTTCACTAGTTTCCATAGTTTGTTTCCATCCCTGTCAAAATTCAGGTTTTCTGTTTTTTCCCTCCAACAATCTCTTGTTGTTTGATTTACTGTTCTTTTATATTTTGCTGAGATGGCTTTGAGAGAGACGTTTGCTTCAATTCTCTCTGCTGTCTTCCTGGCATCTCCAACTTTTTCCTCCAAACTTTGTAGTTCTTCAGTCCAGTATGGTTTGTAATTTTTTCTCGCTGCTCTTGGAATGGACTCAGTGGCTGCCTGTATTATCGCTCTGTTTAGACTTTCCACCATTTGCTTTATGTTGCCATATCGTGTATTTATGTTTTCACAATATTTGTCTGTTAGTATGGAAAATCTGTCCCAATCTGCTCGTTTGTAATTCCAGCGGGACAAGGGCTTTTGCTCCTGTGGAACATACTCCATATTCATTACAAGCTTGATTGGTCTGTGGTCATTACCTGCTAATTGGTCAAGCACATGGCGATCGATTCTGTGGAGGATGTCTCCTATGCAGAAAGCTAAGTCTGGAGTAGAAGTGGTAAGCCATCTTCTGGAGTAGAAGCTCGGTGTGTCATCCGCTTTGTTGAGTAGATGGAGATTTGAGTCTATTTCCCAGTCCTCCAATTCATCTCCTCTTTTGTCAGTATCTGGGTATCTCCATCTTTCTGAACGGCTATTAAAGTCTCCGACAATAATGCAGTTTGTGTCAGTTATTTTCATGTTTGAGAGTGTAAGGTCCTTATCTGCTGGGCTATACAGATTGTAGATTCTTATTTTCACGTCCTTTATCATTATATCAACACCTATAATTTGCGTTTGGTTGTCAGAGATCACAGATACTTCGCTGAAAGGTATTGTATTTCGTGTAAGTATTAGAACTCCTCCATTGTGTCCTTCGCGGTCGAAACGTGTTGCCTGATACCCTCTGACTGAGAATTTGTGATTGGCGTTGAGGTGTGTCTCTTGAATGCATGCCACATCTATTCTATCTGTATGAAGACGCTGTGTTAGGGAGTCTTTCTTCTTTTAAACTCCTTCGATATTCCACTGTAGTATGTTGAGTGTCCGGGGTATTTGGTCAATAGCTCTTAACCTACTCCTCTGTGCCTTGACTCCACAGCACAGGGGAAGGTGACCACCAGTAGTCATGGGTGGACCCCCTCGAGTCAGGGGGCCCGGCACTATCGCCGCCTGATGGGACTTCACGGGATTAGCACCATAACAATTAATTTTGATTTGTGACATCATGAATTAAGTTACGTTGCACTGCTTTGTCAAGCCTGTGGCTCAGTACATCCGATTTCGACAAGCATTTATTCGGGATGCTTTCCCTAGCCTTTGACTGTCCCCAGTCTACCTACAAGGCAGCAGGTTTTACGTTGCACTGCTTTGTCAAGCCTGTGGCTCAGTACATCCGATTTCGACAAGCATTTATTCGGGATGCTTTCCCTAGCCTTTGACTGTCCCCAGTCTACCTACAAGGCAGCAGGTTTGTGTGTCTCTTCGTCTGGTCCCTCTTCCTTGACCTGTCCGACATGGGTTGCCCTACCAGTAGCTGTGCTACCGTCGGCATAGCTCTTGGGGTCATTGGGACGCGCAAGCCCCTCTACCTCGTCACGGTGGACACACAGCAGAGGGGGGTCTGTGATTTGATAGCAGCTATAGGTCTGTACTTTTGTCTGGGTGTGAAACATAGTACATTGAGCATATAAGTTGACAACCATGTTGTCATTGGAAATAGTTTTCTGGGGAAAGCTGAAAAGACCCCTATGGACAGGTAGAAAAGTTAATAAAAGTGTGAAATGCTTGATTTGAGTCGTGATATCTTCACTGGTCAGCCGAGCTCGTGAATTGTCATATTACATGTGATGGCTAGGGTCTAGTCGGGACCTTTTGTTGTGTTCGTGTGTAATATTATACATCTGAAATAATGAGCTAACCACTCGCCGTTGTATGACCGTGTAGCTGTTATGTACATATATGATTTCCTCTAGCCTAGCGTAGGTGCTCACAGTTCTCCTCTATAACTATGAGAAAGGCTTAGTCGGACAATGTGATGACATGTTTACACTTGCGTATGCTCCTTTTGACACGAGTGAGAGGTGCGATCATTTTACCATTCCGATGCTATGATGACCAGGGAACGACATTACTCCCATACATGGTGGTCATCGTGAGTTAGGTCCCCTGCTTTAATAACTGACAGCCGACCATTTTTCGGTAATATCCCCTCTTAACCACGTGTCCCCGGATGTATCCCTTACACACGTGACCGAATGCAACGCCATCTTTGACCGGATGTAACCACTATCCACGTGTCCCAGCTGTATTCTTATGCATGTGACCGATTTATGTAGCTCCCTTACGTGATTCGGTTGTAGCCATTAGCCACTTGTTCCGGCTGTATCCTGTAGACATGTGACCACTTGAGTGGCTGTATATCGCCACACCAACCGAGGACGAGGACTGTATCTCTAACACACCGCTATTGGTATCATGACAATGTGTACACCCCATCCACTGCAGACAGCAATAACCGCCATTATAATGCACAGTTGGTCACTTTTCATTAGATATATAATGGAAAACCCAATGCCGTCTGACAATCAGATTCGCAAAGATGCATCGAAATTGTTTGATGTTAGACCTCCTAACCTGTGCTACCATCTTTACTTTTTTCACTTTACACATAAAAAATGCCATGTTTACTATTACCTCGTTTATATTATTACTTTTAGTACTTAATGTTTAACTTGTTTTTAAATATACAAAATCGGCAGTAGTTAGTTATCATCACTCGTGAAATATGAAAATTCATCTCCTTAAGGTTTGTTGTGACGTCACATAAGCGGCTGTAAGTTTCAATTCCAATTTTCAAAACACAAATTCCAAATTCGGCCTCGTTCAACCTGCGTTTTTCAGCTGTGGTTATTGTTGAGGTCCATGGTTTTGTGGATTCTTTCACCATAATTCTTGTCTTGTGAGTCCTATCTGGGACTGGTTGTATTGGTTTGTGTCTGTGACGTCAGCTGGGGGGGGGGGGGGTCGTTCGGCGGCTATCCTTTGTGCTCGTCTGCTCTTGTGGTTCTCTTTGTTGGTGCAGGATTCTGGCTTGACTGGTTGCAGTCCTTAAAAGGACTTTGTATTTGGTTTTTTTGTCTCCTTTTCCGTGTATTGCCTGTAGGAGCTCTCCAATGCGTTTATCCTCCGCACGCCTTCTCTCACTTTTTTGCTGTCTTTCTTTGAGCTCTTGCTGTAATTCGATTGCTTCCTCCCATTCTTACGCCTTAATGTAGTCACTGGAGGGTCTTCTAGTGTTTTGTGTATGCATTTGTGCGCTGATGAAGGCTAGTCGCCGCAACCTCCTTGTATTGTTTGGTAAATCTGCTCTGTAAAGCTATATTACTTCGTTTTAGTTTATATTGTTTAGAGGTTCTATGTAGCACGTCAACACTCTTTTTCTCGTTGCAAATGACATCTTTTTATTGGTCAGTATGTACTCGAGTTGGGCGTCATAGTCATAAAGTAACTCCGGGTGTATCGGTTTCCCCTTGAGTTTCTTGGGCATCTTCTTTCCTTTTCCCCCCTGTCTCCTTATGTATTCCTCGTGCCTGAGTACCTCTTGCCTTGCCCGTTTCTTTTCTGCTTCTACGCACTCCTCCAATTCCTCCAATGTACGTTCCCTTGTAAGCCACTCGGCAGCGTCGAATGGGTTCTCATCTTGTCTTTCTTCGGCTGTCTGGTGGGATGTTGTTTTCCCCTTGGGTGTCTCGGGTGTCGTGGTTCGGCTGCTGGTTTTATCTTGCAGCTACGGCTCGGTTTTTTGTTGGGTTTCTTGCGGCTTCTCCATGTTTTCTTGCGTGGCTTCTGTTAGTTTGTTTTGAATTGATTTCATTTCAGCTTTTAGCCCCGCTCTCTCTCTCTCTCTCTCTCTCTCTCTCTCTCTCTCTCTCTCTCTCTCTCTCTCTCTCTCTCTCTCTCTCTCTCTCTCTCTCTCTCTCTCGGCTTTATGGTGCGTTTTCTTCGTTTTCCTGCTTCAACCCGGCCATATGTTCCACTTCTTGCTTGATGTTTTGCTGGATCTCCTTTATTTCTGCCAGTAGTTCTCGTTGTCGCTTGTCGGAGTCGGCGTCAGCAGTGCCTTGACTTGTTTCTTCAACTCGTCTATCTGCTTTTGCAGTTGATCTCTTTCAGCTTGTGCTATACCCGTGTCTGTCTCGAACCTCCGCATTGCTTCCTTGAATGGTGTCTTTGCGTTGATTGCGATCTTTAAGGCGTCTCTGTGTCGTTGCAGGTACGGACAGCCCAGGTATCTTGCTCCATGCTTGCCCAGGCAGTTGGCGCACTTTCGTTTGTTGTTGGGTGCTCGGAAATCCGTGTCCAGTTTAGCCAGCCGACACTCCTTGAAGGCGTGGTGATTGGCGCAGTACTGGCAGATTTCCGTCTTACTGCGACATGCTGCTCTGCTGTGGCCGGCCCTCTGGCATCTGGAACATTGATTGACTCTTGGGATGAATCTCTCTGGGTGTTGTAATTTCTTGTTGATTGATACTGTGGTCGGCATTTCGCTGCCCTCCGACGTCACCACTGCCAAGGTTGTAGGTATCTTGGAGTCGACGAGGAGCCGCTCCGCCTTCAAGAATCGGATGTGAAGATTCTCTTCTCGTAGCTGCTTCAGGATTTCTTCGTCTGTCGACTCCACTTGAATCCGCTTGACTACCCATCGGACTGTTTTTGAGTCGGTGTTCCCGGCTCTGGTGTCTTTCTCCTCCTTCTTCTATGTTGTCTTGGCTCTTGTCTGTGATGGTCTGTTGATCTTCTCCCTCGTGGTAGCTTCAGTAATACTTGTAGTTTCAGGTTCTTTAGTATAGCTGGCAGGCAGGCTCTCCACGTTCATCTTCTTGACGGTCTTGTCGGCTCCCACGCTGCACATCTTGGATACCGCGTGTTTCTTGTTGTTGGACTTGCGACGTGACATTTTCCCCCGCGTATCAGGCTCCATGACTGGTTAAGGCGACTTGTCTTGTTACCGCTCGCAGTGCGAATGCGGCGGTAAGACAGAATATTAGGATAATGTACTTGAATTCTTTAAACTACTGCCTATTTAGTGGATGGTAGTGGGTGGTGATGGTGGTGGTGGCAGATGGTAGTGAGTGGTGATGGTGGTGGTAGTAGATGGTTGTAGATGGTGGTGGTGGTAGATGGTAGTGGATGGTGATGATGGTGTTAGTGGGTGGTGATAGTGGACGAGTTTTAAGAATATCTTGGGTTTAAAAAAAAAAAATGCATCCATACTTCAAGAGCTGAATATTGAATTAGGGTGGCTATTAAAGACGATAAAACAAAGAAAATTGAAATATTTTGGTCACTTGAAACGTCACGAAAGTTTGGAGAGAACAATAATGGAGGGGTATATGCCTGGGAAGAGAGGAAGAGGAAGGCCAAAGAGAAGATGGGTGCATGATGTGTCGGATGATCTCCAGATGGGTGTATCAGATGCGGGACATCTTGCTTATGATCGAGAGGTTTTCCGGAAGGTTGTTATAGGAGCGAGGTTCTGCAAAGGACATGCTACTGAATGAATGAATGAAAGAATGAATGAATGAATGAATGAATGAATGAATGAGATAACTAAACAGCCAATGATAAAAAGTTTGCTAAGATAACTAAACAGCTGATGATAAACATATAATATAGTAAACATTATAAACATCTGATATTAAACATCCCAATAATGTGCATAAACAGATAACAAACATCTTAATGAGATGTATAAGCAGCTGATGATAAACATATAGTAATTATAGCTCTAGGAGATGAAGTGACCATTTCTCTTTCCTTCTTCATTGACTGTTCCCTGACTAAAACCAGTATAAGGTGCCTGTCTCATGATTTGATGTGTTGGAGGGACACCCCGATTTCATTCCGAAGCCACTTGCCTCATCCAGGAAAGTCCTGTCACTGAGTTGTTGTATGTGTGAGTTCTAAGATAGCTGGTAAGGCCTATTTGGCTCGAGATGTTCTTTGACAACGTGGGCAAAGAATGCTTGACGTTTAAGGACGAGGATCTCCTGCGGCGGACTTTTTTCTTTTCTTTTCTTTTTTTCTTTTTTTTTTTTTTGGTCCAGCCTGTTTTCCACGACTTTTGCAGTCCCTGTTTGCTTCACAGGTGACTACACCCTTGCGTAATGATGTACACCACGAATTTCGGTCTTTGGTCGCAGTCTTCCAAGTGCACCCATATACTCCCTATTTGATTCATTTACATCTTACTTCTCTTCGACATATGTTTTTGGGTTTTCCTCTACGTGCATGCATGGTTTGTTGGATTGTGTAGCTAAAATGTTTCTACAGAATGAGGAATCATGCCCCGTGACCAACACTTCTACGCCTCTTACCACATGAATGGTAGTTAGTTGCATATCCTTTACAGGACGTCGCAGCCAGCACCGGCATTATTGGGTGTTTATGATTTCTCGGCAAGTTTACGTTCAGTTGTTTGCTATTGAAATCGCAAGTTGCTTTCCTAACTCCTTCGCCACAGCGATGTATGGCAGCTTACTGTGAATTTTTATTTTTTGTATCCCTTTATAGTACCTCTGACACCCGAACGGTACCTCCGAAATCGTTTCTTACGACATGCTTCAAATCTGAAGCAGTCACAGCGGCGTTGCGCTCGCTGGAGGATAAACAGCACACACATGTCGTGATTGTAACGGTCTCATACAGGGTGTTTGTAAAGTCTCAGTACAATTTTTATGCAGAACAAATTTTAAAAATGAAGTGTATGTCACCAAAAACATTCTGTTTGGAGTGCAAAGAATTACTCCAGCAGACGACAGTCATTCGCTGCATACTGCTTCACGATGGACTGTGGAGCAAATTTTTTGATGACATCATGTACGTCATTTTTCACATTTGTTCTACATACAAAGTGTAATGAGACTTTATAAACACCACGTAGAACATACTGGAAAGGATGAAGACAGGCATGCTTCATGCGGAGTGCCAGCTTCAATACAACAATCATCTGAATGTACTTTTCCCAGGACATACTGGTGTGCTGGGGAACAGATTGACTGGGACTGCACCACTGGGTAGAAGTGTAGTATGGTGCACGATCAGGCGATGTCTTTTGGAATCTCGTGTATAGTGCAGAAGAGCATTTAGATCATCAAGACCTGGAGAGAATGGTGCTGCAGTGAGTGACCAGAGGATCTGGGGATCTGAGGAAAGGCCAGATAAATATATAATAATCAGATAACTACTGGTAATAACTTCGCTGGCTGTTGAAGATGAGGAGGACGCACGTATGGAAATGCCCCTGTGCCATGATGTCGGTTCTTGACTCAACTCAACCCATATCAACGCTACATAATGCAAGTACAGAAGGATTCACTGTTGTCAGTATCTCAGATACTATATATATGTGACTGAAAGAACGAAAGTACGTGTCTTACTTAGTACTGTCTTCTCTGACCATATTCACAAAGTTATACGGTAGTTTATGTCAAAGTCGATGTACAGTTAAATATCGATGTTTAAGCAACAACAAGAACGCCTTGTCCTCAGCTGTTACCTGAGGGCTGAGGCCCCCCCCCCCCCCCGGAATATCCTATAAGATGATAATCCCATTGATCGGGTAACACAGTTTCTAAAAATAAAAATATATTGCCACATCATAAAGTCGAATTATTCTTTTAACGTTGATTTTAAGGTTATCTACCCATACTTATACAAGGACGAGGTGGCCGAGTGGTTAAGGCGATGGACTGCTAATCCATTGGGGTCTCCCCGCGTGGGTTCGAATCCCATCCTCGTCGATTGTATTTTTGTACATCCTGTATTGTGCATTATTTTTTTATTTTTTTTTTAGTTATTATTACATATTCTTAATTTATGAATACTGTGATTTTCCAGTGTTCAATTTATGTTCCTTCTGAGCGGTTAGAAAGAACTACTTTCATTTTTTTCATTCTTCATATTTTAATTCACCTGTTTTCTTTATCCTGTTCATCATTGTTTTCGTAGGTCAGCATGGCCGAATGGATAAGAACGTGTGTTCTTAAACATCCGATCTGGTCATGCCGAGGAAAGGGGTTCAACCCCTACAACGTACAGTTGGACTTAAATGGTGACCTATCGTCCTTGTCTTGGGGACGTTAATTACAAGTACCTCGAAAGTGCACTGCTAGAAGTAGTGTGTATGGAATATGCTTGAGTTCAAAGCGAGTGAGCGCCAAAAAAATCTTCTTTTTTTTTTTCAATTTTCATTCTCTTCTTCTTCTTCTTCTTCTTCTTCTTCTTCTTCTTCTTCTTCTTCTTCTTCTTCTTCTTCTTCTTCTTCTTCTTCTTCTTCTTCTTCTTCTTCATACCTAGTTATGCACATCAAAAGTCAGCGTGCCAGACTTCGACATACATCTGTGTCAGGTCTCCTTCATCTAGACCAGGGGTCACCAAACTACGGCCTGCTGGCCGGATCCGGCCCGCGAAGTCATTTCATCCGTCCCGCCGACGATACTCAAACTTGCTTGATATAATGTATGGAACACGAGACGTTGTGATACAATTTAAATGTAAATATTATGTTTAGAATAATAGGAGATCTTCACATGTGCGGAGACCTCTTAGCTGCTATGTGTCTTACGTTTACTATTTTCAATTATAAATTATTGTATCTAGATTTTCTTGTTTATTGTAATGATTACTTATTTCGCAACATCCCAAGTCCTTCCCCTGCTCTTGGTAGCACCGCTTACGCTATGACGTTATCATGGTTTCCATGGCAACACACACACACACACACACGCATCTTTCCCTCCCACAGATGCGCCAGGTAGTCAACACGGGTCCGATGCTCCAGAAATATTTCTTTCTTTTTTCCAGTCATCCATTTTATAGGCATGTAACAAGGATTTCTTTGTTTGACAGTGATAGATAAGTGAACTACAAATTTTGAATAGAGGCAATAAAGTAGCAAACATAGCATAAAAATACCATAGAAGTCTCGTGTTATTACGAAAATATTATCCCCAGCTCAGAAGAATTTCCCGGTCAAGGTGTTAATCGAGCTGGTCTCTAGGCCTGTGTTTTTCAACCTTTCTACTGGAGCAGATCCTTACGCAAATGATTACGTTGCTCAAGGAACTCTGTGCGATGATCCAAGTGTCTGTCCTACTTTATGTAATAAACCAGATGGGCAGAAATGTTGCATTTAGGCGATTTCGATCTGTTTCGGCGGAACCCCTGGCTGTCACTCGCTTAACCCCGGTTGAAAAACTCTGCTCTAGGCTTTTTATTTAGGCCGGCCCTATTTATATATTTTGCAAACCTTATTATGAGAAATATTCTTCTTCTTCTTCTTTGCGTTCATCCGGAGTGTTTTTTCAGATGTGATTGCGGTGTGTCTAGTTATGCATCCTCGGGCCGAAACCCTTAGGCCAACACATCCGACTTTCATCGTGCATTTTTGACAGGTTAGCATTCCTGTGGGACTCTCACTTTTGTGGTGCCGTCCACATCCCATCTCGTCAAGTTGGAATGGTCGAATGCTTCGGACCACGCAATGGATTCGCTAGCCAGGCGTTCCATTTCGTGTTATTGAGACGTTTTTCCACTACACTCTCTATGAGTATAAATACAGACATTTTTCGTAACCATTTCATGTGACTGGCGCACATTTCTACCTTTAGTACTCACTCACGAGGTAGGCTACATGTGCTGCCGGCTCAGCACCTTACCCCCGTGCGCGTTCAATGAGCGAGAAACGGCCAGGCCCTCTCATCCGGGGATCCCTCATATCCCCCAGCTGAGAGCCTTCGAACAAGTATCTGAACTAAGCATGTAGCGTGCTCAGCATCTCACTTCCATTTATCGGTAGGTGGGTGTCAGCCTGCTCTCACATCCGAGTGTTTATGGCTTAGAGGCGTTCAGCTAAATCCCTCAGCTGAGAGCCTTAGAGTATGTGTCCGGACCAAACTTTAGCGGCATCGTGCGCCTAATTTAGACATTGACTGCTATCCTCAGTCTACCTGCAGAGCAGCAGGTTGTGTCTCTCTTGGTCTAGTCCCTAACCCAAGGTTTGTCCGACATGCAGTTGTGTCCCGTCAACAATGCTCTTGGGATCTCTGGGACACGCAAGCCCCCCCCCCCCCACCGCGACAAGGTGGAGACACATCGGGGTGGGGGGTGAGGGGGGTGAGAATTATTCTATTATCAAAGGTACCAATAAATTTTATATGTACCTTTGGTGAGCAGTAGCTTCACCAGCGACCCCTAGTCCTCTGCTTTTCTCGTGTGTCAATAGGATTTTAATTATGTTTCTAATTCAATGTATTTTTCATTTTAAGATCCCGTGTACTTCACACTTCATTACGGCTACTAAGAACAGAAAAGTGAACACCGAATGTCGCGTTTTCAATGAAGAATGGGGAGTAAAGTACTTCTTCGTGGAAACAAAGGACAATAAAACCAATTGCGTAATATGCAGTGAAAGTGTTGCCGTTTTGAAAGAGTACAATCTTCGACGTCACTACGAAGCAAAACAGCTGCCACAGATCAGGTGCCTGGATTACGTCATAGAAAGGATGTGAAGAAGTCTAGAAGACAAAAGGGCAGAGAAAACTAAGGGACACAAGTTGACAACGGAGAAACGTCACACTGACGTAATCTTGACAACAAAAACAGACGTTGTGGGGTTCTCAATATGAAAGGTCGTGCATTTGAATTCTTGAGCAAATTTGTGTGGCTACGGAATAGTTGGCAATATATCAGTGGCTATCGAGTTAATAACAGCTAGAAGTATGTCACCGAAGATTAGTAACGCCACGGATTCAAGAACGACGGGCAGAACCTAGACAGGATCGGACTGGTATAGCAGCGAAGACAGCCTGTGTTAACGAAAGAAGGAGAGGTCTAGAAGAGTAACGACAATGGCGAACTTATAACAGGTTTTAGTTAATCATCTTAGTGTACATAAAACTTAAATGCCCGCCCTGGTAATAACAGGCCGTTTAAGAGTACCATAGAAGATATTTATTGTAACTATGTCAGCTGCCGGATTAAAGCAGTGTTCGCATTGTGATCTCAGAGGTTGCTTCATCTTTTAAAGTTCGCCGTTGGCTCCAGTTACTGTTATCTTCACTCCGTTATCGTTGAGCCTAATAATACCTACTGTTAAGTTCACTAATATATATAGATGGCAAAGCAGAATGAAGAGGGACTTACAGCTTCGCAACAGCTATCAGCCTATTCACAGTTTTCTGGAAAGTTACGCTTTGAGAAATATGAGTCATTGAAACATGGTTTAGAAATATAAAGAAATCTCTTCACGAGAAAGTTTGCTGGAAAGGAATCTGTCACTCGTACACGTTACAAACTAGTGCATAAGATGGCAGAACAAGGAAAATCGTTTACTGATGGCAACTTCACCAAAGAGTGTATGATGGAAACAGCAAATGACTTGTGTCCTGAGAAAGTCGATTTGTTTGGAACTATCAGCCTTTCGGCAAGTTCAGTTGTGCGAAGAACAGAAGAACTTGGAGAGAACATAGTGCTACAGATACTCGAGAAGACTAGGTATTTGTTGTGGTATTCTCTGGCGCTGGATGAGTCTACTGATCTCTCGAGTACGTCACAACTTCTCGTATTCATTCGTGGTGTCAATTTGGACTTTCAGATAACGGAAGAGTTGGCATCTGCTTGCAGCATGCATGGAACAACAACTGGAAAAGACATTTTCATGGAATTGCTAACAGTTTTGCAAGACTATAATCTTCAGTGGAATCAGCTTCGAGGTGTTACAGTTGATGAAGGCAAAAACATGGCTGGAGTGAGAAAGTGCCATATGACAGGCACGCCAGAAGAAGATGCAAGGAAAAGAAGAAAGGGGTTTTTCAAAAGGATGCACCAAAGTGGACGATGCACAGGAAAAACCAATGGAGGCACGAGACGTCATAGGACAACAAAGAGTCAGACGTTGTGAGGCTGTGTTACTAAGCGGTTGTGTTTTTCGAAAGCCCGTGTCAAGTGGATATCTGGATGCAATGATTACGAGGATCGGCAAGTAAATAACAGGAGGAGGAATTTATTGACAAAGAAGCAATGGAAGGACCGGGAGCACAAAACCTAGGCGAATCCTGAATTCGGAACTGTGAAATAGAAAACTAAGCTTCAAGGTGAACAGGATAGAATAGGGAGGTTATTTGTAGATAGTAAATAGACGCCGACCCTGTATTAAGGGCAGTTTATAGTCTAGAAGAGCTAAAGCCTATTATTATTCAGCGCATAATTAAATGTGTGTAAATGTTCGCTGGATTGCGTCAGTTTCTTTCACATTTTTCCGAAGTTCAGGTGTGAATTTTCATGTTCTAAGTTAACGAGTTGAAGAAGCTTTTGATGGTATATTTCATGTTGAGCATTACTGGATTTACGTCAAGGCAGAACGGTTCTGATGGGGCAGATCAGGACTCAGTTGGAAGATTTGCAAATTCCCGACGCTCTGTTCATACACTGCGTCATACATCTGTCTTAAAGACTTAGATATTTCTTGTGTACTGAAACCAGTCGTTTCTGCTGTGAACTTTATTCGGGGACACGCACTCAATCACCGTCAGTTTCAGACTTTTCTTGAAGAAATTGATTCTGAATTATGTGACTTGCCCTATCACACATCAGTGAGGTGGCGCAGCTGCGGTAAAGTCCTATTTCGTTTTTACAAGCTCCGAAACGAAATTGATGTTTTCCTCACTGAAAAAAGATAGAGCTGATACACAGCTGTCAGATCCTATCTGGCTGTCAAAGTTGTCACTTTTGGTCGACATTACATCCCACAAGAATGAACTGAATTTGAAACTTCCTGTGATCTCTACAGAATCATCAAAGGATTTCGGACAAAGCTGTCATTGTTTGAAGCACAACTGGAAGGAGAAAACTTTTCTCATTTCCGCTGTTTCAAAGAGATTTGCGCTACAATCGCCGAAGATGTCAACCTCGATTTTCCTAAAAACAATTATTCGTGACTTGAAGAAGCATTTTTTGGAGAGATTTTCAATTGTCTCCCGGCAATGAATAGTTTTGGAGCCAATCCATCACTGCTCTCCACGAGCCCTGGCATACCCTGGGTGCATGAGGTCAAATCCAAACCTGGGGTCCTTGGAAGGTGTGTACTTATATTTGTGTTAGTTATGTCTCCTCAAGGTCCTAACATATATTTTTTTCCTTTGTATTTCGCTATAACGAACAGAATAGAACCAGCAAATATTGCATTCGGCAATCTTCAGACAGACGGGTCTAAATAGTTCTGCAGTGAATAAGTGATTAGGGTTAGGGTTAGGGTTAGTGTTAGTTATATAAAATTATTCACTGCAGAACTATTTAGACCCGTCTTTCGGAAGAGTGCCTTGCATTCTGTCAATTGAAGAACATTTTATTCAATAATTTCTAGTCATTGGGAGTTAGAAAAGGAGTTCTTGCACGTTACTCAGAATCGGTTTTGACATATGGCTGCGAATCCTGGACAATTAATAAGATATCGAAAACATCCGTGGAATCCTTGGAGATGTTGTTTTATAGAAGAATGCTGAAAATTCTCTGGACTGCCAAAATGAGCAATCTGGATATTTTGAGGGAATCTAAGTCACAAAAACAACTTAATACAAACATAAGTCATTTTTTGACCATATTATGAGAAGAAGAAAAATGGAACATGTTGCGACAACCAGCAAGATCTGTGGAAAGAGAGGTAGATCAAGACACCGAGAGAAAATTATTGACTGATTTTTGACATGGCATCATCATCATCATCTGCTATACCGATAATGTGGGCAGTAATGTATAGCCATCTCACACTATCGCCAGAGTCGTGGATCAGCTCTATATATTCTTGACTCGACCAAACCACGTGGCCAAGCCATCAAGATGTTTACTTCTCCACCCTTCCCTTGCTCTGTTCTCCTCAATTTGCCAGTTGTCACCAAGTTCTCCAATGTTTTTCTTCTCAAAACGTGTCCTAAAAATTGTCACTGTCTACGTTTAATATCTCTAATTAGTTTATGGGTTTAATTTGTTTATTGTAGGACTTGGTCATTGTGGTTTCTATCTGTTCATGGTGTTTTATTTGCATTTTCCCCAGAAATCACATTTCCAAAATGTCATGGCATGGTTGGGAGTCAACATATGAGTTGATCCATGCCGTCGGAGATCGCAATTTGTGGATAGGCATGATCGCCCACACCAGCAGCAAGGTACTTGATGATGATGACATGGTCATGTCCTCATGTAGGCAATATAAAATATCACAAAGTAATGCAGCATTACAGAAGAGAATTACAACAACAACAACAACAACAACAACAAAACACATGACGTTGCGACGACTAGCCTTCATCAGCAAACAAATACATACACAAACACAACATATAAGCACGGGGAAGACCCCTCAGTGACACACGTTAAGGCATAAAAACAGGATGGAAAGGATTAAAAGATTAAAAATGAGAAAAATGAAGAGAAAATGAAAATCTGAAAACAAAATGTTGCTACTTATCTCAGAATCTCAGGCTGCGATACTAACATTAATTTCACTTGGATACTCTAGACCAGTGGTTCTCAACTGGTGGGGAATCCCCCCCCCCCCCAGGGGGGAATTTTAGGGTTTCCAGGGGGGGGGGGGAATTAAGATTATTTCAAAATCGCGTTAATACAAGAACCAATTACTTGATATTGTTTTTCCCTTCTTACTGTACGGTTCTGTACGTCTCATCCTTCTAAAATTCAATTTATAAAGAAAGTAGACCCACAAATCATGTTTTATGTGGACGTCTAGATTTGTGTTAGTATGTGCTATTAAATTTAGCTTCCATTATTACGTATGCTGTGTAGGGGCAGGGGCGGGATTTTTAGGTAGGAAATATGAAAGGGGGGAATGACGTTCTGAAAATATGGTGACGGGGGGCACGGGCCAAATTTTTAGGTAGAAAACATGAAAGGGGGGGGAGGTAATGACGTTCTGAAAATATAATGAAGGGGGGGGGGGGAACGGGCCAAAAAAGGTTGAGAACCACTGCTCTAGACAGCCGAAGGAGTCTGTAGTGTCGTGGGAACCGGGGTAGGAGATTGTAAAGGTTCGGTGAAGATCCCAGGTACATGAGTGAAAGTGGTGCATGAAAAAGGGGGAGGAAGGTAAGGCGAGAAACTGGAAGCTAAAGTTAAGACAGTGTACTTCCATTTCCACTCAACATGTGCTTGAGTTGTTAAAAATGCAAATTTCTTGCGCTAAGGGAGATTCTTCTTTCTTCTTTCGTTCGCTTGAAATATGTCTATAACTGCAATGTTGTCTCTTGTATGAATTTAACTGTCTTTTTTAGTTCACTCAGTGGTCCATAGAGTTTGTCTTCCACTGTTGTCTCTCTAGGCCAGAAGGTTTGCCTAGATATGGTGTATTTTGTGCAGTCTTGGAGTATGTGGT
Organism: Cepaea hortensis; assembly: GCA_963921405.1. Classification (NCBI taxonomy): domain Eukaryota; kingdom Metazoa; phylum Mollusca; class Gastropoda; order Stylommatophora; family Helicidae; genus Cepaea; species Cepaea hortensis. The sequence continues at coordinate 262,010,531 of OY992876.1, read as the reverse complement.
GTGCTGTCTGCGACGCCAATCCACATGTGCACATGGCTGATTCACCAATCTTGAAGTGTGCACATGTTGTTGCGTAATCTATTGTGTCCTGTTCTGAGGCGCAGAATAATGACTTGTTCTGGTCTGTTCAAAATGTGGTAGTCATCTTGAGCAGGTTTTGGTAGCTTTCTGACTGATTTGATCATTCTTTTCTTTTGGTGGTATGTAATTGGCACATTAGGCTGTTCTTCTTTTGCTCCTTCCTTAGCCAATCGATCAGCTCTGTCGTTTCCAGGTATTGTACAGTGAGAAGGTATCCACTGTATGGTGACCTTATGCTGACTGCTAAGTTCAGAAAGTAGTGTCCTTAGTACTGGCAATTTCTCAGACAGGAGCGCCTCGAGTACTGATTTTGCATCTGTCAATAGCACCACAGGTTGTGTACCATGGCTGGTATTTAGTAATTTCTCTGTTGCTATCTTGATTACCTCAATTTCAGCATCATAGTTATGGCAGTACTTTCCTGTTGGTACTCTGGCTGTGTCCTGGTATTATTTGAGTATTCTATGTACACTCCCGCTCCTCCATTTTGAACAGCATTTTGTGCTGACCCATCTGTATAGACTCGGATCCAGATGTCCTGTGGGTATTCTTCATCAAGGAAGCTGAGAGTGGCTGTTCTGTACTGTACACTGTTCTTTTCTTCCTTATCAAATATTCCTTTCACTTTTTCTGGATTTGTAGTGATAGTCTATGTTCATCTTTCCATGGAGTTCGCTCGGGTATAGTTTTAAGGGGGATACCAACTGTGGGCAAATCGGTGGTTTCCCGGGAAGGTTAACCCGGTCAACAAATGCCCGCAGAAGTCGACCTAACGGCGCAAGAACGCAGCTCTGCTGTAAACAGGCACAACGCAATCACGTCCGAAAAAAAAAACTCCGGATGAACGCAGAAGAAGAAGAAGAAGAAGAAGAAGAAGAAGAAGAAGAAGAAGAAGAAGAAGAAGAAGAAGAAGAAGAAGAAGAAGAAGAAATCTGTTCTTCGTAGGGTGGCTTGGCAAGCTGAGGAACTTTTCTGCTTGTATCAGCGTTTTCGTAACTCTGCGCTCTCTCAGTGCTTGTATCCTCCCTATCTTCTTCATCTCCACTATAGGGGTTGATCTCATCCCTCCTGTGGTGACTGTAAGTGCTTGATTTTGCACCTTGTCCAGCTCTTGTAGTGTGGTTGTTGATGCTGAACACCACGCCGTTGACCCGTATTTCAGGTGTGGTCGTATGCTCTGTTGATAAACTTTGCTAAGTATTTTCCCATTGGCTCCCAATGTGGTTCCACTTAGTTTTCTCAGGATTGCTATTTTTCTTCTGGCTTTTGCTACTGCTTTGTTGACGTGCTTCTCCATGTTAGCCTGCCATCAAACGTTACTCCAGGGTATGTTGTTTCTTAATCTTCTCTAAGGGGTGTTCCATTTATCTGGATGATCCCTGCGTTCTGTTTTGGAGAGAGGGTAAATAGGGTTGTGCTGCACTTGTCAGTGTTTATGCTGACACACCATCTATTTGCCCATGCAAAATATGCATCTACAGCTCTTTGTAGCGATCTAGTGGCCACTGATGCATGCTCATTTGTGCTCTATAGAACCAGGTAATCAGCGTACATTGCCGCTTTAATTCCATCCGGTAGATTAGCAACAAGATCATTGATGAAGATTAGAAAAAGTGTGGGGGACAAGACTCCGCCCTGGGGAACACCGTGACGCAGTAGTACTTTTTTGCTCTTGAGCCCGTCTATCTTTACTCGAGCTCTTCTGTTCTGCAAGTATGCTTTCACCCATTTGTACATTCTTCCATTCACTTTATAGTTTCTCAGTTTCTTCACCAGACCTTCTTTCCAGACGATGTCAAAGCCTTTCTTCAGATATATCCATGCAGTAAGCACCAGCTTCTTCTCTTGGAATGCATCTGTCGTGACTTCCTTTAAAGTGTCGTCCCTGGAGTGAGGAGAGTCAACACCCACATTATAAAATTTTTTCCCTTATCAATATCTTGGAGAATCCACCAGCTTCCGTCCAACACACTCCATCAGCCTATGGACACCTTTCCCTATCACACTCTCACTGTCGTACTATGCCCCCTCTCATACTTCCCCAACGCAACATACTCAACAACTCTTGCTTCTAAACATTAATAAAGATTAATTAATTTTTTAAAAAGTGTAACGTATATGAGACGTGTATGCGAAGAAAATGTGTGTCGTGTATTCTAATGTAAATGTATAGGTCAGACCACAGAGTTCATGTTCAGAGTCCACGCATCATGGCAAGGATCACACGACATCACAAGACTCATCACAATAGACCTCACCGAAGTCGTGTCCTTCTCTCCAGACATGTCCTCCTCCAGGAGCTCTGATGACCATGAGATCAGAATCCCACGTAAATATAATCCGTGAAAAATACTATTATTGTTCCTAACACAACTGTTCCTAATAGTTTATAGAAACTCACGATCTCATAATTCCGCACAGTGAAAAATAATGGAACGCTGTCTCATGAACATGACGGTTTCTTCTAGCGAAATGTTCTATATTTTCACTCTTAAACAGTCATAGTCTCGACTAAAATGGCTTGCTTTATTTACTAGATATTGTCTGACAGTTCTGATTTCCTTGATACGTGGTACAACTACACTTCAATGTTTGGTTTCATCTAATGTGACCATCAGTTCTTACTGATCTAGTTCCACGTGGGCTGAACATCCATCACTTCAGGTGTGTTAACGATTGGTATGCACTCATGTCGGATACTTATACCATTCAGCTCCACCGAGCCATGGGTATCAGCTTCTTCTAGCACCGACCCATTTAGAAGGTGGCTGGCCAATCTTTCTGCATCATAATTTATCCGGGATCGGATTTTCCATTGGTTCCGGGTTCTTCATTCCAACCTGAGGAACCTGTAAAATAGATCATACAACTGGTGAAAGCCTCCCCGTCACTGATCTATATTAGATGATCGTGGCCCTTGGCCCTTGCTCAGTAAAATACAATGAACCTACTCTGTCAGGGACAGATGACTCAACCCATTGGTTATCATCAGGCCAAGACAAGAAAAAAAAATCAACAAACAGAATGCGGAACCCCGCCCACCAGGGACACCTACGGGAATATCCCAATTATCGCTCATTACTCAATTCTCAACTAGTAAAGCTTATCAACACTTCACTAATCTATTTTCAACTAACAGAGCCAAGTATCACTCTAGTTTTAACAAGACTACAGCCTATATTAATTAGAACTAATTATAATAGGTTCTACCTTAGGCAACACCGCAGTTAGATCCAATTACATCTACTCTTGCCATGACAGGCACGTGTAAAATTAAATTAACTAAATTCGCACACGGTAGACATTTTTCCAATCAGAACCGCAGTGCCGAAGCAGGTGTTATTTGGGCATATCATCCATTGTCAAGAATCCATTTTCCCTGGCCCCATCAATGTCAGAGTTGTCATCAGTTGTTTAGATTCCCAAAACAAGATAGCGAGTTACTGTATGATCCCCACAACAGTAGTCAATAGCAATCTGCCAATCTGCGTGATGTCCGGAAACTCTATATGACAGGTGGACTGTTTTCTTCCGAGCTGAGTACTTCCGCTCTCAATCCAACCTGTTTATGAACTGTCAAAGCGATGTATGATTCAGCTCACTCACTTCCCCTACACATCTGCAGCTGTTAACTTTGCCCGACCTGTGATGGTTGACATCCGATTGCAACCAGGATCCGACGGGTTCCATCTGTATTCGAATGTTGACAAACTGTCAAAGCGATGCAGGGACCCGTCTCACTCACCACCGAGTGTTCCCAATCCGTCGACCAGATGTACACGTGCAGCTACAAATATTGTCCTGGGATTTTGACATCCGATTTGCTTTTACTCTTAGTTAAAATAGTTGTCGCTGGCAGATAGTCCGTTTAATCAGAAAGCCTCTATAATAATCACTGGTTAAACGCAAGGTTTTATTTTGTGACATTTGTGGTAGAACCCACACAACGAGAGAAAAGATCGCACATCCTTCTTCGTTTTTGGCCTTGGGGCATTACTGATTTTCTCCATGTTCTTCTCTTAAGAGAGTAGTCCATCTCACTCTTCTCCACCGTGAGTTTAATCCAGATGATTCATTCTTCTTCTTCAGGAGCTGGGTGTCTTGATAAGAAATCCGCTCCAACATTTTCCTTCCCAGGAATGTATTCCACTGTGAAATTATAGGGTTGAAGTAACAACGACCACCGCATCAAACGGGCGTTGAGCTTCTGAGAAGTAGCCAGGAACATCAGGGGCTGATGATCCGACTGGACTCGAAACTTAACTCCATACAAATATGGCTGGAATTTTTGCACCGCCCATACGAGGGACAAGCACTCTCTCTCGACGGTTGAATAATTCCTCTCCGCCTGTAGAAGTTTCTTACTTGCGTATGCTACAGGTTTCAAAACCGAAGCATCGTCTTTTCCTTCCTGTAACAGAGCTGCCCCAATCCCAATCGCACTCGCATCCGTTCTCAACACAAATGGTTTGGAAAGGTCAGGGAGCTGTAATACAGGTTTGCTGACCAAGGCCTCCTTTAACTGACTATAGGCATTCTCACATTCTGGTGTCCAAATGATTTGGTCCGGGAATCCCTTTTTCAAGGTTTCCGTCAATGGAGCTCCCAGTTCAGTGAAATGTGGGATACATTTGTGGTAGAACCCACACAACGAGAGAAAAGATCGCACATCCTTCTTCGTTTTTGGCCTTGGGGCATTACTGATTTTCTCCATGTTCTTCTCTTCTGGGACAATGTGTCCTGGAGTGATGGTGTGACCTAGAAATTCCAGAGTCTGGTAACCAATCATGCACTTGGTTGGACGAGCAGTAAGCCCTGCTTCCTTGAGCCTATTAAACACTCTCTCCAAGGATTGTAAGTGGTCATCCAAGCTGTCACTGGAAATCAGAATATCATCCATGAATGAGATAATGGACGGATCCCGTAAAGGATCAAGTAAAGTCCTCATCATGCGTGTAAACACACTAGGTGCATTGCTGAGTCCAAAGGGCATGACCTTGAATTCGTAGTGTCCACTGGGTGTACTGAAAGCCAACAGTGGTCGAATCTCCGGTTTGACTGGTATCTGATAATACCCTCGACTCAGATCCACCTTTGAAAAGTACCGAGCCTTATGGAGCCTAGCGAATAAATGAGTTGGATGCGGCAAAGGTTCCACCTGAAATTGTGTATGACTGTTCAGAAGTCGGTAATCTATACACAACCGGTGTTCTCCACTTGGTTTCCGTAACAAAACTACCCCTGCATTGTATGGGGATGTGGATGGTGCAATCACGTCATCCTCCAGCAGTTTCTGTTTTTCCTCCTCCAGGGCCTTTTCTTTAGAGAATGGCACTGGGTAAACCTTTTGGCGAACAGGCTCCTGTGTGGTCAAAGTCATCTCGAACTCCACCAACCTCGTTCGTCCTGGTTTATCAGACAGTATCTCCTTATGAGACTTGAGAACCTGGGTTAACTTTTCCCTCTCCTGGGAGGTCAGATCAGGGTTCACTTGCACATCCCTATAGGTTTCCTGGTGTACCAAGGGATATTCCCTGCCCTCGCTGGTTCCCCCTTCCGTCTCCACTGCAACTGCCATTGCCATGAGGTGAGCTGCCTTGTCTCCGGGTCTCTCTTCGTATTTCCGCAAGAGATTGATATGGAAAATCTTCGAATTTCCCCGGATCCGGATCTGGTAGTTGGTTCTGGATATCACCCTTTCCACGGGAAATGGTCCTTGCCAACCTATCTCCAGTTTGTTGTTTCCCGTTGGGAGTAGCAACAAAACTTTATCTCCCACCTCTAGAGATCTTTCTTTAGACCTACGGTTGTAGTAAGCCGCATGTCTTTTTCTGGCCTTTTTCAAGTTTTGATTTGCCAGAGTCCATCCCTTGTGGAGTTTTTCTTTCAGTTCCTCCGTGTATTTATAGGATGAGATCACTTCTTCTGACGTCCCCTCTTCAGTCCAACTCCTCAACATGGCTTCCAACGGTCCTTTGATTGGACGACCAAACAGCAACGTAGCGGGTGGTAGTCCTGTTGAGCCATGAGGAACTTCCCGATAGGCAAAAAGGGCTGCTGGGATATATTCATCCCACGTATCAGGTTTTTCCTGCGCTAGTTTCCTGAGCATTGTCATCAACGTGCCGTTGAAACGCTCTACTTGTCCATTGGCTTGAGGGTGGTAAGGGCTGGTATGTATGTGGTTAGAGTGAAACACCCTAAATACCTCCTCCATAAGTTTTCCACAAAACTGAGACCCATTGTCCGTCAGAATTTGATCCGGAAAGCCTAATCTGGTAAAGGCCTCCATCAGTGCGTCCGCCACTCTTTTCAAGTCAATCGTGGTCAACGGTATGGCCTCACCCCACATTGTACAGCAATCCACCATTGTGAGTATATACATATTCCTCTTCCTAGTCCTGGGAAGTGGACCCACGATATCGATGGCTACCCTCTCGAAAGGAGAGTTCATGATGGGCATCTCACTCAACACCACCGGTGCTGTCCAGTGTTTCGGTGCCACCCTCTGGCACTCAGGGCATGACTTCACATACCGACGCACATCATCTGTCATTCCCGGCCAATAGTAATGGCAGGAAATTCGCTGCATGGTGGTGGCAATACCCATGTGTCCACTAAAGGAGATGGCATGCCCCATATGAAGAATCTGGGACCGGTGAGCTTTCGGGACTACCAACTGACCGTATAGGTTGTCTCCCCTTCCTGCTCTCCTGTAGAGTATCCTGTTCTTCATGTAGTACTGTCCCCGTTCTGGTGGATCAGCACTTTTCTGCAGCTTTTTGTAGCAAGGACGTAAAGTATCATCCTCACTCTGGGCAGTTCGTGGCTCCCCCGGCAATGGGTTAGTCACAATTGCTTCTGCCTCTTCCGTTCTCGTCTGAGAGCGAGTCTGCATTGCTCCCATATGGATTGGCTCCCTGGGAATTCCCAGAAAGACATACCGGCAACCGAGGATTACAGGGAAAATGGGATCGGTCAATACAGCGGCCTTGATGGTGCCGATGACATACCTTGACCGAATCTCCACATTAGCAATGGGCAACTTCATTGCCACAGCACTCTTCTGTGCAGGCTGTATCTCCATGGTCTCACCTGTGAATTGTTCTGGATGCACCAGATCCGCAGAAATCACGGCCTCCCCGTCCAGTCCTATGTCGTATAAACACTCCACGTGACGACCGTTAACCTCTACCAATTCCACTACAGGTGGTTTTTCCTGGTCTGGAGTCTCTTCCTCGGCCTCGACCTGTTTGGTGGGCTCCACCTTAGGTTTCCCGGGGCACACGACGAATTGAGTGTCTCCTGACTTTTCCCTGCAGTCAATAGCATTGTGCGTATTCGACTTGCATTGGTTGCACCCTTTCCCTGTCCTAGATTTTCTATTGCCGGACTTGAGTGAGCTCTCCTGGTGGCGAGCTTCCTTGTTGACCTTGGTATTTTCCGTGACAACCTCCTTGGAAGTCACTTGACATGCTGTGAAGTGAGGGTTCTTAGCCTTCGATTTGCAGTCCCTCGTATTGTGAGAGGGTGACTTACAAATTGAACACCACTTCTCCGACCACGGTCGTTTTGGTGTAGAGCTTGAATTGCTCTTGCTTCCCTCCTTCTTCTTCTCTGAACTATCCTCTGATTTTTGCCCACAAGATTCCCACTTTTTGGTTCCTGAGTTTTTGGCTTTCTTCTTATCATGTTTCTCTTGACTTTTGGAGTTGGTGGAAAGGTTTTCCCCCTGCCTCCCCATGTACCTCGACGAACCGTTCTGCTAATTTAGTCACGAGGTCAATGCGTTCAACTCCTTGTTCTCCCAGGAACGTCCTGAGAGGTTTAGACATCTGCTTCTTCAGCTGGTCGACCACCATGAGCTCTTCCAGACTCTCATAGTCATGTGCGAACCCAGCCAAATCCATCCACTTATGGAGATAAGATTTTAGACGCAAACTGTAGGCGGCAAACAACTCCCCCGGTTCTCGTTTCGCTGCTCGAAATTTTTTCCGGTAGGTATGTGACGTAACCTCGAATCGTTTCAGCAGAGCCGTCTTTAATTCGTCGTAATTGTTCTCATGTCCTGGTGGCAGGCGAGAATAAACCTCGTATCCGGTCCCGCGTAATCCCTGGGATAGCTTGAGATTCCATTTGTTACGCTCCAGACCCATAGCAACTGACATAGCCTCGAAGCGTTGAAAGTACTGGTCAATCTTCTCTTTGTCCTCCTCGTAGACCGCTAAAGGAAACTTCATAGCATGGTCCACCTACTCGTGTTGAGCCTGGGATGGAGGAACCTCCAACTGCTCCCTCAGTTTCTCCATTAGATTGACTCTTCAACTCGAGTTCCCTCATCCGGTACTCGTGCTCCCTTTTCTGAGCTTCTTGTTAAGCTTCCAGTTTCCTAGCTGCTTGCTCAGCTTCAAATTTCTTAGCTGCTTGCTCAGCTTCAAATTTCTTAGCTGCTTGCTCAGCTTCAAATTTCTTAGCTGCTTGCTCAGCTTCCAACTCCATCCTTCTCAATTCCAACTCGGCCTTTCGATCTTCCCTTTCTGCTTGACGATACTCTCTCTCTCCACTTCCTGTATGTAATCCGTTAGAGCAGAACCCGACAATCCCATGTCTTCCCCCTTTGCCCTTAATTCAGCTGTGCTTAGTTTAGGGGTGGCCATTTTACAGAGAGGTAAGCTAGCAGGTCGAGTACAATATAACTGCAAATTACTATACAGATATATGAACAAGTACTATAAATCTAGATATTACCACACACAGCACATTCAATCAGTGACAAGAGGAGAATCAGGACCACAGACCTATGCAGACGTGTGAAGTGTGAACAGGTAAGATATTAGTCCTAACCCCTATCCACATTCACTCTAGCTGGATTCTCCAATATGATATTTCCGTTTTATTACTAAGGATCCCGTGTCAAAGGACCCTGTTGTCCGAGGATCCCACTGTCCAAAGATCACGTTTACGAGAGATCCCGCTGTCCAACGATCACGTTTACGAGAGATCCCGCTGTCCAGGGATTCCGTTTACGAGAGATCCCGCTGTCCTAAGGTCCCGGACGGGCCCGCAATAATGTCGTGACTTCCTTTAAAGTGTCGTCCCTGGAGTGAGGAGAGTCAACACCCACATTATAATATTTTTTCCCTTATCAATATCTTGGAGAATCCACCAGCTTCCGTCCAACACACTCCATCAGCCTATGGACACCTTTCCCTATCACTCTCTCACTGTCGTACTATGCCCCCTCTCATACTTCCCCAACGCAACATACTCAACAACTCTTGCTTCTAAACATTAATAAAGATTAATTTATTTTTTTAAAAAGTGTAACGTATATGAGACGTGTATGCGAAGAAAATGTGTGTCGTGTATTCTAATGTAAATGTATAGGTCAGACCACAGAGTTCATGTTCAGAGTCCACGCATCATGGCAAGGATCACACGACATCACAAGACTCATCACAATAGACCTCACCGAAGTCGTGTCCTTCTCTCCAGACATGTCCTCCTCCAGGAGCTCTGATGACCACGAGATCTGAATCCCATGTAAATATAATCCGAGAAAAATACTATTATTTTTCCTAACACAACTGTTCCTAATAGTTTATAGAAACTCACGATCTCATAATTCCGCACAGTGAAAAATAATGGAACGCTGTCTCATGAATATGACGGTTTCTTCTAGCGAAATGTTCTATATTTTCACTCTTAAACAGTCATAGTCTCGACTAAAATGGCTTGCTTTATTTACTAGATATTGTCTGACAGTTCTGATTTCCTTGATGCGTGGTACAACTACACTTCAATGTTTGGTTTCATCTAATGTGACCATCAGTTCTTACTGATCTAGTTCCACGTGGGCTGAACATCCGTCACTTCAGGTGTGTTAACGATTGGTATGCACTCATGTCGGTTACTTATACCATTCAGCTCCACCGAGCCATGGGTATCAGCTTCTTCTAGCACCGACCCATTTAGAAGGTGGCTGGCCAATCTTTCTGCATCATAATTTATCCGGGATCGGATTTTCCATTGGTTCCGGGTTCTTCATTCCAACCTGAGGAACCTGTAAAATAGATCATACAACTGGTGAAAGCCTCGCCGTCACTGATCTCTATTAGATGATCGTGGCCCTTGGCCCTTGCTCAGTAAAATACAATGAACCTACTCTGTCAGGGACAGATGACTCAACCCATTGGTTATCATCAGGCCAAGACAATAAAAAAAAATCAACAAACAGAATGCGGAACCCCGCCCACCAGGGACACCTACGGGAATATCCCAATTATCGCTCATTACTCAATTCTCAACTAGTAAAGCTTATCAACACTTCACTAATCTATTTTCAACTAACAGAGCCAAGTATCACTCTAGTTTTAACAAGACTACAGCCTATATTAATTAGAGCTAATTATAATAGGTTCTACCTTAGGCAACACCGCAGTTAGATCCAATTACATCTACTCTTGCCATGACAGGCACGTGTAAAATTAAATTAACTCAATTCGCACACGGTAGACATTTTTCCAATCAGAACCGCAGTGCCGAAGCAGGTGTTATTTGGGCATATCATCCATTGTCAAGAATCCATTTTCCCTGGCCCCATCAATGTCAGAGTTGTCATCAGTTGTTTAGATTCCCAAAACAAGATATCGAATTACTGTATGATCCCCACATCAGTAGTCAATAGCAATCTGCCTATCTGCGTGATGTCCGGAAACTCTATATGACAGGTGGACTGTTTTCTTCCGAGCTGAGTACTTCCGCTCTCAATCCAACCTGTTTATGAACTGTCAAAGCGATGTATGATTCAGCTCACTCACTTCCCCTACACATCTGCAGCTGTTAACTTTGCCCGACCTGTGATGGCTGACATCCGATTGCAACCAGGATCCGACGGGTTCCATCTGTATTCGAATGTTGACAAACTGTCAAAGCGATGCAGGGACCCGTCTCACTCACCATCGAGTGTTCCTAATCCGTCGACCAGATGTACACGTGCAGCTACAAATATTGTCCTGGGATTTTGACATCCGATTTGTTTTTACTGTTAGTTAAAATAGTTGTCGCTGGCAGATAGTCCGTTTAATCAGAAAGCCTCTATAATAATCACTGGTTAAACGCAAGGTTTTATTTTGTGACAGCATCCTCAATTTCTTGAGTGAGGTAGGTTGTGTGATCTTCTGTAGAGTAGCACTGCCTAATGCCAGCCTGCTGTGGCACAAGGATTTTTTCACGTTCAATGTACCACTGTGTCAACAACTCAACTGACAGGTCTCATTGGGTACTTCTCACACACCCATACAAGACAACTTGCAAGTCGTGTGGGAGGCAAAATGTATGGTCCATTTTATTGCCGTTGGCTCGCTTACAAGCGGTAAACAGTCGCTAATGCAATACACAATATACAGCCACAGAATTATCTAACACAAACTGCTAACCCTATGCTAGTTCTATCTATTAGTGAACACAAAACTCCTAACGCTATTCTAAACGATGTGAACGCCTCAAGTCCAGTCTCCCGTCCCCCTAACCTCTCTCCCGTGGTTACACACCACGCGGGGTGACCTTCACCTTCGTGCGTGTTACCTCACATCGCACTCTGCTGGCAAACGTGGCCTGTTGAGTGTCTACTCAACTGTGCTATGGCTTCACGAGGTGTGGTACTATCGAGTCTTTGACACACACCCACCCCTCTTGTGTTGCGTCATCAACTTTCACTCATTGGTTGTGACGCAAGAGGTTCCTAAACAAAAAATTAGTGTCTCTAATTTTTGTCAAAGACTCTAGATAACCTGGCTTTGGGCATTCCAATGAACTATTAATAACTATTGTCACAATGTAGCAAAGCCTTACTTGGCTACTGGCAATCGCCACAAACTTGACTGGTTGGCGTGAGCCCCTTCTCACATGCTATATTATATTTATCAGAGGTATGTCTGAACCGGACCGTTGTCTTATAAGACCTGCCCTCACATAGTAAATTAACTTACTACCCATACAAAGTTGACTTTCTTAGGGTCAACACATGAATTATTTCATGTCCCCCATATAATATTTAACAACCATTCTACAAGAGTGTGTGCGACAGGCTTTACCTCCTTCGCTTCCGCGCGTAAGACTTTATTTCACTGTTAATTTAGTTCTTCGTTGTCCATTATGTCCCCTGGCCCCATAGTTATCTGTCTTTGATTTACAAATAGTGTATGCAATTTATATGTTTGTTTTTCTGTTTGTTTGTGTGTTTGGATGTAATAAATCTACTAATCTAATTTCTATCCTCTATTTATAAATTCTATGTGTATGTATGTTAGTTTTTTGAGTGTCATAATTTGGTTCAATGTGGCCACAAACAGGTGTATAACACTAATTCGTGACTACATTCACTTGTCATGAAACCCAAAATACTGTAATCTAAGTTCTAAACTATATTACAGACAACACATTCACACTAACACAATTTCACTAACGAAAACTTTACATTCTAACATACCATTCTAATTCTATAACTAAGTATTTAATGTGTTACCTAAATTTATTAAATTTGTTATGTTAATTATATGATATGATTATATTACTTCTTATTTTTTTCTAATCTAAGTGATGTAATCTAACTATTTAAATGCAATTGTTGTGATGTGAGTTATGTACCTTAATTAAATGGATTATGTGACCACAATTTATGTACTTTTCTAAATACTATGCTAAATAATGTTTTTAAATGCACAAAGGAATTATATGAGTGATGTTCTTAATCTAACTGGTGTAAATGCTGTATGTTACCTTATCTACTCTTTTTAATCTATTATGATGTCAAATGATGATACTAATAAATGGTAATATTTGAAAGATGGTATGGTTTCATTAAGATGGAATAAACTAACTACAATGAAACTAAGTGAAATATAACAATCTAAATGGTACTATTCATATCATAAATTTAATTTAACTTGTAATAAACTATTCTTATGTCTAAACTAATATTCTAATCTAATTTTAATGGGTTAATTACTGTACTAACTACATTATTAAAATAAATGAGAACTGTTATAGTTCCTAACCTACATCTAATTTATCACTATCTTAAAATATTATATTACATATCACAATAAGTTTATATACATAGTATTCGGTTTACACAGGTTAGTAGTTGCCTTCATGTATGTGCAATGGTTGTATAGGCATAATATAACCACACACTTTGCCTGGGTATCTGAAATACATTACACAGTCATCTTAATGTTCTCTCGGTAGTGCACGTGTAGAGTTCGCTGGTGTCGTAGCTCTGTCTTTTCGTGTCTGTAATTAAGCACTGTTCTGACACTGTTTTCTGCGGTTCATATATATGATACACCGGAATGGAGCTTAGTTGGAAATGAGCTGTCCTAGTTCACACGGTGGTATCTAAGTATAGCAGCACAGTTCTTAATCTGATGTCCACGGACACATGATAGTTCATTGTTTTGGTACATGACTACACCAACAATGTGGATATGTATGTAAGCTATTTTACATCTTATATTATCAGATATTCATGTACCAACCATCACTCTACATTTACTGTTGGATTTCAGGTATTTTTACCCCAGATGGTAAAACTAGTGACCACCTGAATATCCGGTCATTTTGATGCACACCACTATGTATGACCGTGATCAGGGAGTTGTCGGTCTGGACAATGCAGTGAACATCCGTCAGAACTCGATGGAGCCTTCTCACCGTATAGATGAAGCCTAGGGCTGCAACTGTGATATGGAATCTTTGGACTCAGCATGTGTGATATTACTGCTCACGCAGCAAAGCGGATGGAAGATGCCCTCAAAAAAAAAATTGGCCTAGTACTGCAGTGATGGAGATTCTGCTGGCATATGACCTAAGATAATAAATGAGCCTAGGATTAGGCAAGCGGAGGGATTGGAATATTTACAAAAAAGGATCTTCAATTTTGACAATGCAGGAATTAATAATGCATCTTTCACATTTCATTTCCAGAAGATTTTAAGACATTGGAAAATATATTTGTAATTTCTGAGTAATTTACTAATCCCAAAAGGTTTCTGACCTGTTTCTTTCTGTTAGACATGGTCAGATTCATAATTTTGGTACTACTTTTCAGGTCAGTCTACAGTTGGACTTGAGAAATGACATGACCCAAAAATGAATTTATTTTAGGCATAATTTGACTTTGCTGGTTTGACAGTGAGACCGAAGCGTCGCACTCTGTCAAAGGCATGTCTCAGTTTCAGTAGGTGTATTGTCCAGTCATCAGTATTCTGATTTATTCATGTGTATTCTATAAGTTCACTACATGTATGCCCCTCGTCGGATTTGCCAGTCTCACTAACTAGTGTAGTTGCGTTGTGTATGTCTGTTGTCTGATCACTTGGTGTTGGTGCAATCTGTTCGTCTGTCACTACTTCTGTCTCTTGTCTTGAAAAGTGAGGTTTCCGCATGTTGACATGGAATATCTCTAAGTGTCTGTTTATCGATATTTCATAGTCAACATGTACCATGGTTATGTGCTACTTTGAATGGTCCTTGCCATTTCGTTTGTATGGAAGTAGCCTAAATCTGTCTTGATCAGGTTCCAGATTACTTGTTTTCGCACATTTGTTTGTGTGCTTGTGGTAGAACTGACCCTTCCTCTATCAAATGGCTTGGGTGCCAGTGTAGAGGGTTGTATTTCAGCTGTAGGATGTTTACCCTTCAACTTTTGTATCAATTGATGATAGCCATTACCAGCAAATAGATCATGACAAAATAATTTGTTATTGAAAAAACTTGGCCTGGCATTGCTGTATGCACGATGACCCGCACGTGGTGTTTTGTGTGCATTGTTTAGCACACCTAACTGATGTTGTTCAAGTAACACCTGTTCATGGTTACCAGTAATATGACATGTAGTTGAAATGCCATTATTACGTCTAACGAACCAAGATGCATTCTTGGTCATTTTGGCTTTGCCTCTTGACAATTTTAAGTATGGAGACACATTAAAATCAGATTTCTGCTGGTGTATAAGTTTTTGTGTGTTTTTGTCATCTGTGCTGGTTGGAAAAAGCATTAGTAGTGTCTCATTTTGCAATGGGTCATGATGTTTTGAAGTGTCAACTCTGGTTGTTGCCTTAGCTGCATTTAATTTCTCCCATGCAACTATTTCTTCACTAGTACATTGTTTAAGTTGAGGTAAGCACCCCAAAATTAAATCTGTACAAGGGTTGTTAAGTATTGCACAAGTAAAGGTACCGGAAAGAAAAGGAGAATCAATACGGGCTTTTGCCAAAGGGTAAATTTCAACGTTACCCGAAAAGGTTCGGCATTTCACAGTGTCACCTGTGTAATCACCCGGACTCACTAGTTCCCTTCGAAGACCAATAAGGGTGCTGCCGCTATCCAGCAAACATTGGCATGGTACATCATTGACCATTGCATTGTGGAACACTAACTTGCCTCTGGAGGCTAATGCTGCATTCACACTCTCAGATGAGCATGGTACTGTATGTCCACACTCCAGTATTCCGTCTGCATGGAATTGGTGACATCGTTCACAGCCGTCAAAGCTTAATATATCGTTAGCAGCACACACATCCTCTGCTTGGTTAGTTGGTAAGTCATTTTCAATCTCACACTCATTCTCACTACCACTATCTGAAGAGGTGTCAATCAACATAGCGTTGTTAGCTTTCAAACGTTGGCGGCCAAGGCACTTATTAGAATAATGGCCATAAGAGGAACAAAAAAAACATTTGATTGCACGCCTGTATGCAGACCGTTTGCTTTGCTGCTTCTTGATCACATTTTCAAGATGCGCCGGATAATTCGGCGATTTGTCGCACATAGCATAAGTGTCGTGCATTAGTTGACAGTACATGCATATGGAAACTTTTCTGTCTTTCTTATCATACTTCTGAAAAGGTTTTCTGTTACCCTGATAGTTTTTTGATTGGTCTTTGACAAAGGAAACTATCTCAGAGTCACTTGAGGTCTTAAAAATCTCTCTGTTAGAAGAAAAATATGCTGAGCCTTTTTTTTCGAACTGCTCGATGTTTTCAATGTCTGACTGCTGCAAAAACTTAGCAAAAGGAGAAGGTATAGTAGATATACACTTGTCCATAGCTATTAGGTTTTTTAATCTATCAAAGTCTTTTCCTATGTTAGCTGCTTTAAGCCACCTGTTTAGTACACTCTGCACATTTGAAAAATAATCTATAAAAGTTTCACTAGGTTTAGGTTTTAAATTTGAGAACTGAACCTGATACCCAGGGGCATCAAGTAAAAAGTGCTGCATAATCCTATCATGGATGTATTGATAGCTAGATCTAAGTTCAATAGGAATAGACTCTATTACTTTAAGGGGCTCACCACTTAGATTCTTCATGTAAATCGGAGCCCACATATCTAAAGGAACTTGGTGATATTTAAATTGATACTCTACATTCTCTGTCCAGGCAGATATGGAGTCCTCTTTACAATATGGTTTGATAATATTTTTGTATTTGTTGAACTTATTTTCCTCTTGTTGACTTCTTAGTTTAGTGGCAGAGATCTCTGCGTGTGAGTCTACATCCATGCTTTTCATCTTTAATTGTGTCTCTGATTCTACCTGAATTTGTTTTTCTTTAACTCTTGCCATTTCATCTATCTCTTTTTGCTTTAGATCTAATTCCTTTTGTTTTAATTCTTTCTCTTGATCTAATTGTTTTTGTTTCATCTCCTTATCATGTTCTCTTTCTCGTGCGCGTTCGTCCCTCTCCGCATTCTCTTTTCGTGTTTGTTCCTCTTTTGTTTCTTTAAATTTCTGATCAGCATATTGTTGTAGTTCTTTTCCTGTTAATTCCAGTTCTTTGCCTGCTTTTATGAAATCTGATAAAGTTGCCATCTTACTTTAGTACTTGGCTAACAGTGATAGGCAATGATGACTTTAATCAGTTATTTATCTTTGATATGTTATGTTTGTTCTTATCTGATCACTATCAGTTGTGCTTTCTGTTTATACCCTGCCCAGATTTATCTTGCAGAAAAACAGAGTATACAAATATGTCAACGCGTTACAAGCTGAACAAGAGATGCACTATTAATCAAATTGCATGACAAAATATATAAGTGTACTCAGCTTAATGTGGGAACGAAGCTCCTTTGACATAGGTCACCTTGTTTGGTACACTAGGGTGGCGACACGTTTCGTACGTAGCACACGGTATTTGGCCCACAGGTGTATGTGCACAGCTGTTGTTTGCCCTCTGATATATAGGGCAGCAGTAAACACGCCTACTAAACGATATGATTTACTCGACAACTAAGGACAATGACTTAGACAATGACAGACTTACGAACACCTAGAATATGTATTAATTAATTTTAATGTCAATGTCCTGTCTTTGTTTTAAACAATAATTGCCTTTCGTTACTAACCTAGTTAATTTCTGTAAACGTTGTGCAGCTAAGTATCAGATGCTTAGCCCGAAAATAGTTCCATCGTGACGATAAGCAAAGAGAAAATAGACCCAAAAATGAATAAATGCTTGTAAAGAAATCAAAATAACATAATAATGTGTCAACAAATAAATATATTCATTTAGTAACTTAAATAAGTAAATAATAAACAATATACAGCACAGATTCAGGCGGGCCGCCGCTAAGCGATTTTGTAAACACTCGACTGCTTTATGCTAATGACGCAGAACAACTGTCTGTCAATCAATCTACGTCATCGCGCAGCGCTATTTTTAGATCTCAAAAATCAATATTGTCGGCTGCCTGTGTATTCCTGCGCCGTGAATCATGTTTGGTGCTTATTCAAGAATAAATTGGTAAATATATGAATAAATATAAGAAAATAAGAATATTAATACTTACAGCTTCGAAGAATACATGATTTCATTCAATAAATATATCATAAACACAATTAAACACTATTTTGTCACGATAGGCATATTTCTAGCTCGCAAATTCTCCTGTCTGCACAAATTATCGTTACTACAAAAATGAAACCCTAGTCTCGAGCCCGTGGATGAGTGGATTAGCTTGAACTTTTCGTTCAAGCTTCACTTCTTGACACCACAATTACCCTTTTACTGTGGGTATTAGCTTGGCGCTTTCGTCCAAGCACCACTTTCTGACACCACAATTACCCTGGCCTGTCAACAACTCAACTGACAGGTCTCATTGGGTACTTCTCACACACCCATACAAGACAACTTGCAAGTCGTGTGGGAGGCAAAATGTATGGTCCATTTTATTGCCGTTGGCTCGCTTACAAGCGGTAAACAGTCGCTAATGCAATACACAATATACAGCCACAGAATTATCTAACACAAACTGCTAACCCTATGCTAGTTCTATCTATTAGTGAACACAAAACTCCTAACGCTATTCTAAACGATGTGAACGCCTCAAGTCCAGTCTCCCGTCCCCCTAACCTCTCTCCCGTGGTTACACACCACGCGGGGTGACCTTCACCTTCGTGCGTGTTACCTCACATCGCACTCTGCTGGCAAACGTGGCCTGTTGAGTGTCTACTCAACTGTGCTATGGCTTCACGAGGTGTGGTACTATCGAGTCTTTGACACACTGCAGTCTATGATTGATGATGCGTTCCATTGTTTTTGCAGAGACAGCTGGTGAGGCTAATTGGTTTGTAGCTGGAGGCAATTGAACTATATTTCCCTGATTTTATGAGGGGTATCATGATTGCTTCTCTCCAGGCTTGTGGAACACTGCCTAAAGTCCATCTGTTATTGAAGATATGCAACAGCTTTGCTTTGGCCTCTGTTCCTAGGTTCCTGATCATTTCATTGGAGATACCATCAGCTCCTTGTGACTTTTTCATTTTAAGTTTTGATATGGCTAACTCCAGTTTGCTTATTGTGATTGGTGCCTCTAGAGCCTCATGTAGTGTTTCATTCTGTACTGTATGTTGCCATTTCTCTCAAATCTCTTGTAGTTTCTCTGGGGTATATTGTTATCTTGAGCGAATGAGTCCGCAAAATGGCCAGCTGCTTGCTTTCCCGTTAAGATGTTTCCGTCTTTATGTAGTGCAATTTTTGAGTTTTTAGCTTTGCCCTCATCGTTGAGTTGTTTTATTAACTTCCACAATTACCTTGTGTCTCTTTCAAAGTTCAGTGACTGCTTTCTCCTGCCAGCTTTTCCGTCTAGCCTGCAGCTTGTCCCTTTGCAATTTGGCGTTTCCGTGCTGGTATTTAGTGTGGTGCTCTTGGCTGGGTGTGGCCTCTGCTTGCTTTCTACACATTTACACATCATTATGCAACTGTTCCAGTTCACTACTCCAGTAGGGTTTATAATGTTTACGGGCTCCTCTTGCCTTCCATGTGTTTGTTTGCTGATGAAGTCTAATTGCCGCAACGTAATGTATGTGTCGTAATTCTGTTATGTAAAGCTGCACTACTTTGTGTCATCTTATATTGTTTACTTGTTTTAAATATACTACTACTACTACGACTACACACACACACACACACACAAACACACACATACACACACACACACACACACACACACACACATACACACACACACATAAAATTTTATTTTTTTTTAATTTATGTTTTTTAAATTTATTTTATTAAATTTTATTAAATTTATTAATAATTAATTAATCATTAATCCACTGACAGCCCTACGCGTGTCAATCTTTCCAAGCAAGGATACAGATTCAGATAAGTACCTTTAACTAGTTTAATATTGTCATGTAGTGTGTCTCATGAAGGTTTGTGTCGGTTTGTGTTTGTTTGTCCTGTGCTGACGAAGGCTTTGGCCGCAACGTCCAATTTGTCTCTTGTAGACCAAGAAACAATCATGTTAACAAAAATATATAAATTCAATGGAGGCCTTTTTCAAAATGCTAAAAAACATTATCTGAACAGCTGATTGTACAATTATCTATATATATAAAACAGAATGTATGTATGTGGG
This sequence comes from Cepaea hortensis, assembly GCA_963921405.1. Lineage (NCBI taxonomy): Eukaryota > Metazoa > Mollusca > Gastropoda > Stylommatophora > Helicidae > Cepaea > Cepaea hortensis. The sequence goes on along the minus strand of OY992876.1, from coordinate 261,990,521 downwards.
TGGGTGGGGATGTATTTGATGCGTTCGATAACGGTCCATCCGATTGAGATGAAATTTTCTACATGTTTTCCTTTCATTCCCGTGCAGCAACTGCCAACTGTCATAGTTTGGTACTGTACAATCAGCTATTTACTTACTAAAATTAAATTTTGTAATTACCTGACTTAACATAAGCAAATTTATATAAAGGAACATAACTTTTAGTAGCATTGCTATATCTTAGGTTAAGTCCCCTGGCTATAGATAGATAGATAGACAGACAGACAGACAGACAGACAGTCAGGCGGGCTGGGTCGTCAGACAGACAGACAGACAGACAGTCGGGAACGGGAACCTATATGACTACTTATATGAATTAAATGAGATGCTCCCCATCAGGGGCTGGGCGAAGCCGAGTCAGACAGACAGACAGACAGACAGACAGACAGATTGATAGATAGATAGATAGATAGATAGATAGATAGATAGATAGATAGATAGATAGATAGATAGATAGATAGATAGATAGATAAATAGATAGATTAGATAGATAGACAGACAGACAGACAGACAGACAAACAAGCAGACAGACAGACAGACAAACAAGCAGACAGACAGATAGATAGATAGATAGATCCCCGCTAGGGCCTGGGCGAAGCCGGGCCGGGTCAGCTAGTTACCTATATACTTTATTAATTATACAACATATTTCTCGGAGCAGCCAACTTTTCGTAAAAGATCCCCGTTAGCAATCACATATGCATAAAACTGTTCACAGTTAAAATTCTTCAAATTCTACTTTGTGAGAATGATGCCCTTTACAGAGTCGAGTAAGAGTCTGTTCCTTTGGTGTTTAACATTTGGTAAAAAGAGGAAAATTAAATAAATATTATTAAACAATGGGTTTTAATAAAGAAGTAAAAGTAAATATAAAAAAGAGTAATGAGCCAGATACAGATAACAGAATGACTATAATCGACTAGTTCGCAGAAATACATAGACTTTATACATTTTAACAATTAAACATACGGTAGAGTGTAGATACATTGTAAGTTGTAGAAACAATACATAAAAAATTATAACATAAAATATAAGAAAGCTTTGCCTGCCGGACGGAGAATAAGGCTAAAAAGGAAGACATGTCCTCTTTTTGCCGGACGTCTGGCAAACCTACCCTCAATAGACATAGAAATGTCCGTCACGTCATACAGAAATGACCCTGTTGTCTTACAGATGTGTACATTTTTGAAAACGGTGACACCCAAATATGAAATAGAGATAGAAGGGACAATTCTTCAACACTTGGATAGTTGTAAATATCTAGGGGCATTTATAACATCAGATGGAAGATGTACTTTGTACAAAAGAGATTAAGAGCAGAATAGGGCAAGCAGAGGCTTTTTTAAAAGTTGCATATGCCTTACAGGACGTTGCAGTCAACGCCAGAATCTTTCAGCTGCTGTTGATGTACTAGGCAAGATTACGCTCAGTAGTTTGACATTGCTTTCTGAGCGACTGGCTCACATACGCCCGTAAGTAACCAACACGGCGCGATCCGCTACCGAATCTCGCGCAGCAAAGGCTGCATTTCAGAAAATGAAGACTATATTAGTCACTATCATTGAATGTAAGAAAGAGAGTGATGAAATGCTATACAGAATCTGTTTTGCTGTATGGCTGTGAATCTTGGAATGTAAATGAACCAGTTAGCAGGAACTTGGAAGCAACAGAGATATGGTTCCTGAGACGAATGTTGCGAATTCCTTGGACTGCCAAAGTATCTAACAACGACTGTCTGAAATAGACTAATGCAACTAGAACATTATATACCCCGGGAAGGTTAACCAGGTCAACAAATGCCCGCAGAAGTCGAATGTGTCGGCCCAACGGCGCAAGAACGCAGCTCTGCTGTAAACAGGCACAACGCAATCACGTCCGAAAAAAAAAAAAACAACTCCGGATGAATGCAGAAGAAGAAGAACATTATATACAATAATGAAAAAGAGGCAGACAGTTTGTTTATGTCATGTGATGAGAAATTGGAGAACATCGTGACAACTGGAAAGGTCGAGGGGAAGAGAGACAGAGGCAGCCCAAGGGAAATGATGCTGGATGGATTGAAACAGTGGCATGGAGGAATATCAACAGCGGAGTTGATCCAGAAAACCAAAGACCAAGATCTGTGGAGAGTCATGAACGCCTACGCCAGCTGTCATGGCACTTGATGATAGTGACCTTTTTGATAAGTCCATGTGTTCTGCAGTTGATGTTTTGGTTAGTTCATTTATTCAGCATCAGTTGTTTCGTTGTTGTTGTTGTTGTTGTTGTAAATTCATGTCTTCATCACCATTAAAAAGTTAGTTGCATATCCTTTATAGGACGTCGCAGTCAACACCAGTATTTTTTGTTGTGATCTCTTGTCAAGTTTACGTTCAGTAGTTTGCCATTGCTAAGATCAAAGTGTAGTTCCTGCACTTGATCTTACCAGGGGCCGGGATGATCACCCAACACAACCGACACACAGGGACGGGGATCTAGTTGGGCGGCTCTGGCCCCTCTGGGAACCGTGAGCCCTTATTAAAAAAAAAAAGAAGTTTGCCATTGCTTTCTGAACGACCGGCACCCATACCATTTCTTACGAAATCAACGAACGGTGGTCTGCTGCCAAATCGCGCGCAGCTGTGTTTCGAACGCAGGTATGCGGGATTACGAACTGATTCCATAACCCTTTCGCCACGGAGCTGGCTCATCACCATAAGACCGTGCAATTTTTTTTTTACATCAACTTTGTCTTACCTTTTCAATTTGACAACTTTCAAATTTTCACATCGTCAAAACCTTCAAACACACCTTCCATACTTTCTTCAATTCTGCTTGAGTTGGTAAAAATTCAAATTTCCTGCGCTGAGGGAGATAAATCGTCTGTTAGAGTAGGGATTAGGGGCAGACCCTTTATCTCCCATAGCGGGTTCCAAATGTTGCTGTTATGTAACCGGGGGAGGTGTTGGGGTGAGCGCCCAATCTTGAATAAATACCCTAATGGCTCGTGCATTCATCACCACTGCAGCAAAAGTTCAACTCCTGGCTTTCTCGTGGTGGAAATGTTTTAACTAACAGCGGCGGCGAGTCACTGGCGCCGAGAAATAACCAGAACGCTCTAGATGTGTATGCACGTACATGCATGCGCAGACACGTGTGTGCGTGCCTACAAACCTAAACTCGAGTAAGACCACAGTCTGCTCTAGCAAAGGAAAGATATATACCACATACATACATTCTGTTTTATATATATAGATAATTGTACAATCAGCTGTTCAGATAATGTTTTTTAGCATTTTGAAAAAGGCCTCCATTGAATTTATATATTTTTGTTAACATGATTGTTTCTTGGTCTACAAGAGACAAATTGGACGTTGCGGCCAAAGCCTTCGTCAGCACAGGACAAACAAACACAAACCGACACAAACCTTCATGAGACACACTACATGACAATATTAAACTAGTTAAAGGTGCTTATCTGAATCTGTATCCTTGCTTGGAAAGATTGACACGCGTAGGGCTGTCAGTGGATTAATGATTAATTAATTATTAATACATTTAATAAAATTTAATAAAATAAATTTAAAAAACATAAATTTAAAAAAAAAAATTTTTTATGTGTGTGTGTGTGTGTGTGTGTGTGTGTCTGTCTGTGTGTGTGTGTGCGTGTGCGTGTGCGTGTGCGTGTGCGTGTGTGTGTGTGTGTGTATGGTCGTAGTAGTAGTAGTAGTATATTTAAAACAAGTAAACAATATAAGTAGTGCAGCTTTACATAACAGAATTACGACACATACATTACGTTGCGGCAATTTGACTTCATCAGCAAACAAACACATTCACAAACACAACATATAGTCAAGGAGATTTCCTGTGACTACACCAAAAGGTGACGACAGGACGAGAAGAACAAAAGGATGAAACAATTAAAGCAATGAAGAGAAAATAAGGATTGAAAAAAATTTTCATACTTACCTCACAGTTCCGATCTGTGAGTGACTCAGAATATCTCCGATGTATTCTTTTTATACCCAACCGACGTAGTGATATGGAGGGTGGTGGCGGGGTGATAGGTGTTACGGTTCAGTGAGCACATAGAAAGAAGGGGAGGGGGCGGAGGCAGGAAGGCAGGACAGCAACTAGTCTGGTAAGGGTGTCTGAGCAATCTCAGTGGATGTACTAACGAAACATGAGTGGGCGCAAGCATGATAGTGGTACTAACCAAAAACACATTGTGCACTCATATATGTTATTTTGAGACAAGTCCTAAAATCTGGGTGGACTTATATGCGTGAGCGTACATACATACATATACACCACTCAACAGACATTCATATAGTAATGTACATGGGCATGTGCAAGGTATATATAAGAAGAGAGAGAGAGAGGTGGAGGGCGGGAAAGAGAGATGGAGGTGGGTATCATTCCTGTGATGTGCCTCATGGGGTATGCGGAGTAGTTCGGTCTACAAATACGAGACTTCATTCATACTGTTGCCTATGAAACAGGGTAAGTAAGGTTGATTGTTATACCATGTATTATAAGATCATATTCCTCCGAAGTCGGAGAGTGTCTGCCTGTACGGCGAGGAACCACCAGTCTGCACACCAATAGGCCAGACATGGGACAACGGATACTCACGCAAAACTCAGGTCCTGTATGACATCACACTGATGTTGGACAACAGGATGCCTTCATCCGACATACAGGACTTCGCGTTGGAGCTCAAGCCAACGAACACAAGCAAGCAAGCATAAGATCATATCACCCAATGCTAGTGTTATTGGGGTTGTATAAGATTCGACGACTGGTGATACACATGATGTGGGTAGGCACAGAGAAGCAAGATAGTTTTGGAGAGGGAGAGAGAGAGAGAGAGAGAGAGAGAGAGAGAGAGAGTTAACAACTACACTGTATATGCGGTTGTGTGTGCATACGCATATACACAAGTGCATATGTGTATGTGTGTGTGTATGTGCACAGATATATATGTCTCTCTCCCCCCTTTCTCTCCCTCTCAAAATAATCTTACACCAACCCTCTCTCTCTCTGCCTCTCTCTCGCTCTCTCTCTCTCTCTCTCTCTCTCTGTATATATATATATATATATATATATATATATATATATATATATATATATATATATATATATATATATATATATATATATAATAGAATGTCTGTCTGTATGTATGTCCTTTATGCGTTCGCGAACGGTCCATCTGATTGAGATGAAATTTTCTACACGTCTTTCTCTCATTCCCATGCTGCCAACTGTCGTAGTTTGTTAGTGTAAAAACAGTTATTTACTTAATATTATTTAATATTTTAATTTACGTTATAATGTATATATAGCGAGGGGACATATCTTCTAATAGCATCGCTATATATGTAAAATTGTTGCATATTTCTCAAAAAGATGACCTTTTTGCTACAGTTATCTACAGGCATATACGTTATGATCCTCCTCCTCGCCCTCCCCCCATCCTCCCCCTCCAACTCCTCCTCCCCCTCCTCTTCCTCCCCTCCCCTCCTCCTACCCCTCCTTCTCCTCCTACTCCTCCCCTCCTCCTCCTCTTCCCACCACTTCTCCTCCTCCTCCCCTCCTCCTCCTCCCTCCTCCTCCCCCTCCCCCTCTTCCTACTTCTCATCCTCTTCCCACTTCTCCTCCTCCTTCTCCCTCCTTCCCTCCTCCTCCTCCCCTCATCCTCCTTCCCTCCTCCTCCTCCCCTCCTCCTCCCCTCCTCCTCCTCCCCATCCTCCTATTCCCCCTCCTCCTCCTCCCCATCCTCCTATTCCCCCTCCTCCTCCTCCTCCTCCTCTCCTCCTACTCCCCCTCCTCCTCCTCTTCCTCCTCCCTCCTCCTCCTCCCTTTCCTCCCCTCCTCCTCACCATTCTCCTCCTCCCCCTCATCCTCCCCTCATCCTCCCCTTCTCCTCCTCCTCCTCCCCTCCTCCACCCTCTTCCTCCCCCTCCTCCGCCCCTCCTCCTTCTCCCCCTCCTCCATTCTCTTCCCACATCCTCCTCCTCCTCCTTCTTTTTCTTCTGCTGCGTTATAATTTTTAATGATAAAATCTTTAAGGCATTTTCAAAGTTTTCATAAAAAGAATGCATCTATTTTAAATACATGAAAATTTTCTAACTCATTCTTTTTTATTTCTCTTCGACATCTATACAGTCATCCCAGCATTTATTGCGTTTTCGTGATATCTTGGTAAGTTCAGTAGTTTCAGATTGCCCTATTTAGTTATTGGGATGAAGATTGTTCTCTTCCAATCTGTTCGCCATATTTCCGGTAACGGGAACTGGAGCTTATATGACTACTTATATGAATTAAATGAGACGCTCCCCACCAGGGACTGGGCGAAGTCGGGCCGAGTCGTCTTTTTTTGGGAACGGGAACGGGAGCAGGGGCCGAATATGAATTAAATGAGACGCTCCCTGCCAGGGGCTGGGCGAAGCCGGGCCAGGCTTCTTATTTGGGAACGGGAACGGGAGCAGGGGCCGAATATGAATTAAATGAGACGCACCACCAGGAGCTGGGCGAAGCCTGGCCGGGCCGGGTCGTCTTTTTTGGGAACGGGAACGGGAGCAGGGGCCGAATATGAATTAAATGCTCACGACAATCGTCAGTGTCTCAACTGTGTGTAAAGTGTGGGAGTTTGTTCTTATTAGTTTTAGTGATCATGTGAGGCATCATGTATGTGTCTAGATGTGAAGATGTGTGTGTGGGTGTGTATGTTAGGGATGTGTATGTGGGGAATGTATGTGTGGAGGGGTTGTGTGTGGGGGTGTGTATGGGTTGATAGGTGATGTGTGGATGGGTGAAGGGATGTGTAGTCGGAGGGAGATGTGTGTTTGGGGGGATATTTGGGAGGATGGGTGGAAGTATGTGGGTGTTAGTGGGTTGGTGGGTATGGGTAGAGAATGTGTATTTGGGTGGGTGAATGGGTGTGTAGGAGATTGTGTGGGTTGGGGGATGGGTGTGTAATGGGTGTGGGGATGAGTGTGGGGGAGGGGTGTCTGTGAATGGGATATGTCTGTGTGGGTGGGAGTGTGTGAATGTGGATGGGGTAAATGTGAGTGGGTGGAGGATGTATGTGTGGGTGGTGAGGATGTTTGTAGATGGGGGATGTGTGGGTGGGTGGGGAGATGTGTGGGCAGGGATGTGTATGGGGAATGCATGTGGGGGATGTGTGTGTGGGGGAATGTGTTTATGGGTGGAGTTTTGTGTGGGAGGGTAGATGTGTGGGAGGTGGGGGAGGTGTGGGATGTGCAGGTGGATGAAGGATGCATGTGAGGATGGGGGATGTGTGTTTGGCTGGGTGATTGGGTGTGTGTGGGTGGGAGGATAGATGAGAGATGCATGTGTTGATGGGCGGGTGGGTGATGTGTGGGTGTGAGTGGTTGATGGATGAGTACGTGAGTGGGTGGATGTATGTTAGAGATGAGTGTATGGGTGGGGGATGTGTGTGTTTGTGGGAAGATGTGTGTGAGCGGCGGATGTGTGGGGTGGGGTATATGTGGGTGGTGGGGTGTGTGTGGGTAGGAGGTATGTGTTATTGGGTGTTAATGGGTGAGGGATGTGTGTGGGCAGGTGGGGAGATGTGTTTGTGGGTGGAGATGTGTGTATATGTGGGGAATGTGTAGTTGAGAGGTGGCGGATATTGGGTGGGTGAGTGGGTGTAGGTTGGCTGATGTGTGTGTGGTTGGGTGGGGAAAATTGTGAGGGTACCAGATGTGTGTGTGGATAGTTGCGGAATGTGCGGGTTGGCGGGGGTATGTGTGTGTGGTTTTGTGATGTGTGTTTTGCTGGGTGGTTGCGGGTGTGTGGGTGAGTGGTGGAGAATATGTGGGTGGGTGTGTGCGTGTCGGTTATAGGATGGGTGGGGGATGTGTGTGTGGGTGGGGAAATGTGTGTGGTGGGGGATAAGTGGGTGGGTGGCGGCATGTATTTTTGCCTGAGTCTGTGTGAATGCGTGGAGGTATGTGTGGGTGGGTGGGGGATGTGTGGGTAGCTGCGGGATGTGTGAGTGGCTGCGGGATGTGTGGGTTGCTGCGGGATGTGAGGGTGGATGGGGGATGTGTCCCACAACATTGCAATATGCACTGTTTATGTTTACAACTTTCATTTGACAATGTTTTTTTCCCCATGTGAATGTATCATGCGTAATATGCATTTTTTATGCTTACAAAATCCATTTGACAATGCCCCCCCCCTCCCTATGTAAATGTAACATGCACATTTGATGAATGAAAGATGAGTGATTGAAAGGGCCGAATGTAAGACGGGCCTGCGTGCCCAATTTGTTACCCTTTTAAAATAAAGTTAGTTCATTCGTACTTCGTTCGTTCGTTTTCTCTCTCTCTCTCTATCTCTCTCTCTCTCTCTTTCTCTCTCTCTCTCTCTCTCTCTCTCTCTCTCTCTCTCTCTCTCTCTCTCTGCCTCTCTCGCTCTCTCAACAATCTTGCTTCTCTGTGCCTACCTATGCCATGTGTATTGCTGATGGTCGGATCTTACACAGTCCCAATAACACAAGCACTGGGTGATTTGATCCTAAAATACGTTGTATAACAATCAACCTTACTGACTCTATTTCATAGGGAACAGTATGATTGAAGCCTCGTATTTGTAGACCGACCGACTCCGCATACCTCATGTGGTATGTCGCAGGCACTTTTCCGATCTCTCTCTCACTCTCTCTCTCTCTCTCTCTCTCTCTCTCTCTCTCTCTCTCTCTCTCTCTCTCTCTCTCTCTTTCTCTCTCTCTCCAAATCATCTCGCTTCCCTGTGCCTACCTATGACATGTGTATTGCTGGTGATCGGATCTTATAAAGCCCTAATAACACAAGCACTGGGTGATTTGATCCTAAAATACGTTGTATAACAATCAACCTTACTGACTCTATTTCATAGGGAACAGGATGAGTGAAGCCTCGTATTTGTAGACCGACCTACTCCGCACACCTCATGTGGTATGTCGCAGACACTTTTCCGTCCCCCCCCCCTCTCTCTCTCTCTCTCTCCAAAACTATCTTGCTTCTTTGTGCCTACCCACATCATGTGTATCACCAGTGGACGGATCTTATACAACCCCAATAACACTAGCATTGGGTGATATGATCTTATAATACATGGTATAACAATCAACCTTACTTACCCCATTTCATAGGAAACAGTATGAGTAAAGCCTCGTATTTGTAGACCGACCTACTCCGCATACCCCATGAGGTCCACCCCTCTCTCTCTCTCTTCTTATATATACCTTGCATTTGCCCATGTACACTACTATATGAATGTCTGTTGAGCGGTGTATATGTATGTATGTACGCTCACGCATATAAGTCCACCCAGACTTTAGGACTTGCCTCAAAATAACATATATGAGTGCACAATGTGTTTTTGGTTAGTACCACCATCATGCTTGCGCCCACTCATGCTTCGTTAGTACATCCACTGGGATTGCTCAGACACCCTTACCAGACTAGTTGCCGTCCTGCCCTCCAGCCTCCGTCCCCCTCCCCTTCTTTCTATGTGCTCACTGAACCGTAACACCTATCACCCCGCCACCACCCTCCATCTCGCTACGTCGGTTGGGTATAAAAAGAATACATCGGAGATATTCTGAGTCACTCACAGATCGGAACCGTGAGGTAAGTATGAACATTTTTTTTTCAATTCTCATTTTCTCTTCAGTTCTTCGCTTTAATTGTTTCATCCTTTTGTTCTTCACGTCCTGTCGCCACCTTTTGATGTAGTCACAGGAAATCTCCTTGACTATATGTTGTGTTTGTGAATGTGTTTGTTTGCTGATGAAGGCTAATTAATTTTTTTTTTAAATAAATAAATGAAATAAATTTAATAAAATTAATTATTAATAAATTATTAATTAATTAATCCTCATTCTTGTTTCTTGGTCGGTTCACTAGAGTAAGTTACACTTATTGGCAGCTATTGTAATAAAATTGTACTGATAGTGGGTTTAATCTGGACCGATTCAAATGAAACATACAGTATGTCCTCCTTTATCCTCTTCTTTGTCTTATTATGTCCTCCTATTGGTGCCCACGTATCTGGCAGCTCTAATTGAGGGGTGGGGTCACTTATGCTCATGTAGGCAGTACTTTTCTCAAGAGGACAGAGGTCATCAGACTTCTGCGAAATCACAAAGTTCACATCCGGTTACCTCTTCTGCTAAAAAACATGGCGGACATAGGGGTAGGTTCGCTGGATGGCCGCTGGCCAGGCGTGACCAACGGCGCTGTGAGTAGTGTGTGTTTGTTCTTTGGCGACTTCGTTTGGGCACTCTGTTACGTTTCTTATCCTTCTTCTTCTTGTTAATTAATCTTCTTCTTCCTTTTATAACACAGTGGTGCGTAATCCCTCGAAATCTTTGTATTATTAATATTATTATTATATTAAATTTTAATTGTATTAGTATTATATATATATATATATATATTGACTACTAATAACTACTATTGTAGACTTCATTTCATACGATTGGTTAGATATGATTGATACGTTTCTGAAATGAGATAGCCGGTCCCACGCCGGCCCTGCTTAGTCGCCTCGTACGTCATGCTTGGTAGGTTATATAGTGTTATAGATGGCTATTTTTTTTCTTTTTTTTTTTTTGCTTCATTCATGGACCCCAGTAGCACATGGGTATTCAGTTATATTTACTGAAGAATATCGTATTCATTATTTGTTGATGTTTCAGTTTCAATATCAAGTTTATTAGTTTAATTATGTTTATTGAAGACAAATAATAGAATGGTTTATGTTTAAGAGAAGACATCCAGTTATGTTTGTTGAAGACAATTTAGACATCCATGATCCAGTTATGTTTATTGAAGACATCCAGTTATGTTTAGTGAAGACATTCAGTTGTTTTGTTTATTAAAGAGTTTATGTTTATTGAAGACATCCAGTTATGTTTATTGAAGACATCCAGTTATGTTTAGTGAAGACATAAGTTATGCTTAATGAAGAACATTTTTAAAATATTTATTGATGTCTCAGTTTGGCCTTCAGTCTTGTGTACTGGCAATCTTCTTACAGTCAATGATGTTGGTAATCATGTCTGTCCACAGCCTTCTGTCTTGTGTTGCGAATCATTTGTGATACTGACATACCTACATGTAATGATGTCAAACTGTCCAGAATCTTCTCTCTTGGTTTCCCCCTCCATTTCTTCCCATTGTGATGGACATACTCTAGCTTTCCCTCTTTCAAGAAAAGTATGGACAGTCCTCTTCTGATGTGAGTACCCAGTTCTCTTTGAGAATCAGTTATTCTATTTTGCCGTCCAGTTATGTTTAATAAAGAATATTGTCGTAGATGTATAACCAATCAACAAAAGTGACAAGCAGTATGAAACTATTGGTTGGTTTCTCTTAGTTGAAGGTCCTCCTCCTCTTCTTGTTGTAGATTTATAACCAACCAGGGCCGTGCCGTGCTATGATACAGAAGGGCGCTCGCATCAGGCAGTAAGGGGTCGTCATAAGCAGCGAAATCAAAATACTGTTTGAACCCTTCAGTAATTAAAATCGTTACCCAGCGCTTTAAGGGGCAACATTTAGAAGACTTGCATCATACTGAGAAATTCCCCCCGGGATGGTTAACACGGTCAATAAATGCCAGCAGAAGTAGAATGTGTCGGCTAAAAGACGCGAGTATCACAGCTCTGCTGTTCTTCTTCTTTTTCTTTCGTTCACTTGAAATATGTCTATAACTGAAATGTTGTCTCTTGTATGAATTTAACTGTCTTTTTTAGTTCACTCAGCGGTCCATAGAGGTTATCTTCAACTGTTGTCTTTCTAGGCCAGAAGGTTTGCCTAAATATGTTGTATTTTGGGCAGTCTTGGAGTATGTGCTCTGCTGTCTGCGACGCCAATCCACATGTGCACATGGCTGATTCACCAATCTTGAATTTTGTATACATGTGGTTGGGTAATCTATTGTGTCCTGTTCTGAGGTGCAGAATAATGACTTGTTCTGATCTGTCCATAATGTGGTAGTTATCTTGAGCAGGTTTTCTGTAAACAGGCACAACGCAACTTCGTCCGAAAAACTGTTGGTTTGGTTCTTTAATTTGGTCTACATAACAAATAGGACCCTGCCACATCCAACAACTAGTATTTGTGATGTAATGTGCTGAATCCGGGCAGCCAGTTTTGAACTTCTGGTCTCTTGCTGTTGGGATATTCCATGTCCTTTGCAGAATGTTGCAATCAACTTCAACCTGATGTGGATTATCTAGGAAATATTTAAGTTAAGAAATGTACTATTGCTTTCTGAATGAGAAGTCAGTGTTGAAATCCAACGGATCATCGTAGGAGTTGATCCCACTACCACACTGTTTATGCACCGGACGTTTTAGAGCTGTAGCACTCTTAACCTTTCGGCCATGTCGACCTCTCATTATTTAGTTTGAAATCTTAAGATTGTATTTCTCATTTTCAGATTAAAAGTCAGATCAGCGCAATCAACAGGCCAGGAGAAATGCCCGTTGACGTACACAGCAGGGAATTCATGAACAAACAGTAAGTAATCTGATTCTACAAGAAACAGATGAAAATCGTAAACTGATTAGAGAAATTAGACGTAGACAGTTACAATTATTTGGACACCTTATGAGAAGAAATACATTGGAGAACTTGGTGACAACTGGCAAGATTAAGGGGAAAAGAACAAGGCAGAAGGCTGAGAAGTATATATTTGGATAGCTTGATACTTCGTATGGTCGAGACAAGAACACAGAGCTGATCCATGACTCTGATGATCATGTGAGATGGCTCATTGGGGAAATGAAAGAGGGCTCATTAGGGAGATGAAAGATGGCTCATCAGAGAGATGAAAGATGGCTCATCAGAGAGATGAAAGATGGCTCATTAGGGAGATGAAAGATGGCTCATTAGGGAGATGAAAGATGGCTCATTAGGGAGATGAAAGATGGCTCATTAGGGAGATGAAAGATTACTCATTAGGGAGATGAAAGATTACTCATCAGGGAGATGAAAGATGGCTCATCAGGGAGATGAAAGATTACTCATCAGGGAGATGAAAGATTACTCATCAGGGAGATGAAAGATGGCTCATCAGGGAGATGAAAGATGGCTCATCAGGGAGATGAAAGATTACTCATTAGGGAGATGAAAGATGGCTCATCAGAGAGATGAAAGATGGCTCATCAGGGAGATGAAAGATTACTCATCAGGGAGATGAAAGATGGCTCATCAGGGAGATGAAAGATTACTCATCAGGGAGATGAAAGATGGCTCATTAGGGAGATGAAAGATGGCTCATCAGGGAGATGAAAGGTGGCTCATTAGGGAGATGAAAGGTGGCTCATTAGGGAGATGAAAGATGGCTCATCAGGGAGATGAAAGATTACTCATTAGGGAGATGAAAGATGGCTCATCAGAGAGATGAACGATGGCTCATCAGAGAGATGAACGATGGCTCATCAGGGAGATGAAAGATGGCTCATCAGGGAGATGAAAGATTACTCATTAGGGAGATGAAAGATTACTCATTAGGGAGATGAAAGATTGCTTATTAGGGAGATGAAAGACAGCAGATGGAATCATATGTTGAACATTTCACAAGCCGTGAACAAGTCTATTAGGTGGCAGTGCTGTTACAAGTCAGTTTTCAGGTCAGCATGGCAGAATGGATAATAGCTCTTGTTCTTTAAACTTCCGGTGTGCTGATGTCGAGGTAGCAGTTTCAATCTCTACACCAATCAGTTGGACAAAAATGTTGACTTCTCGTCCTTAACTTGGAGAAACAAATTACAGTACCTCTGAAGAGTGGGTTTGCCTGATGGCGAGGGACACTGGTAATAGGGAAAGCTAATCCACACGCAAAAATCAGTCCAGTGCACTAGAAGTAGTTCAAAGCGAGCAAGCGTTTAAAAAAAAAAAAAAACTACTGTGGAGGGAACTGGGACCACTGTCCCAGCAGCCAAAGCACTTACCATTATGCCACTGTAATTGCATGATAGTTGTAATTTGACTTAAAGACCTCCAGAATGGGACCTAAACGTTAGTCAAATTTGTTTTCATTTCTTTTTCTGTAGGTCTTCCAATTTTTGTACAGTACCCAAAGAAATACTTTTGTCAAATGGTAGGACTGCACCACAGTGTAAATCCCAGGTTCGAATCCTGCACCGAGAAGCCAAAAGCCCCAGCCATAGATTAGAGAATCATAGCAAAGATTCCAGGTGAGTTTGTATTCACCTGACCATCTTGTGTGTATACAGAAGGTCATCCCATCACACTAGACGGATACAATCGTCTTACGTAATAAATGTTTGTATGAGCTCAAATTGTTCCCTGCATGATAAAAGACACTGTGTGTCATCAGGGCCAGTACAGGACCTAGAGAGTAATGACTGTCATGCATGTCATCAATAAATCAGGTGCCATCTCCACAATGAAGGTTGGCTGCAATAGATCTCCAACACTGTCTGTCTCTCACTTTGATTGTACGATCTGTCAGACTGCTGTTCTTCCACCTCTTGTTATCTTCTCAATTGCTTGATGTTATCTTCCCACTTGTATTGTTGTCTACCTCTTGTTATCTTCTCAATTGCTTGATGTTATCTTCCCACTTGTATTGTTGTCTACCTCTTGTTATCTTCTCAATTGCTTGATGTTATCTTCCCACTTGTATTGTTGTCTACCTCTTGTTATCTTCTCAATTGCTTGTTGTTATCTTTCCACTTGTATTGTTGTCTACCTCTTGCTCGCTTGCCTCCAACCTTACCCTCAGGTATGGTTTTTATAAGAGTGTTATCGTGGCCAAAATATTTCATTTGCCTATTTTTTATTTTTTTCATCAACTCTCTTTTCATTCCCAGTTTTTCTAAAACCTCTATATTTGATTGTTTTAGTTTCTATGAAGTATGACATATTCTTCTGTATATCCACATGCCCAGGGCCTCTATTTGACTTTCTAATTGCTTGTTCATTGTCCAGGCTTCCGTGCCATATAGTAGTGTTGAATATATGTAACATTTGACAGCTCTCATTTTTAATGCGTTGTTGCCTGCCTCTGCGGTCTAAAGGCCTGCGAACATGATTCATGGGCCGCTTACCATGCATTCAAAACGTGACAGCGACCGATTTGGCAGCAGACTGTCGTGCTTGGGTTTTAACATGTTGGTTCAGAAAGCAATGGCAAACTTCTGAACGTAAAACTTGCCAAGATGTCAGCAATGGCAGTAAAATGCTGGTGTTGACAGCGATGTCCTGTAAATAGGATATGTTTTAAAAAAAAGCTTTGTTAATTTGTCTAGATGTTAATACCGATTTCATGATGTTGAAAACATTTTTGGCCGTTCCTATTTTCTTTTTTATTTCTGTTTCACTTCTGCCATCATCTGTTATTACATGCCCAAGATATGAGAAACTTCTTGTTACTTGAATCGGTTGTTGTCTGTAGAATTATTATGTCAAAAGGTCTTGTCTTAATTTTGAGTAGTATTCTATTTTAAGATGTCATACAAGACAGGATGATGTAGGGTTGAATCACGCAGGACACAAACATGGGTATAAAACTGTGATTCCAGCCATATGAAAGCTTGTGTCACAGCTATCACCTGCATCATCATGCTGCAGCTCCTTGTCACTTCACTAAAACACCCTCTATAGTCTCAATAAAATTACTTATAAAATACATCTTGTGACTGGAATTCTCAATAATTGTTCACAGAACAGTCAGCAATCAAAGGTTGTCAAAACACTGCAAGTCACTTCAGCAACGAGAGGCAGAGTATGCAGAAGCCAGGTTACGAATATTTGGCTGCCAACCTCCAGATAATAATGAAAATGGCAGCCAAACAGAAAGAAACCTGGCAAAGACAGCTGGTGGCGGTATACAGCGGCAACGGTAACAGAAGGTTTTTTAATTGCTTTTCCTTTACAGGACACTGCAGTCAATCCCAACTCCTATTGGCTGTTTGTAATTTACTAGTGAATTTACATTCAGTAATTTACCACTGCCAGCTCAGTAGCAAAGGGGTCACGGATGCAGTTCATGAACCCGCATACCTGCATTAGAAACACAGCTGACTGCGTTGCGTTGGTTTTTTACGAAATAGTATGGATGCCGGTCGTTCAGAAAGCGATGGCAAACTACTGAACGTAAAATTGTCAAGAGATCACAACAGCAAAAAATGCTGGTGTTGACTGTGACGTCCTGTAAGGAATATGCAACCAACTTGAACTAGTTTACCACTGCTTTCTGAACGAGAAGTCAACATTTAAGTCCAACTGACCAGCGTGCGGAATGACCCCACCATCAGCATATAGGAGGTTTAAGCACGAGCACTTGAAAATAAATGAAAATATCCCTTTCCACATTTTGAGGTGTGCCGGAGAAAGTAAAGTAGGTCAATGACTTTCAACACGCCTTGAGGTGTGTTTGGTATTGGGTCAATCAATCAATCATGTGCCATGCCGGAAAGCGTGGGCGGTCATGACTTGCCATTTAACTCGGTCACCAGTGTTGTGGATCAGCTCAGTGTTCCTGTCTTCTTGTTTTCCTCTCGCTCTTCCTCTTGGTCTGTTCCCTTCGATCTTGCCAGTAGTCACTAAGTTCTCTAATCCATTTCTTCTCATAACGTCCAAAACATTTTGACTGTCTACGTCTAATTTCTCTAATCAATTTACGATTTTCATTTGTCTCATGAGTACTTGGTCATTGGTTTTTCCGTCTGTCCATGGTATTCTTTGCATTTTCCTCAGAAGCCCCATTTCTGCAGCCATCAGATGTTTTTCAGCTTGACTGTGCATTGTCCAAGTTTCACATCCATACAAAAGAACAGGCTCTATGTATCCCCTCAAAACTCTTTTTCTTGTTTCATTTGACATCTTTTTATTGGTCAGAATGGTTTTCATCTTGCTAAAGGCTACATTCGCCATGGCGATTCTTGTTCTAATCTCTTCAAGACATCTCCCATCAGATGTTATGACTGTTCCGAGATAATTGTACCGATTCACTTGTTGAAGAATATTCCCATTTACTTGTATATTACATTGTGGTATCTTCGTACTTCCTAGTGACGACCATAACCTGTGTCTTTTTACAATTTAATTCTAACCCCAGTTGCTCACTGTGTACAACAACAACCGCATCTACTAATTGTTGCAGATCCTGCGCATTGTCTGAAATCAATACTCTATCATCTGCATATCTAATGTTATTGATGTTTCGTCCTCCAATGCTGACTCCATTTATATCCTTTATATATTTCTGAAAATATTTTCACTGTACAGGGAAAAAAGATCTGGAGACATTACACATCCCACCTAACACCTCTCTTAATAGGCTGATATTGTCCCACTTCATTATCAATCTCTATGGCAGCTTGTTGTTTCCAATATATGTTTTTTATAAGTCTGTCTTTCCCATCAATTTGTAGATCTGCAGACATATCTACCATGTTGACATGGTATTGGGTGCCAGCCCCATATTTGTATAGGCCAATCAGCACTTGATGTCTTCAGTATCTTCCCGTATTGGGTGGCCACCTTGCCATGTTGGGTGGCCACCTTGCCATGTTGGGTGGCCACCTTCCCATGTTGGGTGGCCACCTTCCCATGTTGGGTACAGTTCATTGTCGATGGAAACGGCAGTCACCAGAAAGACTTCATTGACCCGGGTTTTATCCCATATGACTCTGTCTCTTTCCGCAGGGCGACCCGCCGAAAGCGCCGCACGAAGCACTAATTCTGTAGCTCCAGTGTCGACTCCCAGGAGTCTCCTGAAAAATGCACTCGTGAACTGAAAAGGCAAACCAGTCAATTCATCAACAGCCGGCCGCCATCGTTCCAAACAGATGTAAAAGCATTCCACGCGAAATTCACAGCTCACAGTGTCACGCCACGCACTCACTTAGTAGCAGGGTGACGGAACCATATCCTCCTTAGTCACCTCTTACGATGTGCATGGTAGGCAACAGTGTTACTATTCTTTGCTCCCCCGTATGGGCCCCAGCAACACACAGGCATGAGAGAGAATCAATGGGGAAAGAAGTGACGACTGGAAAAATCCGCCATGAAAGAAGCATAGACAGACCACGAGACATGATGTCTGACGATCTAAGACAATAGTTTGGAGGAATGTCAATAGAATGTATCTAGAACGTCAAAGACAGATCTCAGTAAGGACAAGAATGTCTACGCTGTTTGATGAGGCACATGATGATGATGACATATTTCAAGAAACTGAGTCAACTACACCCAGAATTAGTTTGTGAATTACAGAAAGGAAAATTGATGCAAGGCAGAGTTGCAGTTATCTTGAGTCTTTGTATGTGTGTTATTAAATCTGTTGTGGAATTTGAACATCTTTGTAATGTCTACCGTACACATGTCACACAGTTATCCCATACATGACTGGAGACTAATCTGTGATTTGTATTCTGTATCCAGTACGTCTGGGATGGTCAAAGCTGCTAGCTCACTACCTGCACCTTCCCCAGTCGTCAATCACCCAAAAGGCACTCTGCTGCGACGACCGACGACAAATGGAACAGATAATATAGTTACGCAATTAGATAATTCCTAGCAGGAACTTTGAATATTTGTTGCCTGTGAAGTGATGTTTGGTGGAGTTATATGGCTGGTGATGTTTGGTGGAGTTATGTGGCTGGTGATGTTTAGTGGAGTTATGTGGCAGAGTTTGCATGTTCATGTTCATCCCACACTACAGTTTATATGACATGTTCAGTCTTTGTGGGAAACGATGAAGACCTCAAGCCAAATACCCTGTTCATGCCCCGTGCCGGAGTAGGCCCATAGGAAACATTGATTGCTGAAGGAGCAGAAGAACCATGTCCCTTCTGTTCAGGCGTGGAGCCTAAGGTGATTTTCTCAGGGACTCATTGGCAGCCTATTTGTTGGCCTGCGGGCGCGCTAAGTTGGTAAAGAACTCCACTGGTAATGTCACAAGCATGGTCAGACGAGAGTGCCATGCCTGGGCTCGTCACTTGTCAAAGTGAGGGAAAGACTGACCGTGTGTTCCTCCTGGCTCTAGACCTACACAGTGTAATGGTGCTATCACATCACAGACCCATAACAGGAAACTGATGAGGGGCATGACATTTTTGTTATTTGTTGGCTCATGCGGCGTCCTCTGGAAGAATGTAAGCGGACGCACATTTGGTTGTACTTATCATTTGAAAATATCTGATCTAGGGTGTTATACCATGTGACCTTGTTTGAATTAAAGTTTGTATCATGCCAGAAAACATGATGGGAAGTGAGCAAGAGGAAGATATAGATAAATACCTGGATGACTTGGCAAGACAAGAACACAGACCTGATTTAAGACTGGTGATCGTGTTAGATGGCGATCCTCGGCACATGATGATGTTGGTAATGCCAGAATTATCCTTCCATTTTTGGCAATGTTGATAATGCCAGAATTATCCTTCCATTTTTGGCCTGTTTATAATGTTGGTAATGGCAGAATTATCCTTCCATTTTGGGCCAGTTTGTAATATTGGTAATGGCAGAATTATCCTTCCACTTTGGGTCAGTTTGTAATGTTGGTAATGGAAGAATTATCCTTCCATTTTGGTCCAGTTTGTAATGTTTCCTGTGAAATCAGGTATATTTGCGATATTTAACTCTTGCAACTCTGCAAAGTTTGTGGGAGACATGGATAAAAAGCCAGACATCGTCGGTGTATCACGGGCGAGTTATTCCTGGATGGTGAGTTAATGTCAATACTGTCTGCTGCTGTGTCAGAGTTGTCAGTCAACTTGCCTGTACGCACAAAGGTCCAGTGTTTAATTCTCATTATTGACAGGGTTTCTGTTTCTCGACGGGCACGCTGGCGAAGTTGACCACGAACTGCTCTGGTAATGCATGATAGATGAGAGTTTGATGCCTGGGCTCATTACTTGCTAAAGTGAGGGGAGGACTGGTCACCTATTCCTCCTTGTTCTCAGGCCTGTAAAATGTGATGGGGCTATCACATCACGCAACCATAGAATGAAACTGTTTTGGGACATAAAAATGGATACCACGCGGTGTGACTTAACTTCATACAAATGTGACCCAACCTCATTAAAATATGACCCAGCTTCATTAAAATTTTGACCCGGCCTCAAAATTTTGACCCAGCCTTATAAAAATGGCAAAAAGTCCATTTTTAGAATTGTCTAGGGACTGCTAGGGAAGGAAAGATGATGAGGACAAGAGTTGATCACCTCACCTCATATGTCACGACCTAGAATACGTGAAGGCCTAAGACTTCACATCCCGACGGCTGTGTCTGCAAAGGGGGAACCACATTATCTACACACACACACATTGTATAGCGTGTGTAGACACACTTGGATTCCCACCGGGGGAAATAGGATTTGTGCGCTGTGCTGAGACTCTCCTTGTGTGGTCTGTGGGAGGAGACGAGCCCTTGTTGAGATATCCGCGCGCAGTGTATGATCCTGTACAGACCAGATGAAATAGTCTAGCAATGCAAGGTGTGTGTACATGCATGTGTGTATATGTTTGTGTGTGTACATATATGTGGGACGAGCCCTTGTGGAGATATCTGTGTGCAGTGTATGATCCTGTACAGACAAGATGAAATAGTCTAGCAATGCAAGGTTGTGTGTATATGTTTGTGTGTGTACATATATGTAACATATGCATCGGAGTATGTGTGTGTGTGAGGGAGACCCTGCAAGGACTGGTCTTGAATCAACAAATAAATTAGTGAATTTTAATTTTTTTTCATTTGTAACCTATAATGTAACATTTCATGAACATGTTTGTGTAAGAGAGAGAGAGAGGTGGTATGGGGACCATAATGGCTTGGCTAAAATCAACAAAGAAATTAGGAAATATAAATTCTTCATTTGTAACTTATAATTTAACTTTTCACCTGCTCAAAAGAATAATAGTTGTGAGAGAGAGAGAGAGAGAGAGTTGTCTAGAGTCAAGAAGGAAATTAGGGAATTTTTATTTTTCATTTGTAATCTGTAATTTATCTGGTTGTATGTGTGAGTGAGAGAAGAGACAATTACCGGACTAGAATCAACAAACAAGTTAGATATTTAATTCCTTCATCTGGAGAGACGAATGGAGACGGATTGTATCTGCAGCAAAGAACCTCATTGGCTCGGAAAGCTGAAGAAGAAGAAGAAGATTTTGAACTTATAATTTAATTTTTCACAAACAGTTAATAACAGTAGGGGAATGGGACGCAGAGGTGTTTCCAGGGCTGGGTTCTATACTGGCCAAAACCTATTGACGCATCCTCACCGAGCGTCCTAGGCAACAGGTCCCTTTGGGGTCCTGGCTAAAGTCAGTAGGATCGTTGATTCCTCCGAAGTCGGAGAGTGTCTGCCTGCACGGCGAGGAACCACCAGTCTGCACACCAATAAGCCAGACATGGAACAACGGATACTCACGCAAACCTCAGGTCCTGTATGACATCACACTGATGTTGGACAACAGGATGTCTTCATCCGACAGGACTTAGCGCTGGAGTTCACAGCCAGCGAACACAAGCAAGCAAGTAGGGAAATGGTCAACCGTGCTGTCCTGCATGGAACACATGATGATGGTTTTGATTTTAAACATATTTTTATAATAGGAGTTTTTAATGTAAAACATGTTTCTTTCTGAATGTATGAATACATTTTGTCAGAAAGGAAAGTTGTGTTAATTTTGTTGTTTCCTTTGGTGATCTTGTCCTGTTCCTGTTTGGTATTTAACCTGGTGTGAGATGATTGCTGCAGACATTTGTTGAGTATAAGATAACCAATGGCAAGCATGTACTGACTATAAGACAACCAATGGCAGACATTTACTGTATGTAAGATAACCAATGGCACACGTGTACTGAATGTATGATAACCAACGGCAGATATTTACTGAATGTAAGATAACCAATGGCCGATATTTACTGAATGTAAGATAACCAATGGCACACGTGTACTAAATGTATGAGACCCAATGGCGGACATTTACTGAATGTAAGATAATCATTGGCAGATATTTACTGAATGTAAGATAACCAATGGCAGACATGTACTGAATGTAAGATAACCAATGGCACACGTATACTGAATGTATGATAACCAATGGCGGACATTTACTGAATGTAAGATAACCAATGGCAGACATGTACTGAATGTAAGATAACCAATTGCAGACATGTACTGAATGTAAGATAACCAATGGCAGACATGTACTGAATGTAAGATAACCAATGGCAGACATTTATTGAA
Organism: Cepaea hortensis; assembly: GCA_963921405.1. Taxonomy (NCBI): domain Eukaryota; kingdom Metazoa; phylum Mollusca; class Gastropoda; order Stylommatophora; family Helicidae; genus Cepaea; species Cepaea hortensis. The sequence goes on along the minus strand of OY992876.1, from coordinate 261,968,248 downwards.
TGTAAGATAACCAATGGCAGACATTTACTGAATGTAAGATAATCAATGGCAGACACTAACTTAATGTAAGATAACAAGTTGCAGACATTTACTGAGGATAACATCATTTGATGATCTTTATTGGTGTCATATCATTTCTTCTTCTGCGTTCATCCGGACTTTTTTTTCGGACGTGATTGCGTTGTGCCTGTTTACAGCAGAGCTGTGTTCTTACACCATTAGGCCGACTTCTGCGGGCATTTGTTGACCGGGTTAACCTTCCCGGGTGTCACATTATTTGATTATATATATTCCGGAGAATTGAATATGGTGGTCCCCTCTGCTGTGTGTCCACCGTGACAAGGTAGAGGGGCTTGTGCGTCTCAATGACCCCAAGAGCTATGCCGACGGTAGCACAGCTACTGGTAGGGCCACCCATGTCGGACAGGTCAAGGGAGAGGGACCAGACGAAGAGACACACAAACCTGCTGCCTTGTAGGTAGACTGGGGACAGTCAAAGGCTAGGGAAAGCACCCCAAATACATGCTTGTCAAAATCGGATGTACTGAGCCACAGGCTTGACAAAGCAGTGCAACGTAAAACCTGCTACCTTGTAGGTAGACTGGGGACAGTCAAAGGCTAGGGAAAGCATCCCAAATAAATGCTTGTCGAAATCGGATGTACTGAGCCACAGGCTTGACAAAGCAGTGCAACGTAACTTAATTCATGATGTCACAAATCAAAATTAATCGATATGGAAACTAGTGAAAGCCATGAACAATGAAGGACCTAGAAACAAACAAATAACAATTAAACAAGGAAATGCCTTGCTTACAGGAAAAAAGGCTGCAAATGCACTAATGGAACACTATGCAAATGCAAATCACATTGATATTACAACCGAACAGAAGAAAGCAATCAAAGACAAACAGATACATCATAGAAATACAGAGACAGCAGCAGAATATATGATGGCAAATCTAACAATGGAAGAAATGGAACAGGCAATGAATACCCTAAAAAAGAAGAAATCACCAGGAAAGGATGGAATCACAAATGAAATGCTAATAGGACTAGGCACCAAGGCAAAGAAGAAACTACTAGCAGTCCTAAATAACAGCTGGAAGAGAGGAATAGTCCCACAGGCATGGAAGGAAGCTATACTAATACCAGTCCCAAAGAAAGGAAAAGACCTGGAAGAACCAAATGGCTATAGACCTATCAGTCTACTTAGCTGTGTAGGAAAATTAATGGAACGCATTATCAATGGCAGGCTAACATGGCATCTGGAAGAAAACAAACTCTTAACACCACACCAAGCAGGATTCAGAAAGTACAGATCCACTGAAGATCAAATAACCTATATAGCTCAGGAAATAGAGGATGCCTTCCAAGAGAAAAAGCACACACTAGCAGTCTGGATAGATTTAGAAAAAGCATTTGATAAAGTATGGAAGGAAGGACTGAAAGTAAAACTGCAAAAAATGCATGTTTGTGGAAAAATGTATAAATGGATCAGCCACTACCTTGAGAACAGAACTGCCAGGACAAAAGTACAAGGACAAACAAGCAAAATGATGCTGCTGGAGCAAGGTGTCCCCCAAGGAGGAGTTCTTTCACCAACATTATTCCTAGCATATATAAATGACATCACAGAAAATTTTCCAGCCAGAGTACACACATCCTCCTTTGCAGATGACCTAGCCATATGGACATCTGAAGAATATATTAGTACAGCTAACAGCAGAATACAGCAAGCCTTATTAGCGCTAGAGGACTGGTCAAAATCATGGCTAGTGAAGATAAGTGAGGAGAAAACAACATGCACAGTGTTCTCCCTCTCAAATAAAACTCAGCAACCTAAGCTGGTATTGAATGGAAAAATATTGCGCCATGAAGAAAATCCAAACTATCTAGGAGTCATCTTTGATCGTCGCCTGACATGGAAAACACAGGTTGAGAAAAATCGAACAAGAGCAAGGCAGAGAATGGCAATCATGAAAAAGCTTGCTGGTACAACGTGGGGAGCAGATGAGAAAGTTCTCAAGAAGTTATATACTGGACGGGTGAGGCCAGTACTGGAATATGGCATTGCAGCTTGGGCAACAGCAGCTAAGTCAAACTTTAACAAAATAAGTAGAGTCCAAAACCAAGGAATGCGAATCATAACTGGAAGCCTGAAGACAACGCCTATTAATGAACTAGAAAAGATCACTTGTTTACAACCAAGGCAGGATAGAAGAGATAGCAGAGCCCAGCAACAAGCAGAAAAATTTAGAAGATTGACAGACCACCCTATGTACAACAGATTTAATGGTTTTGGAAAGGGAAGACTGAAGCGTAGCAACTTTGTAGAAACTGCAAAACGAAGGATTAGGGCAGATCCTATACTTAACATATCAACAGTCAAGCCCATACACAATGCACACAAGTTCCCAGCTTGGAGACAGCAGCAACTGCCTGAGATGATAGAAAACATTCCTGGTATTGAGAAAAAGAACACTCAGCATGAAACCGAAAGAAGAGAAATAACCCTAAACTACATAAAAGAACATTACCCAAGCAGGAATTGGATCCATGCATATACAGATGGATCAGCCAAAAATTCAATAGAGAATGGAGGAGGAGGAATTCTCCTAAATTTAAAAAATGGAGTGAAAAAAAAACACATTCAATGGCAACTGGAAAATTTTCAAGTAACTTCAAAGCGGAGGTAGAGGCTCTGAAAACTGCAGCAGAAATGCTCCTGATGGAGGAAAATAAAGAGAATCAAATAGCTATCTTCACAGATGCAAAGTCAGCTGTCTCAATACTGAAGAGCAATAACAGCACAGAACTAACTGACCTAAGAGCAGCACTCCATGGTCTATGCCAGAAATCCAAAAAAGTTGTAATGCAGTGGATCCCATCACATTGCAGTATACCTGGAAACGAAGAGGCTGACAGACTGGCAAAAGAGGGCGGACGACTACCACAGCCTGACATAGACATAACCTATAAAGAGGTTGATAAAAAGCACTTATAGAACCAAATGGGAATCAGAGCATCCAGGCCATCAGAAGGATGATGCATATTACAAACTCGACCGAAGAGAACAAGTAGCAATCTTCAGACTCCGCACAGGACATAACAGGCTGAAATACCACTTGTTCAATAAACTAAAGATAGGAGATACCGATGAATGTAATTGTAGAACTGGAAAAATGACAGCAAGACATTTGCTGCAGGATTGCCCAACGTATGCAGAACAGAGAAAGATATTTTGGCCCACACCTGCTTCATTTGAGGACAAGCTCTATGGAGATATCAACAAGCTAAAGTTGACCGCAGCTTACTTAAACTACATACAGGTTGACATTTAAAGGTGCATGAAGACCCAGAGGCATGAAATGGAATATTGCTTGGATAGCAAATCCATTATGTGGAAAGTCCAAATCGAAAGCTCGCTGTGTGGGCTTCATAAAAGGTGGAAAAGTGTCCTAGTGGCATGAAATGGAATATTGCTTGGATAGCAAATCCATTACGTGGAAAGTCCGAATCAAAAGCCTATTGTGTGGGCTTCATAAAAGGTGGAAAAGTGTCCTAGTGGCATGAAATGGAATATTGCTTGGATAGCAAATCCATTACGTGGAAAGTCAGAATCAAAAGCCCACTGTGTGGGCTTCATAAAAAGGTGGAAAAGTGTCCTAGTGGCACGAAATGGAATATTGCTTGGATAGCAAATCCATTACATGGAAAGTCCGAATCGAAAGCTCACTGTGTGGATGTCATCTGCAGACTGCATACTTCTGGTTTCCGGAAGAACAGCCTATGGTGAACGGAAGGCCCAATATACGGAAGTGAGGCTAAGCAGCCATGTGCAGGACGTGACGATTCCTTGGGTGAGCCCAGTATCAGAGCGCTATGTATCGGCTCTGCAAGTATGGAAGCCTCCTTGGATGGCGGGGAATGCCCATGGTCTGCCCCTGCCTTCCCTTGAGGGCTGACCAGGATCTTTGGCTGTTCTATATGGGCCAGCTAGGATGGGGGATAACACCACAACAGTGAGAGTCAAACGTCCTAAGAAACCCCCGGGAAGATTAACCCGGTCAACAAATGCCCGCAGAAGTCGGATGTGTCGGCCTAACGGCGCAAGAACGCAGCTCTGCTGTAAAAAGGCACAACGCAATCACAACTCGGATGAACGAAGAAGAAGAATATGGTGGTGACCTGGTCAGCGTTTAGATAACCTGCAGCAGAGACCGTCAGTATCTACACTCTCTTATTTCTGATGGGGATATTGATCACTAACTGCCTCGTTTCGAGTTCAGTGATGTCATTTCTTCAACGTAAACAGTGATTGTTCTATTGCCAGTATCAACAAGAGGCAGCCGTTATATTTTGCCGCATTGTGAGATGAGAAATATGAGTCGAGTCAAGAACCAACATCATAGCACTCAGGACATTCCCATACATGCTCTGTCCTGATCTGCAACATCCAGCGAAGAGTCCCATTACTAATGGTACCAGTAGCAATCTGATTATATGTCTGTCTGGCCTTTCCTCTGAGTTTTGAGTCTCAGCTAGATCCTCTAGTAAATGAGAAATATGGATACTTTATTTTTGCGTCCGCTCTCTTTGAACTCAAGCGTAGTCCATACACACCACTTCCTTCTGCGTTCATCCGGAGTTGTTTTTTTTTGTTTGTTGCGGACGTGATTGCGTTGTGCCTGTTTACAGCAGAGCTGCGTTATTGGATCGACACATCCGACTTCTGCAGGCATTTAGTTGACCTTGTGACCGGGTTAACCTTCCAGGAGGTTTCTTAGGACGTTTGATTCTCACTGTTGTGTTTTCCCCAACCCCAGCTGGCCCATTTAGAACAGCCAAAGACATCCTGGCAATCCCCGCCATTCAAGGAGGCTTCCATAATTGCAGAGTCGACACATCGCGCTCTGGTACTGAGCTCACCCAAGGAATCGTCACATCCTGCACATGGCTGCTTAGCCTCCCTTCTGTATATTGGGTCTTCCAGTCACCATAGGCTGTTCCTCCGGAAACCAGAGAAATGCAATCTGCAGATGCACACACAGTGAGCTTTCGAATCGGGCTTTCCATGTAATAGATTTGCTATCCAAGCAATATTCCATTTCGTGCCATTAGGACACTTTTTCCACCTTTAATGACGCCCACACTGAGCTTTCGATTTAGACGTTCCACTTAATGGATTTGCTAGCTAAGCAATATTCCTTTTCATGCCTCTGACGCTTTTGCTACTGACAAACCTGTGGTATGAAGTGTGGCAATCAAAGTACTTCTTCGTGCACCTCTAGATGTCAACCTGAATGTAGTTAAATTAAACTGTGGGCAACTTGAGCTTGTTGATATCTCCATAGAGCTTGTCCTTAAATGAAGCAGGCGTGGGCCAAAATAGCTTTCTCTGTTCTGCATATATTGGGCACTCCTGCAGCAAATGTTGTCATTTTACCAGTTCCACAATTACATTGATCAGTAGGGGAGACTGGGGAGAAATGGACCAGCAATTTTGTAGTTTTCAATTTTTGCTCATCACCGGAACAGATTTTATCGAAACATAACAAAACCATGACTAAAATGTTGTACATTCATTTATTTTAAAAGGGGAAAACATTTAGCAATCTATTTCTATATGTTTCTTTACAAAATGCATTTCAAAAATGTATATGATCATGGGGAGAAATTGACCACCATTGGGGTGAAATGGACCAGCACGTGGGGAGCAATGGACCATAGTGGGGAGAAATTGACCTTTTTTAAAAAGAAGCAGCAACAACTCATCCATATTGCTATAAGAAATAAATAATCATTAAAAGGATATTTGCAGTTTTTTTTAAATTATTTTAAGCGACAGTAAAAAAGTTTAATATGATATATTAATCTAATATAAAGTTTTATCGAACATTTATGCCTGCAAGACTTTCTTTGAAGACATAGCCATCTTTGGTCCTAGAAGTGGTTCCAGTGATTGTAGATCTAGTAAGCTGTGCTTTACTACATGTAATTGAGACACTGGCGACATCTTCTACCTTCATCATCATCATCAAGTGCCGTGCCGGCTGGCGTAGGCGTTCATGGCTCTCCATAGATCTCGGTCTTTGGTTTTCTGGATCAACTCTGGTGCTGATATTCCTCCATGCCACCGTCTCAATCCATCCAGCATCACTTCTCTTGGTCTACCTCTGCCTCTCTTCCCCTCGATCTTTCCAGTTGTTACGATGTTCTCCAATGCCTCTCTTCTCATCACGTGACCGAAGAAAGATGTTTGTCTCTGTCTTATTGTTGTATATAATGTTCTAGTTTCATTAGCCTGTTTCAGGCAGTCGTCGTTAGTTACTCTGGCAGTCCAAGGAATTCGCAACATTCGTCTCAGGAACCACATCTCTGTTGCTTCTAATTTCTTCTTAATTTGTTCATTTACGTTCCAAGATTCACTGCCATATAGCAAAACTGGTTCTACATAGCATTTCAGCACTCGCTTTCTTACATTCAGTGATAGTGACTTATTGCATAAGATACTCTTCATTTTCTGAAATGCGGCTTTTGCCTGCCCTATTCTGCTCCTAATCTCTGTTGTACATCTTCCATCTGATGTTATAAATGCCCCTAGGTATCTAAAATTATCAACTTGCTTAAGGATTTTCCCTTCTATTTCTATGTCACATTTTGGTGTCACCATTTTCTTTGATATTACCATTGTTACTGTTTTCTTGATATTCAAGGAGAGTCCTTTCCTTGCACTCTCTGTTACTACAACGTCTAATAATTGTTGTAGGTCTGTTGAATTATCCGCCACCAATACTGTGTCATCTGCATAGCGTATATTATTTATATTATAACCCCCAACTAGTATTCCTGGCATCTCTTTGATCTCTCTCATTATTACTTCGCTATACAGGGAGAAAAGATCTGGTGACAAGACACACCCTTGTCGTACTCCTAGCTTTATCCGTTCGTATCTACCCTCTTTATTTCCCATTTTAATTGCTGCTACTTGGTTCCAGTAAACATTCTTTATTATTCTTAAATCTTTTCCATCAACGTTGATATCTTCCAACATTTTAATCAGTTCATCATGTTTTACTTTATCAAATGCCTTAGTATAATCTATGAAGCACAAATATATGTCTCTCTGTTTCTCTATTGACCTTTCTATTAGTGTCCGTAATGTATAAATTGCATTGTTTGTGCCCTTTCCTTCCACAAATCCATACTGTTCTGCACTAATTTCCATTTTTATTTTCTTTTTGATTCTTCTCATTATGATTCTGAGTAGAAGCTTAGTGATATGGTTTATAAGGTTAATTGTACGAAAATCTTCACAATCAATTGCTCCTGGTCTTTTTGGTATAGCTATAAATACAGATTTCAGCATATCACTGGGTAAATATCCACTGCTGTAAATATCATTCAACATTTTGGTTAATATATCTACTCCAAATTCTCCCAATACTTCTAATTCTTCTATTGTGATTTCATCTGGCCCAGCTGTTTTTCCTTTCTTCATACGTTTCATAGCGTCAGCGACTTCTTCTTTCAGAATAGGTGGACCTTCTAAGTTACTATCTTCTGTTAATTCTCCCCTTTCTCCTTCATATAATTCTCTTATATACTCATTCCACCTCTTCATTATAGCATCTTCCTCTAATATTATCTTTCCTGTTTTTGATTTCAAACACCCTGTATTTATTCTTATTTTTCTTCCTGTAAGCTCACTGATTTTTCTGTGCATATTTTTTGTATCTTTAATGGAATTTAATTCAATTTTTTTGCATTGCTCGTTTAACCAACTTTCTTTAGCCTTCCCACATTTATCTTTTATTTTTTTATTTATCTTAGCGTATTCTTGTTTGTCATTTTTACTCTTCTACCTTAGGCTTAACAAATTTACCAGCAACCTTCTCACTCTTGCGCAAGAACTCTACCTCAACATCACCATCATCATCAATGTCTCCCATTACAATTCCTACATAGTAAACACAAGTCTTCTTTGTTCCATATTCACATAGCACACACTGGCCTTCAAAAATCTCACGCACACCAGTCAAGCTAACCGTACACTCCTCATTTTCACCAAATGAAACATCAGAATCTGTGTCATCACAAAACGAAATGTCAGTTTCTGGATCTGAATCAACATCAAGTTCTTTCAGCAGCTGTCTCTTTGCCTTTTTGGGTGGAACTTTTGCTGCCTTTTCTTTCATCACCGCTCTTTCCCTAATTCGATCCATTTCTGGCGTAGAAGTAGCCAGCATAGTTTTTCCTCTTTTCCTCATATTATTTGAATCTTTTATCGGACCAGCTTTTGGTAGTCCTCTGAAAACATGAGTCGAAGTAAAGGAAGAAGTAGCTTTATGTTGAAGACTCCCTGATATTTCCTGCAAGTCATCTACAAGGTTCTCAACATTACACTCTTTCTGATTTTCATGAAATTCTTGTGCAGTTTGATCTGTGCTGGTACCACAATGTGGAGATGCTGATCCTGTCTGTTCATTGCTTTCTAAAGTGGCATTTTCACTGTCCTTGCTGGTGGGCCTGTTCGTTATTTCTGAAGGCATAAAATCATCTTCTGTAAAAACATCTTCGTTAAAGGGCCAAATACCTGACACTGCAAAGCCTGATTGAATGTTAATGGGAGTTGCCGCTTTAAGAAAAGCGTGGCCTCCTAGATTTGCAACTTGATAGATTGTCAGTGGTGTCACAACATTTTTCATCATCCATGAATCACACGCATTGTTGTAGACCGACTTCATGGCTCCAAAAACTGAACGGTCCAAGGGCTGAGTTTTAGATGAGGTGTGTGGTGGCAACGTGATCACATGAATGTTGTTTTTCTTGCACAGTTCAAGTGATTCAAATGAAATGTGGGAATCGTGATTGTCCAAGATCAAAATCAAAGGGAAGTCTTGGGAAGGTCTTGAATGCTTAATGAAGTGATTTATAACTTTGACGAAATTATCACGGGTCATCCAACCTGATTCATTCACAAGGCCAAGGGAACCTTCAGGTGCTCCAGCAAGCATAAAATTCTTAAAACATTTTCTGGGAAACACAAAAACTGGAGGGATAATGTGACCCGCAGCTGACACAATGCAACAGATTGTGACCAGTTCTCCTCTTTCTCTGGATGTCACCTGGCCTATTTGCTTCACTCCTCGTGGGGCAATTACTTTTGGCACTTTCTGTACAGTGGTCAGACCTGACTCATCCAAATTGTAGATTTGAGCTCCACTCACATTTAGTTTTGTAATGGTTTCTTTCACAATGTTGAAGAAGGTGCAAATATTATGTTTGTTGAAAGCTGTAGCTCTAGCCAGAGATGTTGCCTCAGGTTGCCTTATGGTCAGCTCGGGATTCCGTCGCAAAAATCCACAAAGCCAGTCATTCCCTGCCATCATTTGCTCATCCCAGGTTAAAGGATGTGCAATGTTATTGACTTTCGCCATCTCGTACGCCAAAATACGAACGTTTTTAGTTGTTGAGTCCATGGAACATTCTTGCACAATCTTTCAAGTAACTAGCAAAATCAGCTTCTTGCTTAGCTGTGAAAACAAGGCTATGCCTATAATTTGGTATGAGTCTAGTAGGCAGACCATTTCCTTCTCTGTCTTTTGTAAGATTGTTATTGAGGGTAGAGCGAGCAATGCCGTAGGCTATCTCCTGTCTTTAGTTTATTGAACAAGTGGTATTTCAGCCTGTTATGTCCTGTGCGAAGTCTGAAGATTGCCACTTGTTCACTTCGGTCGAGTTTGTAATATGCATCATCCTTCTGGTGGCCTGGATGCTCTGATTCCCATTTGGTTCTTCTTCTTCTTCTGCGATCATCCGGAGTTTTTTTTCGGATGTGATTGCGTTGTGCCTGTTTACAGCAGAGCTGCGTTCTTGCGCCGTTAGGCCGACACATCCGACTTCTGCGGGCATTTGTTGACCGGGTTAACCTTCCCGGGGGTTTCTTAGGACGTTTGACTCTCACTGTTGTGGTGTTATCCCCCATCCCAGCTGGCCCATATAGAACAGCCAAAGATCCTGGTCAGCCCTCAAGGGAAGGCAGGGGCAGACCATGGGCATTCCCCGCCATCCAAGGAGGCTTCCATACTTGCAGAGCCGATACATAGCGCTCTGGTACTGGGCTCACCCAAGGAATCGTCACGTCCTGCACATGGCTGCTTAGCCTCACTTCCGTATATTGGGCCTTCCGTTCACCATAGGCTGTTCTTCCGGAAACCAGAAGTATGCAGTCTGCAGATGACATCCACACAGTGAGCTTTCGATTCGGACTTTCCATGTAATGGATTTGCTATCCAAGCAATATTCCATTTCGTGCCACTAGGACACTTTTCCACCTTTTATGAAGCCCACACAGTGGGCTTTTGATTCAGACTTTCCACGTAATGGATTTGCTATCCAAGCAATATTCCATTTCATGCCACTAGGACACTTTTCCACCTTTTATGAAGCCCACACAATGGGCTTTTGATTCGGACTTTCCACGTAATGGATTTGCTATCCAAGCAATATTCCATTTCATGCCACTAGGACACTTTTCCACCTTTTATGAAGCCCACACAATGGGCTTTTGATTCGGACTTTCCACGTAATGGATTTGCTATCCAAGCAATATTCCATTTCGTGCCATTAGGACACTTTTCCACCTTTTATGAAGCCCACACAGCGAGCTTTCGATTTGGACTTTCCACATAATGGATTTGCTATCCAAGCAATATTCCATTTCATGCCTCTGGGTCTTCATGCACCTTTAAATGTCAACCTGTATGTATTTAAAGTAAGCTGCGGTCAACTTGAGCTTGTTGATATCTCCATAGAGCTTGTCCTCAAATGAAGCAGGTGTGGGCCAAAATATCTTTCTCTGTTCTGCATACGTTGGGCAATCCTGCAGCAAATGTTTTGCTGTCATTTTTCCAGTTCTACAATTACATTCATCAGTATCTCCTATCTTTAGTTTATTGAACAAGTGGTATTTCAGCCTGTTATGTCCTGTGCGGAGTCTGAAGATTGCTACTTGTTCTCTTCGGTCGAGTTTGTAATATGCATCATCCTTCTGATGGCCTGGATGCTCTGATTCCCATTTGGTTCTATAAGTGCTTTTTATAAACCTCTTTACCTCATTATAGGTTATGTCTGTCAGGCTGTGGTAATCGTCCACCCTCTTTTGCTAGTCTGTCAGCTTCTTCATTTCCAGGTATACTGCAATATGATGGGATCCACTGTATTACAACCTTTTTTTTTATTTCTGACATAGTACACGGAGTGCTGCTCTTAGGTCTGCTAGTTCTGTGCTGTTTTTGCTCTTCAGTATTGAGACAACTGACATTGCATCTGTGCACACTACTTCCAGTAGTGCTGGACTGAATTTTGCGTGTGGATTAGCTTTCCCTGTTGGCTGCTTTCTTATTTTCTAGACAATTTTACATTGAGTAGTTAAGAGAAGCCGCTCTCCCTGGCGAAGGTGTTAAGGACGCTGTTTATACCCACGTACGAAACACAGCTGCGTGAGATTCGGCAGTGGATCGAGTCGCTTTTGTTTCTTACCAATAGGTATGTGAGTCGGTAATTCAGAAAGCAATGGCAAACTACTGAACGTAAAACTTGTCAAGACATCAACAGCAGCTGAAAAATGATGGTGTTAACTGCAATGTCCTGTAAATAAGATATGCAGCAAACAAACAAAAAATTTAAGGAAAGACAAATATTAACAGAGCTTACAAAGGTTCAAGTATATAAAGCCTGTGTTGTTAGCGCACTACTCTATGGGTCTGAAGCCTGGACTTTGTACTCACGACAGGAAAGAAAGTTAAATTCCTTCCATGAGATGTCTGAGACGTATCCTGGGCATATCGTAGAAAGACCACATAACAAACAATCACGTACTTGAAAGAGCGGATATTACCACAGTTCACTCCCTCCTCAAGCAGAGACGCCTCCGGTGGCTGGGTTATTATCTCGAATTGAGATGAACGTATTCCCAAAGATCTTCCTATACGGAGAACTAGCCACAGGGAAGAGGCCAACCGGAAGACCCCCAAATGCGATAGATATATGGGGATGTGTGTAAACAAAATATGAAAACCCTTGGCATAGATCCAGACACGTGGGAAAGAGTTGCAGCAGACAGATGTTCCTGGAGAAGAGGTGCGAAACGGATTAGTGCTCTTCACGCGCAATCTGATCCAGCAAACTGGATAGGCGGCCCACACTTACTGCGGGACCAGCCTCATCTTACATATGCCGAAACTGTGACAAAGACTGTCACTCTCGCATTGGACTATACAATCACCAGCGGCACAACACTAGTCCTTCAGGGCTGAAAGAGGCCTAGGTACTTCGATATCAGGAATGACTGGAAGTACACGAGACAGAGGACAGATATGATCATCAACGCCACACGGCATGGACTATTCAACTAAGAAGAAGAAGCTTTCTGAACGAGAATTTTCTTTACTTCTTTCCTTTCCTTCTGTGAGCGCCAAACAATACTACGTGTGGCCTCAATTGGTTCCCAAATTGATCTGAACGAGAATTTAACGTTTAAGTCCTATTGTCCGGTGTGTGAAGCGGACCCATTACGCCATGTCTGAAGAGAAGATGTAACCACGTTAAACCTCCCATCCACGCTATCACCTTGACATTTATAAATGACATATATAACATGTTCACTTGTTAAACCAACAGACCACTCCCATTCTATTCAGCCCGCCTGGGACAACATGGCGGAAGTGCGGCCATTAGGTCGCCATGGTAAATAGGACGCATTTGTTGACAAGATTGGCTAGTTGCAAAACGTCGCTGTATTTTGTTTTATTTTCAAAGTTATCATTTCGCGGTTTATATTTGTTATATTGGGTAACTTTATTTGAATTTTCGCATCTCTATTTGCAAATCCTGGTGAAGTGGTATATATTTGAAATATAATATGAATTATAATGTCTGTGCCCCGCTGTGTCTTGAGCTGTAAATCTGTGTTTACTTTAACTCATGGAACGCCGCATCCAGGAAACCAGATATTTGAAATATTAATCAGTGTAATCACTACTATAACTCTGTGGATAAGACATCATTGTGCAGAAGATCAGATGCTTGTAAGTTGTTATATTCATAAATATTTACTATAATTTGCCTTTAAAAATTGAATCAACGTGAATAATTAAAGTTTAGTTAGCGAATGCGAATGCATGCAAACGTTCTCACATAATTAATGATTAATTTAATGAAACATGAATAAAATTTGGTGGAACTGTGCTAAAGCTGCGGAAATGCAAACATTATAATATAAAATAAGATAAAGTAATGCAGCTTTACAGAACAGAATTACGAAACATGCAGGACGTTGCGGCGACTAGCCTTCATCACTAAACAAATACATGCATGAAACACAAAATAAATATATAATCGCGGAGAAGACCCTCTGGTGACTACATTAAGGCATAAAGACGGGATGAGGAGAATAAAAAGATGGAAAAAATGAGAGCAATGAAGAGAAAAATGAAAATTCGAAAAAAAATGTTCCTACTTATCTCAGGCTGTACTACTAACTCGGATGTCACCATGGCTGGCAAGAATGAGACAGCGAGGAGTGACGAGGGGATCTGGCCGACGCCCAATGCTCAGAGGAAAGGCGAGACGGACTTATAATCAGATTGCTACTGGTACTATTAGTGTTGGAACTCTTCGCTGGCTACTGAGGATGGGGACAGAGCACTTATGGGAATGCTCCGAATGCTGTGATGTCGATTCCTAAATCAATCAATCCTCTTTTATACAACCATGGGAGTATGTAGGTCATGGGGACCGGGGTAGGGGATGATACTGGGGTAGTGAATATGAATTATGCGTGTAGCCAGACAACAAGTAATTAAATAAAAACATGTTAATGTCTCAAATATTTCTGAGGTAAGTTAGTTAGTCAGTCAACAGACCAGCCTCATTGCACATTGAAATATATAAGTCTGTTGTTTGTCCCTCAATAATGATGATGACCATTCATTTCATCCAGTGGGGTTGAAAGTATGGAGTCGTGAGTTCTAAGATGGCTAGTAAAGCCTATTTTGGCTCGAAATGTCCTTTGACAATTTGGGCAAAGAATGCTTGATGTTCCAGGAGGATCTCGTGCAGTGATTTTTCTGTCCAGCCTTTTTTTCACAGCTCTTGCAGTCCTGTTTGCTTCACAAGTGACTACACCCTTGCGTAATGATGTACGCCACGAATTTCTGTTTATGGCAGTAGTCTCCCAAGTGTCCTGATGAATTCCAAAAGCATTTAGTGAGATCTTCAAGTATCTTTATAGCGTTTCCTCTGACCGCCTTGGGAACATTTACCACAACGCAATACTTCATTTTTCAAATTTGTTCTTCATACAAAGTGTAGTGAGACTTTACAAACACCCAGTATCTTTATATGTTTCCCCATCATGTTCTACATCACTGCCTACATAGGTGTATGCTTCCATCTCTTGAATTGAGGTTTCACCAAGGGAGACCAGATGATCATATCTTGATTTATTCTCATTATCTGTCTTTCATCTATTAATTTGTAAACCTATTTGTTGTCGCCTGCTATCCATTATATTTAGTTTATCATGCATTTGAATTTATTTTTTTTTGGAATGTTATTTCTACAATCTTTATAATTGTTAGCAACATCTTTGTGAATATTTTCATACTGATTATTTTTTATTCCTTTCAGTAACTCAGAATAATTCAACTCTTGACAAAACAATCATCTCATCCAGTGAGGAGACGGGCAGCACATCCACTAAGAAGGAAGACAGCACATCCACTGAGAAGGCAGACAGCACATCCGTTGAGAAGACAGACAGCACATCCAGTGTGAAGGCAGAGAGCATATGTACTCATCTACAGCAAAGTCCAAGGCCAGCCCAGATGCTTCATATCAAACCCTGCACAACATGCCCTTTAGCCAGCCTCGACCTCCAAGCTCATCTGGGCCTCCTGGACGTCCAGCTAGTGCTTCATTCAGAGCCCCATCCTCCAGGAGACAGCATCATCAACAGGAAGCACCAGGCGTCTATTCTCAAGGTATTCTATATATGGAGTTAATGCTGTCATCTTCTTGCACATTTCTCCTCCACTCTTCCCCCCAACACATCTCTTGATGTTATAGACAAACATGTAACACTGTCTTCTCCTCCACTCCCCCCCCCCCCCCACACATCTCTTGATGTTATAGATAAACATGTAACATTGTCTTCTCCTCCACCCTTCCCCCAACACATCTCTTGATGTTATAGACAAACATGTAACATTGTCTTCTCCTCCACTCTCCCCCTCCTCCCCCCAACACATCTCTTGATGTTTAGAAAAACATGTAACTTCATCTTCTATCTTGATGTTGTAGACAAACATGTAACATTGTCTCCTCCTCCACTCTTCTTTCTGCCCCCCCCCCCCCCTCCCGATGTTGTAGAAAAATATGTAACATTGTTTTCTGCTCTCTCTCTCCATTATAGTTAGTAGGTCAGCATGGCCGAATAGATAAGAACGCATGTTCTTAAACATCCGGTGTGCTGAATTCGAGGTAAGGTGTTCAACCCCTACACCGGACAGCTGGACTAAAATGTTGACCTCTCGTCCTTGACTTGAGGATGTTAATTACAAGTACCTCTGAAGTCAGAGTGGGTTCTCCTGATGGCGAGGGACACTGTCAAGACGGCGTTTGCCTGCAAAGCGTTGTGGAACGTAATGAGCACGGCAAGGCACGTAGAGCACCCTGGTCATCCACTGCACCTCCAGTCGTCTTGACTTGTCCTGCCACTGGACTCAGGCGAGAGAGTGAGGTCGACGAATTGTGCAACTCTTCCTCACTTTAATCCAACTCATTGAGCAAGTCATTCTTCATCCAACGTTATATATCACCTTCAAGTCCTGTGGTGATGGGCGAGCGGCGAAGCGACAGGCGTAGCACTGTGTCACAAGCTGCCACAATTGATGATGAAGTGAATGCAAGAATCTCCAAGGCCAGCGTGGCCTTTGGTAGACTGTACAGGAATGTATGGGAAAGAAATGGAATAAGCCTGCAAACAAAGCTGAAAGTCTACAAAGCAGTTGTATTATCCACACTGCTATATGCTTGTGAAACCTGGACTGTTTATCAGCGACACGCTAGGAAATTAAACCACTTCCACACAGTCTGCCTTAGGAAGTTACTGAAGATTAAATGGCAAGACAAGATCTCAAACACTGAAGTCCTAGAAAGAGATTCCATGCCCAGTATCCACACTCTACTAATGAAGAATCAGATTCGCTGGGCTGGTCACTTGACTTGCATGCCAGATCACAGGCTCCCTAAACGAATTTTTTATGGCGAGTTGCGTTGTGGTAAACACTCCCAAGGCGGCCAGAGGAAACGCTTTAAAGACACTCTGAAAATCTCACTGAATGCTTTTGGAATTCATCATGACACCTAGGAGACTGCAGCCAGAGACCGAAATTCGTGGCGTGCATCATTACGCAAGGGTGCAGTCACTTGAGGCAACCAGGACTGCAATAGCTGTGAAGAAAAGACAGAACAGAAAAACCACTGCAGAAAATCCTCCTCCAGAAACGTCAAGCATTCTTTGTCTACATTGTCAAAGAACATTTCGAGCCAAAATAGGCCTTATCAGCCATCTTAGAACTCACGGCCCCATACTTTCAACCCCACTGGATGAAATGAATGGTCATCATCATTCTTGATGGACAAACAACAACAATAATAGGTAAAAGCTAATCCACATGCAAAATTAAGTCCAGCACTACTAGAAGTAATGTGTATGGACTACGCTTGAGTTTAAAGCGAGCCCACACACACACACATAAAAACAATAGTTAAAATATCAGTACAGTAATTACTATGAAACTCCGTTTAATTTGATATGTAATACATGTCTGCTACCATATTAACTTGTGACACTCTTACTGCCCAATTGTTTGCTTTCTATTGTTATTTGGTCGAAACATACTTTTTGTTTGGCTCTGAATCTGGTAAATAATGTTTCCACATTTTCTTCTAAAGAGCTGCCAGACAAACCAGCCACACGCCCACCTTCTTCGTTCTCAAAGTACCGGCCATTGCCTGCTATTGGAACTCCCATTCCAGGGGACGAGATGAACACCACCAAAAGTTCGCACATACAACCAAAACTGCAGCACAATCCTCAACTGAATAGCAGGCGTCATGAAACACCGCAATCAAGCCAAAAATCAAACAGAGTTATGGCACCTAGAACTTCCACAGAGTTACCCAACTTGCCTGTGATGTCAAACTTGTCTGTCACAACTAAAACCAGCTGTAAATTGCAAAAAACGCCAGACATAAACACAAGCATTGAATACGTTGAACGATTAGATCTATCTCAACTGGATAAATCTGAAGGAACATGGAAACGAAGAACTTCACACTCTGATTCTTCTAACCAAAAATCTAAGACATCTATTTACCGCTCTCAGAAAGATACTAGCGACCTATATGATGGTGATGATGACGATTCTGATTCCACGCAGTCTCCAGTTTCTGGATATGACAGTGGTATAGTTATCCACAATCCAGGAACATCCACATCCATGAAACCGGTGGTCATACCCAGTCCAGAGAACCCACCTTCAAGAGAGGTCCTGCTTGCGATCAAACTGCCCACAGACGGAACCAGGCATCAGAAATATTTCAGAAGCAGCGACACTCTGCAGGCAATCGTACAATATGCTGAACAGAAAGCAGGTCGGAGTCTCCATGGCTACGTTTTAGTTGTCGCAAGTGCTCCAAAGACCGTTTTTGTTGACCTTGAAGATACTATTGAAAATGCTGGATTGGAAGATAAAACTGTTTTTCATTTAGAGGAATACGAATGGGAAGATTAAAATATTTGTATTTCTTTTAGAAAATGGTGATGTATTGCATTCTGTTTTGGATTTATGTTTCCGCTCCTTTCTCTTTGATATGTGTTCAACCATGCTGAATAAAGACGTGACAACCAGTGCTGTGGGCAGATTTTTTAAAGCACCTTTGAGCTTCCAAAAAGTTTAAAATATTTGTATTCTAATTTTTAATTCATTGTTATCTAGAGAGATTAAAAGTAAGTTGGTTGCATTTCCTTTACAGGACGTTGCAGTCAACACCAGCATTTTTTGCTGTTGTGATTTCTTAGCAAGTTTACGTTCAGTAGTTTGCCATTGCTTTCTGAGCGACCGGTACTCATACCATTTTGTAAAAACCCAACGCAACATGGTCTGCTGCCAAATCGCCCACAGCTGTTTCGAACATGGTTATGTGGGATCACAAACTTCGTAACCTCTTCCCCACAGAGCCCGCACAGAGAGATTAACAACGCATTAAAAATTAGAATTGTCAAATGTTATAATATTCAACACTGTAGTATGGCACGGAAGCCTGGACATTGAAGAAACAACTAGAAAGTCGAATAGCGGCCCTGGAGATGTGGATATACAGAAGAATATGTTGTATTTCATGGGGGGAAAAAGTCAAATACAGAGGTTCTAGAAAAACTTGGAATGAAAAGAGAGTTGATGAAAGAAATGAAATATTTTGGCCATGTTAAAAGACATAACACTCTAATAAAAACCGTAGTGGAGGGCAAGGTTGAAAGCAAGAGGTAGACAATGATACAAGTTAGTTAGTCGCGGTTCCAACTTCACGGCAACGGGTCGTCCCCATTATGCTCCGTTCCTGTGCCAGTGAATATCACACAAAATGCTCCTCAATTGCCCTATGTGAAAAGTGGAATAGACAGGAGACTCGACAATCCAACAGCCGCACAGGTACACTGTGCATTATGCTGCCGTCAGAATGCCAGCACAAAAGTCCTCCAAGGATAATACAACTAATCGTCAATGGAAGCGGCAGTCACTAGAAAACCAACAGCCACACATTACTGCATTAAAAGTCAAGAGGATAGACTTCATTGCCCCGGGATTTATCCAATATGGCTCGGTCCCCTTCAGCTGGGCGGCCCGCTGAAAGCATCGCACAAAGCACAAACACCGTAGCTCCAGCGATGACCCCTATTAGTCTCCGAGAAAAATGCACTTGTGGTGCACCGAAAAGGCAATCCAGTCAATTCCAAGCGACAAACTGAATGCCATCAGTCCAAACATGCAGTTCACGCTACAACAACCGGGGACAGATGTAAATACATTCCAAACGAAATTCACAGCTCACAGTGTTGCACCACACACTCAACTCAGTAGCAGGGCGACGGAACCATGCACTACCAGTCCAACATGCGGAAAATACGACTGCAAACCGTAGCCAGAAGCATAAACACTCCAGAGGCTTAACAGTTCAAATGCCTATCCGCCATGCTGGGGAAGATAACATCAAGAGATGGACGAACAGCAATCTGACAGAATGTAGTCAGGGCAAGAGAGGAGACAGACAGACTGTTGGAGATCCACTGCAGCCAACCTGCATTGTGGTGATGGTACCTGATTGACTGAGCTTCCAAATCAAACAGAACAAAAATAAATTTACTGATACAATCCCATTACTAACAAGCCATAAGGAACTACACAAAAATTATTAATAGATACAGTGGATGTAGAAAGTGAGTAGATGGTTCTCAGCTTGAATAATATGAGAGGGCTTCAAATGAAAACCTTTAATGTTTTTTTTTATTGGGGGTGAATATATTCTGAAAATAAAAAGTACAGAACAAATGTATCATTTTTCGATGTAGTCACCACTGCATTCAATGCAAGTCCTCCAGCGCTGATAAAGTGCTTTTATTTCTGTAGACATATCAACCCTGGGGTCACTACTCTGTGTTCCTGACTCAGTCTGTCACACGAGTCACACCGTTTTGAAACTTCCTACTCCTCTCATACACTTGCTGGACTGACAGGCATGTATCACCATACTGGACCTTCATTCACCGATGAACTTCTATAGGTTTTACCCCTGATCAAATAACAAATAACAGATCGCTGCTCCTCTTTGGTGTGTGTCAAAAGTGGGGCGGCCATTTTTGTGGTAGTCTGCACCATGATGTCACATGCTTAGCCCTACTGACAGCCTTAACAACAATATTGACAGGTTACAAGACAACAGCATGGTTATTGTCATTTCTATCATACTTTTAAAGTTTTTATTTGAAGCCCCCTCGTACTCATTGATCAGATTATCTTCACTTCATATCGAACCATTCAGTTCACATGTGCTCAGTTCCTCTCTTCACTCATCATTATGTTTTTCACCATGCAGGGGCCCCTGAGACCAGTTTTTTGTTGTTGGTTGGAGTGCTATTCTTATATGACCCCCTGCATACTGCTCTTATCTGAGTTCACCCCCTCTTGATTTGTTCTTGAAGTCTGGGCAAAATTGCAGATTCACAGTTATCACTTGATTTGTTTCATCATCTTGGCTATCTGAGGACATTCACTGTGTCAGCCCATTATATTGCTCGTTTGCATTCCACAGTAACCCGGCTCACATGCCTATTAGTTTGTTCATTTCCTCTTAAACCCACGTGAAATGGCTCAAAAATGAACACAGTAGTAGCAATGGTTCTATATTCATAGCAACTGGTCACTCCATAACTTGCTCCATTCCTGTGCCAGTGAACGCCACACGAGATACTCCTCATTGTCCCATGTGAACTAGTGAAGGAAACAGTACCTTCAACAAGACCAAATTGCCAACTTAACGACAACAATGCCATCCTTCAAGTGGACATGTAATCCATTCTCGAAATGAAGATTTTTGTCAGCCTTGACTCAGAAATTCCATCCTGTCTTCGAACCCATCTTCCCAATGACACTCAGTAAAGATACAGTGTAAATAAAACATTTCCAACACAAACACAACACCGACTGCAACACTTGACAGTGAAATATATTTAATACAAGAAAACCAGAGAAGGTAGTAAGTAATGATGTGATAAAAATGTGAAAAACAACTTTGCAGTGAAAGTCAAACACTGTAATGGCAACTACTCTCAGAGCATCTAATCAACTTGTAACAATGGTTAACAATCATGACAAACTGGCAACTATACTCCTCACAACATGTAGTCCAATCTGGCAATATCTAAACAACACAAAAATCAGGTGACTATTCTCACAACAACTACAACCCACAACATGACAACAATTATCAGATTCAACATTCTCATAAACTATGTACAAAAACTAAAGAGGTAAAAATCTGATTTAATAAACATACAACCAAAAACATGTCATTGTCCTGAATATACCAACAAGCCAGGACAAAACAAAAACATACAACCAGAAATGGAATTTGTGACCAGATTTCTTCACAAATGTTGGTTTGAATGATTTTGATGGCAAAATATTTTGATGAAATAGCTTAATGTATTTTACCGATGACACATGAGTGTGATAACTTACTGGATGTTACTGGTGAAACATGAATGTTAACTATGAGGTGGTTTAATGGATTGTGCTGGTGAAACATGAGATGGTTTAATGGATTGTAACTGGTGAAACATGAATGTTAACTGTAAGATAGATTACTGGATTGTATTAGTGAAATGAATGTTAACTATGAGATGGTTTAACTTATTGTAGTGGTAATGAATGTTAACTATAAAATGGTTTAATGGATTGTACTGGTGAAACATGAATGTTATCTATGAGATAGTTCAATGGATTGTTACTGGTGAAACATGAGTGATAATGACGAGAAAACTTCATGAATTTAGCGGCCAGATAAAATTATATCGGCGAGGTATCTTTATGGGCTTTAGACTTGACATGTTTTATCATACAAACTTGCATCAAACACTTTCACAACTAAAGTACAAACATGCCATCACAAAGGAATCACTTCCGTTACCCGCAGCAAAATGAACACCAACAACAAAAGATTCACAATTCAATGTCCAACAACTGTGACATCTGTTTCTTGTCTGCTGTAGTTCTAGCAGTGTCTACACAGGACGGTCATGTATGCAGCAGTATCTGACATCTCACTGAGACTGAAATATCATCATCATGTGCCATGCCGGTAAGCGGTCATGTTTTGCCATCTCACTCGATAACCAGAATCGTGGATCAGCTCAGTGTTCTTGTCTCGACCTTACGTGGCCAAGTCATCCAGGTATTTACTTCTCTGCCCTCACCTTGTTCTCTTCTCCTTGATCTTGCCAGTTGTCACCAAGTTTTCCAATTTATTTCTTCCCATAATGTGACCATGTAATTGTGACTGTTTACGTCTAATTTCTCTAATCAGTTTATGGTTTTCATTTGTTTCTTGTAGGACTTGGTCATTGGTTTTTTTTTATTGTCTGTCCATGGTATTCTTTGCATTCTCCTCAGAAACCACATTTCCACAGCCAACAGATGTTTTTCAGCTTAGCTCCTCATTGTCTGCGCTTCACATCTATACAAAAGCACAGGTTCTATGTAGCACCTCAATACTTGTTCTCGTTGCAAATGAAATCTTTTTATTGGTCAGTATGTTTTTCATCTTGCAAAAGGCTGCCTTCGCCATGGTGATTCTTGTTCTAATCTCTTCAAAGCATCTCCCATAAGATGTTATGACTGTTCCGAGATAACTGTACCGATTCACTTTTCAAGAATATTCCTATTTACTTGTATATTACATTGTGATATTTCCTCCTAGTTGTTCACTGTGTGCAAGAACCACATCTACTAAATGTTGCAGATCCTGCTCATTGTCTAGCGTACAGGGTAATGATAACGCTAATGCCAATGGTTCATTCCCCACACTGGCCACCAGCACTTCGTCATTCAATTCACAGTGGAATTTTCTCGGAGACTCCTGTCATGCTTTCAGCAGGCCGATACGAGGAAAGAGACAGAGCCATATGGTAACCTCTTGCCTTTAAACCACTTGTAAACAGGATGATGATAGGTGTACATGTGTTGCGTAGATATTACACATAGCCAGAATGACGACAACAAGCCATCCTTCACTGGAATATGCAGTTCGTTGTTGAAAAAGACAGCAGTCTGCACACGCATTATTGCTAAGGCAGCTGCCAGAGTTCTGGCAACTAGCCGTCCACCATTTTCTGAATCTGCACTTTACAAACAGTGGCTGATTGGGAGTTTAGATCTATATTCCCTTTCTAATGTGAATCCACACTGAATTGGTAGGGGGAGGCTTGCATAGTCCAATGACACAAAGAGCTATTCTAACAACAGTGTAGCTACTGGTAGGGTCTCCCCTGTTGGAAAGGTCACAGGCTAGGGACCAAACGAAGTAAGACACAACCCTGCTACCTTGTAGATAGACTGGGGGCAGTCAAAGGCTAGAGACCAGACTAAGAGAGGCACAAACCTGCTGCCTTGTAGATAGACTGGGGGCAGTCAAAGGCTAGAGACCAGACTAAGAGAGACACAACCCTGCTACCTTGTAGATAGACCGGGGGCAGTCAAAGGCTAGAGACCAGACTAAGAGAGGCACAAACCTGCTGCCTTGTAGGTAGACTGGGGGAAGTCAAAGGCTAGAGACCAGACTAAGAGAGGCACAAACCTGCTGCCTTGTAGGTAGACTGGGGACAGTCAAAGGCTAGGGACCAGATGAAAACTCAAACCTGCTGCCTTGTAGGTAGACTGGGGACAGTCAAAGGCTAGGGACCAGATGAAAACTCAAACCTGCTGCCTTGTAGGTAGACTGGGGACAGTCAAAGGCTAGGGACCAGATGAAAACTCAAACCTGCTGCTTTGTAGGTAGACTGGGGACAGTCAAAGGCTAGGGACCAGATGAAAACTCAAACCTGCTGCCTTGTAGGTAGACTGGGGACAGTCAAAGGCTAGGGACCAGATGAAAACTCAAACCTGCTGCCTTGTAGGTAGACTGGGGACAGTCAAAGGCTAGGGACCAGACAAAGAAAGACACAAACCTGCTACCTTGTAGGAAGGCTGGGGACCAGACAAAGAGAGACACAAACCTGCTACCTTGTAGGTAGACTGGGGACCAGACAAAGAGAGACACAAACCTGCTACCTTGTAGGTAGACTGGGGACAGTCATTTAAAAGGCTGGGGACCAGACAAAGAGAGACACAAACCTGCTACCTTGTAGGTAGACTGGAGACAGTCAAAGGCTGGGGACCAGACAAAGACACAGACAAACCTGCTACCTTGTAGGTAGACTGGGGACAGTCAAAGGCTGGGGACCAGACAAAGACACAGACAAACCTGCTACCTTGTAGGTAGACTGGGGACAGTCAAAGGCTGGGGACCAGACAAAGACACAGACAAACCTGCTACCTTGTAGGTAGACTGGGGACAGTCAAAGGCTGGGGACCAGACAAAGACACAGACAAACCTGCTACCTTGTAGGTAGACTGGGGACAGTCAAAGGCTGGGGACCAGACAAAGACACAGACAAACCTGCTACCTTGTAGGTAGACTGGGGACAGTCAAAGGCTGGGGACCAGACAAAGACACAGACAAACCTGCTACCTTGTAGGTAGACTGGGGACAGTCAAAGGCTGGGGACCAGACAAAGACACAGACAAACCTGCTACCTTGTAGGTAGACTGGGGACAGTCAAAGGCTGGGGACCAGACAAAGACACAGACAAACCTGCTACCTTGTAGGTTGACTGGGGACAGTCAAAGGCTGGGGACCAGACAAAGACACAGACAAACCTGCTACCTTGTAGGTAGACTGGGGACAGTCAAAGGCTGGGGACCAGACAAAGACACAGACAAACCTGCTACCTTGTAGGTAGACTGGGGACAGTCAAAGGCTGGGGACCAGACAAAGACACAGACAAACCTGCTACCTTGTAGGTAGACTGGGGACAGTCAAAGGCTGGGGACCAGACAAAGAGAGACACAAACCTGCTACCTTGTAGGTAGACTGGGGACAGTCAAAGGCTGGGGACCAGACAAAGACACAGACAAACCTGCTACCTTGTAGGTAGACTGGGGACAGTCAAAGGCTGGGGACCAGACAAAGAGAGACACAAACCTGCTACCTTGTAGGTAGACTGGGGACAGTCAAAGGCTGGGGACCAGACAAAGACACAGACAAACCTGCTACCTTGTAGGTTGACTGGGGACAGTCAAAGGCTGGGGACCAGACAAAGACACAGACAAACCTGCTACCTTGTAGGTAGACTGGGGACAGTCAAAGGCTGGGGACCAGACAAAGAGAGACACAAACCTGCTACCTTGTAGGTAGACTGGGGACAGTCAAAGGCTGGGGACCAGACAAAGACACAGACAAACCTGCTACCTTGTAGGTAGACTGGGGACAGTCAAAGGCTGGGGACCAGACAAAGACACAGACAAACCTGCTACCTTGTAGGTAGACTGGGGACAGTCAAAGGCTGGGGACCAGACAAAGAGAGACACAAACCTGCTACCTTGTAGGTAGACTGGGGACAGTCAAAGGCTGGGGACCAGACAAAGACACAGACAAACCTGCTACCTTGTAGGTAGACTGGGGACAGTCAAAGGCTAGGGAAAGCAAACCTGAAAAAAAAATGAATGTTGAAATTGGACATACTGAGCCGCAGGCTTGATGAAACAGTGCAACGTTAATTCACTTGATGATGACAATTCACATCCCTTATCTGCATTATGAGCTCAATCTCGTTAACTGCAAAGTGACCACACTCATAATACAAGCCAGAAGTAGACACAAGCAGACATACAAGACATTTTTCTTCTTTGTGTGGGGAGGCTGTTGATGGACAAGGGTACCCTCATCCTTTGGCTGACACCACATTTTAGCACAGCAAGCTTTTGAACCTGGTGTCTTCAACATCGGGGCGTTTTTGCGGTCTGAAATTTTGCCATGGCAGTGCTTTGTACACTGTCTGCCTGGTTTATGATGACACCCACCAGTAATGGTTGTTTGAAACTAACAGAAAACCATGGGACATAAGTAGTTTTCTGTCTCGTTCTATAAGCAACAATCAATGCTTTCACAGATCCCACAATGACAGCGAGAACTTTCACACTTATTACAATCAAACATAAAAATCAATCAAACACATATCTGGTCAGATCACCACTAGCAACAACAATCCTGAGAAATGTATCATAAAGCACACAAACCAACTATCTACCACACAGATCATGGGGACGTGAAATCTCTCCACCACAGACCTGCTTGCGGTGGTGGTATTGTGTATGGTCAGATGACCATTCCGCTGTAACAATATCACATTAGTCTTAAGTACTGTAACTAAAAGAGAATGATTCTGTCCTGGCTGCAGCACAGATCTCCCATGGTCCCCACATTTAGGGCACATTTGTCTTTAAGGTGTCAGTTACAGAGTTAACTTGGGATGATGTGCACTGCTAGAGAACAGGAGCTATGTAGAGGCATGATCACCCAGGCCAGCTGGTATGCCACTTGAGACTGACAATAAGAAAATACTAACATTACAGCATTAATCTAATACACAGATATATCAATAGGGGAATCCTTGGAGGCCACTAAGACAGTTCATAAATAGACTTACATTTACTGTTTAGCACTCGTAGAAGAAAAAGAAAGAAGTAGAAACTAGAGGGCACGATAGACATTACAATTGAAAACCATAATTACCCCACTGGGATTCCAAAATGTCACCTCAAAGTGACAATAGCAGCTCACTGCAGGAACAAGTGTACTTCTATGCATGACCAACTAGACACTTCTTAACCAGGTGTGGATATATATGGACAAAACTAGTAGCTAACCATTGAAACCATTGTGTGCCTACCTGGTCATGCGTCAAAATACACTTGTTCCTACAGCAATGCACTGTTGTCATTTGGAGATGACAGGTTCAAACCCTGGTCGGTAAATATAGCTTTCAATTTTTCTGTCTAGTGCGCCCTCTAGTCTCTACGTCTGTGAGCGTCAAACAATACATGTGTATGTATTTATGAACAGCATTGTCCTATATCAACGTGTAAAAAGTACACTCACAAGTAGCAATATTACACTCCTGATGGGAAAGGTGAGCAGAGATACAGTGGGATGACTGCCGCAGTGGAGGGTTGAGCATGTGTGGGAAGTACCCAATGTGCTGTGACACCTTTCAACATAGCTTAATACTTTCACCAGTCTTACTGAAAACAAACCAACGACACATATCAAGATCAAACAAAAGCCACAGAGCCAAGCAACAGGCAGCAATTGCCCACAATATCCCATTTAGACAGAGCACACCGTTTTTCAGTTTGAAAATGAAAATTTGTTTAATCATAATCTGGGATTCTGAGATCAGTAGCCATTTTTTTTCAAATTTTCATTTTCTCTTCATTGTTCTAATTGTTTTATCTGATCATTCTTCTCATCCCGTTCTTATGCCTTAATGTAGTCACTGGAGGGTGTTCTCCATGATTATATGTTGTGTTTTGTGTGTGTATTTGTTTGCTGATGAAGACTAGTCGCCGTAATGTCCTGTGTTTTCTGTAATTGTGTTCTGTAAAACTGCATTATTTTGTGTTATTTTATATTGTTTACAAAAGCATGGACCAAGACGAATAAAAACACTGACATGATACAAGATCTGAATATCAAAGACAAACGTTTGCAAACGTGTGTGAGGGCGCATTGTCATGAAGGAGAACCAATTGCTCTGATTCTTGTGAGAATTGATGGTTCCACCTTTTGGCAGCACATCCATGAGATTATGAATTTAAACTGGTGCAAATTTAATGCTTCTATCTTTATTATAAGCTGAGATAATAATTGTAGTGCATAACTTTTTGACCTACCCTTGTAGAAGTGAACACAACAAACACACTCACTCTCTCTCCCAGATTGCTATTGCTGTAGCATCTTCTGACCCTGAGTTCTACTTTCAAATAACGACTACCCAGGAATGAAAGCATTACAACAAAAAGTTGTCTCTTGTATAAACTTCACTGTCTCTTTTCAGTTCACTCAGTATCCATAAAGTTTATCCTCCGCTGTTGTTTCTCCAGGTAAGAAGGTTTGCCTAGACATGCCATATTTTAGGCAATCTAGGATCTGCAGTGCCAATCCACATGTGCACAGAGCAGATTCGCCAATCTTAAATTTTGCACACATATGATTGCTTAATCAATTATGTCCTGTTCTGAGGTGCAAAATAATGATTTGTTCTGGTCTGTCCATAAAACAATAACCGTACCCAAGGTCTGTTCAAGAAGTATCAGATCGTTGGCAATGACTAACCGGGAGGTATGAAACCCCAATTCCTCTCAAAGTATCCTTGGAGCTGAACACATTTCTCCCAGCAGATGCCACTGTGGAATATTCCACTAACAGATTTCACTAGTTTAGCTCGATTTGAATACAACATACATTACTTGAACACAACACCTATTAAGTACAGACAATTGAAAGCCGGTGCTGCCTTGGGCGCCAAGAGCTAAATAGGTCACAAACAAAATGTTTGGAATTAACCACCTTGCATCTATCACAAACGCTTGGAAATGTTAATTCCACAAAAACTGTCAAGCCAACTTTTAAGTGCAGTTTTTAATGTGTCTATTTCGAGTAAAAACAGTTATGTTAAGAATACATGAACAAAACACAACAATCTTCTGCTGCAAACACACGCACACATTCAAACAAACTATTTCGTTAAAAAACCTGGAACGGAACAATAAACAAGGATCATGGCGTGTAGACTGGCAACTTGTCCAAGTTTTTCTGGTCGTCCTCTGTGTCGTTCCTGGCAATGAGGAGTGTGTGCGAGAAGCCACAGGACACGCCATGTACGTAGATGCCTTCCAGCGGTTTGACCTCCTTTGGAATTGTTGAGGATTTGATGCCACCTTCGCCGTAACCCTAATGGAGCAAGCAAGACATATGGGTGTAGCTAGAGTCCGAATGAAATACAAAAAGTCTAGGAGACAAGACACATAGGTGCAGCTAGAGTCTGAATAAAACACACATTATGTCTAGGAAGCAAGACACATAGGTGCAGCTAGAGTCTGAATAAAACACATAAAAAGTCTAGGAAGCAAGACACATAGGTGCAGCTAGAGTCCGAATAAAATACAAAAAGTATAGGAAGCAAGACACATAGGTGCAGCTAGAGTCCGAATAAAACACACAAAAAGTCTAGGAAGCAAGACACATAGGTGCAGCTAGAGTCCGAATAAAATACAAAAAGTATAGGAAGCAAGACACATAGGTGCAGCTAGAGTCCGAATAAAACACACAAAAAGTCTAGGAAGCAAGACACATAGGTGCAGCTAGAGTCCGAATGAAACACATAAAAAGTCTAGAAAGCAAGACACATAGGTGCAGCTAGAGTCCGAATAAAACACATAAACAGTCTAGGAAGCAAGACACATGGGTGCAGCTAGAGTCCGAATAAAACACATAAACAGTCTAGGAAGCAAGACACATAGGTGCAGCTAGAGTCCGAATAAAACACACAAAAAGTCTAGGAGACAAGACATATGGGTGCAGCTAGAGTCCGAATAAAACACATAAAAAGTCTAGGAGACAAGACACATAGGTGCAGCTAGAGTCCGAATAAAATACAAAAAGTCTAGGAAGCAAGACACATAGGTGCAGCTAGAGTCTGAATAAAACACACAAAAAGTCTAGGAAGCAAGACACATAGGTGCAGCTAGAGTCCGAATAAAATACAAAAAGTCTAGGAGACAAGACACATAGGTGCAGCTAGAGTCCGAATAAAATACAAAAAGTCTAGGAAGCAAGACACATAGGTGCAGCTAGAGTCTGAATAAAACACACATTATGTCTAGGAAGCAAGACACATAGGTGCAGCTAGAGTCCGAATAAAACACACAAAAAGTCTAGGAAGCAAGACACATAGGTGCAGCTAGAGTCTGAATAAAACACACAAAAAGTCTAGGAAGCAAGACACATAGGTGCAGCTAGAGTCTGAATAAAACACACAAAAAGTCTAGGAAGCAAGACACATAGGTGCAGCTAGAGTCTGAATAAAACACACATTATGTCTAGGAAGCAAGACACATAGGTGCAGCTAGAGTCCGAATAAAACACACAAAAAGTCTAGGAAGCAAGACACATAGGTGCAGCTAGAGTCCGAATAAAACACACAAAAAGTCTAGGAGACAAGACATATGGGTGCAGCTAGAGTCCGAATAAAACACATAAAAAGTCTAGGAAGCAAGACACATAGGTGCAGCTAGAGTCCGAATAAAACACACAAAAAGTCTAGGAAGCAAGACACATAGGTGCAGCTAGAGTCTGAATAAAACACACATTATGTCTAGGAAGCAAGACACATAGGTGCAGCTAGAGTCTGAATAAAACACACAAAAAGTCTAGGAAGCAAGACACATAGGTGCAGCTAGAGTCCGAATAAAACACACAAAAAGTCTAGGAGACAAGACATATGGGTGCAGCTAGAGTCCGAATAAAACACACATTATGTCTAGGAAGCAAGACACATAGGTGCAGCTAGAGTCTGAATAAAACACACAAAAAGTCTAGGAAGCAAGACACATAGGTGCAGCTAGAGTCTGAATAAAACACACAAAAAGTCTAGGAAGCAAGACACATAGGTGCAGCTAGAGTTCGAATAAAACACACATTATGTCTAGGAAGCAAGACACATAGGTGCAGCTAGAGTCCGAATAAAACACACAAAAAGTCTAGGAAGCAAGACACATAGGTGCAGCTACAGTCCGAATAAAATACACAAAAAGTCTAGGAGACAAGACATATGGGTGCAGCTAGAGTCCGAATAAAACACATAAAAAGTCTAGGAGACAAGACATATGGGTGCAGCTAGAGTCCGAATAAAATACAAAAAGTCTAGGAAGCAAGACACATAGGTGCAGCTAGAGTCCGAATAAAACACACAAAAAGTCTAGGAAGCAAGACACATAGGTGCAGCTAGAGTCCGAATAAAACACATAGAAAGTCTAGGAGACAAGACATATGGGTGCAGCTAGAGTCCGAATAAAATACAAAAAGTCTAGGAAGCAAGACACATAGGTGCAGCTAGAGTCCGAATAAAATACAAAAAGTCTAGGAAGCAAGACACATAGGTGCAGCTAGAGTCCGAATGAAACACATAAAAAGTCTAGGAAGCAAGACACATAGGTGCAGCTAGAGTCCGAATAAAACACATAAAAAGTCTAGGAGACAAGACATATGGGTGCAGCTAGAGTCCGAATAAAATACAAAAAGTCTAGGAAGCAAGACACATAGGTGCAGCTAGAGTCCGAATGAAACACATAAAAAGTCTAGGAGACAAGACACATAGGTGCAGCTAGAGTCCGAATAAAACACACATTATGTCTAGGAAGCAAGACACATAGGTGCAGCTAGAGTCCGAATAAAACACACAAAAAGTCTAGGAAGCAAGACACATAGGTGCAGCTAGAGTCCGAATGAAACACATAAAAAGTCTAGGAAGCAAGACACATAGGTGCAGCTAGAGTCCGAATAAAACACATAAAAAGTCTAGGAGACAAGACACATAGGTGCAGCTAGAGTCTGAATAAAACACACAAAAAGTCTAGGAGACAAGACATATGGGTGCAGCTAGAGTCCGAATAAAACACATAAAAAGTCTAGGAGACAAGACATATGGGTGCAGCTAGAGTCCGAATAAAATACAAAAAGTCTAGGAAGCAAGACACATAGGTGCAGCTAGAGTCCGAATGAAACACATAAAAAGTCTAGGAGACAAGACACATAGGTGCAGCTAGAGTCCGAATAAAACACACATTATGTCTAGGAAGCAAGACACATAGGTGCAGCTAGAGTCCGAATAAAACACACAAAAAGTCTAGGAAGCAAGACACATAGGTGCAGCTAGAGTCCGAATGAAACACATAAAAAGTCTAGGAAGCAAGACACATAGGTGCAGCTAGAGTCCGAATAAAACACATAAACAGTCTAGGAAGCAAGACACATGGGTGCAGCTAGAGTCCGAATAAAACACATAAACAGTCTAGGAAGCAAGACACATAGGTGCAGCTAGAGTCCGAATAAAACACACAAAAAGTCTAGGAGACAAGACATATGGGTGCAGCTAGAGTCCGAATAAAACACATAAAAAGTCTAGGAGACAAGACACATAGGTGCAGCTAGAGTCCGAATAAAATACAAAAAGTCTAGGAAGCAAGACACATAGGTGCAGCTAGAGTCTGAATAAAACACACAAAAAGTCTAGGAAGCAAGACACATAGGTGCAGCTAGAGTCCGAATAAAATACAAAAAGTCTAGGAGACAAGACACATAGGTGCAGCTAGAGTCCGAATAAAATACAAAAAGTCTAGGAAGCAAGACACATAGGTGCAGCTAGAGTCCGAATAAAATACAAAAAGTCTAGGAAGCAAGACACATAGGTGCAGCTAGAGTCCGAATAAAATACAAAAAGTATAGGAAGCAAGACACATAGGTGCAGCTAGAGTCCGAATAAAACACACAAAAAGTCTAGGAAGCAAGACACATAGGTGCAGCTACAGTCCGAATAAAATACACAAAAAGTCTAGGAGACAAGACATATGGGTGCAGCTAGAGTCCGAATAAAACACATAAAAAGTCTAGGAGACAAGACATATGGGTGCAGCTAGAGTCTGAATACAACACACAATATGTCTAGGAAACTCATTGAAAGGCAAAACACTCATACAGTTGAACGTTCCACCCAAATTCTTAATTAATCAACATGAAACAAAACAGATGACAAAAAACAAGAATACTTTACTCAGAATCTGAAAAGTAATGCAATCAATGATGTAATGGTTGAGTCAAGAACCAACACTTACCCTAGTGCGAGGAAATGCAACCTAAAGACTACATGTTATGACAGGGCAGACCAGGCCCTACGCCTTGGTTGCCAACTGGTGTTAGGATGAAAGCTGCAACAGGTGGACAGTTATAGAGTACTGGTTTGCTGATCCGGCGGCTTCTGTTACAGACATATTGGTATTACCTTCCCTCTGAAGCAAACTAGACAGACCGAGGGAGGGATCATGCTCATGGGCAACACCTGGACTCTAAATTCAGCCCAGGCTTACGTTATGGAGAGATATACTTCATTTTACAAACTATCGCCTGCCAAGGCGGCCAGGTGCCAGTCAAGAAACAACACCACAGCTCTCAGACCATTGCCAAGTGTGCTCCGTCCGGCATCTGCAACAGCCAGCATAATACTAATAGTACCATCCCTGCTGCAGCATTCTCTCTATCTGTTCAGTACTATCGACACGATCCCAAAGGGTCCCGATCATGTCTCACTTCTTCTTCTTCTGCATTCATCTGAAGAGTTTTTTTTTGATGTAATTGCGTTGTGCCTGTTTACAGCAGAACTACGATACTTGCACCTTTCAGCCGACTTCTGTGGGCATTTGTTGACTGGGTTAACATTCCCTGGTATGTCCCCCCTTATCATGCACCCATACCCCACCGAGCGGTGCAACCCCAGCCAATGGTTGTTGGTTTATGGAGCCTGCTCTTTTCCCACCACTCCGTAGGGTAAAATTTAACTTGACTTTGCAAGTCCCTCGACAAAAGACTAAATTACTGAACGGTTCACATATTGTAACTACCCATATAATATGCTTTTGTAAGCAGTCACACACAAGAACAAGAACAATCACAGACATCAAGAGAGACAAATAATGGCACGCAACAAACAAACTCACCAGCTCTCCAAAGCATGGAGATGGCCCCCAACTAACCGTACTTTCATCTGCTGCCACAACTATGCTCTTGTTGCTGCAAACAAAACCAAACAATGCAAGTTGAAATGATAAACCCCGGAAGGTTAACCCGGTCAACAAACACCCGCAGAAGTCGGGTGTGTCAGCCTAAGGGCGCAAATAAACTTGGCACAACGCAATTACATCTGAAAAAATATTCCGGACGAACGCAGCAGAAGAAGAAATCACAAAGAAACCTGGCATTTCTGGTCACTACCAACACAATATAACTAAATCATCATGAGGTGTGCGGACTTCTTTCTCTCTCTCTCTCAAGAAGCAGGTCCTTCGCAGAACATCACTGTCATCACGGGGAGTCATAAAGCCTATCTCTATATCTCTCAATTGTCCCAGCTCATGCCCGAGGTGTCTGCAATGTCTGGTTGACCACTGACTCTTCTCCCAGTAACCATGCCTCCCAGCCAGCGCCAGTCACTGTAAGCCACTGTCACTTTAATATGGCCAAAGTATTTTTACTGTAGTTTCTGAGACATGATAAGTCAGCGAGGGAGTAAGGGAGCGTGAGTGAATGTGAGAGAATTTGTGGATATGCATGTATGTGCGCGAGTGAGTGAGTGTGAGAGCGAGTGAGTGTAAGAGCGAGAGAGTGGGTGAGCGAGAGAGTGCATGAGAAAGTGAATGAGTGAGAGTGAGTTAGTGTGTGTGTCTGTTTGCTTGTCTGTGTGTGCGAATAAGAGAGTGATTTAGTGTGGTTTACAGAGTGAACGAGTGAGTGTGAGAGAGAGTAAGAGAGAGTGTAAGTGGGAGAGTGAGTGAGAGATTGAGTGAGAGTGAATATGTGAGTATGTGTGTGTGTAAGTGAGGGTGAGTGTGAGAGTGAGTGCATATAAGCACGAGAGAGAGAAATAGTGAGAGGGAGAGAATGAGACAGTGAGAGAGTTAGTGTGCCAGTGTGCGTGAAACAAAAATAAATAGAGAGAGAGAGAGAGAGAGAGAGAGAGAGAGAGAGAGAGAGAGAGAGAGAGAGAGAGAGAGAGAGAGAGAGAGAGAGAGAGAGAGAGAGAGAAAGAGTGAGAGATAGAGAGAGAGATATGAGCGCAAGCATATCATTATGCCATATTTTTTTCTGTATCCTCATCTTTCATATTAGCATTTTTACTGCCAATTGAATTTAACATGCTCTGCTTATTTCATCATGTCTATGTCAATTCCAGGAATTATCTTACTGGATTGGACCACTATTTTATTTTTACTTTGCACAATGTATACCATATTTTCATCACCATTTTCCATGTTTTCTCATTATGAATGTTCTTGTGAGGATGCTCACGATAGTCGACAGTGTGCACATGTGAAAAGTGTGGGAGTTTATTCATATTAGTTTTAGTGATTATGTGAGGCAGCATGTATGTGTGTGGATGGATGGGTGTGTCTATGTGTGTTTATATGTGTGGTTGTATGTGTGTGTGTGTGCACATGTGCGTATCTGTGTGTGCCTCTGTGTGTGTGTCTGTACATGTGTTAAGGTGTGCGTTCATGTGTGTTTATGTGTATGTGCGTGTGTATGTGTGTATGTATGTATGTGTGTGTGCTCGTGCATGTATGTGTATATGTTGGTGAGTAAGTGTGCATGCATGCAGTGTATACGAGGGAGTGTGTATTCGTGTGTTATGTGAGTACGTGCGTGGGTATATGTATGTATTTGCGTGTGTAGACGTGTGTGTTAGAGAGAAGAAAGAGAGAGAGAGAGAGAGAGAGAGAGAGGGTTGAGCGCATGCATGTCATCTAACATGCTGTTCCATATTTTTTGTGTATTCTCATTTTCATATCATTTTGAATGCCACTTGATTTTAACATGCATAAAATGAACACATGTAAATTACTGTAGAGTTAGTGAGTGTGAGTGAGAGAGAGAGTGAATGAGTGTGAGAGTGTGTGCATGTAAAAGAGAGACAGAGAGAGAGAGTTGTGTGAGATGTATGTGGTGGGGTGTGTGTGGGTGGGAGGTGTGTGTTTTTGGGTGTTTATGGGTGGGGGATAAGTGTGGGCAGGTGGGGAGATGTGTTTGTGGGTGGGGATGTGTGTATAGGTGGGGGATGTGTAGTTGAGAGGTGGCGGATATTGGGTGGGTGAGTGGGTGTAGTGGCTGATGTGTGTGTGGGTGAGTGGGGAAAATTGTGAGGGTGCGGGATGTGTGTGGATAGGTGCGAGATGTGTGGGTTGGTGGGGGTATGTGTGTGTGGTTTTGTGATGTGTGTTTTGCTGGGTGGTTGCGGGTGTGTTGGAGAATATGTGGGTGGGTGTGTGCATGTCGGTTATGGGATGAGTGGGGGATGTGTATGTGGGTGGTGGCATGTATGTTTGCCTGGGTCTGTGTGAGTGCGTGGAGGTATATGTGGGTTGTTGGGGGAGGTGTGGTGGGTGGGGGATGTGAGGGTGGCTGTGGGATGTGTGGGTGGCTGCAGGATGTGAGAGTGGATGGGGGATGTGTCTCACAACATTGCAATATGCACTGTTTATGTTTACGACACCCCCCCCCCCCCCCCCCCCCATGTGAATGTACCATGCGTAATATGAATTGTTTATGCTTACAAAATCCATTTGACAATGTGTTTTTTTTTCCCTATGTAAATGTAACATGCACATTTGATGAATGAAAGATGAGCGATTAAAAGGGCTGAATGTAAGACGGGCCTGCGTGCCCAATTTGTTACCCTTTTAAAATAAAGTGCGTTCG
Organism: Cepaea hortensis; assembly: GCA_963921405.1. Classification (NCBI taxonomy): domain Eukaryota; kingdom Metazoa; phylum Mollusca; class Gastropoda; order Stylommatophora; family Helicidae; genus Cepaea; species Cepaea hortensis. The sequence goes on along the minus strand of OY992876.1, from coordinate 261,931,939 downwards.
TTCGTCTTTTTCCAATGTTCCAGTCTGATCACATTTTCATATTTTCTTCTTTTCAGCCCATGATGTCCTATAGTCTGTTTACTTTTGTTTTCTCATAACCAACTGAGGGAAAATTATGAGATTTAGCATATAACCTTATCATTATGACCACCCAACAAAAAATTTTTTGTTCTGGAGATTTTACAGCAGATTTCAAAGTTTGTTTATATGCGGTATATAATTTACGGGACAGAGATGAAGTGCATGTTATTAAATGTATTACATCATCACATGGAAACAGCTCTGAATAGTTAATTTTCTCATGGGACATGGGATTGGCCTTATGACGAGACCCTCGCGTACAGCCTTGTATCGTCATACGAACTGGCAGGGCATTACTGTAAAGCAAGTTTGTTAACAAGAAATCACTAGTTTTTCACCAAAACATCAAAGAAATGTTGCCGCTTTCCATGATTTAAGTTGCTTTTGGACCTATCAAAGACATATTCCTTGGGTGAAGGTAAATATAAGACAGCAGGAAAAATTTCATAAGGATGCAACAGTTTTCAAAATAATTGATCGTGAATGAAGGCATTCATTTCTGGACAGGCTATAAGAACTTTTCTGTAACATTTGAGCTCAAAAGCCCCAACTTTTTTCTTTTGATTGCGAGATGGTCCAAGACTCAGTCTGTACGTTGCAATGGGAGGATGCATGTATTCAACAACTTTACTTTAATTTGCTAAGTCATAAGGTGTGTGGACTAGTATCATCATTATGTGCCATGCCGATAAGCATGGGCGGTCATGTTTTGCCATCTCACATGATTACAGTCATGGATCAGCTCAGTGTTCTTGTCTTGATCAAGCCATGTGGCCAAGCCATTCAGGTATTTACTTCTCTGCCTTCCCCTTGTTCTCTTCCCCTCAACTTGCCAATTGTCACAAAGTTCTCCAATTTATTTCTTCTCATAACGTGACCAAAAAATTAGAAGCGCAGCCATGACCGATTTGTGCAGCAGACCGTGTCGCGTTGTGTTATAACATGTTGCTATGGGAGCCGGTCGTTCAGAAAGCAATGGCAAACTACTGAACGTAAAAACTTGCCTAGTGCATCAACAGCAGCTGGAAAATGCTGGTGTTGACTGCAAGGGATATGCAACAATTAAAAAATAAAAAAAAACGTATGCATGGGAGATAATTTAAATCACGAAGCAATTAAGACTACTATACACAGGATATCATTGAATGTGCAGACTAACATAAGCCAAGGACCCTATTTTACTCACCAGTTTGTCTGTTGGTCTGCTCGGTCACGCATTCCAATCCCCATCAAGATGAGTATATTTTGTTCTATAACTGATCTGTGTTGACAGGTTAAATCTAGGTCTAACATTAGCAGCAGGAAATATGGTTAGTAAAGACAGCCACCAGGATATGGACATCAAGCAATGAGTGCTGATGGGTCTATGAGAATCAGGGGGCAACACCATTTACCCACAACATCTCAAGACATGGGAAAGCGTCCTTTGCTTGACCTATTGAGCTCGAAGCAGACATTGTGATCTCTTTGCCAAGCCTCTACTGCATTTCTCGATACCAGACAAAAAATTTACAAGATCATCAAAAATGGCAACTCTTATTTACGATTGTAGACTTACCTGGTGCCAATGCTTCGAATCTTCCACCCACACAGGTCCTGCACTAGTTTTGGGTACATGTTGGCCTCACCCGATGTCTTAGTTTGGCCCCAAAAGTACAACGCACCTGGATAAATACAGGTACCATATCAGAACCAATTGATATTTTGCATGATTTTGATCATGTGTTGACAGGAATCAGAATGCATGAAATCAGTATTAACAACTTGAGAGATTAACAATGCATTACAAATGAGAATTGTCAAATGTTATGTATATTCAACATTACTATATGGTGCAGAAGCCTGGACATTGAACAAGCAATTAGAAAGTCAAATAGAGGCCCTGGAGATGTGGATATGCAGAAGAATAGGTCATATTTCATGGAAACTTCTTCTTCTTCTTCTGCGTTCATCCGGAATTTTTTTCCGGATGTGATTGCGTTGTGCCTGTTTACAGCAGAGCTGCGTTCTTGCGCCGTAAGGCCGACACATCCGACTTCTGCGGGCATTTGTTGACCGGGTTAACCTTCCCGGGGTATTTCATGGAAACAAAAACAATCAAATAGAGAGGTTCGTAGGTCAGCATGGCCGAATCGATAAGAATTTGTGTTCTGAAACATCTGGTGTGCTGATGCCACGAGGTAAGGGGTTCTTCTTCTGCGTTCATCCGGAGTTTTTTTTCCGGACGTGATTGCGTTGTTCCTGTTTACGGGTCAACACCTACACCGGACAGTTGCACTAAAATGTTGACCTATCGTACTTGACTTGTGGATGTAAATTACCAGTACCTAACCAGTGGAACTAATCCACACACAAAATTCAGTGCAGCACTACTAGAAGTAGTGTGTGTGGACTACGCTTGGGTTCAAAGCCAGCCAGCGCAACAACAAAAATATTGAGGTTATAGACAAACTGGGAATGAAAAGAGTTGATGAAAGAAATAAAAAAGAGGCAAGTAAACTATTTCAGCCATGTTAACAGATATAACACTCTTATACAAACCATACTGGAGGGTAAGGCTGAAGACAAGCAAGCAAGAGGTAGACAATGATACAAATGGGAAGATAACATCAAGAGATGGACAGACATTAATCTGGCTGTGCACTGAAATAAGATTTACCATTGTCCATACTCTTCAATGTAATTAATAAAATTCCTGCTACTTATAACCCCCAAAAGTTATGCTGCATAGAAACACAGTGCTTGGGCTTACAGGCTGAAAGTACTTAAGAGAAAGAAACACTATTGTGAAACTCACCGTGCTCATTAACAGCAAGAGAATACGTTGACCCCGCTGCAATCTGTACCGCACCACGATTTGGTCCATCAAAGAATTTCAGCAGTCTCGGCACCATCTCGTCTTTTGGATCTGAATGTCCCAGTCGTCCATAGCCGCCAAAGCCCCAGGAGAACACTCGTTTTTTACTATCTACAACAAGCTGCAGAGGACGAGAGAGAACAGGAAATTAGTTTCCATGAATTGCAAGCAAACATCAGTACATTCATTCAGTAGCATATCCTTGCTCCCATAACAACCTTCCTGAAAACTTCTGTCATAAGCAAGATGTCCCGCGTCTGATAACCCATCTGCCACATCCTGCACGCAACTTCTCTTTGGCCTTCTTCTTTCTCTCTTCCTGGGCATATACCCCCCATGATTGTTCTCTCCAAACTTTCATGACGTTTCAGGAGACCAAAATATTGCAATTTTCTTTCATTCCAATGATTCAGACTTCATGTGTATTGTTTTTTACTTGTGTTTTATTATTTTTTTTTTACAGAAACTAATTTCATTGCCCTCTGAAAATAATCACGCTAAAGTGACAGCATGTGGTCGTGGAGTGAAATAACTTTAATCACTTTATTTAAGATAATGACTGAATAGTGGGCAAGATACTGAAGTTGATAAGAAACAATTCTGGTAAACTGGTAAAGACATAAGCACAGCCGGATGCGAGTTCTACTCCTGCCAAAGTCAGGAAAATACTGACCACTCTATCTCAGAAATGACTGCATGTTTTCTCTAGATGGAGCACCAGTGACTACACATCAAGTAATATACAGAGATTTACAAAAAATCACACACATAAGAGGGTTAGAGACAGGTGAGTAAGGCGTGTTATTCTGTTGTACACATTTGGATCCTGCCAGAGTTTGTACAGTGTTGACATTCTCCTCGTGTGAGCTATGGAAACACTTTCAGCAATATCCATGTGCAATGAAATGTTATTCTTTACCCACAAACATATTTACAGACGTATACAATAAGTATATATAAAAAAAAATTTTTGTTGCGTATCCCTTACAGTCAACACCAGCATTTTCGGCTGTTGTTGATGTACTAGGCAAGTGTTACATTCAGTAGATTGCTTTCTGAACGACCGGCCCCTATACCTTTTTAAAAAAACCCAGCGCCGTCGTGTTTCAAACCCGGGTATACAGGCCCACAGACCGCGTTCTCATGCCCTTAGCCACAGAGACCGGTCTAAGTATATACAATAAGTATACATAAGTATACAATCCACAACAAACAGATAACGACTCACGCACCGCATGGTTAGCACCACAAGCAATTTCCCTGACGTCAACGTCGGTGACCGGAGACACCTGGCCATCTCGCTGCTTCTCCACAAACACTGTGATCACCCTGGGAACGTTCTCACACTGGAATTCAATCTTGTTGCTCTTGACAAAGTACTTGCCGTCTGTATTGTGACCTACATCACACAAATTTACATATCACATTTCTTTTGGAACCCAGAAAATGGATATTGAATTTATCACATTAAGACCTTTTATTTGGGAGCTGGAACGACTCATATTAAGGCCCTTCTTTTAGGACCTAGAATACACCATCAAAACATTACATTAAGACCTTTCATTTAGGACATACAATACATTAAAATATCCCATTAACACCTTTCATTTGGGATTAAGATTGCACATATAAAAATATCACATTAAGACCTTTCTCCTAGAACACACACATTAAAAGACAAATATCACATTTAGACCTTTCTTCTAAGACTTAGAACACACACATTAAAATATCACATTTAGACCTTTCTTCTAGGACCTAGAACACACACATTAAAATATCACATTTAGACCTTTCTTCTAGGACCTAGAACACACACATTAAAATATCACATTTAGACCTTTCTTCTAGGACCTAGAACACACACATTAAAATATCACATTTAGACCTTTCTTCTAAGACCTAGAACACATACATTAAAATATCACATTTAGACCTTTCTTCTAGGACCTAGAACACACACATTAAAAGACAAATATCACATTTAGACCTTTCTTCTAAGACCTAGAACACACACATTAAAATATCACATTTTGACCTTTCTTCTAAGACCTAGAACACACACATTAAAAGACAAATATCACATTTAGACCTTTCTTCTAGGACCTAGCACACACACATTAAAATATCGCATTTAGACCTTTCTTCTAAGACCTAGAACACACACGTTAAAAGACCAATATCACATTTAGACCTTTCTTCTAAGATCTAGAACACACACATTAACCCTTTAACAGGCACAGCGCCTGATAGCGTTCGATGCGTTAAACGGGCATAACGCCCAATCGCGTCTTTGACGACTAGTCATTTTAAAAATGCGATCTCTCGGTTTTCCGACACTTCCGATGACTACTTTCACTTTCGCCGATAGCTTGACAACGTGGCCGCCATTTGTAAACGCGCTACAATGACTTTGAACAGACTTTAACGGACTTTTTTTGATAGTTTTCGGGATTTTTACGCTGTTTTTCAAAATGGATTTCGGCGATTCTTCAAGTGATAGCCGAGATTTCGCTCTGTTCAATTTAAATGACATTAAAGGGCACGAAGTTGATTATTAATCGGAGCTAGATATCAGTGCAAAGCGTTACTTTGCATTAGCAGTCGTGAGTCGGACTTTAAAGAAAGTGATTATGATTCTGAAAATTGTTTGTAAATTGCCGTATAGATGACGGAAAATCACAAACAACATGCCGTATTTCGTAAATATTTGTGTTCATATATGGATAACCGGCAACAATCACGTGAGTAACATATTCTGCATGCTTTTCCCTTCATTGTGTTGTTTATTTAACTAAAATCGGTTGACTAACACCTTATTTGTGATGTTTTTACTAACGCAACCCGAAATTTTAGCGAACCTGAAAAAATCTTGCCCGTTCAGGGCTAAAAAATGGACAATCGTCTGCCCTGTAAAGGGTTAAAAGACAAATATCACATTTAGACCTTTCTTCTAAGACCTAGAACACACACATTAAAAGACAAATATCACATTTAGACCTTTCTTCTAGGACCTAGAACACACACATTAAAATATCATATTTAGACCTTTCTTTTAGGACCTAGAACACACACATTAAAAGACAAATATCACATTTAGACCTTTCTTCTAAGACCTAGAACACACACATTAAAAGACAAATATCACATTTAGACCTTTCTTCTAGGACCTAGAACACACACATTAAAATATCACATTTAGACCTTTCTTCTAGGACCTAGAACACACACATTAAAAGACAAATATCACATTTAGACCTTTCTTCTAGGACCTAGAACACACACATTAAAATATCACATTTAGACCTTTCTTCTAGGACCTAGAACACACACATTAAAATATCACATTTAGACCTTTCTTTTAGGACCTAGAACACACACATTAAAAGACAAATATCACATTTAGACCTTTCTTCTAGGACCTAGATCACACTCATTAAAATATCACATTTAGACCTTTCTTCTAGGACCTAGAACACACACATTAAAATATCACATTTAGACCTTTCTTCTAGGACCTAGAACACACACATTAAAAGACAAATATCACATTTAGACCTTTCTTCTAGGACCTAGAACACACACATTAAAATATCACATTTAAACCTTTCACTGGGACCTATAACACATTAAAATATCCAATTAAAACCTTTCACTGGCACCATAAAACATAAGACCATCCTATATGGATCCTTGCCATAAGACATATAACATAAAAATGTGTTGTTTGCGCTCGCTCGCTTTGAACTCAAGCGTAGTCCATACACACTACTGATAGTAATGCTGGACTGAATTTTGTGTGTGGATTAGCTTTCCTTATTAACAGTGTTCCTCGCCATCAGGCGAACCCACTCCGACTTCAGAGGTACTTGTAATTTACGTCCCCAAGTCAAGAACAACAGGTCAACGTTTTAGTCCAGCTGTCCAGTGTAGGGGTTGAACCCCTAACCTAGGCATCAGCACAGCGGATGTTTCTTATTCTTCTGCGTTCATCTGGAGTTTTTTTTTCCGGGCGTGATTGCGTTGTGCCTGTTTACAGCAGAGCTGCGTTCTTGCGCCATTAGGCCGACACATCCGACTTCTGCGGGCATTTATTGACCGGGTTAACCTTCCCGGGGGACAGCGAATGTTTAAGAACACACATTCTTACCCATTTGGCCATGCGGGCCTGCACATGCTACAATGATTACGACATTCTATTTCTTAATATTGATAGATCTCAAACTTATAAGTGCACAGTTTTAACATTTCTTCTTCTTCACACATCCCCCGTTTGTCTGTTTTGAACTCAAGCATAGTCCATATACATCCCACTACTTCTAGTGCATTGGACTGATTTTTCCATGTGGATTAGCTTTCTCTATTACCAGTGTCCCATCAGGCAAACCCACTCCGATTTATGAGGTTCTTGTAAGTTACATCCCCAAGTCAAAGATGAGAAGTCAATTTATTTTTAGTCCAAATGACCTGTGTAGGGGTTGAACCCGCTACCTCGGCATCAGCACTGGGACATTTAAGAGCGAGTGCTCATGTCCATTTGGCCACGCTGACCTCCATTTATGTGTAATCTGGTGTAATGTAACTGCGCTCAGCCCGTTTACAGCAGGGCCGCGATATTTGGTCTTTCTAGGTAGTCTTGTCAGACATTCCACCACTTTCAAGTGATGTTCTACTCCAAAGGATCTGTTTAGACCAGCTACATTCACGTTAACAGGACCTCAAGGAAGGGCAGGAGTAGCCCATAGGCATTGCCCGTCATCCACGGAGGCTTCCACAAATGCAGAGCCAACGCTTGATGCTCTGAACTGGGCCATGTCCTATAGGTGGCTGTTTAGCCTCACTTCCACAGATTAAAGCTCAAGTTCATCACAGGCTTCTTCTTTAGACACCAGTAGAATGCAGCCTATAGATTTAGGACTTTGATTGTACCCCTTACTCTGGAAATCCAAAGACAAAAACACAAACCACAGAGACAAACGCGCAACAGTGAGACACATAAACAGATTATTTAGTTAACTGCTTTTACACTTTTGATATCCAAAGACAAAAACATGTCATACAAAGGAGTTGAGTTCAGTTCAGAAACAAAATCACAGCACTTGGGACACTCCCACTCAGATTCTATCATCTTCAACGGCCAGTGAAGAGCCCCAGTACTAATGGTACCTGTTGCAGTCTGATTATGTGTCCGTCTGGCCTTTCCTCGGAGAACTGAGTGTCGGCCAGATCCTCTGGTTACTCCCTGCCACTGCATTCTCTCGCAGCTATACGGACACGCATGTAACAGATAGACACACACACAAACAGAAAAACCAACGAACAAGTCCTACAAGAAACAAATGAAAACCGTAAACTGATTAGAGAAATTAGACGTAGACAGTCACAATTTTTTGGTCACATTATGAGAAGAAATAAATTGGAGAACTTGGTGACAACGGCAAGATCGAGGGGAAGAGAACTAAATACCTGGATGGCTTGGCTACGTTGTACGGTCAAGACAAGAACGCTGAGCTGACCCACGACTCTGGTTCGCATGAGATGGCAAAACATAACTGCCCACGCTAACCGGCATGGCACATGATCATGATGATACACAAACAGCTTATTTATGTAACTGCTTTCATACTATAAAAATCCAAAGACAAAAACAAATACACACACAACTATCAGCAGTGCGTGCACACGAGAGAGAGAGAGAGAGAGAGAGAGAGAGAGAGAGAGAGAGAGAGAGAGAGAGAGAGAGAGAGAGAGAGAGAGAGAGAGAGAGAGAGAGAGAGAGAGAGAGAGTGTGTGTGTCAGAGTCCCTTACCTAGCTGTCCATACTCTGGGCAACCAAAACTGTAAACATTCCCGTTGATGTCGGATACAACACTGAACTCTCCGCCACAGGAGATACGTCGTATGGGGGGTCCCTTGTACCTGATCTGTGTGGGCAGCAGCACCTGCTCGCTCTGGTTCCCCAAACCCAGCTGTCCCATTTTGTTTTCTCCACAACCAAACACTTTACCCTTTTCTGGGGAAGACAAATGGACAAGACTATTGTTTTTGAGTGGACAATAAACATCAAACCGACTCACTGGACAAATGGACAAGACTACTGTATTTGAGTGGACATTAAATATCAAACCGACTCACTGAACAAATGGACAAGACTACTGTATTTGAGTGGACATTAAATATCAAACCGACTCACTGAACAAATGGACAAGACTACTGTATTTGAGTGGACAATAAACTTCAAACCGACTCACTGGACAAAACTACTGTATTTGAGTGGACATTAAATATCAAACCGACTCACTGAACAAATGGACAAGACTTGTATTTGAGTGGACAATAAACATCAAAACGACTCATTGGACAAATGGACAAGACTACTGTATTTGAGTGGACAATAAACATCAAACCGACTCACTGGACATATGGACAAGACTTGTATTTGAGTGGACAATAAACATCAAAACAACAAGAATAAACATGTATCAATAGATACTAAACAACACTTTACAACCCAATCTTTCTACCAACTCTGTGTTACCAATCCCAAACCTGGATCAATGATAGAAAAAAGAGAAAAGAAAAATTACAACAGAAATGAGATTTCTGAGAAGAATACTCAATGTATCAAGAAGAGAGAAAATCAGAAATGAAGAAATCAGGACTAAAGTGGGGGTTACAGCAGTGCTAGATTACATTAGAAAACAGCAAGTTAAAAGGTTTGGCCATGTAACAAGGCTACCAACTAACAGTATACCACAACAAGCAATGATGTACAGACCAAATAGAACCAGAAGAAGAGGCCGACCATGTAAACAGTGGACAGAGGGAATAACATTCCATAGGAATTTTGATATATGAAGCCCATAAACAGGCATTCCCCCGCAGTTTAAGCATGACTTAAACACTGCACGGTACAAGAGAGATGCGATGAGATGAGTCGAGGTTAATTTGTAATGTTAGATATACAGGTTTATCCGTGGACAGGATTTTCCCCAACAACAAACATATAAATACCTGTCAGAAAGAGGGTATGTTTCCGCCCGCAAGCTGCAGCCACTATATTCTGTCCCTGGAAAGCCTCCAACAACTGGGGCGTGTCTTGTCTACTTGTGTTTCCCAGTCCAAGCTGGCCCTTTTCATTACGTCCTGTATATTGTTAAACAACAAATTCTGAAGTCAAACTGTGAAATCTCAACTTGTAACGTGAATAAATTTGTTATATAAATGATAGCGTAAAATCTCAACTTTTAACATCACAACATTTGTTGTATAACTGACAGAATTACATATCAACTTTTAACATCACAACAATTGTGTATAACTGACAGAATTACATCTCAACATTTTAACATCACAACATTCGTTGTAGATCTGACAGAATTACATCTCAACTTTTAACATCACAACATTTGTTGTATAAATGACAGAATTACATCTCAACTTTTAACATCACAACATTTGTTGTATAACTGACAGTTACACCTCGTCGTTTACTAATTTTATAACTGATATAGTTAAATTTCATCCCTGAACATCGCTAAATTTGTTCTATAACTGACACAATTAAATTTCATCTGTTAACATCACCAGGTTTGCTGTACCACTGACAGTTCTAAATCTTATCTTTTAACATCACAAAACGTGTTGTAACCTGACAGAAATGAGATTATATTAACAAGGTCGCAAAGACTGAAGCAAGCAAACAACTAGAGAAAGAGGTAAGTGTGATCTTTGTCCATAGTTACCGGAGTCCTCAAAGACTGCAGCAAGCAGACAACTAGAGAAAAGTACACAAACAAGAGGTAAGTGTGATCTTTGTCCATGAGTTACCAGAGTCCTCAAGAAACACAGCATGAAGGCAAAATGGCATACTCAACACAGTAGTACAAGAAACAGGAAGTCTTGTGTGCAACTTATGCATGTTAATAATCACACAGCAGTTGAAGATTATAAAGAGTAGGTCTCCTAAGTGCTGTGCTGTAAAACTGTTATCCAAGCAACCCACAGGTGGACAGATCTTGTTACTGTGAAAGGAAAATCTAGAGCAGTGGTTCTCAACCGGTGGGGCCCTCTCCCTGGGGGAGGGGGGGAGAGGGTTGGTTAAGTTTATTTCAAGATTGTGTTAATACAAGAACCAGTTACTTGATATTGTTTTTCCCTCCATACTTTACAGTTCTGTACTTCTCGCCCTTCTGAAATTCGTTTTATAATGTAAGTAGACCCGCAGATCACATTTTATGTAGATGTCTAGACTTATTCTAGTATGTGTTATTAAATTTAACTTCCATTTTTACGTATACTGTGTGTGTGTGTGTGGGGAGAATTTACAGGAGGAAATATGAAAAGGGGGAAGGGAATGCCTTCTTAACATATGATGAAGGGGTGCATGGGCCAAGAAAGGTTGAGAACCACTGATCTAGAGCAAGTAAATCTGACACAAATGACATACTGCATACTGAAGTTTGACACACACACCACTGAGATGATAACTAGATGGGAGACATGGCTCTCGAAAGAGGAATGTGCAAGAAGAGTGATGAAGAGTCCAGGCTCTGCTCTGTGGTTTTCAAACTAACCATGACACACCTTAGCTCCACAGGGGTAGTGTCCCAACAGTCTGAGCTCAGCAAGGGTAGTGTCCCAACAGTCTGAGCTCAGCAAGGGTAGTCTCCCAACAGTCTGAGCTCAGCAAGGGTAGTGTCCCAACAGTCTGAGCTCAGCAAGGGTAGTGTCCCAACAGTCTGAGCTCAGCAAGGGTAGTGTCCCAACAGTCTGAGCTCAGCAAGGGTAGTGTCCCAACAGTCTGAGCTCAGCAAGGGTAGTGTCCCAACAGTCCGAGCTCAGCAAGGGTAGTGTCCCAACAGTCCGAGCTCAGCAAGGGTAGTGTCCCAACAGTCCGAGCTCAGCAAGGGTAGTGTCCCAACAGTCCAAGTTCAGCAAGGGTAGTGTCCCAAAAGCCTGCGTTTTGCAGGAATAATGTCCCAACAGCCTGGGCTCAGTGGAGATTGTGTCACAACACCTTGGGCTCCATGGGAGTAGTGTCCCAATGCCCCAAGCTTGCAGGAGTAGTGTCCCAATGTCCCGAGCTTGTAGGAGCAGTGTCCCAACAGCCCTGCAGAGATTGTGTCCCAATACCCTGAGATCACAGAGCTAGTGTCCCAACCCCTGAGATCCACAGAGGTAGTGTCCCAACCCCTGAGATCCACAGTAGTGTCCCAACCCCTGAGATCCTCAGAAGTAGACTACCAACAAAAAGTAATTAGAGACAATGCTAACATGAACCAACATAAACATCTCACCCCAAACATACACCTTCCCTTCATTTGTGATGGCGACACAATGTGCAGCATTACAACCGGATGCCACAGTTCGGATCTTGATGCCTTTAAGTACCTCAAGTCTGTTTGGACCCCACAGATTTGGTCCACCCAAATTTTTCACTGAAATATTCACGCAAAACAATTAACACCTGTTTTTATAAATTAAATATACAGCACTTTCACATATATTTTTATATTTAAAAACTAATAACTTTACATCATCACCACCATGACCCCTGCCAGCTGGCATAGGCATCCACAGATCTCGGTCTTTGGTGTTCTGGATCAACTCTGCTGAAATACCTCCATGTCACCGTCTCCATACATCCGACATCGTTTCTCTTGGTCTGCCTCTGCCTTTTTCCCCCCACTGATCTTTCCAGCCATGATGTTTTCCAATGCCTCTCTTCTCATATATATGATGAGATGAGATATACACACACTCACAGTATATATGAGGGAGCTTGAAATGAAAACCTTAAATGTGTGATATAAATTACAATAACCATGCCATTGTCTTGTAACCTGTCAATACTGTTGTTGCGGATGTCAAGAGGGTTTAGCACGTGACATCACGGTGCAGACGAACAAGGTGACATCTAAGAGCAGTTTAAAGATGACTGCCCTACTTTTGACTTGCACCAAAGAGAAGCAGCGTTGTTTATCTGTTGTTGTTTTTTCAATCAGTGAAGGGGTGAAAGCTATAAAAGTTCATCAACGAATGAAGGTCCAGTATGGCAATGCATGCCTGTCAGTCCAGCAAGTGAATGAGTGGAGTAGGAAGTTTGAAAACGGTGTGACTTCTGTGATAGACTGTTCACGATCAGGTCAGGCCACCAAGTAGTGACCCCAGATTCAATTTTGTCTACAGGAATCCACGCACTTCATCGGCGCTGGAGGACTTGCATTAAACGCAATGGTGACTACATCGAAAAATGATACATTTGCTCTTTACTTCTTCAGAATATATTCACCCCAGCAAACAAACAAAAAGATTTAAGGTTTTCATGTGAAGCCCTCTCAAGTGTGTGCGTATTTATTTATATATGTATATATACTACCGTATAACAGTAGACGGTACTACCTGGTTTCTGTTAGCGCCGAACGTTGGGCGGCGCTTACCAAACCCGACACCCCACATTGTGCCAACGGCTTCGGGCGGAAGAGCGCAATTGGGAGGGTACAAGCCTTACCCTGGTGCGAGGAAATGCAAGCTAAAGACAAAATTGTCATGGCAGGGCAGACCAGGCCCTAAGTCTTGGTTGGCGACTGGTCTAGGATCGAAGCTCCGACAGGCGGACAGTTAGAGCATTGCTTTGCTGATCCGGCAGCTTCTGCAGCTTGTCTTGTTCCAGATGTAGGGGTGTTACCTTTCCTCTGGAGTGAACTAGGCAGGCCGAGAGAGGGATCATGCTGCATGGGCAACACATGATCTCTATATTTTAGCCCAGGCTTTGTGCTATGGAGAGGCAATAACTCCATCCCTGGTCTTAACTGGTCTCGGAATCAAAGCGAGAGGCAACTGTTACGGGTTATAAGTCCTTGTCAGTTGGCGTAGACATGGGGCGCCACGCGTTGCCTCTGACGGTGGGAGACACCTATAGGTGTCACTGATCAGCTACCGCCCGCCTCAAGCTGGGCAGCCCCCAGCCAATTGGGTGCTGATCCGCCACAGCCTGCCTGCTTCAATGGGTGCTTGGGGCTAGGACAAAATCTGAATCGCAGGCTGTAAAACCAATGCACCAGGTACAAACAAAAATATAAATAGAAACCTCAAGCTACGGCTTGCAACCTGGAACGTGAGAACCATGTGTCCAGGATTTTCCACCGACTTGACCAATATTGACGATGTGAGAAAAACGGCTGTGATTGATGCCGAACTCAATCGTCTTAACATTGATATTGCTGGCCTGCAGGAGACTCGCCTCGCTGAGGAAGGGTCACTCAGGGAAAACAACTACACCTTTTTCTGGAAGGGTAAAGGGCAGGCAGAAAAAAGGCAACACGGTGTGGGCTTTGCAGTGAAGAATTCGCTACTGGGAATGATTGAAATTCCAGCAGGAGGAAATGAAAGACTATTATCCCTGCGCTTGGCAACCTCTTGTGGGTTTGCCACCATTATTACTGCATATGCACCGACACTCGATTCCTCTGATGATGTGAAGGATTTGTTCTATGAGGAGTTAGACTCTGTGATCAAGGCAGTTCCAAAATCCGACTACATTTATATGCTCGGTGATTTCAATGCTCGTGTGGGCAAGGACTCGAGTTCATGGCCAGTGTGCCTTGGAAAATACAACATCGGTCGCATGAATGAAAATGGGCAAAGGCTGCTGGAGCATTGCACCAGTAATGACCTATGTATTACAAACTCTTTTTTTAAAACAAAAAAGATGCATAAGGTCACATGGAAACATCCAAGATCCGGCCATTGGCACCAGCTGGACTTCATCATCACACGGAGACAACATCTGAACCATATATCATTGACTCGTAGTTACCACAGTGCTGACTGTGATACGGATCATTCTTTGGTTGTTGCAAGGGTTAGACTGAGACCAAAGAGAATCTACACAGCTAAACACAAATCTAGCCCCAGGATTAATATTATTAACACTCATGATCCTGAAAAGTGCTTTCAGTTTCAACAGCAACTTGAAGACGCTTTCACTGATACACCAGAAAATTGTACAGTAAATGATAAATGGAATAAACTTAAGGAAACTCTTTGTAAAACTGCCGTAAAGGTTTACGGCACTGTGGATCATAAGAGGCAGGACTGGTTTGCGGCCAACAGCGAGACTCTGCAGCCCTTGATTGATAAGAAGAAGAAAGCTCTCTTAAGAAACAAGGAAAGACCAACGCGTAACACTCTGAGTGAGCTAAGGCAAGCTAGGAAGGATGTGCAAAAGGCTGCCAGGCAGTGTGCAAATGATTATTGGATCAAGTTATGTGAGTCCATTCAAATCGCAAGTGATAAGGGAGACATAAGAAGCATGTATGAAGGAATAAAGAAAGCCTGTGGTCCAGTGATCAAAAGAAGTGCACCATTGAAAACCTTGACTGGAGAAGTCATCACTGATAAGAAACAGCAGATGGACAGATGGGTAGAGCACTATTTGGAGCTTTACTCAAGTGAGACCAAACTAGCGGATAATGCCCTCAACGCCATAGAGGCTCTACCAACTCTTGACCACCTGGACACACTTCCCACCATAACAGAAGTTAAGTGTGCTATAAATGAACTTGCATCTGGCAAGGCTCCAGGTAAGGATGGGATTCCAATAGAGGTTATCAGGAGTGGGCAAGACACACTCACTATACAGATCCACCAGCTAATAGAGCTATGCTGGCGTGAAGGACAAGTCCCACAGGATTTCAAAGATTCAAGCATCATAACACTGTACAAGAACAAGGGCGATCGGAGCGACTGCAACAACTATAGGGGTATCTCACTTCTGTGTATTGTTGGAAAAGTATTTGCCAGAATTGTTCTGCGCAGACTTCAAGTCCTAGGAGATCAAGTCTACCCCGAATCACAGTGTGGCTTTCGACAGAACCGGTCTACCACTGATATGATATTCTCATTGCGACAAATGCAAGAAAAATGCCGTGAACAGAATCAACCACTGTTTATTGCCTTCATCGACCTCACAAAGGCATTTGATTTGGTCAGTCGTGAGGGTCTGTTCAAGGCACTAAAGAAGATTGGCTGCCCACCAACTCTTCTGTCCATTGTGGAATCGTTCCACACAGGCATGAAGGGTATAATCAAGTTTGATGGTGCAACTTCTGAAGAATTTGAAATCAAGAGTGGAGTTAAGCAAGGTTGTGTACTAGCTCCCACCCTCTTTGGAATATACTTTTCACTTCTACTGAAATATGCATTTCGTGATCAGGATGGTGGTATATACATTCACTCACGCTCAGATGGCGGCCTCTACAATGCTCAGAGATTGAAGGCTAAGACCAAAATTAGGAGGGTACTGATCAGAGAGTTGCTTTTTGCAGATGATGCTGCAGTTACGACCCACTCTGAGGAAGAATTGCAATGTCTACTATCTGCATTCTCCAATGCTTGTTCTGAATTTGGTTTAACAATTAGCAAAAAGAAGACACAGATTATGTCACAAGGTGCACATGGGGTACCATCAATCTTTATTGACGACGCCGAACTAGAGATAGTAGACCATTTTACATATCTAGGATCGGTGGTAAATAGCAAATTATCCCTAGATCAGGAAATCAACATCCGGATTGGTAAGGCAGCAACAACAATGAACAGGTTAAGAAAAAGAGTCTGGGAGAACAGGAAGCTTACTGCCAAAACAAAAGTCCTTGTCTATCAAGCCTGTGTCCTTAGTACTCTTCTCTATGGCAGTGAAACCTGGACAACTTACTCACACCAAGAGAACAATTTAAACAGCTTTCATATGCGGTGTCTGCGAAGAATTCTTGGTATTAAGTGGCAAGACAAAATCACAAATACTGAAGTATTGGAAAGATCAGGTTGTGTGACAGTTTATTCCATGCTCAGTCTTCGTAGACTTAGATGGATAGGACATCTTAGGCGGATGGATGATGGTAGAATACCAAAGGATATCTTTTTTGGTGAATTACAGATGGGTAAGAGATCTCAGGGTCGGCCTCTACTACGATACAAAGATGTGTGTAAGCGGGACATGATTGATACAGGCATTGATAATGCACATTGGGAGCAAGTCGCCGCTGAACGTGTTGCATGGAGGGCAAATATCAGAAATGGAATAAAGTCAAAGGAGAAAATTATTGCAGAAAAGTCACACACCAAGCGTTTGAGACGTAAGATGGTGCATGATGGTGGAAATGACCACGTGTTCACATGCACCCACTGTGAACGGACATTTACAGCGCAAATTGGCCTTATCAGTCACACTCGCTACCGCCATAGTTAAAAGTTATTATGCCTTTTTAAAGCACAAACTATCGTCTGTCAAGACGGCAAGGTGCCAATGTGTATGTGTGTGTATATATATGTAACTACTGGGAATTGAACATACACCAAGGTCTAGGTAAATGTTCCTTGTATGCATTGGACATATGTTGCTAGATATGCTTTTATAGAACAGTCAGCACTTATAAGTTAAGTTCATGTGGTCACAATCATGTGGTCACAATCATGTGACAGCCTTTACTCCCCAAGTCATTTCCTGGTGCCTATTTTAGGCCAGATCATACTGGAAGCCCAGGTCAATTTTTTATAATTTTAATGCACCCCAATAGGGGTCGAATCCCTGACCACAGGGACAGGAGGCAAGTGTCTAGCCACTACACAACCTGGCTCCAGCTGTCTTAGTAAGCAAGCACACTAACTGACATGATATAATGACGACAATGATGATGATGGAAACTGTAGTAGATGGGATCTATAGAAATGTCCCACTATTTCCTTCGCCAACTGCACATCTATAGCACACTTATCTCAACAACCAAAGAATAACAAGACAAGACTTACTCCCTTTTGGAAGAGCTTTCCTGCCAACAAGATCCCAGTTGGTGGCACCACAAAACAGCACCTCCCCACAAAGCATTGGAGCTTCAATTTTCTGTGGAGAATATACAAATACCTGTGAACATCTTCAATTTTCTGTGGAAAATACACACATCTGTGACCATCTTCAACTACTGGAAGGCCCTGGTTAATGTCGGGGTTACGTTCTTGGAAAACTCAACTAAGTGAAATGACGTATAGCGAAACACTATTTCCCTTAGAATTAAATGAAATACTGTGGTGTATTATATAATGTTTATTTTGATGGTTGATATTTATTGGCTAAATAGAGGTGGGTTGGAGGACAAGTGGTAGAATTATTGGGACGTAGAGGCATTAAAACCATGACTCGCTCCAAAATTATCATCTGTACTGTTCTCACCTGCTTTCTTAACTAGATCTTCATAGAGAGACTGCTTTCTCTTGGATAGCCATCTTGCTCACAGGCGTATTCTGTTGGTCTTTAACCCTTTACCGGGCAAATCGTCCCAAAGCGTCCGAACCCCGGAACGAGCAACTCATCTGAATATGTCCGAGCTACTACTAATATTGTAAAAACGCGATTGCGTGGCTTTCGGAGATTTCCGATTGTCTACTTTGGGTTTCCCCGATAGCTTGACAACGTGGCTACCATTTTCAAGCGTGTACTATGAATTTAAACGGATTTTGTTTATAGTTTTCGGGGTTTTTACGTTTTGTTTATCAAAACGGATTTTGACGATTCTTCAAGCGATAGTGGATATTTCGCTGGGTTCAATTTAAGTGACATTTATGTGCACGAATTTGACTGAATCGGAGCTAGATATCAGTGATTAGCGTTACTTTGCGTTAGCAGTCGTGAATCGGACTTTAAATAAAGTGATTCTGATTCTGAAAATGTGTTTGTAAATTTCCATATAAATGACTGACAATCACAAACAATATGTTGTATTTTGTAAATATTTGTGTTCATGTGTGGATTACCGGGAACTTTCACGTAAGTAAAATACTCTGCATGCTTTTTACTTCATTTTGTTTTTTATTTAAGTAAAATCGGTTGACTAACACCTTTTATATGATGATTTTACTAACGTAACCCGAAATTTTACAGAACCTCAAAATTCTTCTTGCCCATTCAGGGCTACAAAATGGACAAACGTCTGCCCTGTAAAGGGTTAATCCAGATGGCCAATAGTGTTTCCATGTTCTCCATAAGAGTACTTCTGGTATGAGTGATTTGGGAGCACTCAAAGGGGTTACATTTTACACCCTCTTTGATTCTGTCAGCACTTGCACGAATTGTCCTTACCATTGTTGGCGGTAAACCATGGATTTTACCAATATCAATAACCCTGATCGCCAGCCTCAAAACTACATCTAACTTTACCTCAGGAGTAACACTTTTCCTGGTTCTCTTACAACCAGATAGACTATCAGCATTAACTGTGCGCTTTGAACTCATAATTATGGGTGATTACACAATAAAATCCTGGGAAAATGCACCGCACAAAATGTAAAATGGCGACATTAACGCAGCATAGCAACACAGTTGACGACATTATAGCGGAACATAGCGACATAAAGTGAAGTTTTGTCCCATTGTGACAATGACGCTATAGCGAAACGACGTAAATTGAAGCGAGGTATAGCGGGACCTTCCTGTAAATCTAAAACCAAACTTAGAATATAAAACTCTCATGTCAATCAGCACTGTGGTATGAACTAGAACAGTGGTTCTTAACCGGTGAGGAATTCCACCCCAGGGGGGAATTTTAGGGTTTCCAGGGGGGGAATGAAGACCATTTCAAGATCGCGTTAATACAAGAACCGATTACTTGATATTGTTTTTCTCTTCATACTTTACAGTTATGTACGTCTCATCCTTCTAAAATTCATTTTATAAAGTAAGTAGACCCACAAATCATGTTTTATGTGGATGTCTAGACTTGTTTTAGTATATGCTATTCAATTTACCTTCCATTTTTACATATACTGTGTAGGGGTGGGAGGATTTTTAGATAGGAAATATGAAGGGGGGGGGGGGGGGGATGACGTTCTGAAAATACGGTGAAGGGGGGCACGGGCCAAATTTTTGATAGGAAGGGGGGGAATGACGTTCTGAAAATATGGTGAAGGGGGGCACGGGCCAAAAAAGGTTGAGAACCACTGAACTAGAAGCATGGAGCACAACTTTTAAACAAAGTTTGTTGTATATCCTTTACAGAACGAAGCAGTCAATCCCAGCATTTTTGGGCTGTTCGTGATTCCTGGGCAAGTTTACATTCAGTAGTTTGCCATTGCTTTCTGAAAGACCGGCACCTATACCATTTCATAAAAGACCAACGTAAGGTGGGCTGCTGCCACATCGCCCACAGCTGTATTTTTAACGCGGTATGCGGGATTATGAACTGCGTTCCTTCACCACTACAAACATTTATTAACTGATGGCTGTCCAGAATAGGACTAAAATAGTGTGAAAGAATCACCAATGTGCAGCTCATGGAGAACCAGTGAATATGGCGCCGGAACACACTGAGAAAACCTAGGATACTAAAATAGCAGTCCCTTGATGGAACCCACAGGGCTAACAAAATAGTGGGAGATCTAAAACCACGGAGAAGAGAAAGACATAGATAAATAAATACAGGGAGAACATGGAAATAGCAACCGATAGGACAGCTTGGCGTGAATTGCCTGAGGGTCTATTCCCCCACTGGGAAATCTTCTTCTTCTTCAGCGTTCCGAGCCATTGAGGTTCTTTGCTGCAAATACAATCCGTCTCCATTCGTCTCTCTGGTGGACCTTCTCTTGCCAGTCGTTGATTCCAAGTGCTTGTAGGTCTGTACATGTATTATCTCTCCACCGCCTTCTTGGTCTACCTCGGGGTCTACGGTCATTTATTTCCTGAGTGTAAGCGAGTTTTGTTTCCCTATTATCTTCCATCCTTTCTATATGCCCCAGCCATTGTAGTCTATTAGCCTTCATGATACCAGTGATTATCGGGGACTTAAACAGATCATAAATGTCTTTGTTACTTCTTCTTTTCCACTCTCCACTTTGTGTATCCCTAATGGGTCCAAAGATGCGTCTTAAAATTTTGTTCTCAAAGGTTTGTAACAAGGCTTCGTCTCCTTTCGTTGTACTCCAGGTTTCAGAGCCATACAGCACAACTGGTCTGATCAGTGTTTTGTATATTGTGATTTTGGTGTTACGAGATAGCGCCTTTGATTTTAGTAGATGTTGTAGTGCATAGTATATCTTATTTCCAGAGTTGATTCTAGTTTGTATTTCTTCCCTTATGATGTTGGAGCAGTTGAAGATCGTACCCAGGTATTTGTATGTTTCCGTTCTTTTAATGGTCATATTATCTATTTGTATGTGGCCAGAGTTTCTAGCCATTCCGTCTCTTGAAATTACCATATATTCTGTCTTATCTTGGTTGATAACCAGCCCCATCTGTTGGGCTTTTTCCTTTAAGTGAGTCAATATTTCCAATGTCTTTTGTTCACTTTGCCCTATAATATCTATATCATCTGCATAACCAAGCAGCTTGGATGTTCCTCCAATATCACATTCCTCCTTTACCCTCCTTACAACTTTCTCTAGAGCCAGATTGAAGAGTAGCGGCGATAGTGCATCACCCTGTTTCAAGCCAGATGTTATTTGGAAGGGGTCTGATTTCCTGCCTTTATATGTTACTATATTATAAGTATCTTCCATGCATAGTCTGGTCATGTTGATTAACTTCCTTGGTATTCCAAATTCCTGCATAGCATTCCATAGACTATTCCTATGGACACTATCATAAGCCTTTTTAAAATCCACAAAAATGTTATGGAGATCTCTTTTATATTCCCAATGTTTCTCGGCTATTTGTCGTAAGATAAATATCTGATCTATTGTTGATCTGTTTTGTCTAAAACCCGCCTGGTAGTCACCTAATATGTCTTCTGAATATGGTTTTAGTCTATTTAGTAATACTGCGGATAGTATCTTATAGCTTGTGGACAGTAGTGATATTCCTCTATAATTTCCACATTGGAACTTGTCTCCTTTCTTAAAGATAGGTATCAATAATGACTCTTTCCAGTCATGGGGTAAATAGAAAACAAAATAACAAGAATTTCAGTGCCGCAGAAACAACCTCAATTCTCATAACGGAAGTATTTGATAGTCTCTGTTCTGCTCAGTAACTTCTTCGTCTTTCGTTCACTTCAATTTTGTCTGTAACTGCAATGTTGTCTCGTGTATAACTTCACTGTCTTTTCTTAGTTCACTCAGTGGTCCATATATTTTATCCTCCACTGTCATTTCTCTAGGCCAGAAAGTTTGCCTGGACATATTGTAATTTGGGCAGTCTTGGAGTATGTGCTCTGCTGTCTGCAACGCCAATCCACATGTGCACACGGCTGTTCACCAATCTTAAATTTTGTATACATGTGTAAACAAATTTTTTTTATTTTAATGTAGATTTGTATACATACAATCTATTGTGTCCTGTTCTGAGGTGCAGAATAATGACTTGTTCTGGTCTGTCCATAATGTGATAGTCATCTTGAGCAGGGTTTGGTGGCTTTCTGACTGATTTAATCATTCTTTTCTTTTGGTGGTATGTAACGGGCACATCAGCCTGTTCTTCTTTTGCTCCTTCCTTAGCCAATCGATCAGCTCTGTCGTTTCCGAGTATTCCACGGTGGGATGGTATCCACTGTATGGTGACCTTATGCTGACTGCTAAGTTCAGAAAGTAGTGTCCTTAGTACTGGCAATTTCCCAGACAGGAGCGCCTCGAGTGCTGAATTTGCATCTGTCAATAGCACCACAGGTTGTGTACCATGGCTGTTATTTAGTAATTTCTCTGTTGCTATCTTGACTGCCCCAATTTCAGCATTATAGTTATGGCAGTACTTCCTGTTGATACTCTGGCCGTGTCCCTAGTATTATTTGGGTATTCTATGTACTAGGAGATGGATATTTTCATCTCCTGCGTATAATGTGTGTGCCAGGATGTAAAACCAGGAGTTTCTTCTCAAGATCTGCGACGATGCTACGGAGTCCGTGCATTGAGCGAAGCAATCCTTTTCACAGTGTGTGTGTTTGTGCAGAGCACGTGCCTACCTCAGAGTTAATGCAAACACACAACATCCACTGCATAGTGAAATTATGAAGGTAAAGGGCAGCAGGTTAAAAAGAGGAAGGTCGTGGATGGGTCAAGCTGAAGACATTCTTCAACAGGTGTGTTCACTCACCTGGCGAAGAGTGGGTACAAGTGCCAACAGATTTCTGTACGTTTTTTTTTCAGTTTGCATCCAACTAGACAGAAAATGCAGACAAGAAAATCCGGCTGCTGTGGAGGCGGAGGTACAAGTGTTGATTTTCGAGAATTCATTAGACGGTGATGCTGTTATTTACACAGATGAGTCAGTCGTTCGGCATTTGAGAAGCTCATGAGCCTTTACGGCTCAGGCCGGAGGGAGAATTATGAAGGAGGACTCTGGTGCTTTTGTTGTGACCACAAGTAGCCTGACTATGGAAGTCATGGCCGTAAGTAAAGCAATAACATGGCTCGAGATACAGACATTCACTAGGGCATGTTTCCTTAGTGACTCAATGAGCATGCTCAAGAGGATAGAGATGGGGTGGATCCGAAGAGAGTGGTTGCTGTCTCTGGAGTGGTCTTGGCTGGCAAAGATCAGTTTCATCTTCATGCCAGGGCATGTGGGAGTACAAGGAAATGAACGGGCTGACAAGCTCGCAGGTAAGGCTACTGTGGAGGGCGGACGCGCCATGGACCAGGCTGACATTCTGAATGCTCTACGAGAAGTAAGACTTGCAAAAACCAAGTGATGACTGTGAATCTACAACCATGTTCAGACTGCGAAAACAGCAAATTAAAAGAGGTATGTCCAAACAAGAACACTACGCAGGAAGCCAAAGAAGATTGATAACCCAACACAGAACTGATGTTGTGTCGTTAGCCGTTACACGCTGCGAGATTTGCTGAGGAGGGGCTCCAAGCACATATGGGCTGAATGGGTCAATGTGCAATGAGGATGATCTGTCGACTAACTAACTAAGGCTGGAAAATTTTCCGTGATGTCATTTATATATGCTAGGAATAATGTCGGTGAAAGAATTCCTCCTTGGGGGACACCTTGCTCCAACAACATCTTTTTGCTGGTTTGTCCTTGTACTTTTATCCTCGCATACTGTTTTCAAAGTAGTGACTTATCCATTTGTACATTTTCCCACAAACATGCATTTTTTGCAGTTTTACTTTCAGTCCTTCCTTCCATTCTTTATCAAATGCTTTTTCTAAATCTATCCAGACCGCTAGTGTGTGCTTTTTCTCTTGGAAGGCATCTTCTATTTCCTGAGCTATATAGGTTATTTGATCTTCAGTGGATCCGTACTTTCTGAATCCTGCTTGGTGTGGTGTGGTGGAGTTGGTTTTCTTCCAGAAACTTCCTTCTTTCTGAACGGTTATTAAAGTCTCCGACAATAATGCAGTTTGTGTCAGTTATTTTCATGTCTGAAAGTGTAAGGTCCTTATTTGCTGGGCTATACAAATTGTAAATTCTTATTTTCACGTCCTTTATCATTATATCAATACCTATAATTTCCGTTTGTTTGTCAAAGATCACAGATACTTCGCTGCAAGGTATTGTATTTCGTGTAAGCATTGTGAAGCGTGTCGAAGCGTGTGGTCTGATATCCTCTGACTGAGAATTTGCGATTGGCGTTGAGGTGTGTCTCTTGTATGCTAGCCACATCTATTCTATCTTTATGAAGACGATGTGTTAAGGGGACGTTCTTGTTAGAAACTCCTTCGGCTTTCCAATGTAGTATGTTGAGTGTCCAGTGTGTTTGGTTAACCCTTTAGTGGGCAAAACGTCTGATTCCGTCCTTACTCGTAAACGGGCGAAACGTCTGAATCCGTCATTGAATACTAAGCCTTTTAAAAATGTGATATCGCGAATTTCCGAGACTTCCTGTTCCTTTTTACCAGTCTTGCTGATAGAGTGAAAGCGTGGGTGACATTTGCAAGTGTTTTCTTTAAATTTGATCAGATTTTTCAATAGTTTTCGGGGTTTTTGTGCGTTGTTATTCAAAATCGATTTCCTCAATTCTTCGAGCGATAGCAGCGATTTCGCTGGGTTCAATTTAAGTGACATTGAAATGCACGAAAATGACAATGAATCAGAGCCGAATCTCAGTGATATCAGTGTGTGCAGCGTGCACACTTAAGATCTTTTGGACTTTGAAGAAAGTGAATCTGATTCAGAAAATGTGACTGAAGAAAGTAGTGCGCGACCATCTCGCGACGCAAACGGTTGGAGGAACAAAACAACATCAAAAATCTAAGAATTTACTGAAGAAACTGGCGTCAACATAACAACTGATGGTCGTTCTCAGTGTGCAGTCTTTCTTCAACTCTTCGAGGAACAAACTTTTCAAATGATTGCCGATCAAACAAATGTGTATTATGCTAGACAAAAGATTGAGCAGATAGATGATCAAGGCTGGATTCCAACAAATGCAACCGAAATGCAGGCCTATTTTGGTCTGCTCATACTATTGGGGATCCCCAATCTTCCTTGTGTGGAAATGTACTGATCGACAGATGATAGGTTGGGAGCGCCAGGTGTGAAAAATGTGAGGCCAGTGAGCAGTTGGCAGTGTTTGTACATAGTGTATATATGACTGACAATCACAAACAATGTGTTGTATTTTGTAAATATTTGTGTTCATGTGTGGGTTATACCAACAAGACTGGATCATTCATATGTATGCATTTCTCTTTATTTTGCTCTTTATTTCACTAAAATCCATTCACTAACAACTTAGTTATGATCTTTTTACTAACGTTACCCAAAATCTGACTAAAACCCTCAAAAATCTTGCCCGTTTAGAGTTAGAAATAGGAAAAACCTGTGCCCTGTAAAGGGTTAATAGCTCTTAACCTACTCCTCTGTGCCTTGACTCCACAGCACAGGGGAAGGTGACCACCAGTAGTAATGGGTGGACTCCCTAGAGGCAGGGAGCCCGACACTATCACCGCCTGATGGGACTTAACACCATACTCATTCATTCATTCAGTAGCATGTCCTTTGCAGAACCTCGCTCCCATATGAACTTTCCGGAAAACCTTTCAATCATAAGCAAGATGTCCCGTGTCCGATACACCCATCTGGAGATCATCCACCACATCCTGCACCCATCTTCTCTTTGGCCTTCCTCGTCCTCTCTTCCCAGGCATATACGCCTCCATTACTGTTCTCTCCAAACTTTCGTGATGTTTCAAGTGACCAAAATATTTCAATTTTCTTTGTTTTATCGTCTTTAATAGCCAGCCTTCTTCAATATTCAGCTCTTGAAGTATGGATGCATTTGTTCTTTTCTTTACCCAAGATATTCTTAGAACTTGTCTATAACATTTATATTCAAAGGCATTTATGCACTGTTCTGCTTGTTTAGTAAGTGTCCAGGTCTCACAGGCGTATGCTGCAATGGGAAAGATGCATGCTCTTAAAAATCTAATTTTTGTAGTTCTGTCTGTCCCACTCCATAATTTATTCAGTTGTTTTAATCTTTGAAGAGCAATTGATAGTCGTCGTTTAATTTCTTTCACTGTGTCACCGTTGTTGGTAATCAATGAACCAAGATATTCAAAATTTTCCACCACCTCCAATCTTTCCTCATTTACATATATTTCATTCCCCATAGTAGTTTTATCTGTATGCATTATTTTTGTTTTTGCTATGTTAAGATATAAGTTGTGATTTTCACTATTCAATTGGGTTGAGGCTATTAGGTTTTCTATACCATTTTGTATTGTGGATAGCAATACTGTATCTCAGCATACTGAATCTCTGGTATGTCATGACCACCGATATTTAGGGCATCATATAGCTTGCTATTTATATCATCTCTTACATTTCTCATTATACTTTCGGTGTACAGGTTAAACAAATAGGGGGACAGCACACATCCCTGACGGACTCCTTGCATGATGTCAAACCAATTTGATGTCTCGCCATCTATTCTAACCGCTGCTTGTTGGTCTAGATAGAGCATTCTTATGAGTTGTACCCATATTCCTCATGTGTATTGTCGTCTGCTAGACCGCTATTCTAACCGCTGCTTGTTGGTCTAGATAGAGCATTCTTATGAGTTGTACCCATATTCCTCATGTGTATTGTCGTCTGCTAGACCGATCGATGGATACAATAAAAGTGGCATCATGAATTGATCAAGTTACATTGCACTGCTTTGTCAAGCCTGTGGCTCAGTACATCCGATTTCGACAAGCATTTTTCGGGGTGCTTTCCCTAGCCTTAGACTGTCCCCAGTCTACCTACAAGGCAGCAGGTTTGTGTGTTTCTTAGTCCGGTTCCTCTCCCTTGACCTGTCCGACATTGGTGACCCTACCAGTAGCTCTGCTACCGTTGGCATAGCTCTTGGGGTCATTGGAACACACAAGCCCCTCTACCTCTTCACGGTGGACACACGGCAGAGGAAAGGCAGGTTCAAGACGGGCAATTTGAACTACTAAAGTTATAGAGAATACAAGTTTAAAGATTATTAATAATTTATTTGGATACATACTTGTACTAATTTTTATCATTTAATATAACGAAACATATTTTTGAAGTTAGTTTTCATATCCATCTATGACCAGCTTGAGACAATCAAGCATGGACCGGAAGTGGAGATAAATGGACACACTTTTTTTTTCCTGAAATTAGGAAAATCATATAAAATTTTTATACAGATTTACCGATATTCATATCTGAATATCTCCACTAAGAACTGACATACTCATACAGACATCATTGAGGTACCATTAGATTTGGTTTTTCACGACCAGTCTGTGGTGGTCTCATTAGTAAATACTCAATTTGAAAATCTGATCGAAAATACTATTTAACGGAACGATTTTTAACGATTCTATAAAATTTAACAAGCCCAGCCCTCAATATATCGCCAAAACACATTTGAGCACTCTTCCGAACGACGGTCCCAAAATATTTAGTGTAAAATAATGCATCCCTTTTGGTGGGCCTCATAAGGTCATTTCCGGGGCGATGTGTTGTCAATCAACTTACGTTTGAGTGTATCGTCGTCTGTTAGACCGATCGCTGGATAAAATAAAAGTTTATGGGCCCGGAGGGCCCTCACTGTCGTCGGAGTGTATATCCATATCATGTAGTACCAATGACAGTCAGGACCCTCCGGGCCCATAAACTTTTAATGCATCCATCGATCGGTCTAGCAGTCCACGACACACCAGAAGTGATCGACATCATCACCTATGAGGCCCTGTAAGGGATACTTTTTTGTTTTTACACTAAATAATTTGGGACCCTCATTCAGAAGAGTGTCCACATTTGTTTTAGACCCAAGCCCATATTATATGTCATATTTGGGTCTAAAACAAATGTGTTTTGGGGATATACTTGAAGGCTGGGCTTGTTAAATCTTCACTTAATAATACTATGGTTAACTTAACTGGTTAATCTTAAATGGTTAAGCTATGAGGGTACATTTTCAGAAATTTAATTTAGAAACCAGGCTTATTTCGACATATTTTAAATGTTGTTTGATAAAGTTTGGCCATATACAATGTTAATCAATGTATAATAAATTAAATACACGATACTCAAAACACTCAACACTCACACTGCAAGACTGCACAGGAAGGTAGCCCCAGGCATAGAGATAGAGGGAGGCCTCTGAATTGAACATTTTAGCTTCAACAGCTACAACATACATTTAAACACGAAGATATTCCAGATGTGTAAGTTACCGTAAACATGATTACATTGTATTAGTGAGTCAACGTGACCAAATAAACCACAACAAAACAAGAACTCACAAAACCGCTGTCATTTTCATTCTCTACATCGCCGCCGTCTGCCGCGACTCGATCATCTCTTGCCGAATCCACATCTCTTGCCTCGCTAGAATCCGCCTTCGAGGCATCATTCTTCTCCTGTCTGCGTTTTTTAGAACTTCCATTAGAATCTACGTCGCTAGCTCGTTTTTTGGGAGGCATGGTCGGGTGGAAATGTGAGAAAATGTAACAAAGAGAAGCAGGAGAAGTGGAACAGATACAGGATACCGAACCGCCAAGCGATTCATGCCCGGGCAAATCTCGTGGTTTCTCGCCAAGTCCCGGCTTTTTGGCGAGGTGGCGTTTCATTGGTGGGTTTGTGGGGGGATTCCCTGAGGCGCCTTCTGCTGACCTGGATTTGTCTGGGGAATACTTTGTTGATATTTATCGTTATCATCTTTTCTTCATCGTCGTATTTATCATAATCATCATCTTCGTTATTGTTATATCGTCATCATTATCATGGTTGTTTTCATTATCTTTATCGTCGTCATCCTCTTCTTTATCATCATCTTCGTTATTATTATATCATCATCTTTATCATCAAGCATGTTTATTATCTTCATCATCCTTATCTTTTTATTCTTCATCTTCATCAATATCATCATCATCAACTTAATCATTTTCATCATCTTCTTCTTCATTACCTCCATAATCATTTTCATCACCATCATCATTATTAAGTCCATCGTCATCTCCATCGCCATCTTCTTCATTATCATTATCTTCATCGTTATTTTCATCGTCTTCTTCATTATCAGCATCATCATTTTCATCATAGTCACCAGCATTTTTGTCATCTTCATCATTATCATTTTCCACTTTTGCCGTCAAATATCGTGGGAAGGGTTAGTTGACGTTCCAGCGCCCAATGTGCGGCACTCGATAGTGCCATTCCGTATGGCTATATAATATTTTAGTTTTGTCCGTGCATTTTTGCCACCCTCTGTGGCGAAGGTTCGTAATCCCGTATACCTGCGTTCGAAACACAGCTGCTCGCGACTTGGCAGCAGACCGCGTTGCGCCGGTGTTTTACGCAATGGTATGGGTGCCGGTCGTTCAGAAAGCAATGGCAAACTACTGAACGTAAACTTGACAAGACATAAACAACAGCAAAAGATGCTGGTGTTGACTGCAAACGTCCTGTAAAGGATATGCAATTTACGACTGTATAAATGAGCTTGGCAGAAATGCACAGAAAAAAATCTTCAGACTCAAATGGCCAGAGATTGAGAGGCTTTTCGGTGCACCGAGATGAGAGCAACGGTCCGCATATGACCTGATAAATGATAACGATGATCATTATTATAGCCCAGAACGGATGAACGGTATATATTAATGGTATAAAGATAATTCAATAATAACAAGAAGAGAAAAGCTAGAGTATGTCGTCACACCAGGAAAGTTGGAGGGGAAGAGAGGCAGGGGGACAACAAGAGGACAGTCATGGCAGGGAGGAAAGTCAGTATTAGAAACGAGACAGAAGCCTATAGACAGACATGATCACCAACGCTAGACAGCATTGATTATAAGAAGATGGCAGTACACGATACAGAAAGTTGTGGACAGACGTGATCACCAACGCCAGACAGCATGGACCATAAGAAGATTGATATTACAAGAGACAGACGGCTGGGGACAGACATGATCACCAACGACAGACAGCATGGAGCACGAGAAGATTGGCAGTACACGATACAGAAAGCTGTGGACAAACGTGATCACCAATGCCAGGCAGCATGGACCATAAGAAGATTTATATTACACTAGATTAAAGGCTGTGGACAGACATGATCACCAACGCCACACGGCATGGACTATAAGAATATTGGCAGTACACGAGACAGAAGGCTGTAGACAGACATGATCACCAACACTAGACAGTATTGATTATAAGAAGATTGGCAGTTTTTTGTCCATCAAGAATGATGATAACCATTCATTTCATCTAGTGGGGTTTAAAGTATGGAGCCGTGAGTTCTAAGATGGCTGATAAGGCCTATTT
Organism: Cepaea hortensis; assembly: GCA_963921405.1. Classification (NCBI taxonomy): domain Eukaryota; kingdom Metazoa; phylum Mollusca; class Gastropoda; order Stylommatophora; family Helicidae; genus Cepaea; species Cepaea hortensis. The sequence continues at coordinate 261,901,271 of OY992876.1, read as the reverse complement.
TGGCTCGAAATGTTCTTTGACAATGTGGGCAAAGAATGCTTGACGTTCCAGGAGAAGAATCTCCTGCAGTGGATTTTCTGTCTAGCCTTTTCTTCACAGCTCTTGCAGTCCTGGTTGCTTCACAAGTGACTGCACCCTTATGTAATGATGCACGCCACGAATTACGGTCTTTAGCAGCAGTCCCAGGTGTCAAGATGAATTCCAAAAATTGCCAGTAAGATTTTCAGTGTCTTTAAAGTGTTTCCTCTGGCCTCCTTGGGAGCGTTTACCACAACGCATCTCGCCGTAAAACATCCGTTTAGGGAGCCTGTGATCTGGCATACGATTTAAGTGACCAGCCCAAGGAATCTGATTCTTCATTAGCAGAGTGTGGATACTGGACATAGACGCTCTTTCTAGAACTTCAGTATCAGGGATCTTGTCTTGCCATTTAATATTCAGTAGCTTCCCAAGGCGCCGGTCTCTCTGGCTGAGGGGTTACACCACTTTCTCCGTAATACCGTTTATCCACGCAGGGTCTCGCAGCGAGGCGAGAACTGGAAGCGGTTCGACCCGCGCTCGTGACTTGCGGGATAATGAGCCGACCGCTCAGAAAGCAATGGCAAACTACTGAGCGTAATCTTGCCAAGAAATCAACATACAGCTGATGTTGACAGCAATGTCCTGTAAAGGATATGCAAAACATTTTTTTAGCTTCCTAAGGCAGACTGTGTGGAAGTGGTTTAATTTCCTAGCATATCACTGATAAACAGTCCATGTTTCACAGGCATATAGCAGTGTGGATATAGTGTGTGTGTGTTTTTTTTTTTTTTTGTTGCCTCAGTATAAAATTCAATATCTCAGTAACCAACTGAGGGAAAATGATGAGATTTAGCATATAACCTTATAATTATGTCCACCAAACAAATAAATTTTTGTTCTGGAGATTGTACAGCAGATTTCAATGTTTGTTTATATGCCGTATATAGTTTATTGCCCCCGCATGCATTCCATCATTTTAAGAGTATTACCGCTTCAACAAGACACACCCCCGTGTTTTTGAAATTTGTCTGCGCGGTTTTCGCTTTTGGCAGACTGAGGGAATTTATATGGGGTAGTTCAGAGGTGTCGTCAAACTGTGGATTCTTTCATGAAACGTGATTATATAAATAAACTAGCTGGCTCGGCCCGGCTCCTGGCGGGGATCTATCTATCTATCTATCTATCTATCTATCTATCTATCTATCTATCTATCTATCTATCTATCTATCTATCTATCTATCTATCTATCTATCTATCTTTCTATCTATCTGTCTATCTGTCTGTCTGTCTGCCGGCCAGCCCGCCTGCCGACCGACCGGCCCACCGACCGACCGACCGACCCACCCAGTCAGCCAGCCAGCCATCCACCCACCCACCCACCTTTCTGCCTACCTACCTTTCTGTCTGTCTGCCTGCCTGCCGGCCGACCCGCCCACCCACCGACCGACCGGCCCACCGACCGACCGACCGACCCACCCACCCACCTAGTCAGCCAGCCAGCCATCCACCCACCTTTCTGCCTACCTACCTGCCTACCTACCTGTCTGTCCGTCTGTCCGCGCTATTAAATATTGATAAAAGTTACTGGAAAAAACGTCAGGACCATGTGTTGAAAGAGGAAGAGGACTATTGGAGAAAGGATGGATTGAATTTTATGCAACCGAGAGCAATCATCAACCTACTGGGGTTCCAAATGTTGCTGTATGTAGCCGAGGCGCGGTGTTGGGGTGAGCGCCCAACATTGCTCAAATACCTCAATGGCTCGTGAATACATAACCTATGCAGCAAAAGTCCAACTCCTGGCCTTCACGTGGCGGGCCTGTTTAAACTAACAGGAGAAGGGGCGACGGCGAGTCTCTGGCGCCGGAAAATAACCAGTATGCTCTAGATGTGTATGCACGTACATGCATGCGCAGACAGGTGTGTGCGCGCGTACACATCTACACTCGAGTGAGACCACAGTCTGCTCTAGCAAAGAAAGGTGCTGAAGACGGAGGCAACCAGCCAAGAGGCGCACCACAGAAATCAGGATGCCACGCAATCACGCAAAATGGAATATGTCGACTACTGCTAATCGTTATGGTGCTCGCCCTGCTTTGGACCCCCAGGCAGGTGCAGTGCCGGGCCCTATGTCTCGAAAGGGTCCAACCCCAACTACTGGAGGTCCTTCTCAGATGTCCTGTGGAGCCAGGGGACATGAGAATAGGACGACTGGCCATACTAAACGAAGACTTAAAATAATGCACTGGAATGCGGAGGGAGTCAGCAACAAAAAAATAGAATTAGAAAAAATCTTGGACCAAGAAAAAGTAAGCATATGTTGCTTGCAAGAAACTCACCTCAATGAAAATATAGCCTTCAAAATCAGAGGCTACCAGTGTTACCGATCTGACCGAAAGAACAGGCGAAAAGGTGGGATACTGACCCTTGTAAGAAATAACATCATGGCTTCCCAAATCAAAGTCTACATGGAAGGGGCTGAGTATCAGACACTTAAACTTAAGACAGGTAATACAGATCTACATCTGATCAATTACTACTGTCCAAGTGACCGCCCACAGGCACTGGACACTCTACCACTAAAAGAAAAAATGATTGTGTGTGGCGATTTCAACAGCCACTCGCAGAGCTGGGGCTATGATCACATGGACCAGAGAGGAGAGAGACTGGAAGACTGGCAGGATGAGAATAGATTCATGTTGATTAACAAGCCGTCCGACCCACATACTTTCTACTCGAGACCATGGCACTCTACAACTACACCTGACCTGGCTTTTCATTCACCAGACCTGGAGTGGAACATTACACGAACTGTTGGGAAACAACTTGGTGGCAGTGACCATCGGCCAGTCTTTCTAACCGTAGAAAATGAGCTTGTAAGTGAAAGCAGCACCCTCTCGAGGTGGAACTACAAGAAAGCAGACTGGGCAATGTACAAGCATCGCACCAGCATACTGGTCAGAAACCTGAACACTGAGAAAGACATAAATAAAGCAGTTGAAGAGTTTGGGAAATGCATACTACAGGCAGCGCGAGAAACAGTACCAAGAGGAGCCCGTAAACAATATAAACCCTACTGGAGTAGTGAACTGGAACAGTTGCATAGTGATGTTGAAGTGTGTAGAAAGCAAGCAGAGGCCACACCCAGCCAAGAGCACCACAATAAATTCCAACATGCAAAAGCCAAATTTCAAAGGGCCAAGCTGCAGGCTAGACGGAAAAGCTGGCAGGAGAAAACGGAGTCTCTGAACTTTGAAAGAGACACAAGGAAATTGTGGAAGCTAATAAAACAGCTTAATGACGAGGGCACAGGGAGAAACTCAAAAATTGCACTACATAAAGATGGAAAAATCTTAACAAGAAAGCAAGCAGCTGACCATTTTGCGGACTCGTTCGCACAAGATAGCAATATCAAAATTAGTCCAGAGAAACAACAAGAGATTCGAGAGAAACGACAACATACAGGACAGAAGGAAATAGTACATGAGGTTCTGGAGGCACCCATCACAATCAGCGAACTGGAGCTAGCCATATCAAAACTGAAAATGAGAAAGTCACCAGGAGCTGATGGTATCTCCAATGAAATGATCAGGAACCTAGGAACAGAGGCCAAAACAAAGCTGTTGCAGATCTTCAATAACAGCTGGACCTTAGGCAGTGTTCCACAAGCCTGGAGAGAAGCAATCATGATACCCCTCCTAAAATCAGGGAAAGATAGTTCCATTGCCTCTAGCTACAGACCAATTAGCCTCACCAGCTGTCTCTGCAAAACACTGGAGCGCATCATCAATCACAGACTGCAGTGGTACATTGAAAGTAAAAACATCCTTGTGCCACAGCAGGCTGGCTTTAGGCAGTGCTACTCTACGGAAGATCAGACAACCTACCTCTCTCAAGAAATTGAGGATGCATTCCAAGAGAAGAAGCTGGTGCTTGCGGCATGGATAGATCTGAAGAAAGCCTTTGACAAAGTCTGGAAAGAAGGTCTGATGAAGAAACTGAGAAACTGCAAAGTCAATGGAAGAATGTACAAATGGGTGAAAGCATACTTGCACAACAGAAGAGCCCGAGTACAGATAGACGGACTCAAGAGCAAGAAAGTACTACTGCGTCACGGTGTCCCCCAGGGCGGAGTCTTGTCCCCCACACTTTTTCTAATCTTCATCAATGATCTTGTTGCTCACCTACCGCATGGAATTAAAGCGGCAATGTACGCCGATGACCTGGTTCTATGGAGCACAAATGAATATGCATCAGTGGCCACCAGATTGCTACAAAGAGCTGTAGATACATTTGCTGCATGGGCAAATAGATGGTGTGTCAGCATAAACACTGACAAGTGCAGCACCACCCTATTTACCCTCTCTCCAAAACAAAAGGCAGGGATCATCCAGATAAATGGAACACCCCTAAGAGAAGATAAAGAACCAACATACCTTGGAGTAACATTTGATGGCAAGCTGACATGGAGAAAGCACATCAACAAAGCAGTAGCAAAAGCCAGAAGGAAAATAGCCATCCTGAGAAAGCTAAGTGGAACCACATGGGGAGCCAGTACGAAAATACTTAGCAAAGTTTACCAACAGAGCATACGACCACACCTGGAATATGGGTCAACTGCGTGGTGTTCAGCATCAAATACCACACTACAAGAGCTGGACAAGGTGCAAAATCAAGCACTTAGATTCACCACAGGAGGGATGAGATCAACCCCTATAGTGGAAATGGAGAAGATGGGGAGGACACAGGCACTGAGTGAGCGCAGAGATACGAAAACGCTAATACAAGCAGAAAAGTTCCTCAGCTTGCCAGGCCACCCTATGAAGAACAGATTTGAAAACCTAGCTATGGGGCGGTTGAAAAGAAGTAGTTTTATCCACCAGGCCAAGCGACTCTGCAGAGAAACCACTGATCTGCCCACAGTTGGTATCCCCCTAACAACTATTCCAGAGCGAACTCCATGGAAAGATGAGCATAGACTATCGTTACAAATCCAGACAAAAGTGAGAGGAATATTTGACAAGGAAGAACAGAACAGTGTGCAGCGCAGAACAGCCACTCTCAGCTTCCTTGATGAAGAATACCCACAGGACCTCTGGATCCGAGTCTACACAGATGGGTCAGCACAAAATGCTGTTCGAAATGGAGGAGCGGGAGTGTACATAGAATACCCAAATAATACTAGGGACACAGCCAGAGTACCGACAGGAAAGTACTGCCATAACTATGATGCCGAAATTGAGGCAATCAAGATAGCAACAGAGAAATTACTAAATAACAGCAATGGTACACAACCTGTGGTGCTACTAACAGATGCAAAATCAGTACTCGAGGCGCTCCTCTCTGGGAAATTGCCAGTACTAAGGACACTACTTTCTGAACTTAGCAGTCAGCATAAAGTCACCATACAGTGGATACCATCCCACTGTGGAGTACCCGGAAACGACAGAGCTGATCAATTGGCTAAGGAAGGAGCCAAAGAGGAACAGCCTGATGTGCCCGTTACATACCACCAAAAGAAAAGAATGATCAAATCAGTCAGAAAGCCACCAAAACCTGCTCAAGATGACTACCACATTATGGACAGACCAGAACAAGTCATTATTCTGCGCCTCAGAACAGGACACAATAGATTACGCAACCACATGTATACAAAATTCAAGATTGGTGAAACAGCCATGTGCACATGTGGATTGGCGTCGCAGACAGCAGAGCACATACTCCAAGACTGCCCAAAATATAACATATCTAGGCAAACCTTCTGGCCTAGAGAGACGACAGTGGAAGATAAACTCTATGGACCACTGTGTGAACTGAAAAAAAACAGTTCAATTCATGCAAGAGACGACATTGCAGATATAGACATATTTCAAGCGAACGAAAGAAGAAGAAGAAAATCAACCTACTGGAATCGTCCGACACAGATTAAGGTCTGAGCAGATCGCAGACCTTAATCTACGTACACACTTACTGGGATATTTTGCTCCAACTATTCAGACGAATTGCAGGCCCTAAACATTACAGCATCAACAGAAGAAACAAGAAGGAAATGAAAAATAAGGTAAAAAATCTATCCCTTCTACTTTCCTGTTAATTTACAAATTATTTACCCCGTGCCTCTGTAAATTCCCTGTCTTTACTAATATTACACATTGCACCCCTCTCGGGATTCTCCGTGGTGAAGTTGTCAAGCCGTCTGACTCGGGCTAGTGGACAGACGTGACACCAACGCCTGACAGCATGGACCATAAGAAAATTTATATTACACTAGACAGAAGGCTGTGTGTTTGTTGTTGTTGTTTGTCCATCAAGAATGATGATGACCATTCATTTCATCCAGTGGGGTTGAAGGTGTGGAGCCGTGGGTTCTAAGATGGCTGATAAGGCCTATTTTGGCTCGAAATGTTCTTTGACAATGTGGGCAAAGAATGCTTGACGTCTCTGGAGGAGGATTTCCTGCAGTGGTTTTTCTGTCCTGCCTTTTCTTCACAGCTCTTGCAGTCCTGGTTGCCTCACATATGACTGCACCTTTGCGCAATGATGCACGCCACGAATTTCGGTCTCTGGCTGCAGCCTCCCAGGTGTCATGATGAATTCCAAAAGCATTCAGTGAAATTTTCAGAGTGTCTTTAAAACGTTTCCTCTGGCCACCTTGGGAGCGTTTACCACAACGCAGTTCGCTGTAGAAGATTCGTTTAGGGAGCCTGTGATCTGGCATGCGGGTCAAGTGACCCGCCCAGCGAATCTGATTCTTCATCAGTACAGTGTGGATACTGGGCATGGATGCTCTTTCTAGGACTTCAGTGTCTGGAATCTTGTCTTGCCATTTAATCTTCAGTAGCTTCCTTAGGCAGACTGTGTGGAAGTGGTTTAATTTCCTAGCGTGTCGCTGATAAACAGTCCAGGTTTCACAAGCATATAGCAGTGTGGATAATACAACTGCTTTGTAGACTTTTAGCTTTGTTTGCAGGCTTATTCCAGTTCTGTCCCATACATTCTTGTACAGTCTGCCAAAGGCTGCACTGGCCTTGGAGATTCTTGCATTCACTTCGTCATCGATTGTGGCAGCTTGTGACACAGTGCTGCCAAGATAGGTGAATTTGTCCACAACACTTAGTCTATGATCATTCACTTTGATATTCGGCACAGTGTGATTATTCCCAGGAGCTGGCTGGTACATAACTACAGTCTTCTCCAAGTTGATATTGAGCCCAAAGTTGGCACAGGCATGTGAGAAAGCTGAAACATTATGTTGCATGTCCGCCTCTGAGTTGGCGTATAGAGCGCAATCATCAGCAAACAGGAGCTCTCTGACAGTGCCGCTGTCAATTTTGGTTTTAGCTTTCAGCCTTCTGAGATTGAATAACTTTCCATCCATACGGTAGTTGATGTCTATTCCAATGTCGTCGTTCTCGAAGGCATTCATCAACATGGCTGAAAACATGAGGCTGAACAGTGTTGGTGCCAGGACACATCCTTGCTTCACTCCATTGGTTACAGGAAAGGGTTCAGACAGTTCACCATTTTCCTGTACTCTTGCCTGCATGCCGTCATGAAATAGCCGCACTATTTGGACAAACTTTCGTGGACAGCCATATTTTGCCATAATCTTCCACAGTCCTTCTCTGCTGACTGTATCAAAAGCCTTGGTAAGGTCAATGAAAGTGGAGAACATTTCGCAGTTCTGTTCCTGACATTTCTCTTGCAGCTGCCTTGCAGCGAAAATCATGTCAACAGTTCCACGTTCTTTTCTGAAGCCACATTGACTCTCAGGAAGAAGACCTTGATCGAGATGGGCCGTGAGGCGATTGAGAAGAATTCTGGCGAGTATCTTCCCTGCAATTGAAAGCAAGGAGATGCCTCGGTGGTTGTCACAGGATTGGCGGTTTCCTTTACGTTTGTAAAGGTGGACTATTGACGCGTCCTTAAAATCTTGTGGCATGGTCTCGTTCATCCATATGTTTGTGAAGACTTGGTGAAGCTGCTCTGTTAGGACCGGCCCACCTGCCTTGTATATCTCTGCTGGGATGGAGTCAGGACCAGGTGCCTTGCCGCTGGAGAGTTGCTGGATGGCTTTGTTTATTTCCACTATGGTTGGCAGGTCACCAAGTGTCTCATTGGTGGGAACTTGAGGAAGGCAGTTGATGGTTTCATCATCGAAGAAGGAAGTTGCATTTAAGATTTTGCTGAAATGCTCTGCCCAGCGTTGGAGGATTTCTTTCTTATCGGTGACCAATGTTCCCCCGTCTGCACTGAGGAGGGGAACTATGCCTGGTGATGAAGGACCATAGACCGCTTTCAGTGAGTCGTAGAAGTTTTTCATATCATGTCTGTCAGCAAAGCCCTGAATTTCATCAGCTTTGCTGCTCAGCCAGGAGTCCCGCATGTGCCGAAGTTTCTGCTGCACTACTCTCTGAATGTTCTTGAAAGCATCTTTTTTTGATGTTGACTTTGGGTCATTCAAATGTGCCTTGAGGAGAAGATGTTTCTCGGCCAGCAATTGGTTGATGTCTTCGGAATTTTCATCAAACCAGTCTTTATGCTTTCGGGGGGCTGGACCCAGGATTTCCATAGCAGTGTTGTAAATTGTGTCCTTTAGGGCTCTCCATTCTGTTTCTGTATCCTGTTTAGCTTCAGCATTGGGCTTGAGGCGGTCTTCCAGCATATTTTCAAACGACTGCTGCATTTTCTTGCTGTTTAGGCGGGTGACATTTAGCTTTGTTTGCATTTTCGCCCCTTGAGGACGCCGTGGTGGCCTGATGTGGATGTTCATTTTCGAGACAATGAGACGATGGTCTGTCCAACATTCGGCACCACACATGGATTTTGTCACTCGAACGTCTTGTCTGTCACTCCTCCTGACGATGACATAGTCAATGAGGTGCCAGTGTTTCGAGCGAGGGTGCATCCACGATGTCCTATTTCTCATGGGGAGACGGAAAATTGTGTTCGTAATCACGAGATCATGTTCGGCACATGTCTGAAGGAGGCGCAGTCCATTGCAGTTACAATTTCCGACTCAATGCTTTCCAATAATGCCACTCCAAGAGGTGGTGTCCGTGCTGATATGTGACGTTGGATGAAGAATGACTTGCGCGATGACTTGGATTAAAGTGAGGAAGAGTTGCGCAATTCGTCGACCTCACTCTCTCGCCTGAGTCCATCTGAGTCCAGTGGCAAGACAAGTCGAGACGATTGGAGACGAATACAGGTGCAGTGGATGACCAGGGCGCTCTACGTGCCTTGCCGTGCTCATTACGTTCCACAACGCTTTGCAGGTAAACGCCGTCTTGCCCGTTGAATCAGGAATAATTTCTTCCGCGCAGTCTGCCGAATCCTGTCTTCACATGCTGGGTAGGCATACCCTAGTTTACCTCTTGGTTTGACACCAAATCGGATACCCATGCCTGGTTTAGCCAGCCTCTCACAGCTGTTGCCCGGGGGGTGGCCGCTGTCGCATGCTGACAGCTACTAGGAGCCACAGGCACGAGCTGGGTGTCAGACTTGGACCAGTGGGGGATGGGTCCTGAAAGGACATGAGAGCCATCCTTACCAAAGGTGCTACCAATGCCTGACACCCCGTAACCCCCGAAGGCTGTGTACAGACATGATCACCTACGCCACATGGCATGGACTATAAGAAGATTGGCCGTATTCGAGACAGAAGGCTGTGGACAGACATGATCACCAATGCCAGACAGAAGAAGAGGTTGTCTCAGTTGGTTGACTCAGTTCTGGCTAGATAACTTTAGAGGATCTGGCAATAGCGTTGGAACATGCCGGTTGTAGTTTATTAAAACATGGTTGCCTGTATACTGTATGTCTGTTGATGAGTGGTTGTGCAACACCCGTTAGACAAAGTTATTATCTGTGGTTAAAAGCTACAGGTTTCTTCACGGACTTGTAAAAATTCCCTTTGAACTTTCACAAGAAGGAACCCTCTTGGATTCACATAAAAATACAAGGTAATGGATGTAGTAAATATCAATTCATGTCGTCAAATTCACTTCATGTCAGTAGTTTAAATTTAAAGTATTTTTATTTTAAACAAGTTTAAAAGGAAGTTGCTTGTCTATTTATATTATTAACACGTACACATAATTTATTACAGATGTTCAAAAAGTACATAATAATTAAATAAGGCTGTAATTGTGCCAAATGTGAATTTTTAAAATTAGTTGAATTAAAAAAAGCGCAGTAATTATTAATTTTTGGATTTCTATCATTATTTCTTCTGCTTTCATCCAGAGTTTTTTTCAGATGTAATTTCGGTGTATTATTATGCTCCCTTTGGCCTAGACTCTAGACCCTTAGACCAACACATCCGACTTTTGCGTGCGTTTTTGTTAACCAGGTTAACGTTCTTGGGGGACTCACTTTTGTGGTGCCGTCCACATCTCAGCTGGTCAAGTTAGAGCACCATCAACCCTCAATGGAAGGCAGGGACAGTCCATGGGCATTACCGCCATCCAGGGAGGCTTCCATAGTTGCAGAGCCGACACATAGCGCTCTGGTGTTGGGCTCACCTGGGGAATCACCACGTCCTGCTCATGGCCGCTTTAATTCTTCACTTCAATGTATTGGGCATTTCGTTTGCTACCTGCAGCTCCCCGCTCAGATCAGGAACGGTCAGACTGCAGACGGTATCCACTCAGCGAGCTTTTGATTCGGACATGTGCTGGTCGCTGTGCCCAGAAAACAAAATAGTTGGAGCTATTCCAGACACGACAGACACTCGGAAAACTAGCTAGTCAGAGCTGTTTTGGACACGAAGGACATTCAGAAGGCTAGATAGTCAGAGCTGTTCCAAGCACGAGGGACATTTCACTCTGACGTTTTTGTGTTGTGCTAATTCAATTTGCAGTCTTTTGGCCGGCACATCCGACTTCTGCGGGCGTTTTTTAATCAGGTTAATCATCCTGGAGGTTTCGAGGGACGTTACAGACTCTTACTGTTGTGATGTCGCCCACATCTCAGCTGGTCAAGGTAGAACAGTCAGAGACACTACGGTCAACCCTCAGGGGAAGGCAGAGCCGGCACATATTGCTCTGAGACTGGGCTCACCCGAGGAATCTCCACGTCCTGCTCATGGCTACTTTAATTCCTCACTTCCATGTATTGGGCATTTCATTTGTCACTGGTCGCTCCCAGCAGAAACTAGGGCGGACAGTCCACAGACTCTTGCAGTCCTGGTTGCCACTAGGCAAGCTTTCGCTTCAGACTTCCACGCAATCGATTCGCTAGCCAAGCGTTCCATTTCGTGTTTGAGACATTATTCCACCTATGACTACGCTCACTCTATGAGTATGGATACAGACTTTCATCATAGCAATTGCCTGGGGCGCTTTTTCCACCTTTAGTAACCGCTCACGAGCTAGGCTACATGTGCTGCCGGCTCAGCACTTTACCTCCGTGCATCGGTGAGAGAATAACGGCCAGGTCCTCTCATCCAGGGATCCCTCATATCATCCAGCTGAGACCCTTCGAACAAGTATCTGAACTAAGCATGTAGCGTGCTCAGCATCTCGCCTCCGTTTTGCAGGAGGTATCGGCCCGGCTCTCACACCCAGGGGTTAATGGCTTAGAGGTGTCCAGCTATATCCCTTAGCTGGTAGCCTTAAGGTATGTGTTCAGACCAAGAATTAGTGGCTCCGTGTACCTGATTTGTCCTTTTGACTGCTATCCTGTCTACCTGCAGAGCAGCAGGTTGTGTCTCTCTGGTCTGGTCCTTATATCAAGGCCTATCCGACATGCAGTTGTGCTTCCGTCGGCAGGGCTCTTGTAGTCATTGAGACACGCAAGCCCCTCTACCACGTCAAGGTGGAGACACATCAGAGGGAAGTTTTTGGATATTAAAAAAATTAATTATACATTAGCCGCAAGAAATAAGTAAACAAATCACACTTTCGCAAAATCAACACCTGCGAGATGAGATGCCTGAGAAGAGCTGCCAAATTAACAATCCGAGACCGAGTAAGAAATGCTGTTATCAGACAGACAGTGGGATCAACACCTTGTGCCACATTTATTGAAAGATGTGGTTTGGCCATGTTGTTAGAATGCAACACCAACTACCATCACTGGCCTTACATCAAAGATCATGTGCCACGAGACCAAGAGGACGTCCAAGAAGAACATCAAAGACATTGTGCAATCACACGGAATGACACTATCCAGTGCCGCTCACTGGGCGCTGGAACGCAAATTATTCCTCCCCACGATGCTTGACGGCAGAAGTGGAAGATGATGATGATGATGATGAATAAGTAAACAGCAATGGCAAACTTCTGAACGTAAAAACGTGCTAAGACATCAACAGCAGCTGAAAAATGCTGGTGTTGACTGCAATGTCCTGTAAATAGGACATGTTTTTAAAAACAACTAAGTAATTATTAATTTTTGGATATTAAAATGTAAATTAATTATAAATTCATCAAAATCAAGTGCCCTGCCAGCTGGCGTAGGCGTTCATGGCTCTCCACAGATCTCGGTCTTTGGTGTTCTGGATCAACTCTGCTGATGGTATTCCTCCATGCCACTGTCTCAATCCATCCAGCATCATTTCTCTTGGTCTGCCTCTCTTCCCCTCGATCTTTCCAGTTGTCACGATGTTCTCCAATGCCTCTCTTCTCATTACATGACCAAAGAAAGCTGTTTGTCTCTTTCTTATTGTTGCATATAATGTTCTAGTTTCATTAGCCTGTCTCAGGCAGTCGTTGTTAGTTAATCTGGCAGTCCAAGGAATTCGCAACATTCGTCTCAGGAACCACATCTCTGTTGCTTCTAATTTCTTCTTAATTTAATCTTCTAATCTTCATTTACATTCCAAGATTCACTGCCATACAGCAAAACTGGTTCTACATAGCATTTCAGCACTCTCTTACATTCAGTGACAGTGACTTATTGCATAAGATACTCTTCATTTTCTGAAATGCGGCTTTTGCTTGCCCTATTCTGCTCTTAATCTCTGTTGTACATCTAAAATAATAATAATAAAAAATAATATTATAAATTAGCCTTAAGTAATAAGTAAACAGCAATGGCAAGCTACTGGATGTAAAATGAAGTGGTATTCACAAACATTTGTGAATAATACTGAGCGTTATTCACAAATGCGGCTGGTCACGTGACGTACATTTGACTACATTATTAGTCAAGTAGTGGAACTATTATCGTGTCCTCGGTAGTATAGTGATAAGTATCTCCACATGGGAGACCGGGGTTTGATTCCCCGCCGGGAAGGCAATTTTTTTTTTTATTTTTTCAGAAATTCATTAGGTGATATAATTAAAGATATTAAACATTACGAACTAAAATATAGAACTGAGAAACTCGAAGCTTGTGAATAAAGTGTGCTCTATGGATCTGCGGAAGCTGCTGGGGAAGGGGGGGGGGGGGCGCAATCTCCAGGCAGCAACGGAGTGATCGAGTGTCAGAATCGATGGATCCAATAGATGTCTTTGTTTAATGTGAGTTTTATTTGCCAAATAAAATATCACTGTATGTAGTGTGGGTCCTTGTTGGCAAATATCGTCCAAAAAAAGACAGACAAGAAGAAAGAATAATAGCCCCCCCCCCCCTCTCTCTCTCTCTCTCTCTCTCTCTCTCTCTCTCTCTCTCTCTCTCTCTCTCTCTCTCTCTCTCTCTCTCTCTCTCTCTCTCTCTCTCTCATAAATTCATTCTTCTCACTTCCCGATTATGTTCAGCAGCTAGCGCTGGAATCGTCACTCTTAGACTTTTATACCTTTCATGATTAACTAAACAAATGACTGTAAATTTGCATATAAAAATAAATAATATACTAATATGATTCATGCGAGAAAATAAAAACTATATTTTGTAATATTATTTGAAAAGAATTATTACATTAAATCATTTTTTAAATAAACTAAAAATTTTCAATAAAAGACTACATAAAATTTAATTTATCATTGTCTGATTATTTTTAAGTGTTTAATTTAAATAAAATGTTAATTCTCCAATAGCAAAATTAACTCATTGTCATGGTGGAGGAGGCTTCTGATGGTATCTCATTTTCTTTCCAGTACTTCTTCTTCTGCGTTCATTCGGAGTATTTTTTCGGATGCGATTGCATTGTGCCTTTAGGCCGACACTGTGAGCATTTGTTGACCGGGTTAACCTTCCCGGGTCTTTCCAGTACCATAATTCAATTATAGTCTACAACTTGTCCTTTTGGTCATCACTTTGAATCATTTCCACGTTGACAGAATCATCCTTGCTATCTTCATCCCAGGCATGTCGCAGTAAGGTCATAATACAATGGATACTATTTCACTGTGGAGTACCCGGAAGAATAGAAGAACAAACTGATGTTCCTGTTATATACCACCAAAAGAAAAGAATGATCAGATCAACCAGAAAGCCACCAACACCATCTCAAGACGATTACCATCTTATGGACGGACCAGAATAAATCATTATTTTACATCTCAGAACAGGACACTATACAAAATTCAACATTGGCGAATCAGCCACGTGCACATGTGGATTGGTATCGCAGACAGCAGATCATATACTCCAAGACTGCCAAAAATACTACATAACTAGGCAACCTTCTGGTCTAGAAAAACAAGTCGAAGATAAACTATGGACCACTGAGTGAACTAAAGAAAACATTTAAATGCATACAAGAGACAACATTGCAGATATAGACAAATTTCTAGCGAATGAAAGAAATGCCGCAGTAATATACCTGAAAATGCATCATCATTGATCTGTGCTCAGAAGTGCTTGAGAAGATATACTTTGTTTTCAAAAGGAATTGACGGCTCTTCTATTAGTACTTCTTAAAGTAGGATCAGCATGGCTGAATGAACAAGAACGCGCACTCTTAAAATGATGGTGTGCATATGGCGAGGTATTGGGTTCTTCTTCTTCTTCTTCTTCGTTCATCCGGAGTTTTTTTTTCGGATGTGATTGCGTTGTGCCTGTTTACAGCAGAGCTGCGTTCTTGCGCTGTTAGGCCGACACATCCGACTTCTGCGGGCATTTGTTGACCGGGTTAACCTTCCCGGGGGTTTCTTAGGACGTTTGACTCTCACTGTTGTGGTGTTATCTCCCATCCTAGCTGGCCCATATAGAACAGCCCAAGAGATCCTGGTCAACCCTCAAGGGAAGGCAGGGGCAGACCATGGGCATTCCCCGCCATCCAAGGAGGCTTCCATACTTGCAGAGCCAACACACAGCGCTCTGGTACTGGGCTCACCCAAGGAATCGTCACGTCCTGCACATGGCTGCTTAGCCTCACTTCCGTATATTGGGCCTTCCGTTCACCATAGGCTGTTCTACCGGAAACCAGAAGAATGCAGTGTGCAGATGACATCCACACAGTGAGCTTTCGATTCGGACTTTCCGCACAATGGATTTGCTATCCGAGCAATATTCCATTTCGTGCCACTAGGACACTTTTCCACCTTTTTTGAAAGCCCACACAGTGAGCTTTTGATTCGGACTTTCCACATAATGGATTTGCTATCCAAGCAATATTCCATTTCGTGCCACTAGGACACTTTTGCCACCTTTTTTGAAAGCCCACACAGTGAGCTTTTGGTTCGGACTTTCCACGTAATGGATCTCCTATCAAGCAATATTCCATTTAATGCCTCTGGGAGGCTTTTGTAACCGACATACCTGTGGTATGAAGTGTGGCAGTCTGAATACTTCTTCATACACCTTTAAATGTCAACCTGTATGTAGTTAAAGTAAGCTACGGTCAACTTGAGCTTGTTGGTATCTCCATAGAGCTTGTCCTCAAATGAAGCAGGTGTGGGCCAAAATATCTTTCTCTGTTCTGCATATATTGGGCAATCCTGAAGCAAATGTTTTGCTGTCATTTTTCCAGTTCGACAATTACATTCATCGGTATCTCCTATCTTTAGTTTATTGAACAAGTGGTATTTCAGCCTGTTATGTCCTGTGCGAAGATTGCTACTTGTTCTCTTCTGTCGAGTTTGTAATATGCATCATCCTTCTGGTGGCCTGGATGCTCTGATTCCCATTTGGTTCTATAGGTGCTTTTTATCAACCTCTTTGCCTCGTTATAGGTTATGTCTATGTCAGGCTGTGGTAGTCGTCCGCCCTCTTTTGCCAGTCTGTCAGCCTCTTCATTTCCAGGTATACTGCAATGTGATGGGATCCACTGTATTACAACTTTTTTGGATTTCTGGCATAGACCATGGAGTGCTGCTCTTAGGTCAGCTATTTCTGTGCTGTTTTTGCTCTTCAGTATTGAGACAGCTGACTTTGCATCTGTGAAGATAGCTATTTGCTTCTCTTTATTTTCCTCCATCAAGAGCATTTCTGCTGCAGTTTTCAGAGCCTCTACCTCCGCTTTGAAGTTACTTGAAAACTTTCCAGTTGCCACTGAATGTGTTTTTTTCACTCCATTTTTTAAATTTAGGAGAATTCCTCCTCCTCCATTCTCTATTGAATTTTTGGCTGATCCATCTGTATATGCATGGGTCCAATTGCTGCTTGGGTAATGTTCTTTTATGTAGTTTAGGGTTATTTCTCTTCTTTCGGTTTCATGCTGAGTGTTCTTTTTCTCAATACCAGGAATGTTTTCTATCATCTCAGGCAGTTGCTGCTGTCTCCAAGCTGGGAACTTGTCTGCATTGTAAATAGGTTTGACTGTTGATATGTTAAGTATGGGATCTGCCCTAATTTTTCGTTTTGCAGTTTCTACAAAGTTGCTACGCTTCAGTCGTCCCTTTCCAAAACCACTAAACCTTTTATACATAGGGTGGTCTGTCAATCTTCTAAATTTTTCTGCTTGTTGCTGGGCTCTGCTATCTCTTCTATCCTGCATTGGTTGTAAACAAGTGATCTGTTCAAGTTCATTAATAGGCGTTGTCTTCAGGCTTCCAGTTATGATTCGCATTCCTTGATTTTGGACTCTACTTATTTTGTTAAAGTTTGACTTAGCTGCTGTTGCCCAAGCTGCAATGCCATATTCCAGTACTGGCCTCACCCGTCCAGTATATAACTTCTTGAGAACTTTCTCATCTGCTCCCCACGTTGTACCAGCAAGCTTTTTCATGATTGCCATTCTTTGCCTTGCTCTTGTTCGATTTTTCTCAACCTGTGTTTTCCATGTCAGGCGACGATCAAAGGTGACTCCGAGATAGTTTGGATTTTCTTCATGGCGCAATATTTTTCCATTCAATACCAGCTTAGGTTGTTGAGTTTTATTTGAGAGGGAGAACACTGTGCATGTTGTTTTCTCCTCACTTATCTTCACTAGCCATGATTTTGACCAGTCCTCTAGTGCTAATAAGGCTTGCTGTATTCTGCTGTTAGCTGTACTAATATATTCTTCAGATGTCCATATGGCTAGGTCATCTGCAAAGGATGATGTGTGTACTCTGGCTGGAAAATTTTCTGTCATGTCGTTTATATATGCTAGGAATAATGTTGGTGAAAGAACTCCTCCTTGGGGGACACCTTGCTCCAACAGCATCATTTTGCTGGTTTGTCCTTGTACTTTTGTCCTGGCAGTTCTGTTCTCAAGGTAGTGGCTGATCCATTTATACATTTTTCCACAAACATGCATGTTTTGCAGTTTTACTTTCAGTCCTTCCTTCCATACTTTATCAAATGCTTTTTCTAAATCTATCCAGACTGCTAGTGTGTGCTTTTTCTCTTGGAAGGCATCCTCTATTTCCTGAGCTATATAGGTTATTTGATCTTCAGTGGATCTGTACTTTCTGAATCCTGCTTGGTGTGGTGTTAAGAGTTTGTTTTCTTCCAGATGCCATGTTAGCCTGCCATTGATAATGCGTTCCATTAATTTTCCTACACAGCTAAGTAGACTGATAGGTCGATAGCCATTTGGTTCTTCCAGGTCTTTTCCTTTCTTTGGGATTGGTATTAGTATAGCTTCTTTCCATGCCTGTGGGACTATTCCCCTCTTCCAGCTGTAATTTAGGACTGCTAGTAGTTTCTTTTTTGCCTTAGTGCCTAGTCCTATTAGCATTTCATTTGTGATTCCATCCTTTCCTGGTGATTTCTTCTTTTTTAGGGTATTCATTGCCTGTTCCATTTCTTCCATTGTTAGATTTGCCATCATATATTCTGCTGCTGTCTCTGTATTTGTATGATGTATCTGTTTATCTTTGATTGCTTTCTTCTGTTCGGTTGTAATATCAATGTGGTTTGCATTTGCATAGTGTTCCATTAGTGCATTTGCAGCCTTTTTTCCTGTAAGCAAGGCATTTCCTTGTTTAATTGTTATTTGTTTGTTGCTAGGTCCTTCATTGTTCATGGCTTTCACTAGTTTCCATAGTTTGTTTCCATCCCTGTCAAAATTCAGGTTTTCTGTTTTTTCCCTCCAACAATCTCTTGTTGTTTGATTTACTGTTCTTTTATATTTTGCTGAGATGTCTTTGAGAGAGATGTTCGCTTCAATTGTTTGTTCTCTCTCTGCTGTCTTCCTGGCATCTTCAACTTTGTCCTCCAAACTTTGTAGTTCTTCAGTCCAGTATGGTTTGTAATTTTTCCTCGCTCCTCTTGGAATGGACTCCGTGGCTGCCTGTATTATCGCTCTGTTTAGACTTTCCACCATTTGCTTTATGTTGCCATATCGGGTATTTATGTTTTCACAATATTTGTCTGTTAGTATGGCAAATCTGTCCCAATCTGCTCGTTTGTAATTCCAGCGGGGCAAGGGCTTTTGCTCCTGTGGAACATACTCCATATTCATTACAATCTTGATTGGTCTGTGGTCACTACCTGCTAATTGGTCCAGCACATGGCGATCAATTTTGTGGAGGATGTCTCCTGTGCAGAAAGCTAAGTCTGGAGTAGAAGTGGTAAGCCATCTTCTGGAGTAGAAGCTCGGTGTGTCATCCGCTTTGTTGAGTAGATGGAGATTTGAGTCTATTTCCCAGTCCTCCAATTCTTCTCCTCTTTTGTCAGTATCTGGGTATCCCCATCTTTCTGAACGGCTATTAAAGTCTCCGACAATAATGCAGTTTGTGTCAGTTATTTTCATGTTTGAGAGTGTAAGGTCCTTATCTGCTGGGCTATACAGATTGTAGATTCTTATTTTCACGTCCTTTATCATTATATCAACACCTATAATTTCCGTTTGGTTGTCAGAGATCACAGATACTTCGCTGCAAGGTATTGTATTTCGTGTAAGTATTAGAACTCCTCCTTTGTGTCCTTCACGGTCGAAACGTGTGGCCTGATATCCTCTGACTGAGAATTTGTGATTGGCGTTGAGGTGTGTCTCTTGAATGCATGCCACATCTATTCTATCTTTATGAAGACGCTGTGTTAGGGAGTCTTTCTTCTTGTAAACTCCTTCGGCATTCCACTGTAGTATGTTGAGTGTCCGGGGTATTTGGTCAATAGCTCTTAACCTACTCCTCTGTGCCTTGACTCCACAGCACAGGGGAAGGTGACCACCAGTAGTCATGGGTGGACCCCCTCGAGGCAGGGGGCCCGGCACTATCGCCGCCTGATGGGACTTCACGGGATTAGCACCATAACGATTTATTTTGATTTGTGACATCATGAATTAAGTTACGTTGCACTGCTTTGTCAAGCCTGTGGCTCAGTACATCCGATTTCGACAAGCATTTATTCGGGATGCTTTCCCTAGCCTTTGACTGTCCCGTCTACCTACAAGGCAGCAGGTTTTACGTTGCACTGCTTTGTCAAGCCTGTGGCTCAGTACATCCGATTTCGACAAGCATTTATTCGGGATGCTTTCCCTAGCCTTTGACTGTCCCCAGTCTACCTACAAGGCAGCAGGTTTGTGTGTCTCTTCGTCTGGTCCCTCTCCCTTGACCTGTCCGACATGGGTGGCCCTACCAGTAGCTGTGCTACTGTCGGCATAGCTCTTGGGGTCATTGGGACGCACAAGCCCCTCTACCTCGTCACGGTGGACACACGGCAGAGGGGGTATTGGGTTCAACCCCTACATCAGTCAGTTGGACTAAAATGATTACTTCTGGTCCTTGACTTGAGGACATCAATTACAAATACCTTTGAAGTCAGAGAGTGACCTAGTGAGGAACGCTGGTAATAGGGAAAGCTAACCCACACGCTAAAACACCTCTGAAGTCAGAGTGGGTTCGCCTGATGGTGAGGATCACTGTTAATCCACACACAAAATTCAGTCCAGCACTACTAGAAGTAGTGTGTATGGACTACGCTCGAGTTCAAAGCAAGCAAGCGGGGGAAAAAAACTTGTTAAAGTGCATACTTCATTATTTGCTCCTTTAATATTGTTCCTTCAATTGCATATTCCAGTCATTCCTCTCTGTGAAGCACTTCGGCCAGAATGGGAAAACGCAAGGGACAGATAGCTCAGATGAGCAGAAGCTCATTGGTCAAGGACATGCAGAAAAAACATGGACATCGAAAAGCTGCAACAGACACATTTGTAAGTCAGACTTTAGTTTATTTATAACAAAATTATTATATTTGTTTCCTGTTATATCTTCTTCATTTTTGTCTCTATTGGGAGGGGAGGGGGGGGGGGGGTGTCACATCTGATTATCCAACTGACAGATCAGCATTCTTTACTTCGGCATGCATTTGTCTAAGGTGTGCTTCCTCCGGGGCAGGGGCCCCAGCTGTATAAGGCCCACAAAATCATTTGAAGTTGGACAAACCGGCCTTTGATGTTCATATCTAGGTGTGACTCCCTTCAAAAGACGAACAAAGAAGAAATATGTAACATCTGTTGATAGATATATAGTATATTTACTTTGTATTATGAAATAACATAGTAAAACAGGTCACCATTAACCATTTCTCTCAATAAGTTAGTTAGGTCAACATTAACAACCTCTCTCAATAAAATATAAGAATATAGTATATAAAATATCCCCATGATGGCTAACCTGGTTTTAAAAAAACGGCCGCTTAAGTTGGATGTGTTGGCCTAAGGGTTTTGGCCCAAGGGTGCATAATGAGACACACAGCAATTACGTCTGAAAAAATACTCCGGATGAACGCAGCAGAAGAAGAAGTATATAAAATATAATGTTGAAAATTAATTGGACAGCCATAATGACATTTTGAGGGAAGCTGAGTCGCAAAGACAACTTATCACAAACATCAGAAAGAAACAGTCATCATTTTTTGGCCACAGGATAAGAAGACAAAATCTGGAACATGTTGTGACAACCGGAAAGACTTGAGGAAAGAGAGATACGAGGAAGATAGTGTGAGAAGATTCTTGACAGTCTTGTGGCATGGTACGGAAGGAAGTCAACACATGAATTCATCCATGCTGTCAGAGATCGCAGTTTGTGGAGAGGCATGATTGCCAATACCAGCCAGCAAAGCACTAGATGACGATGATGATAATCAATAAGTTAGCCATGTGAACATTAACAGCCTCTCTCAGTAAAATAGTCATGTCAACATTAATTCATAGAATATTGTGAAAGAACCTATAATTACATTACAATAGAATTGTTATAAAACTGTAAAATATGAATTTCAGCTTCATACAACAGAGCTGGATGATGGAACCACATACAACCGCATCAACTTTCAGTCGGTCACTGAGCAGAACAATCTGGAAGATTTCTTGACCACTGCAGAGATGGCTGGCAAGGATTTTACCGCAGGTGAATGGTTTAGCTAGAATTATGAATCATGCTAGTAGAATTAGATGCCGGGAAGGTTAACCTGGTCAACAAATGCCCGCAGAAGTCGGATGTGTTGGCCTAACGGCACAAGAACGCAGCTCTGCTGTAAACAGGCACAACGCAGTCACATCCGAAGAAAAAAAAATCTGGATGAACGCAGAAGAAGAAGAAGAATTAGATGTAGGCAGTCAAGATTTGTTTAGGCACGTTATGAGAAGAAATAAACTTTAGAACTTGGTGACAACTGGCAAGATTGAGGGCACAAGAACAAGGGGGAGGGAGAGGTACATATTTAGATGGCTTATCCATATGGCTTATTTGAGATAGAAACAGCTGATCTGCGATTCTGGTGATGTGTGAGATGGGGAAACATAACCACCCTTGCTTATTGGCACGGCACATGATGATAACTGGCACCTAGTCGTCTTGGAAGATGAAAGTTTGTAAAATGGAGATATACCTCTCCATAGCACACAGTCTGGGCTGAGTTTAGAGACCATGTGTTGCCCATGCAGCATGATCCCTCTCTCGGCCTGCCTAATTTACTCCAGAGGAAAGGTAACACCAATACATCTGGAACAAGACAAGCTGTCGGCAAAGCGATGCTCTAACAGCCCGCCTGTCGGAACTTTGGTCCTAGACCAGTTGCAGACAAAGCTTTGGGCCTGGTCTGTGCTGCCATGACATTTAGTCTTCAAGTTGCATTTCCTTGCACCAGGATAAGGCTTGTACCCTCCCAATTGTGCTACCCCGCCCAAAGCTGTTGGCACAATGTGTGGTGTTGGGTTTGATGATCGCCCCCCAACAATAAGCGCTAACAGAAAACAGATAGGACCGTCTACTGGCATGCAGTAGCTCAGTCATATTTGACTAAACCTTGACTTGGCACATGATGATGATGATTCTAGGATTTGGATTACTTCGCTGCATATTTCTTCGCAGACTATATTTATAATTCTTCTTCTTCTTCTTCTTCGTTCATCCGTAGTTTTTTTTCGGATGTGATTGCGTTGTGCCTGTTTACAGCAGAGCTGCGTTCTTGCGCCGTTAGGCCGACACATCCGACTTCTGCGGGCATTTGTTGACCGGGTTAACCTTCCCGGGGGTTTCTTAGGACGTTTGACTCTCACTGTTGTGGTGTTATCCCCCATCCCAGATATTTATAATTCTGTAGTCACAGTACAAACATCGAGCTGAGAATATTTGAGAGTTGCAAACCAATAGATATAAATATTATACAAGTATATGCACCAACAACAAGCAGTAGTGATGAAGAAATACAACACTTTTACGACGAAATAGAAATGGCGATGGCTCAAATTGGATCACAGGAAATAAAAATAATACTTGGAGATTTTAATGCAAAAGTAGGAAAGGGGAAAATGGAGGATGTAGTGGGGAATTATGGTTTAGGTACAAGAAATGAAAGGGGAAAAGCTAATAGAATGGGCAAATATCAATGATATGATCATTGGAAACACGTGGTTTAAACACATAAAAGACGACTATACACATGGAAAAGCCCTGATAAGAAAATACGCAACCAAATTGACTACATACTAATTAATAAATGAGACTTAATAAAGAGGTTCTGAAAGTAGATAAAGAAATTCAAGAACAATACATAGTGACTGTGAAAAATAGGTACAATGCAATAGCTAAAATACAGAGTATAAATGAACAATGGGAAATGTTAAGGGACTCCATTCATCAAACTAGCAAAGAAATATTACCGGAGAGAAGTCAAATAGCTAAGAAAAAATGGATGAATGAAGAAATCTTAATGCTGATGGACAAAAGAAAACAGAGTAAAAATGACAAACAAGAATATGCTAAGATAAATAAAGAAATAAAAGATAAATGTTGGAAGGCAAAAGAAAGTTGGTTAAATGAGCAGTGCAAAAAATTGAATTAAATGCCATTAAAGATACAAAAAATATGCACAGACAAATCAGTGAGCTCACGGGAAGAAAAATAAGAATAAATACAGGGTGTTTGAAATCAAAAACAGAAAAGATATTATTGGAGGAAGATGATATAATGAAGAGGTGGAATGAGTATATAAAAGAATTATATGATGGGGAAAGGGAAGAATTAATAGAAGAAAGTAACTTAGAAGGTCCATCTATTCTAAAAGAAGAAGTCGCTGACGCTATGAAATATATGAAGAAAGGAAAAACAGCTGGACCAGATGAAATCACAATAGAAGAATTAGAAGTATTGGGAGTAGATATATTAACCAAAATGTTAAATTATATTTACAGCAGTGGATATCTACCCAGTGATATGCTGAAATCTGTATTTATAGCTATACCAAAAAGACCAGGAGCAATTGATTGTGACGATTTTCGCACAATTAACCTTATAAACCATATCACTAAGCTTCTACTCAGAATCATAATGAGAAGAACCAGAAAGAAAATAAAAATGGAAATTAGTGAAGAACAGTATGGATTTGTGGAGGGAAAGGGCACAAACAATGCAATTTATACATTACGGACACTAATAGAAAGGTCAATAGAGAAACAGAAAGACATATATTTATGCTTCATAGATTATACTAAGGCATTTGATAAAGTAAAACATGATGAGCTGATTAAAATGTTGGAAGATATCAACATTGATGGGAAAGATTTAAGAATAATAAAGAATATTTACTGGAACCAATATCAAGAAAACAGTAACAATGGTGATATCAAAGAAAACGGTGACACCAAAATGTGACATAGAAATAGAAGGAAAAATTCTTAACCAAGTGGATAATTTTAGATACCTAGGGACATTTATAACATCAGATGGAAGATGTACAACAGAGATTAAGAGCAGAATAGGGCAGGCAAAGGCCGCATTTCAGAAAATGAAGAGTATCTTGTGCAATAGGTCATTATCACTGAGCGTAAGAAAGAGAGTGCTGAAATGCTATGTAGAACCAGTTTTGCTGTATGGCAGTGAATCTTGGAATGTAAATGAACAAATTAAGAAGAAATTAGAAGCAACAGAGATGTGGTTCCTGAGACGAATGTTGAGAATTCCTTGGACTGCCAGAGTAACTAACGACGACTGCCTGAAACAGGCTAATGAAACTAGAACACTATATACAACAATAAGAAAGAGACAAACAGCTTTCTTTGGTCATGTAATGAGAAGAGAGGCATTGGAGAACATCGTGACAACTGGAAAGATCGAGCGGAAGGGAGGCAGAGGCAGACCAAGAGAAATGATGCTGGATGGATTGAGACGGTGGCATGGAGGAATATCAGCAGCAGAGTTGATCCAGAAAACCAGGGACCGAGATCTGTGGAGAGCCATGAACGCCTACACCAGCCGGCACAGCACTTGATGATGATGATGATGCCTGTCCACTGCAGTTGAGTTGAGCTAAGAACTGACATCACCGCACTCAGGACATTTCCATTTATGCTCTGTCCCCTCATTCAACCAGCGAAAAGTCACACTACTAATCATTCCCACCACTATCTGATTGAAATTTCTCCTGGTCTTCCCTCTCAGTTTTGTGGTTCTAGTAGAACCCTGCCAATCCCCCACAATCTCATCCTTTCCACATATGAGTTCTCAATTTGTTTCCCCACCACCTGGTTCCACTGGCACACTACCACCTCCCCCTTGTCCATAAGTAATCTACCACCAAGAGGTGCATTCCATGCCAGCCTATCAGCCTGTTCATTCCCCCACACTCCCGCATGACTAGGGCAAAAATCCATACAATTCTCACAATCTGTGAGCTCTGAAGCGAGGTGAGCCATTCCACACGAAACATTCCATTCTCCACATTACTAAGCATAAGCCTTGAGTCCATGATGAAGACAATGTGTGTTGCAGTGGTCTGCTCTAACCAGTGGAAAGCTGCTGTTACTGCTTCCACCTCCATTCTCAGTGGTCATAGCCTCATATGCCAAACTCTCCTTTTTTAAGAATCTTCCATTAGTCTTTGCAATGAAACCCCAACCACTCCGTCTGTTTCTCATCACTGACCCATCAGTATAGATCACTATGTCACCTTGATATGTGTTACTCTGGATCAGTTGTTGCACCTCAAACTCTGTGGGACCCGCTGCCCATTCTCTGCACTCATGACCCAGTGTTACTATTACATTGTGCCAGTCTGTCATGTCTTCCAGTACTTCAGCCCACTCTGTTTCACGATTGATGGTCTCCAGATCACACACCTAACGTATAGATATTTCTGCCTTTGCCTTCCAGGACCTGCCTCATCTTAGTCTTTGACCCTTGACCATATCCATGGCTTCATGCAGGGGGTGATCCCTATCTGCAGCAACAATCAGGTACCATTTGGCTTGAAGGACTCTATGCCTGTCCGCC
This sequence comes from Cepaea hortensis, assembly GCA_963921405.1. NCBI lineage: Eukaryota > Metazoa > Mollusca > Gastropoda > Stylommatophora > Helicidae > Cepaea > Cepaea hortensis. The sequence continues at coordinate 261,875,277 of OY992876.1, read as the reverse complement.
ATTGTTGGTAGCGCCAGGATATGCCTCATGCATATAATTGGTGTGTCCTTTGTGCACCCCAGAAACTTTCTGTATGCGCACCAACCTTTCAAGCTGGCTCTTTGATACTGTCAGCAGCCCCAAACCATACTCAATGACAGAAATTATTAATTAACTGCTGAAAGAGCCTGTAAAGCATCCTCTGCTCTACCCCGGTTCTGCCATCACTTTCAGTGCAATAAGTCCCCTACCAGCCTTCACCACCAAAGCCTCCACATGATCCTTAAAAGACATATACCTGTCAGAGGTGATACCCAAGTACTTCAATTTACTCTCTCTGCTAAGAGGGCATCCATTCAATACAATACATGGGACATCTGCATTCGCTATCTGATTATCCAGGGAGCACCACACAACCGATGCTTTGTCTGGATGTATAATGGCCCCTGCGTCCCTACATTACTCCACCACACCGTTTACTGCCATCTGTAAGTCTTTTGCCAAACTTTCCCTGTCTCTGCCCTGTCTCTGCACTAGCACATCGTCTACAAATGTCAAGATTCTACCAATATCTGGTGTATCAATAGCTGCGACTTTGCTAGTGTAGACATTAAAGAGCACTGGGGACATGACAGGTCCTTGTGGCATTGTCCAGTACAAACATAGAGCTAAGAACATATGTAGTTTGTCCTCCTGCCTGTACAGGACTAACACCAATCTAAAACATACAACCCCTGGGAAGATTAACCCGGTCAACAAATGCCCGCAGAAGTCGGATGTGTTGGCCTAATGGCACAAGAACGCATCTCTGCTGTAAAACAGGCACAACGCAATCACGTCCTGAAAAAAAGTCCAGATGAACGCAGCAGAAGAAGAAGAAACATACAATAATTGCCTCCAAGAACACAACAACCATCAATCTGAGAATATACAAGAATTATGTTCATCAGTATGGTGGAGAGAACTGTTTATGGTGGATGTCACATGACTGTTATCATCATTTCTAAATTTCAGAGAGACAGAATATTCAGATAATTTCTAATCCTGGAGATGGTATCCAGCTCACCAGAGCAGATCTGCAGAGAATTTCTGAGGCACAGAATGCAAACAAAGCTTTACTGCAGATTCCACGAAGGTTTGTGATATATTTTTATAGATCTTTGTGACAGATTCCATGAAGGTTTGTGGTATATGTTTTTACAGATCTTTCTGTGGGTTTGTAGTATATTGTTACAGATCTGTGTAAAGATGTATATTGTTACAGATCTTTGTGGCAGATTGCAAGTGCATTTGTAGCGTATTGTTATAGATCTTTGTAACAGATTCTATGTAGGTTTGAAGTATATTGTTGTACTACAGATATCATTATTTTTTTAGTATATTGTACTATAGATCTCATTAGGGATTGTAGATTATTAGTTGTACTACATTGAGGATTGTTAGTTGTACTACAGATCTCATTAAGGATAGTTGTACTACAGATCCTATGATAGTTTGTAGCATGTACATTGTTACAATTGTGCTACAAATTGCATAAATAACATGTGGTATATTAATATTATCATAAGTGTGGTTGGACAAGGGTTTGACATCTGAATTCATCATCCGCTAACGGGGGAAAAGACTCTCCACCTATTCCCCCAGGCATTCTGGCCTACAAAATGTGGTTGTCCTGTGGTGTTTGTCCATCAAGAATGATTATGACCATTCATTTCATCTAGTGGGGATGAAAGTTTGGAGCCGTGAGTTCTAAGATGGCTAATAAGGCCTATTTTGTCTCGAAATGTTCTTTGACAATGTGGACAAAGAAGGCTTCATGTTCCAGGAGGAGGATCTCCTGCATGGTTTTTTTAATCCAGCCTTTTTCCACAGTTCTTGCAGTCCTGTTTGCTTCACAAGTGACTGCACCATTGCGTAATGATGTACGCCACAAATTTCTGTCTTTGGCAGCAGTCTCCCAAGTGTCGTAATGAATTCCAACAGCTTTTAGTGAGATCTTCAGAGTGTCTTTAAAGCGTTTCCTCCTACCGCCTTGGGAGCATTTACCACAGCACATCTCATCGTAAAAAATGTGTTTAGGAAGCCTGTGATCTGGCTTGCGAGTCAAGTGACCAGCCCAGTTCTGAGACAGTCCTGTAGCGAAACAAAACCACATAGTTTTCTGCTTTAGGGCATGTTTTATGTTTTCAAAATGCAAATCTAACCTGGTGTTTTTATTTCTTGCAGGCCCAGGTGGGATGGGAACACGACGAAAGAAATGTTGGAGATGATGGAGCGGGACTCATTCACTGACTGGAGGAGACAGCTGAAACTGTGAGTTGATGGTTCGAATCTACTAGTGTATCGTTAGATGCCTGCTTTGTTTTGTTTTTTGTGCATGCACAGTTAAATTTTCCTTTGGGTTGTCAAGGACCACTTTCATGGCATAGGGATGTCTCTGTAAGTGCTTCGGTCTCCTCACATAGATTGCATAAGGAGAATCTCAGCACAGCCCACAAAGCATCTGTAGCATATATGTGTATAGTAGAATCACAATACCCCCAGGAAGGTTAACCCGGTCAACAAATGCCCGCAGAAGTTGGATATGTCGGCCTAACGGCGCAAGAACGCAGCTCTGCTGTAAACAGGCACAACGCAATCTTGTCCAGAAAAAAAACTCCGGGTGAATGCAGAAGAAGAAGAAGAATCACAATGCTATGCATTTGTTGTGGCTATGTTTTCTAATTTGGAGTTTTTGTGAAGGAGCTGAAGCGGAACCCTCCTGTTTGATAATTGAAGGGATCTTTTCTTGTGAAAGGTGGGGGAACAGATTGAGAACCCGTATGTGAACAGAATGAGATTGCAGGAGATTGGTTGAGATTCTGGGACAATCTCAAAACTGAGAGGGAAGACCAGGAGAACTTTAAATCAGATAGCGGTTTAGTTGTATGACTCTTCGCTGGCTGTTGAACGAGGAGATGGAGCACATATGGGAATGTAGTGAGTGCAGTGATGTCAGTTCTTAACTCAACTCAACTCTTGTGAACATTAGCCACAGAAGAATAGTCAGCCAACACAAAACTAGTGTCATTGACCACTATACGCTGAGAGAAACACTGAGGAGATCTGAGCATTTGTGAATGGTTTAATGCCCCGGGAAGGTTAACCCGGTCAACAAATGCCCGCAGAAGTCGGTTGTGTCGGCCTAACGGCGCAAGAACGCAGCTCTGCTGTAAACAGGCACAACGCAATCACATCCGGAAAAAAAACAACTCCGGATGAACGAAGAAGAAGAAGAATGGTTTAATGTGCATTGAGAATAATCTGACGACACACTAACTGATTGACTGTTGACCTTTCTGTGCAGGCTTGAGGAGAAAGACCACATCCAGCTGACACCCTATGAGAAGAACCTGGATTTCTGGAGGCAGCTGTGGCGTGTCATCGAGCGCAGGTGAGTGGAGTGTTCTGTTTGTAAACATCATGAAACCTACGGGTTGTGTTGCTTTGTCGCGATTCACTTGCTTACTTTTGCTCTTGACTGTTCAGCAGTTAGTAGTAGTTAGTAATTCACTCCTATTAAGTTGTAGTCAGTTTTAATGTAATCAGTAATCTTTGTCAGTTTTGTTGCATCAGTAATCTCTGTTAGTCTTGTAATCAGAAAAATGTGACAGTTATGATGTAATCTGTAAACTGTGCTAGTTTTGTTGTAATCAGTAATTTTTGCCAAGTTTGTTATAATCAGTAATATTTGTCAGTTTTGTTGTAATCAGAAGTGTTGTTGTAACCAGTAATCCATGCCAGTTTCACATGGAGGGAGCTGCGGGAAATGGGAAAAGATAGGGCGGCTTGGTGCTGTGGTAGATGTGTGTGTGTGTGTGTGTGTGAGAGAGATAGCGAGAGAGAGAGAGAAAAGGACAGAAGAAGAAGAATGTTATATTACAGATAGTTGATATTTGAAGGTCGTTGAAATGATCAATATCTCTGTTTTGCTGATATTATAGTGCAGAGATTTGATGTTTGTAGTTTGTTGAAATTGTCAATATCTCTATTTCAGTATTGATATAGTGCATATAGACGACATTTGTAGTTTGTTGAGACATTCAGTATCTCTATTTCAGCGATGTTATAGTACAGATAGTTGATGCCAGAAACCCATTGCTGTTCCGATGTGAAGATTTAGAGATATACGTTCGAGAAGTTGACCCAAGGAAAACTGTCATGTTACTGATCAACAAAGCTGACTTTCTTACACTCCAACAGAGGTGATTGTTTTTATCTTCATCATCTTTTTCGTTCATATTTTGAGGGAAGTGCGTCCCACTTAGTTACGCATCTCAGAAGCAATGTGTCCAACTTTGGCATGCATATGTGTGAATTTTGCTTCCTCTAGACAGATTCCACCCAAGGTCACGGACTTAACCTACTTCTGTGTGGGTTTAATTCCAAATATTTTTGCCAGGACATCAGTCTGATGGCCTACCCCTTGCTATTTCCAGCGGCCATGGGATTGCAAACATGCAAAACTCATTAATAATAGGTTTAAAATGGAAGGACAGAATCACGAATGTGGAGTTTATGGAAAGAATTAGACAGATACCTGTGTACCAAGAAGTGAAGAAAAGACGCTGGCATTTGATAGGATATAAATTAAGAAAATCTGAGAGTAGTATAACTACCGGGTGATTGTAAAGTCTCACTACACTTTGTATGTAGAACAAATTTGAAAAATTCTTTTTTCCGTTAATGCCATTCTGTTTGGAGTGCAAAAAATTACTCCAGCAGACAACAGCCATTGGGCATATTGCTTCACGGTGGACTGTGGAGCACATTTTTTTATGACATGTACATTTTTCAAATTTGTTCTACATACAAAGTATAGTGAGACTTGCCAAACACCTTGTAGAAAATTCTTTGTTTGGAATCTATGAGGCAAAAGAAATAGAGGAAGACCCACAGATACATGGAGGAGATAACACATAACAGATATAACACAGGAGAGGCACACATAAATAATGTGAGGGAGATAAGGCAGGAACTGCTAGTTTTAGTTTAGTTTTAGTCAACGATTCAACATCACGGCACACGGGTGTAACCCATAAGTGCTCCGTTCTACTTCTAACTCAAGCCTGAGTCCAGAGAAACTCAGCTCAGTGCACGAAATTCATAGCACCGGCATTGATCCTGAAATACTTTGGGTAGATTTTTAACTCAAAATTTTGCCCAAACGTGCGCAACAATACATACGGGCGTCCGATCTCACTACCCAGAGACTAGGAGAAATTTTGTTACTAGAAGTCCACGTGAAAAAAATCCGGTCCTGACCGGGGCTTGAACCTGGGACCTCCAGCACTCAGACAGCTAATGGTAGGAGGGCTTGGAGTATGTTGGTTGAGGGCCTTTACACAATGGGAGAGAAAGGGTGGAAGAAGAATAAGAAAACCATCATCATCATCCAGTGCTTTGCCGGCTGGCATGAGCATTCATGCTTCTCCACAAATTTTGGTCTCTGATGGCACAGATCAATTCATGTGTTAATTCCCTTCCATGCCATGACACAAGACTGTCAAGAATTTTCTCATGCTGTCTTCCTCAATCTTTTTCCAAAATCTTTTTGGTTGTCACATGTTCCAGTTTTTGTCTTCTCATAACTGAGAATGATTGCCTCTTTCTGATGTTTCTGATAAGTTGTCTTAATTCTGTTTCGAAGCATGATTATCTTGGGAAAATGCAGCGGTGGTTTCCTCTTGCCTTCCGCCGGTTTGTGTATGGTTGATTCCACTAGCCTTTGTCTGAAGAGACAGACCCTGCAAGGCAGCAGGAGAGAGGTTATAAAGGGGTCTCTTACCTGACAGTGACCACTTCATAGTTGTCAGGTATTTATAGAATTAGCTGCCCCAACAACTGACTCGCCTCCTCTCGGTGATCACCGCATGTGTTGGTCCATGGCTGCTTATTCAGCATATTCACAGATAACCCCTAGACAAAATATCTAGAGGCCACTCCACCATCTGCCACCTGGAGGATGCGCCTAGTAGTAGGACAGGCTTCTATCCCAGGCAATATCAGTCATGTGATACCTTACCTTGATGCTTTGTACCAAGCCTAGTAGTAGGACAGGCTTCTACCCCAGGCAATATCAGTCATGTGATACCTTACCTTGATGCTTTGTACCAAGCCTAGTAGTAGAACAGGCTCCTACCCCAGGCAATATCAGTCATGTGATACCTTACCTTGATGCTTTGTACCAAGCCTAGTAGTAGGACAGGCTTCTACCCCAGGCAATATCAGTCATGTGATACCTTACCTTGATGCTTTGTACCAAGCCTAGTAGTAGAACAGGCTCCTACCCCAGGCAATATCAGTCATGTGATACCTTACCTTGATGCTTTGTACCAAGCCTAGTAGTAGAACAGGCTTCTACCCCAGGCAATATCAGTCATGTGATACCTTACCTTGATGCTTTATACCAAGCCTAGTAGTAGAACAGGCTCCTACCCCAGGCAATATCAGTCATGTGATACCTTACCTTGATGCTTTGTACCAAGCCTAGTAGTAGGACAGGCTTCTACCCCAGGCAATATCAGTCATGTGATACCTTACCTTGATGCTTTATACCAAGCCTAGTAGTAGAACAGGCTCCTACCCCAGGCAATATCAGTCATGTGATACCTTACCTTGATGCTTTGTACCAAGCCTAGTAGTAGAACAGGCTCCTACCCCAGGCAATATCAGTCATGTGATACCTTACCTTGATGCTTTGTACCAAGCTTGTCTTGGGAATTAACGGCAGACAGCATGTTACCGAGCACATCACCCAATGTACCTTAAAGTGTGTTAAACAGTCCTTTACTTGACTTCTACACTGGCCGAGTAGCTGGGATGCCAGGCACCCATTCAGGAGACCTGGTATTGAATCCTCTGTAAGGTGATGGATATTTTTCTCTTGGAGAGAAAAAAGAAAACACAAACCTGCACAGTTCGCGGTGAATGCACTAATCAGGCAGCCCTAATTCCTCAGGCTCAAAATCCCCCCTGTCTTACACCGCAAGGTACTATTGGCAGTAGATGACAGTTGTTTTTTACACTTCTGGTGAAGAGATAAGCAGGTTAATGTAGAGACATATGTATGAATATTTCATTTATATTTTGTTTGTGGCTGTGTGGGACCGGTTTCCCTGCGTGTGTAGACAGAATATTCATTGTTTGTTACCACCTTCCACAGGCGGCAGTGGGCGGAATATTTCAACAAGGAGCGTGTACGAGTTGTATTCTTTTCTGCAAAAGTGGAGAAGGAAAAACAAGAGGTGGGATTTTAATATTATTGTTTCTCTATGAGTCATGTGTTGGGTGAGAGTGAGAGAGATTATAAATAGAGAGAAAGAGAGACTATAAATCACTTTAGAGAGGCAGATTATAAAGCAAAGAGAGAGAGAGAATATAAAACAGAGTTAGTTAGTTAGTCTTTACAGGACATAAAAGTCATCCCCAGTATTTTTGGCTGTTTGTGATTTCTTGGCAAGATTACATTCAGTAGTTTGCCATTGCTTTCTGAATGACCGGTACTCATACGGTTGTATGAAAATTAGCACACGGCAGACTGCTTCCAAATTGTTCGCAACTGTGTATCGGTGGAGGGATGCAGGATTATGAATTTCGTCTGTAACACCTTTGCCACAGGGAGAGAAATTCAGAGAGGGAGGGTTTATAAGAGGGGGGTTTCAAATATAAACCTTAAATCCCGGGAAGGTTAACCCGGTCAACAAATGCCCGCAGAAGTTGGATGTGTCTGCCTAAAGGCGCAGTATCGCAGCTGTGATATAAACAGGCACAATGCAATCATGTCCGAAAAAACTCAGGATGACCGCAGAAGAAGAAGGAAACCTTAAATATTTCTTTTGCGGTGAATATATTCTGAAAAAGTACAGAACAAATGTATAATCTTTTGATGTAGTCACCACAGCGTTCAATGCAAGTCTTCCAGCGTTGATAAAGTGCTTTTTTTTTTTTTTTTAATTCGCATATCCTTTTACAGGACATCGCTGTCAACAGCAGCATCTTTCAGCTGTCTGTTGATTTCTTGTCAGCTCAGTAGTTTGCCATTGCTTTCTGAGCAGCCGGCTCAGTTATCCCGCAAGTCATCAGCGGGGGACGAACCGCTCCCAGTTCTCGTCCGCTACGAGACTCTGCGTGATAAACGGGATTACGGAGAAAGTGGTGTAACCCCTCGGCCAGAGAGACCGGTGATAAAGTGCTTAACTTCCTGTATTTAAAAAATGCTCTTGGTAGCGTATGTAACCACTCAAGGCACCACCTACTATACCTCTTCACAGAAGTCAACGCCATTTTGCAACTTCCTACTCCACTCGTACTCTTGCTGGACTGCACCACCATACTGGACCTTCATTCGCTGATGAATTTCTATAGGTTTCACCTCTTCACTGATAAAAATGGATAACAGAACGCTGCTTCTCTTTGGTGCATGTCAAAAGTGGGGCTGCCATCTTTAAACTGCCCTTATGCCATCACTGTATTCGTCTGCACTGTGATGTCACGTGTTTAACCCTATTGACATCCTTAACAACAATATTGACAGGTTACAAGACAATGGCATGGTTACTGTAATGTGTCCCAATGCCTAGCTTATAATTGGGAGGCTCATGCTACAGTTGGAAACCAACAAAATGGTTGCACAGTAGGTGATTATGGATGTTAGGTCCAGAAACAGGACCACGCTATAGGTCTGTGAAGTGTTATTAATGTTAGTCTTATTATCATATGTTTTTTAATACCACATTATTATCATGTTGATTACCTGATTTTATTTGACCAGGAAGCACCAGACAGTGATGGGCAAATTGACGAAGAGAGTGATGATGACGATGATGATGATGGTTATGATGATAAATCAGATGATAATGATGGCAGTTGTGAAGAAGATGAGGAGGATGAGGAGAAGGGTGAAAGTGTCTGTGAAAATAAACATGAAATTGACGAGAGGCAAATGTTGGCAAAGTGCGAAGGTAGTTGTGATATGTCCGTTGACTCTAAAAACACCATCAGCGTCACAAGTGCTGGTTCATCTGTGATCTCAGAGAAAATATCTTTGGAAGACCCACATTTTAATATCAGTAATAACCCCGAGATTATAAGTGCAGAGGATCTGTTGGAGGTTTTCCGACAATTGGCACAACCTTCTGCAAGTGCCAGGTCAGACGATGTGAGGACGGTCGGGATGGTGGGCTACCCAAATGTCGGAAAAAGTTCCACGATCAATGTGATTCTCCAGGAGAAGAAGCTGGGTGTGTCGGCCACGCCAGGCCGCACCAAACATTTACAGGTATGTATGTCAAAAATTAAAACACTAGTAGCATAGTGGTTTGTGTGTTTGTTTGCCATGTGATTGGTGCCGGTTCAGTTCCCAGCAGGTGTAGGAATTTTATGTCCATCCAGATGGCGTTGAGATTGATACAGCATCGTACGGTTAGTAGCGGATTATTTTTAGATTTGTCTTGGAAGTAGAGATGGGGAATTGGCTGCGCCACCTCATGCTGCTGTAACTGGAGGGGGGGTTAGGGCGAGATGATTGACTTCCTTACCCTGGTTTGCCGTGATGTTACTGGGCGTTGTAGATTGTGAAATACCATTGTCTAGGAGATATATTATGGCAGGTGCATTAACTGTGACTCTTCTCATCACTTGACTCGCTTCTCACTGCGGCTGACAGATGCGCTCAGTTGATATTGATATTTAAAACTCTTGCGTGTATAAGGTGGTTGACATGTGTAGAATTGTCGACTGAAGTCGGTGTGTGTCTGTTCCTGAAGCTGTCCAGTACCTGAATGCCAAGTCCAGCTAGCTTTCCCACTCAATTTGTTACCTGTGACCGCTGAATTTCCCATGATCCAGTGAGCTCAATGAGTATTACTGTGTTTATTCTAGTGTTTTCCTAAAGTTAACCCTTGTTGTTCCTGTCTTGCAGGTTGTCATGTGTGATGACTCATCTGCTAAACTGGGTCTACATTAACCTGTTTCTGTCCATGACAGAGATAATTGGCTGTCCCACCGCATGCTGCTGTGGCGGCCTAGAATGTAAGGGGGGGGGGGGGGGGGGGGGTTAAGGGCAAGATGACTGACTTCCTTGCAAAGGTTGCTAGGTTTGGAGATTGGAATGAGAGCTACGTACAACTGTCCCCACAGAGATGATACATTGGTACCGGGTTGGGAGGAATGTTTCCACACCAACCCCCACTTTGTTGTTTCCACACCAACCCCCATTTTGATGTTTCCACACCAACCTCCACTTCTGTAGGCACAAGTCTTTTCTGGGGCCTAGAGTCCAAATGCCAATGTATCAGACTTCAGAGTTATTGAGTCTTCCAGAAGATTCAGCAACCGACCTTCCTGTGGGTTCTCTCTCATCACCCCCACTGTTCTTACATTTGTATTTAGTTAGTTAGTCGCGGTTCCAACTTCACAACCAAGTGTTGCCCCATTATGCCCCGTCCCTGTGCCAGTGAATATCTCACAAACTGCTCCTCACTGTCCCATGTGAAAAGTGGAACAGACAGGAGTCTCGACAAACCAATAGCCCATGCAGATAGACTATGCTTAATGCCACTGCCGGAATGCCAACATAAAAGTCCGCCACGGTGAATGAAAGAAGAAGAAGAAAGGTCCGCCATGAAGAATAAAGTTCATTGTCGATGGATGCGGCAGCCACTAGAAAACCAGCAGCCACACATTACTGCAAAAGGCAACTCAGTTAGTTCAGAAACTGGCTGGCCGCCATGTTTTTGAGCACGCAGTATTTGTTGTTAGTTACTCTGGCAGTCCAAGTTGTGAACAACATTCACCTCAGAAACTACATCTCCATTGTCATTTGCAATAAAGTTTATAATTTGGAATCAACTATGAGTTTTTCAGATCAATAATGACATGAAAGTTTATAATTTGGAATCAGCTAGAACACTTCAGACTTAACATTTAAAATGTATAATTTGGAACCTTCTGCATTCATCTTAAATGTTTGTTTTAGATGTAAATCTGTTGTGCTTGTTTACAGCAGAGCTGCGATATTTGACCTTTCTACTAACACAACCAACTTCTTCAGGCGTTTGTTGACCTTCCTGGATAATTTGGAATCAGCTGTGAACATTTTAGAATCAACGTTTACATTAAAGATTGCAATTTGGAATCAGCTATTAACATTTAAGAATCAACATTTGCATGAATAATTTCTGTTTTTGGTATGGATATTTCTGAAATTGTTGAAAAGAGATATCTGATAACAATGAGAGAAAATTCTTGATGGTCTGGCACGGGCGAGTCAGCTCATGATTGGGCTTCAACGTGCCGTTGTAGATCGCAAGATGTGGAGAAGAATGATTACTCATGCTAATTGGCAAGGTACTTAATTATGATGATTTCTGAAAGGTGTTTCATTCATATGTTTTAAATGAAAAACCTGAAATATTTTTGTTGCTTTCTGTCTCACCAGACGCTGTATGTCGACCAGCAGCTCATGTTATGTGACTGCCCTGGGCTGGTATTCCCATCGTTCGTGGCAACCAAAGCTCATTTAGTCATCAATGGAATTCTGCCGATTGACGAGCTCAGGGATCATGTGTCCCCCATCAACCTGATATCCTTTTGCAGCAACTGTGTGCACAGTGTTGATAAATGTCTTGGCTTGTTGACTGACATTGACAAGACTATTACAATGGCACTTACTAATTCCGACTGCTGCTGCTGTTGTTATTACTGCTACGTACTGCTGCTGCTGTTGTTACTACTGCTATGTACTGCTGCTGCTGTTATTATTACTGCTACCTGCTGCTGCTGCTGCTATTACTGCTACATACTACTGGTGCTGTTAAACTACTGCAGCTGTTGTAATTACCTACTGCTGTTGCTACCATAACTACTGCTGCTGTTACTACTACATACTGCTGCTGCTACTACAACTATTGCTGCTGCTTTTACCACTACTGCTGCTTTTACTATTACTACTTACGGCTGCTGCTGCTCCTATACCTATACTGCTGTTGTTACTACTATTACTACCTACTGCTGCTGTTACTATTACTACATATGGCTGCTGCTGCTACTATAACTTATACTGCTGTTGTTACTACTATTACTACCTACTGCTGCTGCTATTATAACTACTACTGCTGCTGTTACTACTATTACTACCTATGGCTGCTGCTACTATAGCTACTTCTGCTGTTGTTACTACTATTACCTACTTCTGCTGCTGTTGTTACTACTACTGCTACTATGTGCTGCTGCTATAACTGCTGGTACTGCTGTTATTACCTACTGTTACTGCTACTATTACTTACTGTTAATGCTGTTGTTACTACTACAACTTACTGCTGCTGCTACTATATCTACTGCTGCTGTTGATACTACTGTTACCTACAGCTGCTACTGCTATAACTACTGCTGCTGTTGTTACAGCTATTATTACCTACTGTTGCTGCTGTTCCAATTACTACCTATTGTGCCCACTACTGCTACTTTTATTACTATTACTGCTGTTGCTGCTACTACATTTCTTGACCAGGTTAACTTTTCCAGGTAGTTTAATATTTGATGGTCTCAATATGGTGAAATCATCTGACCCATCCACTGAGGATGCACCCCAAAAACCTACCCAGAACAGCTACACGAATGCCCTTTGTCCTGCCACAGAAGGCAGGGGTAGCACACGAGCATTACTTTAGAGACCAGTAGGAATCAGAATTGTGACCAGGTCCATGAGGGCAGCAACAACCTACCATGTGTGACATAAGAGGTGACTAAGGAAGGTTGGTGTCAGCCTGGCTACCCCAGCCAGTAGAAAACTTGAATTCAGAATACAAAAAGTTTTCATAGAACTTGACATGAGTTGAGGGCCTCTGCTTCATTGCAAGATGAAAAGCAGCAGCAGAAAAAGTATCCGGGAAGAAAGGGGGACAGGTCACCCCACTTCATAATACTGTGACCTAGTATATGTGAAAACCTAACCCTTGACATTTGTAAGCAGTATCTGACATGGGACTAACATCTTCTTCTAATTGTTTGGTCGGGCGCACTCATACGTGACACTGAAGTTTAGACACGTGCTGTTTGTATGATTGAAATGTAACTATGATCCTTAACGTTTGATGTCTACGTCTGTGATCGGATTCCACGGAATGGCTTGGAAGCAACGTACAGCATCATGATCCCCAGACCATCGCTGGATGATAATCCACACAGAATTCCAACCGTGGAGGAGCTTCTGAATGCTTATGGAGGTTTGTTACATTAGTTGTGATCACATACAGTGAACAGTTAGAGGTAGGCCGTTTAATAGATAGTTTCTGTGTCAAATATTTAACAAAGCAGTTTAGATTCTGTAAGGTGTAGATTAGGCTAAAGGCTGTAAGATGTAGATTAGGCTAAAGGCTGTGAGATGTAGTCTAGACTACAATTTGAGATTTACATGTTTGTGAGATTTAATCTAGGCTGGAATGTTTGAGATGCAAGCTAAGCTACAGTCTGTGGTGTGGGGTGTAGGTTAGCATTTGGGATATAGATTTAGTTTCAAGTGGGTTACCATGTGGTTTTGATTCTGTGAAAAATAGATTATACTATTCTATGAGAAGTAAGTCACAATGTAGTTTAGCTTTTTAGGGAATTAGGTCACATTGTGATGTAGATTATGTGAGTAGTAGCTGGGTTTAGATTCTGTTTAGATCTGCGCATTGTAGGTTAGGCTTGATTACTTAGATTGTCAATGATCTGTCAGTGCACTATCAATAATCTATCAATGTGCTGTCAACGATCTGTCAATGTGTTGCTAGACTGTATTGTTTAGTGTAATTAATCTATCAGTGTGCTGCTAGACTGTATTGTTTAGTGTCATTAATCTATCAGTGTGCTGCTACACTGTATTGTTTAGTGTTATTAATCTATCAGTGTGTTGCTAGACTGTATTGTTTAGTGTCATTAATCTATCAGTGTGCTGCTAGACTGTATTGTTTAGTGTCATTAATCTATCAGTGTGTTGCTAGACTGTATTATTTAGTGTCATTAATCTATCGGTGTGCTGCTAGACTGTATTGTTTAGTGTCATTAATCTATCAGTGTGCTGCTAGACTGTATTGTTTAGTGTCATTAATCTATCAGTGTGCTGCTAGACTATTGTTTAGTGTCATTAATCTATCTGTGTGCTGCTAGACTATATTGTTTAGTGTCATTAATCTATCGGTGTGCTGCTAGACTGTATTGTTTAGTGTCATTAATCTATCAGTGTGCTGCTAGACTGTATTGTTTAGTGTCATTAATCTATCAGTGTGCTGCTAGACTATTGTTTAGTGTCATTAATCTATCAGTGTGCTGCTAGACTACTGTTTAGTGTCATTAATCTATCAGTGTGCTGCTAGACTATTGTTTAGAGCATCATTGTGCTGGCATACTATTGTTTAGTGTCAATGATCTGTCAATATGATGTCAATAATCTGTCAATGTGCTGCTAGACTGTTGTATAGAGTGTCAATAATGTCATTGTGCTGCTAGACTGTTGTATAGTGTCAATAATGTCATTGTGCTGCTAGACTGTTGTATAGAGTGTCAGTAATGTCATTGTGCTGCTAGACTGTTGTATATAGTGTCAGTAATGTCATTGTGCTGCTAGACTGTTGTATAGAGTGTCAGTAATGTCATTGTGCTGCTAGACTGTTGTATAGAGTGTCAATAATGTCATTGTTCTGCTAGACTGTTGTATAGAGTGTCAGTAATGTCATTGTGCTGCTAGACAGTTGTATAGAGTGTCAATAATGGCAATGTGCTGCTAGACTGTTGTATAGAGTGTTAGTAATGTCATTGTGCTGCTAGACTGTTGTATAGAGTGTCAATAATGTCATTGTGCTGCTAGACTGTTGTATAGAGTGTCAATAATCTGTCAATGTGCTGCTAGACTGTTGTATAGAGTGTCAATAATCTGTCAATGTGCTGCTAGACTGTTGTATAGTGTCAATAATCTGTCAATGTGCTGCTAGACTGTTGTATAGAGTGTCAATAATGTCATTGTGCTGCTAGACTGTTGTATAGTGTCAATAATCTGTCAATGTGCTGCTAGACTGTTGTATAGAGTGTCAGTAATGTCATTGTGCTGCTAGACTGTTGTATAGAGTGTCAGTAATGTCATTGTGCTGCTAGACTTGTATAGAGTGTCAGTAATGTCATTGTGCTGCTAGACTGTTGTATAGAGTGTCAGTAATGTCATTGTGCTGCTAGACTGTTGTATAGAGTGTCAATAATGGCAATGTGCTGCTAGACTGTTGTATAGAGTGTTAGTAATGTCATTGTGCTGCTAGACTGTTGTATAGAGTGTCAATAATGTCATTGTGCTGCTAGACTGTTGTATAGAGTGTCAATAATCTGTCAATGTTCTAGACTGTTGTATAGAGTGTCAATAATCTGTCAATGTGCTGCTAGACTGTTGTATAGTGTCAATAATCTGTCAATGTGCTGCTAGACTGTTGTATAGAGTGTCAATAATGTCAATGTGCTGCTAGACTGTTGTATAGAGTGTCAATAATGTCAATGTGCTGCTAGACTGTTGTATAGAGTGTCAATGTGCTGCTAGACTTTATTGTTTAGTGTCAATGATTGTCAGTGTGCTGCTACGCTGTATTGCTTAGAGTGTCAATGATCTGTTAATGTGCTGCTAGACTGTATTGCTTAGGGTGTAAATGATCTGTTAATGTGCTACTAGACTATTGATTAGAGTGTTAATGATCTGTTACTATGCTGCTAGACTGTATTGCTTAGAGTGTCAATGTACTGCTAGACTATTGTTTAGAGTGTCGATGTGCTGCTAGACTGTAATGTTTAGAGTGTCAATGTGCTGCTAGACTGTTGCTTAGAGTGTCAATGTGCTGTTAGACTATTGTTTAG
Organism: Cepaea hortensis; assembly: GCA_963921405.1. NCBI lineage: Eukaryota > Metazoa > Mollusca > Gastropoda > Stylommatophora > Helicidae > Cepaea > Cepaea hortensis. The sequence continues at coordinate 261,859,386 of OY992876.1, read as the reverse complement.
AGTGTCAATGTGCTGCTAGACTGTATTGTTTAGAGTGTCGATGTGCTGTTAGACTGTATTGTTTAGAGTGTCGATGTGCTGCTAGACTGTATTGTTTAGAGTGTCGATGTGCTGTTAGACTGTATTGTTTAGAGTGTCAATGTGCTGTTAGACTGTATTGTTTAGAGTGTCAATGATCTGTCAGTGTGCTGCTAGACTGTATTGTTTAGAGTGTCAATGTGCTGCTAGACTGTATTGTTTAGAGTCAGTGTGCTGCTAGAATGAATTGTTTAGAATGTCAATGATCTGCTAGACTGTATTGTTTAGAGTGTCAATGTGCTGCTAGACTGTATTGTTTAGAGTGTCAATGTGCTGCTAGACTGTATTGTTTAGAGTGTCAATGATCTGTCAGGTGCTGTCAATGTGCTGCTAGATTATTGTTTAGAGTGTCAATGTGCTGCTAGACTGTATAGTTTAGAGTGTCAATGTGCTGCTAGACTGTATTGTTTAGAGTGTCAATGTGCTGCTAGACTATTGTTTAGAGTGTCGATGTGCCTCTAGACTGTATAGTTTAGAGTGTCAATGTGCTGCTAGACTGTATTGTTTAGAGTGTCAATGTGCTGCTAGACTATTGTTTAGAGTGTCAATGTGCCTCTAGACTGTATAGTTTAGAGTGTCAATGTGCTTCTAGACTGCATTGTTTAGAGTGTCAATGTGCTGCTAGACTGTTGTTTAGTGTCAATGATATATCAATGAGCTGTGCTGGTGATTGACACAAGTCTTATATCTGCAGCCATGAGAGGGTTCATGAATGCCAGGGGGGTGCCAGATGGTCCCAGGGCAGCCAGATACATTCTGAAAGACTTTGTCAAGGTATGTTTACTCCTTCCTTCCTCTTGACTGCGTAATGTATTTGTATAAGATGTAAGTGTTAAAGATTGTGTTGAGACATAGAATTTGAAGAGTTAAAGGTTGTGTTGAGTCAAGAGATTCTGTTGAGATAAGGCAATAAAAGAGTCTGTTGAGACAAAAGGTGCTTTATGTACAAAGACAAATAATATTTGGTGTTTATCTGCAGGGAAAACTATTGTATTGTGAACCCCCGCCTGGAGTTGATGGGTCGGACTTTCAAGACAAGGACAGAATATCAGTCCTGGAGGGGCAACGGCCAGTCTGCAAAGTGGTAAGTTGTCTTGTCTCTCTGTTTGTAGCTGTCCATTTGTAAGTATATTCGCAGGTGTCCTCATGCTCGAGCCATGGTACACTTTTCTTCTCTTTCTAGAGTTTGGGGGTTAAATATTTAGTATGGTATTTTGCTTACCTTCATTCAGGAAACACAGAGAGAGGGATAAATATAAATGGGATATATATAAATCTTACTTGAGATACTTTTTTTCCGCTCGCTTGCTTTTGAACTCAAGCGTAGTCATATACACTACTTCTAGTAGCACTGGACTGAATTTTGATGTGGATTAGCTTTCCCTATTACTAGTGTCCCTCGCTACCAGACGAACCCACTCTGACTTCAGAGGTATGGGAGAGACTTAACTCTTATGGACTTGTACATGTAGTGAAGCTGATTTTTTCCATCATAAATTACAAGCCATGCGATTTCTTCTCATTGTCACTGTAACCACATTTAAATGTTGTCTTGAAGGGATTATGGACACAACTTACTGCATTTGAAACACAGATGCAGGCGATTTGGAAGCAGACTGCCTTGCGTTGGTTTCATACAGGTAAGAGTAGTGGTCATTCAGAAAGCAATGGCAAACTACTGGATGTAAATTTGCCAAGAAATCCCAAACAGCCAAAAATAATTTGGGCTTGCTGCGACTTCCTGTAAAGGATATGCAACTAACTAACTTATAGTCTGTCCAGAAATGAATGCCTTCATTCACGATCACTTATTTTGAAAACTGTTTGTTGCATCGTTATGAAATTTTTCCTGCTGTCTTATATTTACCCCCACCCAAGGAAGTCTTTGATAGGTCCAAAAGCAACTTAAATCATGGAAAGTGGCGACATTTCTTTGATGTTTTGGTGAAAAACAAGTGATTTCTCGCTAACAAACTTGTTTTACAGTAATGCCCCATTCAACTACGCGAGGCTCTTGTCATAAGGACAATTCCATGTCCCATGAGAAAATTAGCTATTCAACGCTAATGTTTCCGTGTGAAGATGTAATACATTTAATAATGTGCACTTCATCTCTGACCCGCCAATTATATACCGCATATAAACAAACTTTGAAATCTGCTGTACAATCTCCAGAACAAAAATTTTTTTGTTTGGTGGACATAATGATAAGATTATATGCTAAATCTCATCATTTTCCCTCTGTTGGTTACTGAGATATGGAATTTTATATTGGGGTAGACAAAAGTAAACAGACTATAACTGTTTATTCAGCGGTATTGTAATCTTTGAGAAGACACAAGAAGTTAATGAAATATTGATACCAGTTGGATCGTGGCTGTTAAGTTTCTCACATTTGTCTCTTTTCAGGCTCCACCACAGATTAGAAGCAGTATAGACAAAGAGTTCTTCTCTCAGGTAGGATGTTATGTCTGTTCATTATAGAATTGATGTGGTTGTTTTTAGTACTAGTGGTGGCAGCCTTTCAGCAGTTGTTGGGCAGCAACAGAACTGGACATAGGACAGAAAAGACAGCAGCAGCACCAAAAATAGGACCAGCTGAGGCAGCAGTAGTTTTATTAGTCAGTCTGGATTATTTGATAAATGTGAATGGAAATCTGGACAAGGCATGCCATTGACATTGAACTTTGTGAGTATTAGACTTAATTGAATCGGTACTAGGAGAATTATCCTTACACTACTATACCTCCATCATTGAAAAGTTTACATGTATAAATTTACGGGGAAGTCATAAAGGAATGTTATTAACTTTATTTTTACAATACTGTGAACCAGAATTTGTGTGTGTTATTTTTCAACATAGTCCCGCTGCCAGGCAACACACTTGGTCCACCTGTCCACTAGCTTGTTGATAGCTTCTAGGAAAGAGTTTCTGGATGCAACCTAAAATTAATTTTGCACCGCTTCCATTACCTTGTTGTCATCTACAAACCTCTGACCCAGCAAATATTCTTCCAAGGGTCCAAACAAGTGAATGTCCAATGGCACCAAGTCTGGGCTGTGTGTTTTAAGACCTTAAAAATTTCAGAGCCTGTAGTGTATCCACCGTATGAGCAGCCTTCTGAAGGTGGACGTTGCTGTGTAGCAACAGTACTCCTTTAGAGAGAAGTCGTCCGTGTTTCCATAATATCACGAACTAGCATGTCACAATTTAACTTCGTTCTGGGAAATGCACCAGTATAGGGCTCTTGATATCCCAAATGATGGTCATCATGACTTTCCTAGTGAATTCCTGTGCCCTTTCTTAACCCAATACAACAGGTGTTTCCTGTGAAATCTCTCTACCCATTCATACTCTCTCCCTTGACTCAAAAACAAGTGCCTCCACCCTGAACCATCATTCTTCTTAAGATTTCACAAGGTTTCACACCCTCTGACCAAAAAAAAACAAAACAACAAATAACGCGTTGTTGTTCTTTCACATCGCAAGTCAATAATGAGGTAGCCATTTGCGGGGAGTGGCCTGTAGCGAACGAAATGCCCAATACATGGAAGTGAGGAATTAAAACAGCCATATGCAGCACATGGTGATTCCTTGGGTGAGCCAGTACCTGAGCGCTATGTGTCGGTTCTGCAATTATGGAAGCCTCCTTGGATAGTGGATAATACCCATGGACTGCCCCTGTCTTCCCTTGAGGGTCGACCGTGAAGTCCTCGACCGTTCTAACTTGACCAGCTGAGATGTGGATGGCACCACAACAGTGAGTTAAAAAACGCCGCTAATGTCGGATGTGTCGGCCTAAGGGTTTTATTCCAAGGGTGCATAACGAGACACACCGCAATTACATCTGAAAAAACACTCCGAATGAAGGCATAAGAAGATGATGATGTTACCTAATGACTTTCCCTTGTAATTTAGGGAAAAGCCATTTATTTTGAATTGTTTTCTCACCATGAAGGTACAACCAGAAGATGGGTTGAAAAGGTCAAACTGCACAAACAAATTGCCAAGAAATCGGAAAGTCTTTCAAAACTCTTCGATATCTGTGTTGTTTACAGCTGGAAGTGAGGGTTCTTGGGGGGAGTGAGCACACTATTTGTCCCAGTCTTGATTGGTATACACCTTGAAAATTTTGACAATAATAAGGATAAGATTTGTTTTAAACTGTAAGAGCCCAAATTCCAGATAATTTCAAAAACTTCCCTGACATTCCATAAGTGTTAAAAATGAGGACATTTTCTAGAAATTGTGGATGGTAAGTAGCTGTAACCCTGCCAGCAACTGTACTACTTTTGACACAGTTCTCAGGGTCATTGAAGCATGCCAGACCTCCCTCGTTTCAAGTTGCAGGCACAGAAAAGGGGTTTCTTGCAGTTTATCATTCCTTTTTTTTTTTTATTACCTCCACACATCTCAGTCTTTGGTGTTCTGGATTAACTCTGCTGATAATATTCCTCCATGCCACGTCTCAGTTCATCAGCATCATTTCCCTTGGTCTGCCTCTGCCTTTTCCCCCATTAACTTCTCTTCTCATTATATGCCTGCAGAATTATGTTTGTCTCTGTCTTATATTTGCATATAATGTTCTACTTTCATTAGCCCTTTTCAGGCAATTCTGACAATCCAAGGTATTCGTAACAGGAACCATATCTCCACTGCTTCCAAGTCTTCTTGGTCCGACATGGAGGATAGGTGGTTGAGCTGTTAAGGCCTCTGGAGTGTTTATGCTTGTGGCTACCGTTTGCTTACACATTTTACTCATGTTGGACTGGTAGTGCATGGTTCTGCCACCCTGCTACTGAGTTGAGTGCGTGGAGCAACACTGAACTGTGAATGTTGTGTGGAGGGCTTTTACAACTGTCCACGGTTGTTTGCAATATGAACTGCATATTCAGAAAAATGGCGGCTGCCGATCGCTGAACTGACCGGGTTGCCTTATGCAGTAATACGTGACTGCTGCTTCCATTGACGATGAACTGTATTTTTCATGGCAGGCTTTTGTGTTCTCTTTCTGGCAGCGGCATTATGCATAGTATACCTGTGCAGGCTGTTGGTTTGTCGAGTCTTGTCTGTTCCACTTTTCACATGGGGCAACGAGGAGCATTTTATGTGATATTCACTGGCACAGGAATGGATATAATAGGGCGACCCACCCGGGAAGGTTAACCCGGTCAACAAATGTCCGCTGAAGTCAGATGTGTCGGCCTAACGGCGCAAGAATGGGGCTCTGCTGTAAACAGGCACAACGCAATCACGTCCAGAAAAAAAACTACGCTGCCCTTTGCCGTGAAGTTGGAATCGCGATTGACTATCTTATTACTAGCTGTAAATTATTAGCAGGAATTGTGTTTTACCTTTGTATTAGCTGTTTATAAACAGTTAATTCTCTTTTTGTTAGTAATTCAACTTTTCATGCAGTTCCATTACAAGCAAACTGTTCATTTCTTCACAGAAACAAAGCAAGATCCACTACCGAGGTAGTGGGGGACTATCAGAGGTTGTAGGTGCCAGTTCTCTTGCTCCCATGTCCAGAACCTCCCAGTCCTCAGCTCCTGGCACGGACCCCCTCGGCAGCACTACCTCGCTGAGCACCTTGTCAAACAAACCATGGAAGAAGCACAACAATAAGAACAAGAAGGAGAAACTGCGCCGGCTACACCGAGACCTGGATGTTTAGTTCTCCGCACTGTCATGTAAAGACCCGGTGGTCGAGCAGTTAGGTTACTGCTTTCTAACATTTAGAGATGCTGGTTTAAATCCTTGGTGCTACCTGTGTTTCGGTCTCTTGTAGGTTAAAATAGAAACTGGGCCTACAAGCTGCTGGGGGTGGCCCGGGGTATACAACTTAATTAGATCAGATATCAGCAGCCATCTATACAATGAAATTAGATCAGGTATCAGCAGCCATCTATACAACTTACTTAGATCAGATATCAGTAGCTATCTATACAACTTAATTAGATCAGATATCAGTAGCCATCTATACAACCTAATTAGAACAGATCAGTGGCCATCCCCACAATGAAGGTTGGCTGTAATGTATCTCCAACATTCTGTATGCCTGACTGCCTGCATGGTGGGTGTGTGTATATGTACGCATGCATGAGTCTCATATGTTATTTCATATTGTGTACATGCCACATGTTTATATTATGTTTATTGATACATGAATTGAATATACATAATACAGAATATGTAATTGCTGTGGTTGAAAAGACTGAATGTAAGCTGGGTCTGAGAGGTCAATTTGAGACCCTTTAATAAAATTTAAAAAAAAATAAAAGTTTGTTCATTCCTTCTTTTATCTTGTTGGCTGTCAGACATCCCCTACCAGTTCATGTCTCCCGGTCATCAAATGCCAGAAAAAAGGCTGGTTTGTCAGCGGACAGGTGCTAACATCGTAGATTTACTGTAAACGGACACAGATAAATTAAGTCCATGCATACTTTTTTTATACCGTACTTGTGTTATTAAAGTGATTATTACTTGGCAGACACCTGTCACTGAAGTGACCAGCACATGACAAGACACCTGTCACTGAAGTGACCAACACATTACACCTGTCATTGAAGTGACCAGCACACGACACCTGTCACTGAAGTGACCAGCACATGACAGACACCTGACACTGAACAGAAAATCAGCTACAGCAGAAATAAGACCAAACACTCCACTGCATTAATGTTAAAATGTAACAACGATGGAAATAAACCAGTATTTCTGAACCTTGTCCACACAGAACAATGAAGCAATGAAGAACACCATTGAATGTGAATGCAAAAACCCATGTATTCAAATTAATCCATAGAAAACTCTAGCAGATAGCTTCAAACCAAAGACATGATATATCAACCACACACATACTGGCTGACATGGCATCAGAGAGACAAGTATAGAATAATAAGTTAATTGCATATCCTTTACATGTCACTGCAGTCAACCCCAGCATGTTTTGACTGATATCTGGGCACTTTTTACATTCAATAGTTTTTGACTCTGCTTTCTGAACCGGAACTCGTACCATTGTATGAAAACCAATGCAAGGTTTCCAAATCACCTGCAGCTGTGTTTTAAGTACGGTATCGAGGGTACATTGCATCTGTATCCCTTCGCCACAGAACCCATACATGAATAGAATAATAGATAGTGTCATCACTAAACACTGTCAGTCCAATCAAAATGAAGAATATTATCATCATACGAGGGGGCTTCATGTCAAAACCTTAATAGTGTGATGGAAAGTACAGTAACCATGCCATTGTCTTGTAACCTGTCAATAGTGTTACGGATGTCAAGAGTTTTAAGCACATGACATCATGGTGCAGATGAACATGGTGACATCATAAGGACAGTATAAAGATGGCCACCCTATTTTTGACATGCGCCTAAGAGCAGCAGCGTTCTGTTATCCTTTTTTTTTTTAAATCGGTGAAGGTGTGAAACCTATACAAATTCATCAGCGAATGAAGGTCCAGTATGGTTATGCATGCCTGTCAGTCCAGCAAGTGTATGAAGAGGTACAGCAGGTGGTGACACATGCAACCAAGAGAATTGTTTTCTACAGGAATCCAAGCACTTTATCAGCGCTGGAGGACTAGCATTGAACACAGTAGTGACTACATCGAAAAATGGTACATTTGGTATTTACTTTTTCCGATTATATACACATACATAGAAACACATTTAAGGTTTTCATTTGAAGCCCCCGTCCCCCGATGTGTTCCCATCTTGCCGTGGTGGGGGAGCTTGCGTTTCCCATCGACCCCATGTGCTTGCCGATGGATGAAAACTACATATCGGACAGCTTATGGGATAGGGGCCAGACTAAGAGAGACACAACCTGCTGCTCTGCAGGTAGACTGAGGATAGCAGTCAAAAGTTTAAATCAGGCGCACGAAGGCAGAAGTCCTTGGTCCGGACGATATTCTAAGGCTCTCTGTCGAGGGCTTAGGCTGAACGCCTCTAAGCCATAAACCCTCGGATGTGAGAGCCGGGCCGATACCCACCTACTGAAAAATAGAGGTGAGATACTCAGCATGCTACATGCCCAGTTCTGATACTTGTTCGAAGGCTCCCAGCTGGGGGATATGAGGGATTCCCGGATGAGAGGGCCTGGCCATTTCTCATTCACTGTTGCACGGAGGTAAGGTGCTGAGTCAGCAGCACATGTAGCCTACCTCGTCAGCGAGTACTAAAAGGCAGAAAAGTGCCCCAGTCGAATTAAATGGTTATAAAAACTGTATCACTCATAGAGAATGTAGACAAAAGTGGAAAAACGTCTCAATAACACGAAATGGAACGCACGGCTAGCGAATCCATTGCGTGGTCCGAAGTCAAAAGCAAAAGCTTACCGAGTAGATGTTGCCCGCAGTCTGACCGTGCCTGGTGTGTGCTTGAGTGACCAGTAGCAAGCGAGATGCCCAACACATGGAAGTGAGGAACTAAAGCAACCATGAGCAGGACGTGGCAACTCCTCGGGTGAGCCCAGTCTCAGAGCAATATGTGCCTGCTCTGCAATTATGGAAGCCTCCTTGGATAGTGAGAGAATGCCCATGGTCTGCCCCTGCCTTCCCTTGAGGGTTGACCATGATGTCGTTGACCGTTCTATCTTGACCAGCTGAGATGTGGACAACATCACAACAATAAGTCTAACGTGCCTCGAAACCCGAGGAAGGCTAACCTCATTAAAAAATGCTTGCCGAAGCCAGAATCATTTTGTACGATGTTCACTTGGACAGGAACTGAGAATTATTGGGCGACCCTTAGGCATGAAGTTGCAATGACTAACAACAACCTACCTTTATTTGATAGCTCTACATGTCAAAGGTGATAATTTACACAGAACAAACATAAGGACTGAATTGACAGAACTACAATTATTGAACAACCACTGCACATATTAAATGAACAAAATCAATCAAGAGTAAGAAAACAAGCAGATAAACCATTTATTGAAAACATTAGGTACAAGAGGATTCTTACACAGAGACAACAAAGACACACATGCCTGTCTCATGCACAGAAACTGCCCTGTAATGGCATTTTTCTTCATCCTCTCTCACTGTGTACAGAGATATAATAAGATCCAAAAATAATAAGTTCTGGGTGAATTTTAAGCAAAAGTCAGGGCATGGTCGCAGCCATTAGCCAAGATACGCTTGGGATATAAACAAACAAATCTCATGATGAGACAAAAACAGACAAGCAACTAACTACAGACTAATGTATAAAACAACTTTTGTTTAAACCTATATGTACATTAACAAATATCTAGGAAAGCTGAGGTGGTTTAATCCATCCACTGGAAGTTATGATCTATTTACTTAGCATCAACTAAGCCTACACTAATTGCTGCATGGCATGCCTCAAGAGAGGATGGCAGCAGTGTTTTATTCTTGGTCCTGAGAATGTGCGTTCTGTTTGTAGCTAAGTTGTGATTGTTGTACTAGGTTGCCGCAGACACATCAGGCTGTAGCACAGTTGTAATAAGCTATTATATACAGGGTGTTTGTAAAGTCTCGCTATGCTTTGTTATGTAGAATAAATTTGAAAAATGTACATGAAGTCATTAAAAATGTGCTAAATAATTAATTAAATTCGTTACAATAGCCACTGCCTTGGTCTAACGTTGTTTTGGAGAAGCTGGAATGTGCCAGTGAAGTATTCTTTATATAACAGGTGTTGGAAATATCCACTTTGGGCTTCAAGACATGACTTTGCATGTCTCTTGATATTGTCAAAAACCATCTGCAACGTGTCTGTTATTTCTTAAATGGTAATTCTGATTGCTTCCTTCAGGTCCTCAATTGTGTGTACATTATTTTTGTAAACACATCCTTTCAAGAAGCCCCATAGATAATAATCTAATGGAGTTAGATCTGGAGAATGAGCAGGCCAAATTCCATGTGATATTAGGTGATTTGCAAAAATGTCTTTCTTCCGTTGATAACACCATTCTGTGTTTGGAGTGCGCAGAATTATTACTCTAGCAGACGACAGTCATTCGCTGCATACTGCTTCAAGATGGACCGTGGAACACATTTTTTAATGACATGTATTTCAATATTCAAATTTGTACTACATACAAAGTATAGTGAGACTTTACAAACACCTGGTATTTCTTACGGCAAGAGTCGAACTGCTGCTGGTACCATCAGCATGGGTACTCATTGGCTACTGCAGAAGGGGACAGAGCATGAGTGGGAATGTCCCTAGCGCAAACATCTACAGTTTGATGTATACAACATGTGTCTGTTATACTGGTCTGAGACTTGTTACTTTATTATCATAATTTAATTACTATTATTTACAACATTCATGGACGTGTACACACATTAACAACACCAACTGCTTGAACTCTGGCTGTAACAGATGTTTCTGAGCTCAGACTGATCTACTCACTCCCCTAGACACCCACCCTCGGACTGACAGATGACAGTAATCTTCTTCGGCAACGAAGGACAAACAACCTATGACTAAAACATGACATTTTCTTGATGATTATTTACACAAGCTTCGTATAAAGCTACAAGTGTTTCTAAACCACAACCTTAATTTACCCCCTTTGTAAATATGCCTTACCTCAGCGTGTTCATTTCCAAACTAAAAGCTACGATCTATACCGAGTATACAATAAAAACAGCACATGAAAAAGAATGTCAGGTATCTGCTATCCTCATCAGATTGTGAGTACTCGAGACATTTACTTGGGCCTTTTAAAGTTCTTTCCTGCGAACTTGGCAGCCGATCCCAGCTCCTCTTCGATCCTCAACAGTTGGTTGTATTTGGCCAGGCGCTCTGATCTGCACGGAGCTCCGGTCTTGATCTGTCGGATAGGAGTTGAATATTTGAGTGGCATTAGAAGTTTGATAAACAGTTACAAAACAATCAACAAATAAAACTAATAGTTACAAAACAACAAATAACCGTGTTGACCTGGTTAACCTTCCCAGGTGGCTAGGCATTTAAACTTATTGACCCAGTTAACCTTCCCTGGTGGCTAAACAAACTTATTGACCTGGTTAACCTTCCCGGGTGGCTAGGCATTTAAACTTATTGACCTGGTTAACCTTCCCTGGTAGCTAGGCATTTAAACTTATTGACCTGGTTAACCTTCCCTGGTGGCTAGGCATTTAAACATTGACCATGTTAACCTCAGGATTACGACCCCCGTCCTACACTGCAGGGTACAATAGGCAATATGACAGTGAGAGTCATGTAGATACGGTCATGTTGATATAACATAACCATTGTTTCTGGTGTTTTTGATATTCAAGGAACATCCCTTAACTTCACCCTCTATTACTACAATGTTCCACAGCTGTAGCAGAAGTGTGTTCTAGCGTACAGCGGAACATGTTCTATTCTAGCGTAAGGCGGAACATGTTCTATACCTCATGTAAGTACTCTTTCACTGGTACACACTGCCAGAAAACAAACGGGGGGATGCTGTAGAGGAGCATGATAGACCAAGCCAACTGGCATGGCATGTGGTGTATCAAAAACAGTGAGGATTTCATTTAAAGTCGCAAGAACTAAAGTCGAGAGGGTTGACTTAATTCTACTGGGTTTTGCCACGTCTGTCAGTCTCTCTGTGTGCAGAACGACAACCTGCCTGCCACGAGTATCGCACAAATAAAAACACTGTAGCACCAGCACTGAGTGAGAGAAAGAGACACACTCTCTCTCTCTCTCTCAAGGTCTGAATGACACAGCCCGAGAAATGACACCAGAAACTTAAGAGCATAAGGCAAACGCTGCTAAAAGAAGCTGAGCCACAAAGCACCTGAGTCAGTCACAGTAAACACACTTCTTCTTTTGCGTTAATCCAGAATATTTGCACCTTTCGGCAGACACATTCGACTTCTGCAGGCATGTGCTGGCTGGTTACCCTTCCCGAGTCAGCAAACACACAAGCTGATGGATGGATGGATGGATCAGTGACACAAAAACAAGCGGAGACCTTACCTGTCCAGTAGACAGGCCTACAACCAGATCTGCGATGAAAGTGTCTTCAGTTTCACCACTCCTGTGAGAGACCATCACACCCCAGCTTGCTGCTTGGGACATCTTGCAGCTGAAATAAACACACACACACGTGGCTTATAACTGAGAATATGAGAATATGTGAGAAAGGCAAATGGTCACCCTACCTTTCTATGCCATGACCTAAAATATATGAAGCACGCACGCACACACACATGTGGCGTATAACTGAGAATATGTGAGAAAGGCAACTGGTCACCCTACCTTTCTATGCCATGACCTAGAATATATGAAGTAAACATACACACACACATGTGGCTTGTAACTGAGAATACATCCTATCTGAGGAAGGGCAACCAGACACTCCACCTTACATTACCATGGCCTAGAATAAACACACACACACACACACACATGTGGCTTGTAACAGAATACTTCCCTATCTGAGGAAGGGAACCAGACACCCCACCTTACATTACCATGATCTAGAATAAACACACACACACACATGTGGCTTATAACAGAATACATCCCTATCTGAGGAAGGGAACCAGACACCCCACCTTACATTACCATGGCTTAGAATAAACACACACACACACACACATGTGGCTTATAACAGAATACATTATGTGTGAGGAAGGCAACCGGACACCCCACCTACTATACCATAACCTAGAAGGCCCAACACCTGACACCACAATGGCAGCGTTTGCTATAGGATTACTTGCCCATTTCTAACATCCTTTGTTGGTTTGGGAGAATGGTATCCGCAGTAGCACAGCAGCTAGCATGTTCCTGCTGGCCTGGTGTTGGCCAGGTATACACCACATGAAAGTGGTGACGTTTAAACATGAGTACTGGAATATTTCTGGGGTGTAAAGGCAGACAGCATGACATTGATCCAGTCTCTCATGGAGTATTCATGCTTGTGGTTACGCTTTGCTTACACATTTTCCTCATGTTGGGCTAGTAGTGCTTAGTTCCGTCGCCCAGCTACTGAGTTAAGTACTGTCAGCTGCGGATTTCATGTGGCATTCTTTTACATCTATTCACGATTGTTTGTAGTATGAACTGCATGTTCAGAAACATGGCGGGCAGCCGGTTGCTGAACTAACTGGGTTTGCCTCATGCAGTAATGTGTGACTGCTGGTTTTCTAGTGACTGCCGCTTCCATCGACGATGAAGTGTATTTTTCGTGACGGACTTTTGCGTTGGCATTCCGGCAGCAGCGTAATGCATAGTAAACCTGTGCAGACTGTTATTTGTTGAGACTCGTCAGTTCAACTTTTCACATGGGGCAGTGAGAAGTATTTTGTGTAATATTTACTGGCATCTGAATAAAGCATTAAAGGGCGTCTGTAGCAGTATGTGTATATGGGGTGGGCAAAACTACAGCACGCTTGAGCATCAGGGTGGAATGGGAAGAAGGATGCTCAAGTCGTGACGTAGTTTGTTGTTAGGAACCAGTCAACATCTGGGCCTGAAAGAGAGAAGACGCCATGCTGTATGAAGGCTGTGGAAGTTGTCATCAAGATGAAATAAATCTCTATTTATACTAAAACAAAGAACTCGTTAGTCCTATTTACCTGTGCGCTGTTATAAAGAACTAATTGGTGCCCATGACGCAGGATACGAACTTGGAGTGTCGCAGAATCACAATATGCTGTCCAATTCGAACATCGAACTAAAGTCAAAGTTTTGAAGATCTCGTTCTGCTTACATCAAATACCCAGAGACAGAATTTCGGCACGGTTCTATACTTATGTTGAATGAAAAAGCGAAGTTGAAAAATGGCCACTAAATCGTCTGTGAGAATTACAGCAGCCAAAAGCCCGGCTAGGGGTGGTTGTCTGTGATTATTTTTCAGAGTTCTCGTTGCTATCAAGAATCCTAGATGTATAGGCAGTCGTTGTTACCTGAGTTATGAAAGCCGGCTTGCCAGGGTGAGTTGCTGTACAGTGGTGATCATCTCGCCGAGCTGAAGAGAGAGAAAGACCAGCACGTTTTTTCTGGATCGTTTGAAATAAGAGGCTCAGGAAAAAGAAACCTTCAAGGCAAGTCGAATCAAGTAGAAACATTTTACTAACAGAGCAGTTGTCTACTTCTCGCTAAGATAGATTGCCTGGAGCGAACTAAAAGCCGCAGAATCCTGACCTTGAGACTTTTTGAGGAATAAGAAGAAATGGAAAGCTCATTAACAGCAGCGATACCGCTAAAGAACTCTCGGAAGTGGGAGAGGCAGACTGGGCTGCCGACCTACTGAAATTATCGCTTTCCTGAATTACACCGATTCTCAAGACGTCGCATTGATGTGCCCTATGGGTGAAAAGAAGCCAGAAAACTGGTAGGGGCTCAACCAGGGGCTGAAGTTACTGAGACGTTGGAAGAAGAACTCCCTAACTACCTGAAGTGCGTGATCGATTGGAGGAGCATTTCAACTGGCACAGACTCCTGGCGTTTGAATTCTACCTGATATCGAACATAGAAGAATCCGTCTTTCTTGGATCGGGAGCAAATTAGGGTAATTGGTGAACTTTAAATATTATTTTACGTACAATTGACTAGTTGAACAATTCTGTTGTGTAAAGTAAATACGATCATATTGTTAATTTAGCTGGTTACGAATGTGAATTTGATTTATTGGTGCATACATAAATATTTCAGCATGACAGAACAAGATTCATTGGTACAAGTTTTGACTGGGGTAGGAATTGAAAACCTGATGCATTTTTTTTTTAAAGATTTGGCTTTGAGTAACCTGTTGCAGAGTATGTGCTAGCGATAGGAAAGCTGCCTACGTATTGAAAACAACAAGGCTTTATATCATAAAGGCGTGGTGAGCTACTATGGAGGTCTTTTATAGGAAGTTAGGACGTGTGACAGAGTTGATGGATGGCTTAAAAATGGACGTAGATAGAATTTCGTCTATGATAGAATTGATAAAGAGACAGACGCCTGAACGAACGGAGCACGAGACAGGTAGGAGATATTATGGTATAGACAAGCCCAATAGATGGCAGACGATCAATAGGAATGATAACCGGTGTGGTTACAATTCTAAAGTTGTCAACCATATACATATGAAAGTAGATAAGAGTGAGACACAGAAACATGTAGGAATTAGTAGTGGTCAGAAAAGAAAACGGTGGTCTTGGCCTTCAAAGAGTGAAAACGCAAAAGCCTTGCGAGAGAACTGGTTCCAGATCAGACAATTGCGATATTCGATGGCAAAGTTGAATAACAGAGAAGGAAACACAGATAAGATTTTGGGTAGTCAAGAGGTATCTTCAGTCTTTTGTGTAAAACAAGAAAGAGAGACACAGACGCAACCAGGCAGTAGTGTGGAAAAGAGTACTCAGACGTCGATTGATAAAGTGACAAAGAGAGACACTGGTACAGTGGTTGAACAACCCAAGACAGAAGACAGGCAGACAAGAACCAAAGATGTTAAAAGACAGGTGAGGAAAACTATTAAGGAAAGGAATAGTATGATTGTTAATGGAGGTACTGCTGTGTCAAGTTCCTCAGGTATAGACATTAAATTAATCCCTAAATGGTGTAGAAATATTAGGTGTGAGAGTTCAGGTTACGGAGAAGATATTTCTACCGCCGCATATTATAGTAAATACCGTGATGCTGAAACAACTACAGATACTGATGATTCGGAGAATGAGAGAATTGCACTACGAGCAGATCCTGACTCGAAGCGTGATGTTTCCTCATACGGTAGGCTTGCTGGTGGACAGACGGACAGAGTTTTGGTTGGTGACTCTTTAGAACTAGATACCAGTTTATATGACAGGAAAGTAGGGAAGGCTAAGAGACGAATACCAAGAGAGAGAGAGAAAGATACTTCCAAAAAGAAAGATGTTTGCCTAGTAGAAAGTGGAACACAAAAACAGCAAACAGCTGAAGCCTCGCTGGAAAAAGCTAGAAGTCTCATGAAATCGGTAAGACCATGGTTGTATTTAAATAACCGATACGAGCAGGTTTGAGCAAATACATATGAGCTGTCTAAAATAGGCAGATGAATTTTTTTGGTGTAGCATCATATGGTACAAAGTAGGCAATAGTGTTGTTGAGGATAGAGAGTTACGGCAAATGATATTCTACGTGGATACGTAATACAGGATATCTTGTGTTTAGTTGCGATGTAGGGAAAGTAAACAAGGTAAAAATAGTCCTTTGTCCGGAATGGATAGATACAGAGAGTTAATCACGTTGAGTGATGTATAACTGGAGTGATTAAAGTAGAGTAGATTCAGCACAGAATTAGTAGAGAGAGAGATAAACTAAGTATGAATGTTCGTACTAGAGTGGATGGTTCGACTCAGAGCTATGACATGATGTCTGAGATAGTTTCGCTTGGTAGTTTGAGAAGTAAGTATAGTATTGTTGACAGCTGAACCGAGAGTGTCTGATGAGGAGATATAGATTGAGGAGAAATTGAGTATCATGTGTAAAATAGTCAGTTGAGCGCGAGAGTATTAAGAGTAAAAGACTGTAGAAGTTGATGCTTGAAGGATACGAGTTCTTGGTGAGGGGGATTAGGCAATTGAGGAGAAAGAAGAGCTGATTAAATCTGAGAAACTTGTTGTGTGGAGAAGTATAGAATGATAGTTACGAGGTTAGTGGCTCGTCGGAGTGAAGTTTGTTCTGAGATAGTGCTGGTTAGTGTGTAAAAGAGATATAGCTTGCGAGAGATAATATATAGATTCTGACCTTTGAAAACGAGGGAAGGATTGAGAAAAGTAGAAATAAGACAAACATATGTGCGTCGAGAATGGATAGGATGATGACAAGTGATAAGTACAGCATGCATGTACGAGGCGTTTAGTCCGTGCGTGAGTATAAGTGAAACAGGAGTGAGGTTTTGAAACGTCGTCAAGTGTCAATGTGGGTGGAAGTGATCGACACACTTAGGCTTGGTAGTTGTTGATACATGGTTGTCCAATTGTCCAGGGAGTTGAACACAACTGTTGTCAATATCATCTTCTGGGTTGCCATTTGATAATATTATACTTCCTAGGCACTTGAGACTCTTTACTTGTCTCGAGAAATGTTCGTTTAGCTGAATTGTTGTTGTTTGTTCTTCTTTGGTTATAGTCGTTGTCTCTGTTTTGCTTGTGCTAAATTGTTAAAGTAGGTGATTAGAAAGGTGTGATGTCTTTTGTTTGGAATGTGTGATCTTGGACGGAAATTATGGAAGTTGTATGACAGGTTGACAGAAAGGGAGTTAACATTCTGAATGACGTTTCATAAAATATGTTTAGTATTGTTGACAGGGACATGTTGAAGTATGAATGCCTAATACTGAGAAATGAGGAAAGTGAGGTCCGTTGTCAGTTATAAGTGGTGTGGGTTGCTGTTCTGAAAGAATCCCGATAAATAGGAAGAGGAGTGAAAGATACGGAGGTAAACAAGATTAGTTAAATGAATGTTGGAGAACGTGTTCCGATAAGTGTGACTGGTTTAACTATCAGCGCGGTGCAAGAACGCTAGGAGAGACTTGAGGATAGTTTAGAGTAGTTGTGGTGAGATGTTAAGAAAGTACTGATGCAGGAGAATAAAATATTAATTGCGTCGGATAGACGAGGAACTTAAAAGTAAAATTAGTCGTTGGTACAGTAGGTAGATGTATTGGTGAGAGGTCTATAGTAAATAGACAAAGTTTTGTTGGACGTAGGAGGGTGGAGATACCGTAGTTAACGGTAATAATGATTAAGTAGTTGTAGTAATACTTGGAACAAATCCAAGGGAAACAATTAGTGTGTCGAGGTACGGTTTCCTTTAGTAGAGAAATGAGTTGTAGTGTGCTGGGATAGCCGCCACAATAGTAGTAAGTGAAGTGATTTGAGCTGCAGTTTACAGCGGTTGGTTAGGGTGATATTCCAGATATTGTGATGTGTTGGGAGTTAGTCTGGTAAAAGGTAGAATATTGTGAGGGGAGAGAATCAATGATTGACGGTCATTGTTGATTAGTGACTTTTGTTGAGAGAACAGATATTGTTCTAAGTTAAGAATTGGTCTGTAGGTAACAGATATATATATATATATATATATATATATATATATATATATATATATATATATATATATATATATATATATATATAGAGAGAGAGAGAGAGATATTTTGAGGTTAATGCTTAGCATTGAGTTGTTTGGTTTTATCTGTTATAAGAATAACGGAATAGGAATCACTTGTGTGAATAGATATGTGTTACATTGGTTCGTATAGGAGGCCAAGGTTGCTGGGTCACTTTACGTAGATAATTCTAAGTGAATTATATTTTTTTTGAAAACCTTCTCTTTAGCGAGAAGACAGTTGTTTTTATTGGATTTGAGATTTTAATGCCTCATATATAATATGTTTTTTTGCTTGATTTGGTCCTGTAAAATGATTGTTATTATTTGATTTTAGAATAGGATTATTGTGTTCTTAGACTTTTGCGTACAAACTATTGGTCCGTAAAAGAGACCAGTAGTATTAGGTAACGATAGAATAGGATGCATGTTATATTATTTTAAAATATGTTTTTCTTTGAATGAGTTCATACCTTTAATTGATATGTGGGGAAACATAAATGATGTAAAAAAATTGGGGGGGGGGGGGGGGGGGGGGGTATGATGTCCTGTTGTGATTTTATTTCGCTTCACTTATAATTTAAGTGAATTGTCTTGTATGTTTATATGTACATGTTGGAAATTAGTTAAGTTAAGTTTAATTTACATGGTTTTGTCTAGAATAAAGACAATACATCGGGCTTTATTTAGGACCCTTCGTTCAGAAAATGGTTAATAAACTACTGTGGACTAGAAGAGAGACACATTCTCCTTGTGAATAACAAGTTTATGAGTATATTCTACTAGCAAGATTGCTGTGATAATCAGCGTTGGGAGGTTAAGTTGTGGAAACATACTTAAGTGACGGGGTTACTACACAAGTAAAATGGTTATCGGGAATTTAAGTGAGCATTAATTGAAGATATATGGATTGGACGCCATATTGGGGAAGAAAAGATTAAAGTGAATAACGTATATAGCAGTGGGGTAAATGAGGGGAAAGTTTAGAACATAGTTTCCATGGGGTCAGAAGAGCCATGATGCACTTTCATAAGAGACACGAGATTGCTGGCTTATAGAAGAAGAAGTGGGTAACGTGCTACGCCAGGCAATTAGCAAAACATGAATTGAATCCATGTTTGACTCCGAAGAATGATTAGATACTGTGGATAACAGTACAATAGTAAAGGGAAATAAGTATATTGGGGAGAAATGGACATTGTCAGTATAGAATGCTCACAGCGAATAGAGATAAAATGACATGAGGTTTTAGGGGTCCGTAATATATGGACTGAGAAAGAATATTGTTGCTGTTGATAACGGCATAAGTAGAGGTTTTAGTAGAGATGCCCATAATAAATGGACATTAAGGGGTCGCTGAAATTTTCGGCGAAATTAAGAAATAATTCTGAGTGAGGTATACGAGAAGATTAGTATGAGGTGATGTGTATAAAGTTGAAAGAGGTCTAGAGGGATGATGGACCTTGTTAATTGTGTATTGTCTGTAATATATAGACATTTGGGAGTGAATAATATTTTTGATGGTTGGTACTTGAGGCTGTAGATAGCAGCGTAAACTGTTACCATAATAAGTGGTACTGTAGAAGAGATAATTGTTTTAGACTTTATTACATAAAGTCTCAAATGACATAGGGGCGTAAAGGTGTGTGTGATTTAGCTAAGTGTGGTTTTTTTGTGAGAAAGAGTTCTACTTCTTTGAATCTCCGGTGCGCACAGATTCCTTGTCTTTCTATCATGTGCGAGTGTTCTCAGGTTGATTGAAAATAGAGAATTAGTAAGTAATGTTGGTGATGACAATAGGGAGTTGGTATCAGAAGAGTACAGCGTTTGAAATTGTAAGCGGATTGCTTATAAAGAGAAGAAGGAGTGTTTATTTCAAAAAGGTAACCTTATGTGTTATGATGTATTGTATAAAGTTGAGGTTTAAATGTTATTGATGATATGTAATTAATATGTGTTATGTTATGAAGAGTCAGAAACGAAGAAGAAGTTCATAGGGGTTTACTATATGACAGGGGGAAGAGTTACATATTTACATAAAATAGAGTTAGTTTGGGACGGCTTAGAGGAATTGTGGGAAGTAAGGAAAGAGGGGGAATAGAGTAAGGGGATTGGGAGTAAAGACTTTTTAAAGGAAAAAGTCTTTCGAAAACATAGGAAGGTGTAGCAGTATGTGTATATGGGGTGGGCAAAACTACAGCACGCTTGAGCATCAGGGTGGAATGGGAAGAAGGATGCTCAAGTCGTGACGTAGTTTGTTGTTAGGAACCAGTCAACATCTGGGCCTGAAAGAGAGAAGACGCCATGTTGTATGAAGGCTGTGGAAGTTGTCATCAAGATGAAATAAATCTCTATTTATACTAAAACAAAGAACTCGTTAGTCCTATTTACCTGTGCGCTGTTATACGTCCCTTTGCCGTGAAGTTGGAACCACGACTACCTAACTAACAGATGAAGTGTCGATCAGTCTAAGAATATGAGGTTAACACAATGCACCCATGGCAGCAGTTGTCTCAGGATTCCTTAAGTGAACCAGTGGGATTGAAACCCACCTCGTTCACTTCTACCTAAAACTCCTCTGATGAGTCTCCACCTTACAGAATGTTCTAGTGACCCTAAGAGCTATGCAGACGGTAGCACAGCTATTGCTAGAGTCTCCCATGTCGGACAGGTCAAGGGTTAGGAACAGACGGACAAAGAGAGACACATACCTGCTGCCTGCTAGGTAGACTGGGGACAGTCAAAGGCTAGAGATCATCATCATCATCAAGTGCCGTGCCGGCTGGCGTAGGCGTTCATGGCTCTCCACAGATCTCGGTCTTTGGCGTTCCGGGTCAACTCTGCTGATGACACTCCTCCATGCCACCGTCTCAGTCCGTCCAGCATCATTTCTCTTGGTCTGCCTCTCTTCCCCTCGATCTTTCCAGTTGTCACGATGTTCTCCAATGCCTCTCTTCTCATCACATGACCAAAGAAAGATGTTTGTCTCTTTCTTATTGTTGTATATAGTGTTCTAGTTTCATTAGCCTCTTTCAGGCAATTGTTGTTAGTTACTCTGGCAGTCCAAGGAATTCGCAACATTCGTCTTAAAAACCACATCTCTGTTGCTTCTAAGTTCTTCCTAATTTGTTCATTTACATTCCAAGATTCGCTGCCATACAGCAAAACTGGTTCTATATAGCATTTTAGTACTCTCTTACATTCATTGATAGCGACTTATTGCATAAGATACTCTTCATTTTCTGAAATGCTGTCTTTGCCTGCCCTATTCTGCTCTTAATCTCTTTTGTACATCTTCCATCTGATGTTATAAGTGCCCCTAGGTATTTAAAATTATCCACTTGGTTGAGAATTTCCCCTTCTATTTCTATGTCACATTTTGGCGTCCCCATTTTCTTTGATATCACCATTGTTACTGTTTTCTTGATATTCAAGGACAGTCCTTTCTGTGCACTCTCTGTTACTACACTGTCCAACAATTGTTGTAGGTCTGTTGCATTATCCGCTACCAATACTGTGTCATCTTCATAGCGTATATTGTTTATATTATATCCTCTGATTAGTATTCCTGGCTTCTCTTTGATCTCTCTCATTATTACTTCGCTATACAGGGAGAAGAGATCGGGTGACAAGACACACCCCTGTCGTACTCCTAGCTTTATCTGTTCGTAACTACCCTCTTTATTTCCCATTTTAATTGCTGCTACTTGGTTCCAGTATATATTCTTTATTATTCTTAAATCTTTCCCATCAATGTTGATATCTTCCAACATTTTAATCAGCTCATCATGTTTTACTTTATAAGATAAGAGATAAGAAACCTGAATAAATGCTAGTTAAAATCAGATGTACTGAGCCACAGGTCTGACAAAACAGTGCAATACAATTCACCTTATGATGTCACAAATTTGCCCTAAAACTGCAACAGGTTTAGCAAACTGACAGTGGATTACATTGCTACACAGGTTTAGCAAACTGACAGTGGATTACATTGCTACACAGGTTTAGCAAACTGACAGTGGATTACATTGCTACACAGGTTTAGCAAACTGACAGTGGATTACATTGCTACACAGGTTTAGCAAACTGACAGTGGATTTCATTGCTACACAGGTTTAGCAAACTGACAGTGGATTACATTGCTACACAGGTTTAGCAAACTGACAGTGGATTACATTGCTACACAGGTTTAGCAAACTGACAGTGGATTACATTGCTACACAGGTTTAGCAAACTGACAGTGGATTACATTGCTACACAGGTTTAGCAAACTGACAGTGGATTACATTGCTACACAGGAAACCGAAACCCACAAGGCAAATTAAAATAGTTGCAGCCCTGAAGAGAATGAAAGACAAATGAATAAGGGGAGGACATGGAGCCAGCTGCAGGACACAGCCAAGGATAGGATGGCTGGCGTGAGTTGGTTCAGGGCTTCTACCTCAGTGGGGGAGAAGCGGCACCCGAAGAAGACGACAAAAACGGACACAAGTGGAGAGATACCATCTGATAAAAAACTTCATCTTCTGTGGGTAAACATAATCTAGTGGCAGTGACATTTAGCCACAACCAGACTTCTTGGAGTAAAATATAGCCACAAAGCCACAAACAGACTTATTGGAGTAACATTTAGTCACAAACATGACTCCTGGCAGCAACATTTACCTCAAACATACTTCTGGCAGCAACATTTAGCCAGAAACAGAGTTCTGGCAGTAACATTTAGCCACAAACTTACGCATCAATAGCCTCAGTGACAGTTCCAATCTGGTTGACCTTCAGCAACAGAGCGTTGCAGCCCTTGACATCGATTCCCTTCTGCACTCTCGTGGGGTTGGTCACCAGCAGGTCATCTCTGCAACAGATCATCTTCAGCTCAGACAGACACCTCAACCATCTTAGTTAACGCCCACTGCCGAAGCGTTTTACTCTACACCACAATTTTCATCACAGAATTCTAACCAATAAATTCTAATTCTAGCCTCGCAAATTCTCTTTCATTCTGGTTTCTGAATTATCTTAAATTATAATCTTTAAATTATAATTCCACCCATTGAATTATAATTCTAGCCATGAAATTAACTTGAATTCTAGCTTATAAATTCTAAATATAGCCTCTCTCGAATTCTAGCTCCTATATCTCTGTTTTAATGGTATTTAATCAATTATTTCCAGTTCAGTTGGTTTGTTAGAATCATATAAGCAGATTTCATGAAAGACACGTCCAGTGCACAAAGATACAGATGAGTAACTTCTATATAAATATTTTCATATAGAATTGTTCATGTTGTTGTATTGTGTGTTGGTTGTTTGTGTGCTGATGAAGGCTTTGACCGAAACATCCATTTTGTTACTTGTGATCGTGTTCTAGTCAAGCTTACTTCATGTTTTGTGGTGATTCATTCATTTAATCAATTAAGTATCTGAACTGAGACATTCTGCAAACACTAAAGAAAATTAGAGCTTTTGAATCCCCTGGACTAAGAAGAAGAAATCAACTCTTCAGAGTGTGGGTAAGTGTGTAACTCTTCAGAGTGTGGGTGAGTGTGTAAGTATAATAGCGAGTTAGTGGAGGAGCAAGCCTGTGAGTACTTGTGTGTCAAAATGATTGGGTGACTATGTATGTGTATTTGTATTGGAGTGTGTGTGGGTGCAACTGAGTGTGTCTGTCTGTCTCTCTCTCTTAATACATTTTAGTGTATACTGATAGTATGCAAATCATTTCATATTGCCAAGTTTTCCTACATGAATGTAACACACATACTGTATATCATATAACCGGTGTGTGAAAGATTAGTGATTGGAAAGGCTGAATGTAAGATGTGCTTGCATGCCCAATTTATGACCTTTTGAAAATATAGTTTGTGCATTCCTTAGCAAGACCAGTCTCTCTTATCGTAGCCACACTAGTTTCTGCTGAGGGTGCCCCCCACGTGAAGATTAAGACCTCATCCATACAGACCCCGACACATTCGCTGAAAATATCTAACCACTTCTAAACAGAACCACTTTCTCCCATTCTATACCCATCCTCTTGGTCCCCTGTATCTTTTACTCAATAAAACGGGAGATAAAAATAACTCTGTAGGTCAGTTTGGCTGAGAGGTTGCAGCATAGTGAACATAATTCAAACGTTGGTCAACTGGACTTAAAATTTTGACTTTTTCATTCCTTGACTTTGGGATGTAAATTACAAGTACCTCAGAAGTTGGAGAGGATTCATCTGATGGCAGTGGACACTGGCAATAGGAAAAACTAACCTTCATGCAAATTTAGTCCGGGGAACAAATCATTATTCTGCACCTCAGAACAGGACACAATAGATTACACAACCAGATGTATACAAAATTCAAGATTGGCGTATCAGCCTTGTGCACAGACAGCAGATCACATACTCCAAGACTGCCGAAAATATGACATATCTAAGCAAACCTTCTGGCCTGGAGATACAAAAGTAGGTTCACCTGATTACCTCTATACTGAAGTTGTAACAACACTCCCCTCTGCTGTGTGTCCACCGTGACGAAGTAGAGGGACTTGGGCGTTCCAATGACCCCAAGAGCTATGCAGACGGTAGCACAGCTACTTGTAGGGTCACCCATGTCGGACAGGTCAAGGGAGAGGAACCAGACCAAGCGATACATAAACCTGCTGCCTTGTAGGTAGACTGGGGACAGTCAAAGGCTAGGGAAAGCACTCGAAAAATGCTTGTCAAAATCAGATGTACTGAGCCACAGGCTTGACAAAGCAGTGCAAAATAACTTAATTCATGATGCCACAAATTAAAATTAATCATTATGGTGCTAATCCTGTGAAGTCCCATCAGGCGGTGATAGTGCTGGGCCCCCTGCCTCGAGGGGTCCACCCATTTCTACTGGAGGTTACCTTCCCCTGTGCTGCGGAGTCAAGGCACAGAGGAGTAGGTTAAGAGTTATTGACCAAACACCCAGGATACTCAACATATTACAGTGGAATGCCGAAGGAGTTTATAACAAGAAAGTCTCCCTAATAAAGCATCTTCATAAAGTAAGAACAGATGTGGCATGCATTCAAGAGACACACCTCAAGGCCAATCACAGATTCTCAGTCAGTGGATATCAGGCCACATGTTTCGGCCGCGAAGGACACAAAGGAGGAGTTCTAATACTTACACGAAATACAATACCTTGCAGCGAAGTATCTGTGATCTCTGACAACCAAACGCAAATTATAGGTGTTGATATAATGATAAAGGACGTGAAAATAAGAATCTACAATCTGTATAGCCCAGCAGATAAGGACCTTACACTCTCAAACATGAAAATAACTGACACAAAGTGCATTATTGTTGGAGACTTAAAATAGCTGTTCAGAAAGATGGGGATACCCAGATACTGACAAAAGAGGAGATGAAGTGGAGGACTGGGAAATAGACTAAAATCTCCATCTACTCAACAAAGCGGATGACACACCAAGCTTCTACTCCAGACTTAGCTTTCTGCACAGGAGACATCCACAAAATCGATCACCATGTGCTTGACCAATTAGCAGGTAATGACTACAGACTAATCAAGCTTGTAATGAATATGGAGTATGTTCCACAGGAGCAAAAGCGAACATCTCTCAAAGCCATCTCAGCAAAATATAAAAGAACAGTAAATAAAATAACAAGAGATTGTTGGAGGGAAAAAACAGAAAACCTGAATTTTGACAGGGATGGAAATAAACTATGGAAACTAGTGAAAGCCATGAACAATGAAGGACCTAGAAACAAACAAACTGACAATTAATCAAGGAAATGCCTTGCTTACAGAAAAAAAGGCTGCAAATGCACTAATGGAACACTATGCCAGTGCAAACCACACTGATATTACAACTGAACAGAAGAAAGCAGTCAAAGATAAACAGATACATCACAGTAATAGAGAAACAGCAGCAGAATATATGATGGCAAATCTAACAATGGAAGAAATGGAACAGGCAATGAATACCCTAAAAAAGAAGAAATCACCAGGAAAGGATGGAATCACAAATGAAATGCTAATAGGACTAGGCACCAAGGCAAAGAAGAAACTACTAGCAGTCCTAAATAACAGCTGGAAGAGAGGAATAGTCCCTCAGGCATGGAAGGAAGCTATACTAATACCAGTCCCAAAGAAAGGAAAAGACCTGGAAGAACCAAATGGTTATCGACCTATCAGTCTACTTAGCTGTGTAGGGAAATTAATGGAACGCATTATCAATGGCAGGCTAACATGGCATCTGGAGCTTCTACCTCTGCTTTGATGCATCTTCACAGATGCAAAGTCAGCTGTCTCAATACTGAAGAGCAAACACAGCACAGAACTAGCTGACCTAAGAGCAGCACTCCATGGTCTATGCCTGAAATCCAAAAAAAGTTGTAATACAGTGGATCCCATCACATACCTGGAAATGAAGAGGCTGACAGACTGGCAAAAGAGGGCGGACGACTACCTCAGCCTTACATAGACATTACCTATAATGAGGCAAAGAGGTTTATAAAAAGCACTTATAGAACCAAATGGGAATCAGAGCATCCAGGTCACCAGAAGGATGATGCATATTACAAACTCGACCGAAGAGAACAAGTAGCAATCTTTAGGCTCCGCACAGGACATAACAGGCTGAAAAAGCACTTGTTTAATAAACTAAAGATAGGAGATACCGATGAATGTAGTTGTGGAACTGGTAAAATGACAGCTAAACATTTGCTGCAGGAGTGCTGTCAGTACCTTGCGGTAGCAAGACTCTGGCTCGTTGGCTGACAAGTGAGATAACAAATATTGTCACTTAATAACTCAATGTGACACAATGCAAACACTTTATTTGCGCATCTCGCGTTTCACAATTAATGCATATCTCGCGCAATCACAAGTCATCATTACAATCAATACATGCAATCAATCAATACATCAATACAGCAATACACTTACACTCTTACAGGCTAGCTCTCGAATCACGCTCAAACATATAATTCAAAGAACACCGCATTCAAACGTCTGTCCTCTACGCTCTCCCAAGGCCTGTCTGACCAGCCGTTCAGCATTCGCGTCAGTCGGGGTGGAGTCCCCTTGCGTGCTACACACATTTCACGCTGTCTCCTGACTGACCAACAACGGCTTAGCGTCGCTCTTGAGCCTGGCTTGACTTCTCAGGCGCCGCGTTGTAGCTAGCGTGTTTAACACTGCTCAGAGTTGAGTATGGCTGCAATTGTCTGGCGTTGGTACAGACGACGCGTTGCAACCTATGGGTGAGAATCTGACAAGTGCACAATATATGCAGAACACAGAAAGATATTTTGGCCCACGCCTGCTTCATTTGAGGACAAGCTCTATGGAGATATCAACAAGCTCAAGTTGACTGCAGCTTACTTTAACTACATTCAGGTTGACATCTAAAGGTGCATGAAGAAGTATTTAGACTGCCATACTTCATACCACAGGAATGAAATGAATTATTGCTTGGCTAGAAAATCCATTATGTGGAAAGTCCTAATCAAAAGCTCATTGTGTGGGTGTCATCAAAGGTGGAAAAAGCGTCCCAGTATCACGAAATGGAATATTGCTGGGACAGCAAATCCATTACGTGGAAAGTCTGAATCGAAAGCTCACTGTGTGGGTGTCATCAAAGGTGGAAGAAGTGTCCTAGTGGCACGAAATGAAATATTGCTTGGATAGCAAATCCATTACGTGGATAGTCCGAATCGAAACCTCACTGTGTGGATGTTATATGCAGACTGCATTCTTCTGGTTTCCGGAGGAACAGCCTGTGGTGAACGGAGGGCCCAACATACGGAAGTGAGGCTAAGCAGCCATGTGCAGGACGTGACGATTCCTTGGGTGAGCCTAGTACCAAAGCGCTATGTCTCGCGCTCTGCAATTATGGAAGCCTCCTTGGATGGCGGGGAATGCCCTTCCCTTGAGGGCTGACCGTTGTCTTCAGCTGTTCTAAATGGGCCAGCTGGGATGGGGGGATAACACCACAACAGTGAGAGTCAAACATCTTATGAAACCCCCGGGAAGGTTAACTCGGTCAACAAATACCCGCAGAAGTCGGATGTGTCGACCTAAGGCGCAAGAACGCAGCTCTGCTGTAAACAGGCACAATGCAATCACGTCCGAAAAAAAAAAAATGCATGAACGAAGAAGAAGAAGAAGAAACAACACTTACCCAACAATCTGAATGTCGGTGTTTGCAGTCAACTTCACGTAAGCATCCCAGTCATCCTGGTCGAAGGGATCCTCGATGCTGGTCACAGGGTAGTTTTTGATGAAGCCTTTGTAGATTTCCGCCAGCTGGTCAGATGTCAGCTGTGTCCAAGTAGGATAGACAAGCATCACAATGTGACCCAACAAACGAGTTAATTTACAATGTGACCCAACAAAGGATTTAATTCACAATGTGACCTAACTAACGATTAAATTTAAGTTTGTATTCAATTTGGTTAAATATTTTCTTATCAGGGCGTTTCCATGTGAAAATTGTCTTCTATGGTCTTTAAACTAGGTGTTTACAATTATCACCATATAGATATTTGCCCATCCTATTAGTTTCCCTCCTCTTTCATTTCTTGTACCTAAACCATAATTCCCCACTAAATCCTCCATTTTCCCCTTTCCTAGTATTATGTTTATTTCTTGTGATTTAATTTGAGACATTGCCATTTCTACGTCTTCATAAAAGTGTTGTATTTCTTCATCACTTATTGTTGGAGTGTATATTTGTATAATATTTATATCTATTGGTCTGCCTTTCATTTTGATAAATGATACTCAACCAATATAGTTAACAAGTTATAATAAGAGAAATAGTTAAAACTAGATGATACTCACCAATACAGTTAAGAAGTCATGATAAGAGAAAGAGAAAATAGATGATACTCAACCGATATTGTTAAGAAGTCATGATAAGAGAAACAGATGATACTCAACCAACATAGCTAACAAGTTATGCTAAGAGAAACAGAAATAGATCATACACAACAGATATAGTTAACAAGTCATGATAAGAGAAAATGATAGAAATAGATGATACTCAACTGATATAGCTAACAAGTTATGCTAAGAGAAATAGAAATAGATGATACTCATCCGATATAGTTAACAAGTTAAGATAAGAAAATAACATTGTGATTTCTTCCTGTGCCTGCATGTTGTTAAGTGTTGAGTGGTATTCACACTGTGCTTGTTTTCAGCAGAGCTGATAAAATGCTGTTTGAACTCAAGACAGACAGCTAAACACTGACAATGCTGTTTGAACTCAAGATAGACAGCTAAGCACTGACAATGCTGTTTGAACTCAAGACAAGACAGCTAAGCACTGACAATGCTGTTTGAACTCAAGACAGACAGCTAAGCACTGACAATGCTGTTTGAACTCAAGACAAGACAGCTAAACACTGACAATGTGGTTTGAACCTAAGACAGACAGCTAAACACTGACAATGCTGTTTGAACTCAAGACAGACAGCTAAACACTGACAATGCTCAACAATGACACCGTACCCATTTGGAAGGATCCGAGTCCTTGTTCTTGAAGTCCAGGTCATATTTGCCCTGCTTGCAGAACTCAGAAGCTGCCACATCCATGCCAATCTCCACCTTGCCTGTGTAGCCAGCCTTCTCGATGGCTTCCTTCAACAGCTCCAGACCTGGTCAAAGTGACAACCATCAAAGCGACATTTATATTTGGCTGTATGTATTCACAAGAAATAGTTTGTTTGTTAGTTAATCACGTTCCAACATCACGGCAAAGGATCACCCTATAATGCTCTGTTCCTGTGCCTGTGAATATCACACAAAAAGAACCTCACTGTCCCGTGTGAAAAGTGGAACAGACAGCAGTCCCGACAAACCAACAGCACAAACATATATATATATATATATATATATATATATATATATATATATATATATATATATATATATATATATATATATATATATATATATATATATATATATATATATATATATGCATAAGGCCACTGCCAGAATGCCAACACCAATAGTACGCCATGAAAATTACAGTTAATCATCGCTGGAAGCAGCATTCACTAGAAAAACCAGCAGTTGCACACACAGTACTGCATAAGGCAAACCACTTAGTTCAGCAACTGGATATCCAACATTTTCCTGAACATGCAGTTCACAATAAGCTAACAAACTAATTTTACAGTAATGCACGTCAATTCAGGTAACCCTTCCATTTGACTATGTGATGTGCTTCTCATAAGGAAATTCCTGTGCACCATGGAGAATATTCATTATTGAACACTGATCTTTCCATGTGAAGATGTAATACATTTCATAATATGCACTTTATTTCTGACTCGTAAATTATACATCACATATAAACAAACACTTAGATCTGCTGTCAGAACAAAAATATTTTTGTTGGATGTACATAATGATAAGGTTATATGCTAAATCTCATCATTTCACCTCAGTTGGTTACTGAGTTATGGATTTTCATACAGAGGCAGCATTTGTGAACGCACCATAGTTTCTCCACCTGCTGCAGGAGTATAGTAGAGATTTTTGTGTGTGCGCTCGCTCGCTTTTAACTCAAGCATAGTCCATACACACTATTCATAATAGTGATGGACTGAATTTTGCATGTGGATTAGCTTTCCCTATTAACAGTGTCCCTCGCCATCAGGCGAACCCACTCCAACTTCAGAGAAACTTGTAATTTCCGTCCACAAGTCAAGGACAACATTTTAGACCAGGTGTCCTGTGTAGGAGTTGAACTGTTTACCTAGGCATCAGCACACCGGATGCAGTAGAGATATCAATCATAACAGACCTCTGGAAGGTTAACCCGGTCAACAAATGCCCGCAGAAGTCGGATGTGTCGGCCTAATGGCGCAAGAACGCAGCTCTGCTGTAAACAGGCACAACGCAATCACGTCCAAAAAGTCTCCGGATGAACGCAGAAGAAGAAGAAGAATCACAACAGAAATTAGGTTCTTCAAGTGGCAGCATAGAAAGGAAACACTAGACATCAGAAGCAGTCAACATTCTGTGGCAACATCAAGAGAAGAAAATGACAAGTGTTACAGGACAAAATGACAACTACTTTTACAGGACAGAATGACAAAAACTGTTACAGGACAACATGACAACTTTTACACACAAAATGACAAATGTGACAGGACAAAATGACAACTGATACAAGACAAAATAAACACTTTCTCACACAAAATTGCAAATTTTACAGGACATAATAATGACAATTGTTACAGGACAAAATAACGTAAACTGTTACAGAAAGAAATGACGACAAATGTTAAGGGACAAACTGATAACTTTTACACACAATGTGACAGGACAAAATAATGACAACAATTACCTTCTTGATTGTCTTGAATGTTTGGAGCAAAGCCACCTTCATCACCAACGTTGCAAGCTGGACACACATAAAATGTACTTGTTACAAACAAGGAATACACCAGACATAAAAAAAAGTCGCTTAAAGTGGAAATACAGCAGACATGACACTACCAAGGTTAGTAACATGTTAAGGAGAGGCTGGAATACTGGGTTCCCCGGATTTCCACAGGCTCAAGTCTCCCCCTTTGTCCTACACCACAAGGTATTATAGGCAGTACATGACAGTTTTTTGACAGTTTGACAGCTACATGTCATTAACAGGATGTCACAATCAACCCCAGCATTTTTTTTTTATGTTTATAATTTACTAGACAATTTTTATGTTCAGTAGTTACTATTGCTTTCTGAACGACCAACGCCATACCACCAAAATCAGCGCCCGGCGGTCAGATTCCACATGGTCTGCAGCTGATTTCTAAGCCCCGACTCGGTATGTTGGCAAATTATTCACTGCCTTAAAGCACCAGCAGTCTACTAAGGACACAACCCAATAAACAAAATCAATGCCGGTGCAGCAGCTAATATAAGATTCATCAAGAAATAAATATCATGAAATTATGAACAAGAAACAGTAATTTGTGAACTACACGTATGGTAGTAAGCAGCTGAGAGTTTGTGGTGGCCATCTCAATCTCAGAAGCCATTTTCATTTTACTGACAGCAGCATTTCAACAAATGAGCTTGAATTATTTCCATAGTATAGTAAACATTCTGCTAGCTGTGGTACATTACATCTACCTTAGCTAATTATAACTGCCATCTGAAATATTAGTTTTAGTGGGTCATGTATTGTTGATTACTACACATTTTCTATGCGTTTATAATGCATATTGTTTCTGTTGTTTAAGATCAGTTTCATAAGTGATGTTTTGATGAAATAATGTATGAGAACAGAGAGATAAGAAGGACCGGTGTGCCCAATATTTCTTCTTCTTCTTCTGCGTTCATCCAGAGTTTTTTTTCGGATGTGATTGCGTTGTGTCTGTTTACAGCAGAGCTGCGTTCTTGCGCCGTAAGGCCGACACATCCGACTTCTGCGGGCATTTGTTGACTGGGTTAACCTTCCTGGGGGTTTCTTAGGACGTTTGACTCTCACTGTTGTGGTGTTATCCCCCATCCCAGCTGGCCCATATAGAACAGCCAAAGATCCTGGTCAGCCCTCAAGGGAAGGCAGGGGCAGACCATGGGCATTCCCCGCCATCCAAGGAGGCTTCCATAATTGCAGAGCCGATACATAGCGCTCTGGTACTGGGCTAACCCAAGGAATCGTCACGTCCTGCACATGGCTGCTTAGCCTCACTTCCGTATATTGGGCCTTCCGTTCACCATAGGCTGTTCTTCCGGAAACCAGAAGTACAGTCTGCAGATGACATCCACACAGTGAGCTTTCGATTCGGACTTTCCATGTAATGGATTTGCTATCCAAGCAATATTCCATTTCGTGCCACTAGGACACTTTTCCACCTTTTATGAAGCCCACACAGCGAGCTTTCGATTTGGACTTTCCACATAATGGATTTGCTATCCAAGCAATATTCCATTTCATGCCTCTGGGTCTTCATGCACCTTTAAATGTCAACCTGTATGTAGTTAAAGTAAGCTGCGGTCAACTTGAGCTTGTTGATATCTCCATAGAGCTTGTCTTCAAATGAAGCAGGTGTGGGCCAAAATATCTTTCTCTGTTCTGCATACGTTGGGCAATCCTGCAGCAAATGTTTTGCTGTCATTTTTCCAGTTCTACAATTACATTCATTGGTATCTCCTATCTTCAGTTTATTGAACAAGTGGTATTTCAGCCTGTTATGTCCTGTGCGGAGTCTGAAGATTGCTACTTGTTCTCTTCGGTCGAGTTTGTAATATGCATCATCCTTCTGATGGCCTGGATGCTCTGATTCCCATTTGGTTCTATAAGTGCTTTTTATCAACCTCTTTGCCTCATTATAGGTTATGTCTATGTCAGGCTGTGGTAGTCGTCCGCCCTCTTTTGCCAGTCTGTCAGCCTCTTCGTTTCCAGGTATACTGCAATGTGATGGGATCCACTGTATTACAACTTTTTTGGATTTCTGGCATAGACCATGGAGTGTTGCTCTTAGGTCAGCTAGTTCTGTGCTGTTATTGCTCTTCAGTATTGAGACAGCTGACTGTGCATCTGTGAAGATAGCTATTTGCTTCTCTTTATTTTCCTCCATCAGGAGCATCATTTCTGCTGCAGTTTTCAGAGCCTCTACCTCCGCTTTGAAGTTACTTGAAAATTTTCCAGTTGCCATTGAATGTGTTTTTTTTCACTCCATTTTTTAAATTTAGGAGAATTCCTCCTCCTCCATTCTCTATTGAATTTTTGGCTGATCCATCTGTATATGCATGGGTCCAATTCCTGCTTGGGTAATGTTCTTTTATGTAGTTTAGGGTTATTTCTCTTCTTTCAGTTTCATGCTGAGTGTTCTTTTTCTCAATACCAGGAATGTTTTCTATCATCTCAGGCAGTTGCTGCTGTCTCCAAGCTGGGAACTTGTGTGCATTGTGTATGGGCTTGACTGTTGATATGTTTAGTATAGGATCTGCCCTAATCCTTCGTTTTGCAGTTTCTACAAAGTTGCTACGCTTCAGTCTTCCCTTTCCAAAACCATTAAATCTGTTGTACATAGGGTGATCTGTCAATCTTCTAAATTTTTCTGCTTGTTGCTGGGCTCTGCTATCTCTTCTATCCTGCATTGGTTGTAAACAAGTGATCTTTTCTAGTTCATTAATAGGCGTTGTCTTCAGGCTTCCAGTTATGATTCGCATTCCTTGGTTTTGGACTCTACTTATTTTGTTAAAGTTTGACTTAGCTGCTGTTGCCCAAGCTGCAATGCCATATTCCAGTACTGGCCTCACCCGTCCAGTATATAACTTCTTGAGAACTTTCTCATCTGCTCCCCACGTTGTACCAGCAAGCTTTTTCATGATTGCCATTCTCTGCCTTGCTCTTGTTCGATTTTTCTCAACCTGTGTCTTCCATGTCAGGCGACGATCAAAGGTGACTCCTAGATAGTTTGGATTTTCTTCATGGCGCAATATTTTTCCATTCAATACCAGCTTAGGTTGCTGAGTTTTATTTGAGAGGGAGAACAATGTGCATGTTGTTTTCTCCTCACTTATCTTCACTAGCCATGATTTTGACCAGTCCTCTAGCGCTAATAAGGCTTGCTGTATTCTGCTGTTAGCTGTACTAATATATTCTTCAGATGTCCATATGGCTAGGTCATCTGCAAAGGAGGATGTGTGTACTCTGGCTGGAAAATTTTCTGTGATGTCATTTATATATGCTAGGAATAATGTTGGTGAAAGAACTCATCCTTGGGGGACACCTTGCTCCAACAGCATCATTTTGCTTGTTTGTCCTTGTACTTTTGTCCTGGCAGTTCTGTTCTCAAGGTAGTGGCTGATCCATTTATACATTTTTCCACAAACATGCATGTTTTGCAGTTTTACTTTCAGTCCTTCCTTCCATACTTTATCAAATGCTTTTTCTAAATCTATCCAGACTGCTAGTGTGTGCTTTTTCTCTTGGAAGGCATCCTCTATTTCCTGAGCTATATAGGTTATTTGATCTTCAGTGGATCTGTACTTTCTGAATCCTGCTTGGTGTGGTGTTAAGAGTTTGTTTTCTTCCAGATGCCATGTTAGCCTGCCATTGATAATGCGTTCCATTAATTTTCCTACACAGCTAAGTAGACTGATAGGCCGATAGCCATTTGGTTCTTCCAGGTCTTTTCCTTTCTTTGGGACTAGTATTAGTATAGCTTCCTTCCATGCCTGTGGGACTATTCCTCTCTTCCAGCTGTTATTTAGGACTGCTCGTAGTTTCTTCTTTGCCTTGGTGCCTAGTCCTATTAGCATTTCATTTGTGATTCCATCCTTTCCTGGTGATTTGCCATCATATATTCTGCTGCTGTCTCTGTATTTCTATGATGTATCTGTTTGTCTTTGATTGCTTTCTTCTGTTCGGTTGTAATATCAATGTGGTTTGCATTTGCATAGTGTTCCATTAGTGCATTTGCAGCCTTTTTTCCTGTAAGCAAGGCATATCCTTGTTTAATTGTTATTTGTTTGTTTCTAGGTCCTTCATTGTTCATGGCTTTCACTAGTTTCCATAGTTTGTTTCCATCCCTGTCAAAATTCAGGTTTTCTGTTTTTTCCCTCCAACAATCTCTTGTTGTTTGATTTACTGTTCTTTTATATTTTGCTGAGATGGCTTTGAGAGAGATGTTTGCTTCAATTGTTTGTTCTCTCTCTGCTGTCTTCCTGGCATCTTCAACTTTGTCCTGCAAACTTTGTAGTTCTTCAGTCCAGTATGGTTTGTAATTTTTCCTCGCTCCTCTAGGAATGGACTCAGTGGCTGCCTGTGTTATCGCTCTGTTTAGACTTTCCACCATTTGCTTTATGTTGCCATATCGTGTATTTATGTTTTCACAATATTTGTCTGTTAGTATGGAAAATCTGTCCCAATCTGCTCGTTTGTAATTCCAGCGGGGCAAGGGCTTTTGCTCCTGTGGAACATACTCCATATTCATTACAAGCTTGATTGGTCTGTGGTCACTACCTGCTAATTGGTCCATCACATGGCAATCGATTTTGTGAAGGATGTCTCCTGTGCAGAAAGCTAAGTCTGGAGTAGAAGTGGTAAGCCATCTTCTGGAGTAGAAGCTCGGTGTGTCATCCGCTTTGTTGAGTAGATGGAGATTTGAGTCTATTTCCCAGTCCTCCAATTCATCTCCTCTTTTGTCAGTATCTGGGTATCCCCATCTTTCTGAACGGCTATTAAAGTCTCCGACAATAATGCAGTTTGTGTCAGTTATTTTCATGTTTGAGAGTGTACGGTCCTTATCTGCTGGGCTATACAGATTGTAGATTCTTATTTTCACGTCCTTTATCATTATATCAACACCTATAATTTCCGTTTGGTTGTCAGAGATCACAGATACTTCGCTGCAAGGTATTGTATTTCGTGTAAGTATTAGAACTCCTCCTTTGTGTCCTTCGCGGTCGAAACGTGTGGCCTGATATCCTCTGACTGAGAATTTGTGATTGGCGTTGAGGTGTGTCTCTTGAATGCATGCCACATCTATTCTATCTTTATGAAGACGCTGTGTTAGGGAGTCTTTCTTCTTGTAAACTCCTTCGGCATTCCACTGTAGTATGTTGAGTGTCCGGGGTATTTGGTCAATAGCTCTTAACCTACTCCTCTGTGCCTTGACTCTACAGCACAGGGGAAGGTGACCACCAGTAGTCATGGGTGGACCCCCTCGAGGCAGGGGGCCCGGCACTATCGCCGCCTGATGGGACTTCACGGGATTAGCACCATAACGATTAATTTTGATTTGTGACATCATGAATTAAGTTACGTTGCACTGCTTTGTCAAGCCTGTGGCTCAGTACATCCGATTTCGACAAGCATTTATTCGGGATGCTTTCCCTAGCCTTTGACTGTCCCCAGTCTACCTACAAGGCAGCAGGTTGTACGTTGCACTGCTTTGTCAAGCCTGTGGCTCAGTACATCCGATTTCGACAAGCATTTATTCGGGATGCTTTCCCTAGCCTTTGACTGTCCCCAGTCTACCTACAAGGCAGCAGGTTGTACGTTGCACTGCTTTGTCAAGCCTGTGGCTCAGTACATCCGATTTCGACAAGCATGTATTCGGGGTGCTTTCCCTAGCCTTTGACTGTCCCCAGTCTACCTACAAGGCAGCAGGTTGTACGTTGCACTGCTTTGTCAAGCCTGTGGCTCAGTACATCCGATTTCGACAAGCATTTATTCGGGATGCTTTCCCTAGCCTTTGACTGTCCCCAGTCTACCTACAAGGCAGCAGGTTGTACGTTGCACTGCTTTGTCAAGCCTGTGGCTCAGTACATCCGATTTCGACAAGCATGTATTCGGGGTGCTTTCCCTAGCCTTTGACTGTCCCCAGTCTACCTACAAGGCAGCAGGTTTGTGTGTCTCTTCATCTGGTCCCTCTCCCTTGACCTGTCCGACATGGGTGGCCCTACCAGTAGCTGTGCTACAGTCGGCATAGCTCTTGGGGTCATTGGGACGCACAAGCCCCTCTACCTCGTCACGGTGGACACACAGCAGAGGGGGTGCCCAATATTTAACCCTTTGAATATTGTTCGTGCGTTCCATTAATTATTCTATTAATCAAGTGCTGTCTCCACAATGGAGATCAGTTGTAATGGATTTCTACCTCTTGCCCTATTTGTACAATCTGACAGACTGCTATTCGTCGACTTTTAATGTTATTTTCCCACTTGTATCATTATCTATCTCTTGCCAGCCGGCCTTTGTCTCTGCCTTCCAGACTGGTTATTTAAGAGTGTCTTTATCTTTTAATGTTGCTAAAACATTTGACGCTGGCTCTATGGTTACAGACGCAGTTCATAATCCTGTATACCGTGTTCGAAACACAGCTGTGGGCGATCTGGTAGCAGACCTTCTTGTATTAGTTTTTTTAACGAAATGGTATGGGTGCCAGTCGTTCAGAAAGCAATGGCAAACTACTGAATGTAAACTTGCCTAGAGATCACAAACAGCATTTTTTAAATGCTGGGGTTGACTGCAACACCCTGTAAAGGATATGCAACTAACTTTAACTTTTAAAACATTTGACAATTGAGGATTTCTGTGGAAACTGACTGGGTGTGGTTTTATAGAAGAATGATGAGCACACCATGGATGGATAGAAAGAGCAATGAAGATATCTTGACAGAAGTTAACTGACACAGAGAACTGGTTACTAGCATCAGAAGAAGACAGTCTACATTCTTTGGGCATGTCATGTGAAAGGGAAAGCTGGAGGGGAGGAGAGACAGGAGGCGACCAAGAGAAAAGATGCTGGACAGTTTGACATCGTGGCGTGGAGGAACATCAGTATCAGAAATGATTGGCAGTGCGTGACACAGATGGCTGTGGACAGATATGATCACCAACACCACCAGGCATAGATTATAAAAAGAAAAGATTTGATTACGACTTTTAAAAAATTTATTTTTAGCAGCTCTCATTTCATTTCCAGCTTCCCTAAAACTTCTGCTGTCTGTCTGTTGTTTCTGAGAAACACGGCCTTTTCTTCAGTGTTTGTGTGTGTGTGTGCATATATATATATATATATATATATGCTGCTGACACATATGGTCTCCCAGGACAAGCTTACTCACCATCTTGTCCATATTTCTTCTTGATGACTGCCTTGAGGTTATGATAGACCTCGGAACCAATCCTCATGGCATCAGCGAATGAGCTAGCACCTGCAACAGGAAATCATATGATCAACATGACATTCTTCTTTCGTTCGTTATCCCCAATATTGGGGCATACAGCCTCAACTTACTAAGTTCAGTATGTCCAAATAGATAAGTGCACTTGCTCTGAAACTTCCAGTGTACTGACGCCGAGGTAGCGGGTTCAACCACTACACCGGTCAGTTGGGACCAAAATGTTGACTTCTCATCCTTGCCTTGGGGATGTGAATTACAAGTGCCTCAGAAGCCGGAGTGGGTCTGCCTTATGGCGAGGGACACCAACAATAGGGAAAGCTAATCCACACGCAAACATCAGCCCAGTGCTCTCTCCAGTGGTGGCAACTACAAGAAGGAGTAGCAGGAAGCAGGTGTATGGACTACGCTTGAGTTCAAAGCGAGTGAACAGGAAAAGAAAAACTTCCCTCGTCACCTGTTGCAACACGCGTGGTAGGTTACAAGGGGGGGGGGGGCAACATAACACACAGGGGCAACATAACTAGTCCAGGAAAATAAGTATATGCTACTGCCTAAGTTAACTCTATGTTATAATCAGGTGAAACAAAAGACTATTCTCTGACATTTGGCCCACTTTGGAAAGTTTAGAATAGATGGTTGTGGCATGAGTGGTTGTGACATGTAGAGGTCTCAAATCTTCCACAACAGACTCCATCCACCCATTGCCAGACAACTACCTGGCTGACAAACTCCATCCACTCACTGACAGACTTCATACACCCACTGACAGACTCCATCCACTCACTGACAGACTCCATCCACCCACTGACAAACTCCATCCACCCACTGACAGACTTCATACACCCACTGACAAATACAAAACTACAGGCTGACAGACTTCATCCACCCATTGACACAAACAAAAATATTTGGCCTAGCTGACACACAAACCAACCTGTTGGCAGAAGCATGAACTCCTGCATGGCCAGTTTGTTGCCAGCATGACTGCCCCCGTTGATGACGTTAAAGGCGGGACAAGGCAGAAACAGCTGCTTTGTGCCAGCAATGTCGGCAATATGGCGATACAAAGGAACTCCCTGAGAATAACAAAAAACAACAATTTTAGCAGGGTCATATAAAAGATCAACACAGCACAGATCAACACAGCACACCTTCAGAAACATATCAAACTGCAATCTGTCAGCAGCATGGTTGAATTCATTCAAAGGCTATTGTCTTTGCACTTTAAATGATGCCATTCTGCTCTGACCTCTGGAACCCACATGTAAATGAAAAGAGGAAGATCTAAAAACACTGAGGAAAGAATCAGAGATGAATAATAATGGCAGCCACCAAGATATGCATGAATCTTTTTTTTTTTGGCATTCACTGGCTTTGAACTTATGCGTAGTCCACTCACGTGGTGCTACTTCATGTGCACTGGACAGATTTGTGCGTGTGGATTAGCTTTCCCTATTACCAGTGTCCCTCACCATCAGGTGAACCCACTGTGATTTCTGAGGTCATTAAGTGAACCCACTCCAACTTCTGAGGTCATCAGGTGAACCCACTCCAACTTTAGGATCTCAGGTGAACCCACTCAACTTCTGAGGTAATCAGGTGAACCCCCAGGAAGGTTAACCCGGTCAACAAATGCCTGCAGAAGTCGGATGTGTCTGCCTAACGGCACAAGAACGCAGCTCTGCTGTAAACAGGCACAATGCAATCACGTCCGAAAAAAACCTCCGGATGAACGCAGAAGAAGAAGGTGAACCCACTCCAACTTGAGGTCATCAGGTGAACCCACTTCAACTTCTGAGGTCATCAGGTGAACCCACTCCAACTTCTGAGGTCATCAGGTGAACCTACTGTGACTTCTGAGATCATCAGGTGAACTCATTGTGACTTCTGAGGTTGCATCTTGTGATGGCTTGACATAAATAAAAGCTTAGCTGCACATACTGAACTCTGATGTGCACAACATTCTCCTGGAAAGAGGAACAAAGAAGAGGAGGACATAGTCACGCTATCAACAACAATCTACTTCTTCATTGAGCTGTGCTCTCAGTTTCTGAGGCTGCGTTCAGTCAACAAAACGAGCAAGGCATTGCTTAATGTGTAACAGACAGACACAGAGACAGGCAAGTCAATACAAACACATATACACAGAGATAAGCCTACAAACACACACATATACAACATTACACATAAATGAACAACCCAAACCCACACAAGAACTGACACCCATTACCTTTTGTGCAGCGGCAGCCCTGCAGGCGGCCATTGACACTCCAAGGATTGCATTAGCCCCAAGCCGGCCTGTCAATCACACACAGAAGAAGTCAGTTACATCATGTACATCAACGGGACAGTACATCCACACAAAATTGCCATTCTGGTATATTTCTAAAACCATCATTGGTGTAAAAAATACAGGCAGCCCCGTACCAAATACTGCCAATAGTAGTCTTAGGCTTTCACATATTCTAGGCCATGACATATGAGATGGTGTGCCAGTTCCTTTCCTCATAACATTTCATTCCCAGACAAATCTGAAAATCGGTACCTAATTTTATGAGGCTGGGTTGACCCAAGAGTCGTGAGTCAAAACAAATATTTTGTTTGCGCTCGCTCGCTCACTTTGAACTCAAGCGTAGTCTATACACACTACTTCTAATAGTAGCTGGAATAAATTTTGCGTGTGGGTTATATTTCCCTATTAACAGTGTTCCTCGCCATCAGGCATACAAACTCCAACTTCAGAGGTACTGGCAATTTATGTCAACATTTTAGTTCACCTGTTCGGTCTAGGGGTTAAACCCCTTACCTCGGCATCAGCACACCGGATGTTTAAGAACATGCATTCTTATCCATTTAGCCATGCTGACCTACATCAGAACAAATAATCATGCATCTACTGGGATTTGAACCCCGGCCACTGATAAGGCATGCTAGTAAACCAACCATCATGCCATTGGTGAATTGAATTTGAATTAAACTACTTGAATTAATGCAAGTTGAATTTGAATTAAACTACGTGATTTAATGCAAGTTAAGTCTAAATCAGATATGACTAAACTACCGTAAGACAGTAGACGGTACTACCTGCTTTCTGTCAGCGCCGAATGTTGGGCGGTGCTCACCAAACCCAACACCGCACATTGTGCCAACAGCATCAGGCGGAGGAGCGCAATTGGGAGGGTACAAGCCTTATCCTAGTGCAAGCCTTATCCTAGTGTGAGGATATACAACCTAAAGACTAAATATCATGGCAAGGCAGACCAAGTCCTAAGCCTTGGTCAGCAACTGGTCTAGGATCAAAACGACAGGTGGACAGTTAAAACATTGCTTTGCTGATCTGGCAGCTTCTGCAGCTTGCCTTGTTTAGATGTATTGGTGTTACCTTTCCTCTGGAGTAAACTAGGCAGGCCGAGAGAGGGATTATGCTGCATGGCACTTGGTCTCTAAATTCATCCAGGTTTCGTGCCATGGAGAAGCATATCTCCATTTTACAAACTAACGTCTGTCAAAGCAATCAGGTGCCACTCACTTGAATTAATGATGTCAGCTCCAGAAAGGTTTGCAGTATATGTCCAAGGAAGCAACAACAACAACAAAATTACCAAGAGTATTACTTTCATAAGAGCCACATCATCATCATGTGTCATAACTTTTCCACAATCCTGCTTTCATTAAGAATCTCAATCCCTTGCCAGAAGATGCATCACAGAGATAAAGAACAGAATAGGACAAGAAAGAACTGCATTCTGTCAGATGAACATTTTGTGCATGGGAAGTTAAAAAAAAAAAAGAGTTCTTGCATAGAACCAATTTTAACATACAGCTGTGAACCATGGACAATTAATAAACAGGTGAAAAATCCCTGGAAGCCTTAGAGATGTGGTTTTATAGAAGAATGCTCAAATTTAATTGGACAGCCAAAAATGAGCAATCTGGACATTTTGAGAGAAGCTAAGTCGCAAAGACAACATCACAAACATCAGAAAGAAGCAGTCATCATTTTTTTTTGTGGTTGTGGTGGTGGTGGGGGGGGGGGGGGGGGGGGGGGGCGCACATTACAAGAAG
Source organism: Cepaea hortensis (assembly GCA_963921405.1). Taxonomy (NCBI): domain Eukaryota; kingdom Metazoa; phylum Mollusca; class Gastropoda; order Stylommatophora; family Helicidae; genus Cepaea; species Cepaea hortensis. The sequence goes on along the minus strand of OY992876.1, from coordinate 261,816,522 downwards.
ACAAAAACTGGAACATGCGACAACTGGAAAGATTTGTGGAAACAAAGGGAAGACAGCGCGAGAAAATTCTTGACAGTCTTGTGTCATAGAATGGAAGAGAGTCCACACATGAACTGATCCATGCCGTCGAAGATCACAATTTGTGGAGGGGCCCCAAGAAAACTACTGTAAAGTACTTTTACAACACAAGGTAGAAGAGGAAAGACTAAACAAGACTGTAAGCTAGCTCCTCTACAACACAGCATAGAAGAGGAAAGACTAAACAGGACTATAAGGTACCTCTACATCACAGGGTAGAAGGGGAAAGACTAAATAAGATCATAAAGTATCTCTACCCGGGAAGGTAACCCGGCCAACTAATGCCTGAAGAAGTTGGATGTGTCGACCAAAAGGTTCAAATATTGCAGCTCTGCTGTAAACAGGTACAACGCAATTGCGCCTAAAACAACATTCCGGACAAACGCAGAAGAAGTTATCTCCGAGGGTAGAATAATGAATGCAAAAATGTAAAAAACCTGGTCTAATTAAAAAAAACAACCATGATAAATGGAACATGGTGGGTGACCCAGGCATACCTTTGTTCTCAGTCCCGTCTAGTTTAATCATCAGTTCATCAACTGCACGCTGGTTTGTCAGGTCTGGTTGCTAGGGAAACAAAAAGTTTTGACCCTTAGAATGATTTTAGTACTGTATATCTGACCGAACACAAGGACAAAATTCACAGGATACCTACAGGACATTTCTTACAGAAAAGATATATTGGATAAAAGAACACAGCACACGGAAAGAACATTTCTCACACATTTCTAAGACATATAATGAACATATCTCACAGAAAAGACAAAAGGAAAAATCTCACAGGGCAGACACAGAAAATCAATGCCATGTCATAAACATGTCTCACATAACACTGACAGGACATTTCTAACAGGACATGGGAAGGACACAGTATCTCCATGGCAAAGTGGTTGAGTTGTCTGCCTCGTGCCCCACGTGATGGGTTGATTTTCTGACTACATATAAGTCCGCAATTTTTTCAGAGACCCGTGGAGTGGTCGCTGGAGGGTCAAATTCCATGCTCTGTGCGACACATTTGATAGCTACTCTGCAGAAAGAGATTGAGCTTTGTGAGATAAACCTGATACAGTGAAGGTCATTCTATTGCCTTAACCTCTTTAAGCAGGAAGGACTATTTCAAGAACACACAATAGATCATGCAACCACATGTATCCAAAATTTAAGATCTATTAACCCTTTACAAGGCATAGCGTCTGATTCCGGCCGATACGAGAAAACGATCGTAGCGTCCGATTCCGGCCGATACTATTATGCATTGTAAAATCGTGATCTCTCGGCTTTCCGACACTTCCGACGGCTACTTTCGCTTTCGCCTACAGCTTGACAACGTGGCCGCCATTTGCAAACGCGATAGTATCAATTTAAACGGACTTTTAAGGACAATTTTTGATAGTTTTCGGGATTTTTACGCTGTTTTTCAAAATGGATTTCGGCGATTCTTCAAGTGATAGCCGAGATTTCGCTAGGTTCATTTTAAATGACATTAAAGGGCACGAAGTTGACTATTAATCGGAGCTAGATATCAGTGCAAAGCGTTACTTTACATTAGCAGTCTGAGTCGGACTTTAAAGAAAGTGATTATGATTCTGAAAATGTGTTTGTATATTGCCTTATAGGTGACGGAAAATCACAAACAACATGCCGTATTTCGTAAATATCTGTGTTCATGTATGGATTACCGGCAACAATCACGTGAGTAACATATTCTGCATGCTTTTCCCTTCATTGTGTTGTTTATTTAACTAAAATCGGTTGACTAACACCTTATTTGTGATGTTTTTACTAACGCGACCCGAACTTTTTCCAAACCTGAAAAAATCTTGCCCGTTCAGGGCTACAAAATGGACAAGCGTCTGCCCTGTAAAGGGTTAATAAGCCATGTGTACATGTGGATTGGCGCTGCAGACAGCAGATCACATACTCAAAGACTGCCCAAAATATGACATATATAGGCAAACTGTCTAGCCTAGAGAAACAACAGTGGGAGATAAACTTTATGACGACTGAGTGAATTTCTTCTTCTTCTTTCATTCGCTTGAAATATGTCTATAACCGCAATGTTGTCTCTTGTATGAATATAACTGTCTTTTTTAGTTCACTCAGCAGTCCATAGAGTTTATCTTCCACTGTCGTCTGTCTAGGCCAGAAGATTTGCCTAGACATGTTGTAATTTGGGCAGCCTTGGAGTATGTGCTCTGCTGTCTGCGACGCCAATCCACATGTGCACATGGCTGATTCACCAATCTTGAATTTTGTATACATGTGGTTGCTAATCTATTGTGTCCTGTTCTGAAGCGCAGAATAATGACTTGTTCTGGTCTGTCCATAATGTGGTAGTCATCTTACTGAGTGAACTAAAAAAAAGACAGTTAAATTCATACAAGAGACAACATTGCTATTACAAACAAATTTCAAGCAAACGAAAGAAGAACACACAAAGGGCATTTCCAATAAAACAGGCATAGAAAGAAAAACGTCACTTGACAACAATAGTAAGCAACATTCATGTTCAATCATTCAGTAATTGTCAAACAAATCTGGCTGGCTGCCTGCCATAACGAAGCCTTGCAGATATCTGTTTAAGATCAGAAATAAATAATGTTTTGTTTCTTGCATTGTAGGGGTTGAACCCTCTACCTTAGCATCAGCACACCAGAAGTATATCACACTGTCAGAGATGATGATGATTATTTTTGTTTTATTGCGCTCGCTTTGAACTCAAGAGTAGTCCATACATACTGCTTCTAGTAGTGCTGGACTGAATTTTGCACATGGATTAGCTTCCTTATTAGCAGTGTAACTCGCCATCAGGCTAACCCACTCCGACTTCAGAGGTACTTGCAATTTACGCCCCCAAGTCAAGGACGATACGTAAACATTTTAGTCCAAATGTCCGGTGTAGGGGTTGAACCCCTAACCTCGTCATCAGCACACCAGATGTTCAAGAACACGCATTCTTATCCATTCAGCTGACCTACATTTTTATATATAACTTTCAGGCAAGCACTGCCTCCAGTAGCTGCAGAAATGGAACGTTTGTATCACTATCATCTTGTATCATGATAATAAGCAGAAGTGGAACATTTGTATCACTATCATCTTGTATCGTGACAATAAGCAGAAGTGAACGTTTGTATCACTATCATCTTGTATCGTGACAATAAGCAGAAGTGGAACATTTGTATCACTATCATCTTGTCGTGACAATAAGCAGAAGTGAACGTTTGTATCACTATCATCTTGTATCGTGACAATAAGCAGAAGTGGAACTTTTGTATCACTATCATCTTGTCGTGACAATAAGCAGAAGTGAACGTTTGTATCACTATCATCTTGTGGCGTGACAATAAGTGTGGTGGTATCATGGTCAGCCTAAAGGTCATGGCCAGCCTAGAGGTCAGCTTAACCAAAGGGTTAAGAGCACTCACTCTTTTACTTCCTGTGCCCCTAATGGCAGGGCAGGGTAGTGGATTCACTTCCTACTTCGTTGTTGGACTAAAATGTGGACTTTCTTGTTCAGAAAGCAATGGCAAACTACTCAACATAAAATTGCCTAGATAAAATGGCTTGAGGGGTCAGCATGGCCGAATGAATAAGAATGCGCGTTCTTAAATATCCGGTGTGAAGATGCCAGGGAAAGGGGTTCAACCCCTGACTGGTCAGTTGGACTAAAATGTTGACCTCTCGTGTTTGACTTGGGGACGTAAATTACAAGTACCTCAGAAGTTGGAGTGGGTTCGCCTGATGGCGAGGGATACTGGTAATAGGGAAAGCTAATCTACACGCAAAATTCAGTCCAGTGCACTAGAAGTAGTAGCATGTGCATGGACAATGATTGAGTTCAAAGCCAGCGTACGCAAAAAACAAACAAACAAACAAACAAACAAACAAATGTCTGGTGAGTTTCTTAGTGGCCTAATGCCATACTTACAGCTTTGATCAAGGCCTCTGCGATTTCAGTATTCACATTTTTGACAGCAGTCAGAACCCCTGAAAACAGCATAACGTACATAAATACATGTATGATAATATTATTAGGTGTAAATATGTAGTTATTATATATACATATATATATATATATATATATATATATATATATATATATATATATATATATATATATATAACAAGAATCACTAGATTCTCACAAGGGCAATGAAAGCCATGATCTTCTATGTTTATCAGCATGGCACATGATGATAGCATATTTATTCATTCCGCCTTTCTTCTTCTAAGCTGGGAAATAAAGGTCTGCAGTCTTTGCTCTTCTAAACTAGAAAGTCAATGCATTTGCAGATTTGTTGGGGAGTCAAACTTTGGGTATGTATCACCTTATGTCATATAATTCCTCTTGTACCTTGCGGTGTCGAGGTGAAACATAAATAGTGGGAGAGTGCCTGTTTATGGGATTCATATATCGCGATTATTGTATTCCCTCTGTTCATCGTTTTCATGGTCAGCTTCTTCTGGTTATGTTTTGTCTGTATATCATTGATTGTTGTGGCATACCGTTAGTTGGTAGCCTTGTTATATGACTGTTTTCTGATGAAAATACCACAGGTATTGATCATAGTATTATTCCAACTGGTTACTGTTACTCTACTATTGTGGTAGAGGGTGTGGAGGAAAGAGAGGGAGGAAGAGAGAGAAAGAGGTTGGGAGAAGATGTATGGAAATGAGGAAGGCAAAGTGAGAGATGGAGAGAGACGGAGAGAAATAAAAAGGGAGAGAGGGCAATAAGATCAAACATGACAGTGTCCACCTGATCTTTTTGCTATGAATATCTCATGTCTGCGTTTAGAGTGTAGTGTTCCTATTTTACAATACACATGTTCCAAACCTGGTCCTTTGTGCACTCAAAATGTCATGGTCCTAGCACATCACAGACACAAGGCAGGCTTCTACTTTGGGAATTATTGTTTTGTTCTTGCATAATATGATTTATGAAGGACCTTTTCTGATATCTTCTTCTTCTGTGTTCATCCGGAGTGTTTTTTCGGACGTGATTGCATTGTGCTAATTATGCGCCGTTAGACCGACACTTCAGACTTCTGCAGGCATTTGTTGACCGGGTTAAGCTTCCCGGGTTTTTTCTGATATTACATGATGGTTTATGAAGGACCTTTTCTCAAATTACGTGATGGTTACTGAATTTTTTTTCAAAGTGATATGGTTTATGAAGGACCTTTTCTGACATAATATGATGGTTTATAAAAGTCCTTTCTACATATAATATGATGGTTTATGATGGACATTTTCTCACATAATATGATGGTTTATGAAAGACCTTTCATTACATACTCAATAAAAGAAGGCTTCAACATATACATTTTTCCATGTCCTCAACAAACTAGGTTTGACCACTAACCTTTCCCCATATACTCCTTGGCGTTATCTCTCAGCTCAACAGCTTCATATATTCCTGTAGATGCTCCACTTGGGACAGCTGCACGAAACAGACCTAGTCACATCAAACAAAGAACACACAGACTGCAATTAACCTCGACGGATTTTCTTTGGCATAACTTAAACGCAGAACATAAATTATCTCTGGTAAAACATGTATAAACAAAAATAAAAGCATCATTACTGCACTTTCCAAGTCATTTTGTATTTCAGTATGAGTTCGCTCACTACCTATTCCAAGATTGTCCCAAATACAACATATTTAGGCAAACAGTCTGGCCTACAGAAACAACAGAGGAAGATAAACTTTATGGACCACTGAGTGAACTAAAAAAACAAAGACAAGTTTATGCAAGAAACAACACTGCAGATAATTTTTTTTAAATTGTCCAGAATCAGTATCTTGCTATGAGTCTATGATGTGATAGAATCACCACATTTTGTACACCTGAGAGCTAGGAGAAACAGGTAGTCAATATTTCTCTCACTTTAGCAAGCGACAAGCCAGGTGTCAAATCTGTGTCTGACCATGCTCATGATGTTACCAGTATAACTTCCTATTAACCTTGTTAGTCCATCCACCACTCCAGATACAGACAATCAATTTCAAACGAATGAACGAACAAGAAGAGGAAGAAGCTCAACACCTTGTATTTCCACGCAGACTTAGTCTCACTGGTACATTCAACATTTCATATATATCTCTGTGCGTGTGTGCGCGCGTGTGCACACGCTCGCTCACTTTGAACTCAAGCATTGTTCTTAAATGTGCTACTACTAATTCTAGTACACTGGACTGATTTCTGCATGTGAATTAGCCTTCCCTATTACCAGTGTCCCTCCTTTTGCCACACTCTGACTTCTGAGGTACTTGTAATTTACGTCCCCAATCAAGGACGAGAAGTCAACATTTTAGTCAAACCGATCAGTGTAGGGGTTGAACTCACTACCTCGGCATCAGCACACTAAATGTTGAAGAACTAGCCCTCATATTCAATTGGCCAAGCTGACCTCCATAGACCTTGTATTTCCATGCAGACTTGGTTTGGCTAGTCCATTCAACACATACAAGTAAACACTCACTCTTGCAATATCAAGGGTTCTCAAAACGGTCTTACCCTGACCTTACACTACCCATTAGTATGCTCAAGAAGATAGAGATAGGGTGGATCCGAAGAGAATGGCTGCTGTCTCAGGAGAGATCTCAGCTGACAAAGATTAGCTTTATTTTCGTGCCAGGGCATGCAGGTATACAAGGAAATGAGGAGGCTGACAGGTTTGCAAGTAAGGCTACTGTGGAAAGCGGATGAGCCATGGACCAGGCTGATATTCAGAATGCTCTACGAGAAGTCATTTGCGAGAACCAAGTGATGACTGTGAATCGACAACCATGGTCAGGATATGAGAACAGCAAATTAAAAGAGGTGCAGCCAAGAATACTACGCAGGAAGCCAAAAAAAGATTAATAAACCAACAAAGAACTGGTGTCGTTAGCCGCTACACACTGCGGGATTTACTGAGGAGGGGATCCGGGCATTCATGGACTGAATGTTTCGATGTGCAATGAGCATGATCTGTTGACTAACTAACTTACACTACCCATACACCCAAGCCATGGCATCAATTCATATTATTTACCTTTTTCTGTTGTCAGGTCAACTTCAACAGTGGGGTTACCACGGCTGTCGTAGATCTGGCGAGCGTGGATTGATTTGATTGTCATGATTGCAGACTACAGCAAAACTCCTAAATAATATCTGTGAACATGAATATAATGCAGACAAACGATTTACAAAATATGGAAGAGTGCAAAGTAGCAATATTACAGAATTTACTTTACAGAAATGATTTACCAATTATGGAAGAATGTAATATAAAAGCAGCAATATTACAGTACTGATTTTTCTTAACAAAAATTTTTTTTATCAAATATGGAATAATGTAATATAGAAGTGACAATATTACAGTACTGATTTCTTCTTCTTCTTCTTCGTTCATCCGGAGTTTTTTTTCGGACGTGATTGCGTTGTGCCTGTTTACAGCAGAGCTGCGTTCTTGCGCCGTTAGGATTACACATCCGACTTCTGCGGGCATTTGTTGACCGGGTTAACCTTCCCGGGGGTTTCTTAGGACGTTTGAATCTCACTGTTGTGGTGTTATCCCCCATCCTAGCTGGCCCATATAGAACAGCCAAAGACATCCTGGTCAACCCTCAAGGGAAGGCAGGGGCAGACCATGGGCATTCCCCGCCATCCAAGGAGGCTTCCATACTTGCAGAGCCGACACACAGTGCTCTGGTACTGGGCTCACCCAAGGAATCGTCACGTCCTGCACATGGCTGCTTAGCCTCACTTCCGTATATTGGGCCTTCCGTTCACCATAGGCTGTTCTTCCGGAAACCAGAAGTATGCAGTCTGCAGATGACATCCACACAGTGAGCTTTCGATTCGGACTTTCCACGTAATGGATTTGCTATCCAAGCAATATTCCATTTCATGCCTCTGGGGCGCTTTTGTAACCGACATACCTGTGGTATGAAGTGCGGCAGTCTAAATACTTCTTCATGCACCTTTAAATGTCAACCTGAATGTAGTTAAAGTAAGCTGCAGTCAACTTGAGCTTGTTGATGTCTCCATAGAGCTTGTCCTCAAATGAAGCAGGTGTGGGCCAAAATATCTTTCTCTGTTCTGCATATATTGGGCACTCCTGCAGCAAATGTTTAGCTGTCATTTTACCAGTTCCACAATTGCATTCATCGGTATCTCCTATCTTTAGTTTATTGAACAAGTGGTATTTCAGCCTGTTATATCCTGTGCGGAGTCTGAAGATTGCTACTTGTTCTCTTCGGTCGAGTTTGTAATATGCATCATCCTTCTGGTGGCCTGGATGCTCTGATTCCCATTTGGTTTTATAGGTGCTTTTTATCAACCTCTTTGCCTCGTTATAGGTTATGTCTATGTCAGGCTGTGGTAGTCGTCCGCCCTCTTTTGCCAGTCTGTCAGCCTCTTCATTTCCAGGTATACTGCAATGTGATGGGATCCACTGTATTACAACTTTTTTGGATTTCTGGCATAGACCATGGAGTGCTGCTCTTAGGTCAGCTATTTCTGTGCTGTTATTGCTCTTCAGTATTGAGACAGCTGACTTTGCATCTGTGAAGATAGCTATTTGCTTCTCTTTATTTTCCTCCATCAAGAGCATTTCTGCTGCAGTTTTCATAGCCCCTACCTCCGCTTTGAAGTTACTTGAAAACTTTCCAGTTGCCATTGAATGTTTTTTTTTCACTCCATTTTTTAAATTTAGGAGAATTCCTCCTCCTCCATTCTCTATTGAATTTTTGGCTGATCCATCTGTATATGCATGGGTCCAATTGCTGCTTGGGTAATGTTCTTTTATGTAGTTTAGGGTTATTTCTCTTCTTTCGGTTTCATGCTGAGTGTTCTTTTTCTCAATACCAGGAATGTTTTCTATCATCTCAGGCAGTTGCTGCTGTCTCCAAGCTGGGAACTTGTGTGCATTGTAAATGGGTTTGATATGTTAAGTATAGGATCTGCCCTAATCTTTCGTTTTGCAGTTTCTACAAAGTTGCTACGCTTCAGTCTTCCCTTTCCAAAACCACTAAACCTTTTATACATAGGGTGGTCTGTCAATCTTCTAAATTTTTCTGCTTGTTGCTGGGCTCTGCTATCTCTTCTATCCTGCATTGGTTGTAAACAAGTGATCTTTTCTAGTTCATTAATAGGCGTTGTCTTCAGGCTTCCAGTTATGATTCGCATTCCTTGGTTTTGGACTCTACTTATTTTGTTAAAGTTTGACTTAGCTGCTGTTGCCCAAGCTGCAATGCCATATTCCAGTACTGGCCTCACCCGTCCAGTATATAACTTCTTGAGAACTTTCTCATCTGCTCCCCACGTTGTACCAGCAAGCTTTTTCATGACTGCCATTCTCTGCCTTGCTCTTGTTCGATTTTTCTCAACCTGTGTCTTCCATGTCAGGCGACGATCAAAGGTGACTCCTAGATAGTTTGGATTTTCTTCATGGCGCAATATTTTTCCATTCAATACCACCTTAGGTTGCTGAGTTTTATTTGAGAGGGAGAACACTGTGCATGTTGTTTTCTCCTCACTTATCTTCACTAGCCATGATTTTGAAGAGTCCTCTAGCGCTAATAAGGCTTGCTGTATTCTGCTGTTAGCTGTACTAATATATTCTTCAGATGTCCATATGGCTAGGTCATCTGCAAAGGAGGATGTGTGTACTCTGGCTGGAAAATTTTCCGTGATGTCATTTATATATGCTAGGAATAATGTTGGTGAAAGAACTCCTCCTTGGGGGACACCTTGCTCCAACAGCATCATTTTGCTTGTTTGTCCTTGTACTTTTGTCCTGGCAGTTCTGTTCTCAAGGTAGTACGGCTGATCCATTTATACATTTTTCCACAAACATGCATTTTTTGCAGTTTTACTTTCAGTCCTTCCTTCCATACTTTATCAAATGCTTCAGTACTGATTTGACCATAGCACAATGTATCGTCTAAATTTAACTACCCAAAACTGCCATGGGATCATTAATCGTCTGAATATTGACAGTGCGTTGTTTGTTTCATTTCCCATATCATCTGCAATCTTAGTGCCTGGTAAATGAAAAGTTACACTAGAAGAAATTGTTTCCAAATTATCGGAAAAAAAGAAAACAAAACTGATCAGAAATCTGTGTTATTTAATTAATTTTATGATTTTAGAAACTGCAACATCCACTAGTTCTTGATCCTATCAATTTACATCAGATTATTGTTTTAAACAATTTTTTATAATAGTTATGATTTAAAGGACTTTGTGACAGATTCTGAAACTGATGACACGTGCAGTAGTCATGTGAAAAACAAAACTAAGTAAAAGTTTGTCATCATATGATGGCACATGTCGAATTATGCTTGCTCTAGTGGGCCACACTTGTTTGCTTTGCCTATTACAAATAAGCTGAGCAGTATTTAATTAATTATAACTAAATAGAAAATAGTGTATATAATGGCTCTATTCTAATGAGTACAAATCTGTGTTTTCCTGACTTTTTCAATTTTGTGTGAAAATGATGTGCTTCAAAATCTGATGTTATCACTGTGTTTTGATGGTGTTAAGGAGCAGTTCTTGTGATACTGGTGAAGAAAAGTGGTGTGTTTATCATTATTCCGTAAATTTACTTTGATTATCATCAAAGAGGAATTTTTAACAATTGTCACCCCTTTCTTCTAAATATATGTTACAAAATCTAACATTATTATTATGGTATATTTAACCTCTTCCAGCCGGTCTCCCTGGCGAAGGGATTAACGACTTTCTCTATAATCCTGTATATCCACGTGAGGAACACAGATATTCGGCAGCGGATTGCATCGTGTTTATTACTTACGGGGTATGTGGACCGGTCGCTCAGAAAGCAATGGCAAACTACTGAGTGTAATCTTACCAAGAACATCAATAACAGCTGAAAAATGCTGGTGTTGACTGCAACGTCCTGTAAGGGATATGCAACTTTAAAAAAGAAACCTCTTCCAACAGTATCAATACAGAAGTGTTCCTTATACAATCTTCTTTAATATTTTCTAGTTAGTAGAAATCATAGTTTTAGTTTTTTGGATGTTGATATCTAAGAACCTAATAAAGAATATTTACTGGAACCAAGTAGCAGCAATTAAAATGGGAAATAAGCGGGTAGTTATGAACAGATAATGTTAGGAGCACAGCAGGAGAGTGTCTTGTCACCCGATCTCTTCTCCCTCTATAGGGAAGTAATAATGAGAGAGATCAAAGAGAAGCCAGGAATACTAATCGGAGCTAGGGGCACTTATAACATCAGATGGAAGATGTACAACAGAGAGTAAAAGCAGAATAGTATAAGCAAAAGCCGCATTTCAGAAAATGAAGAGTATCTTATGCAATAAGTCGCTATCAATGAATGTAAGAAAGAAAGTGCTAAAATGCTATATAGAACCAGTTTTGCTGTATGGCAGTGAATCTTGGAAAGTAAATGAACAAATTAGGAAGAACTTAGAAGCAACAGAGATGTGGTTAAGACGAATGTTGCAAATTCCTTGGACTGCCAGAGTAACTAACAACGATTGCCTGAAAGAGGCTAATGAAACTAGAACACTATATACAACAATAAGAAAGAGACAAACAGCTTTCTTTGGTCATATGATGAGAAGAGAGGCATTGGAGAACATCGTGACAACTGGAAAGATCGAGGGGAAGAAAGGCAGAGGCAGACCAAGAGAAATGATGCTGGACGGATTGAGACGGTGGCATGGAGGAGTATCATCAGCAGAGTTGATCCAGAACACCAAAGACCGAGATCTGTGGAGAGCCATGAACGCTTACGCCAGCTGGCAGGGCACTTGATGATGATGAATATCTAAGTCACAGTCCAGAATGTTGCTTAGATATTAACAACCTAAAAACAAAAACTGATATTTAGCAGTGGAAAGGAGAGACCATCAATGAGCATCACAGTAAACGGGGATATACTAGAACAAGTAATAACTTTCTATCTTGAACATATAATAACAGATGATGTCAGAAGTGAAATAGAAATCAAAAAGAGAATAGGAATGGCCAAAAATGCTTTCAGCAGCATAAAATCAGTATTAACATGCAGAGAGATTAAAAATGACTTGTCAAATGTTACGTACATTCAACACTACTATATGACGTGGAAGCATAGACATTAAATCAACAAAAAATTAGAAAGTTGAATAGAGGCCCTGGAGATGTGGATATACAGATGAATGTGTCATATTTCGTGGAAACAAAAACAATCAAATACAGAGGTTTTAGAAAAACTGGGAATGAAGAGAGAGTTGATGAAAGAAATAAAAAAGGGAGCCCCTATTCACAAAATTCTGTGAATAGTACGAGACCCTATTCACAAAAACTTGAAGAAGACTATTATTCTCTCTTCTTGTCTGTATGTCTCTTCTTTTTTTTTTTTTGCAAGTTCTTTTTCTTCAAACCTCACAAAGACAATATTTGTTGACAAAGACACACTCTACGTACAGTGATATATATTTTAGTTCCTAAAACAAGCAACTAGAAAGTCGCTTAGAGGCCATGGAGATGTTGATATACAGACAAATATGTCATATTTCATGGAAACAAAAACAATCAAATGCAGAGGTTCTAGAAAAAATGGGAATGAAGAGAGAGTTGATGGAAGAAATAAAGAGGAGGCAAGTGAAATATTTCGGCCATGTTAAAAGACATGATACTCTTTAAAAATCGTACTGGAGGGCAAGGTTGAGGGCAAGCGAGCAAGAGGTAGACAACGACACAAGTGGGAAGATATCAAGAGATGGACGAACATCAATCTGACAGAATGTAGTCAGGGCGAGGGACAGACAGTGTTCGAGATCCATTGCAGCCAACCTTCATTGTGAAGACGGCACCTGATTGATTGATTAAAAATGTAAAAAATAAAAAACAAAAATTGCTGGCGGGGAGTCGAACCCCAGTCTCCCGAGCGACAGCCGGAGATACTAACCACTACACTACTGAGAACACAATGATAGTTCCACAAACATTAATAATGTAGTCAAAAGGAAGTAGACATCACATGACCAGCCAAAATATTTACGTGACCAGCCACAAATTTTTGTGTATAGCGGCTCATACTATTCACAAAATGTTGTGTATAGTCACTCCGAATAAAAAAAGAGGCAAGTGAAATATTTCTTATAATTATAAAAACCATCCATACTGCAGGTTGAAGGCAGGCAAGCAAGCAAGGGGTAGACAAAAAGTGGGAAGATAACATCAAGAGATTGACAAACATCAGTCTGACAGAATGTAGTCAGGGCGAGAGACAATTGCAGCCAACCATTTACCATTGTCACAATGATCACAAGACAATGATTGTGATTGTGGAGCCGGTATCTCAGTATCTCTGATGAGATTATTAGTTATTTCAGTATTTGCATATCCTTTACAGGACGTAGCAGACAACCCAGGCATTTTTTGTGTGGGCTGTTTGTGGTCAGTAGTTTGCCACTGCTTTCAGAACGACCGGCACCCATCCCATACCATTTTAAAGTTTATTTTAAAAATCTAACTCTAATGCAAGACGGTCTGCTGCCAAATCTCCCCACACAGCTAGACAGTAGACAAGTAGTAGCGTGTTCCATCGTGCCATTACCCGAAGTAAAAACAAAAGTCATGTACGGAGTCAGGCCGCCATTGAAAATGTAGTCCCGGAAAACGCTGTCTAATTTACCATGCATTCTTTCGACGTCATTCATTCAATTACATCTCACGTGACAATAACACACGTCATCCGGGGTTTTCCAGGAAAGGTATGCCTAATATTCCGCGCACAGCGATTGGTTGAAATCATCGTGACCTTTTATATAAATAACATTATATTTCATATTTACCGTATTTTATTGTTTTTTTTTGGTGTTCTAAGTCGAAGTAAATCAATTATAGATGTATTTTCTAATTCTGCATACAATTTAAAATATATCTGGAAAGTTTCTTCTTCTTCTTCTTCTTCGTTCATCCGGAGTTTTTTTTCGGATGTGATTGCGTTGTGCCTGTTTACAGCAGAGCTGCGTTCTTGCGCCGTTAGGCCAACACATCCGACTTCTGCGGGCATTTGTTGACCGGGTTAACCTTCCCGGGGGTTTCTTAGGACGTGTGAATCTCACTGTTGTGGTGTTATCTCCCATCCTAGCTGGCCCATATAGAACAGCCTAAGAGATCCTGGTCAGCCCTCAAGGGAAGGCAGGGGCAGACCATGGGCATTCCCCGCCATCCAAGGAGGCTTCCATACTTGCAGAGCCAACACACAGCGCTCTGGTACTGGGCTCACCCAAGGAATCGTCACGTCCTGCACATGGCTGCTTAGCCTCACTTCCGTATATTGGGCCTTCCGTTCACCATAGGCTGTTCTACCGGAAACCAGAAGAATGCAGTGTGCAGATGACATCCACACAGTGAGCTTTCGATTCGGACTTTCCGCACAATGGATTTGCTATCCGAGCAATATTCCATTTCGTGCCACTAGGACACTTTTCCACCTTTTTTGAAAGCCCACACAGTGAGCTTTTGATTCGGACTTTCCACATAATGGATTTGCTATCCAAGCAATATTCCATTTCGTGCCACTAGGACACTTTTTCCACCTTTTTTGAAAGCCCACACAGTGAGCTTTTGGTTCGGACTTTCCACGTAATGGATCTCCTATCCAGCAATATTCCATTTCATGCCTCTGGGAGGCTTTTGTAACCGACATACCTGTGGTATGAAGTGTGGCAGTCTGAATACTTCTTCATACACCTTTAAATGTCAACCTGTATGTAGTTAAAGTAAGCTACGGTCAACTTGAGCTTGTTGATATCTCCATAGAGCTTGTCCTCAAATGAAGCAGGTGTGGGCCAAAATATCTTTCTCTGTTCTGCATATATTGGGCAATCCTGAAGCAAATGTTTTGCTGTCATTTTTCCAGTTCGACAATTACATTCATCGGTATCTCCTATCTTTAGTTTATTGAACAAGTGGTATTTCAGCCTGTTATGTCCTGTGCGGAGTCTGAAGATTGCTACTTGTTCTCTTCTGTCGAGTTTGTAATATGCATCATCCTTCTGGTGGCCTGGATGCTCTGATTCCCATTTGGTTCTATAGGTGCTTTTTATCAACCTCTTTGCCTCGTTATAGGTTATGTCTATGTCAGGCTGTGGTAGTCGTCCGCCCTCTTTTGCCAGTCTGTCAGCCTCTTCATTTCCAGGTATACTGCAATGTGATGGGATCCACTGTATTACAACTTTTTTGGATTTCTGGCATAGACCATGGAGTGCTGCTCTTAGGTCAGCTATTTCTGTGCTGTTATTGCTCTTCAGTATTGAGACAGCTGACTTTGCATCTGTGAAGATAGCTATTTGCTTCTCTTTATTTTCCTCCATCAAGAGCATTTCTGCTGCAGTTTTCAGAGCCTCTACCTCCGCTTTGAAGTTACTTGAAAACTTTCCAGTTGCCACTGAATGTGTTTTTTTCACTCCATTTTTTAAATTTAGGAGAATTCCTCCTCCTCCATTCTCTATTGAATTGTTGGCTGATCCATCTGTATATGCATGGGTCCAATTGCTGCTTGGGTAATGTTCTTTTATGTAGTTTAGGGTTATTTCTCTTCTTTCGGTTTCATGCTGAGTGTTCTTTTTCTCAATACCAGGAATGTTTTCTATCATCTCAGGCAGTTGCTGCTGTCTCCAAGCTGGGAACTTGTCTGCATTGTAAATAGGTTTGACTGTTGATATGTTAAGTATGGGATCTGCCCTAATTTTTCGTTTTGCAGTTTCTACAAAGTTGCTACGCTTCAGTCGTCCCTTTCCAAAACCACTAAACCTTTTATACATAGGGTGGTCTGTCAATCTTCTAAATTTTTCTGCTTGTTGCTGGGCTCTGCTATCTCTTCTATCCTGCATTGGTTGTAAACAAGTGATCTTTTCAAGTTCATTAATAGGCGTTGTCTTCAGGCTTCCAGTTATGATTCGCATTCCTTGATTTTGGACTCTACTTATTTTGTTAAAGTTTGACTTAGCTGCTGTTGCCCAAGCTGCAATGCCATATTCCAGTACTGGCCTCACCCGTCCAGTATATAACTTCTTGAGAACTTTCTCATCTGCTCCCCACGTTGTACCAGCAAGCTTTTTCATGATTGCCATTCTTTGCCTTGCTCTTGTTCGATTTTTCTCAACCTGTGTTTTCCATGTCAGGCGACGATCAAAGGTGACTCCGAGATAGTTTGGATTTTCTTCATGGCGCAATATTTTTCCATTCAATACCAGCTTAGGTTGTTGAGTTTTATTTGAGAGGGAGAACACTGTGCATGTTGTTTTCTCCTCACTTATCTTCACTAGCCATGATTTTGACCAGTCCTCTAGTGCTAATAAGGCTTGCTGTATTCTGCTGTTAGCTGTACTAATATATTCTTCAGATGTCCATATGGCTAGGTCATCTGCAAAGGATGATGTGTGTACTCTGGCTGGAAAATTTTCTGTGATGTCGTTTATATATGCTAAGAATAATGTTGGTGAAAGAACTCCTCCTTGGGGGACTCCTTGCTCCAACAGCATCATTTTGCTGGTTTGTCCTTGTACTTTTGTCCTGGCAGTTCTGTTCTCAAGGTAGTGGCTGATCCATTTATACATTTTTCCACAAACATGCATGTTTTGCAGTTTTACTTTCAGTCCTTCCTTCCATACTTTATCAAATGCTTTTTCTAAATCTATCCAGACTGCTAGTGTGTGCTTTTTCTCTTGGAAGGCATCCTCTATTTCCTGAGCTATATAGGTTATTTGATCTTCAGTGGATCTGTACTTTCTGAATCCTGCTTGGTGTGGTGTTAAGAGTTTGTTTTCTTCCAGATGCCATGTTAGCCTGCCATTGATAATGCGTTCCATTAATTTTCCTACACAGCTAAGTAGACTGATAGGTCGATAGCCATTTGGTTCTTCCAGGTCTTTTCCTTTCTTTGGGACTGGTATTAGTATAGCTTCCTTCCATGCCTGTGGGACTATTCCTCTCTTCCAGCTGTTATTTAGGACTGCTAGTAGTTTCTTCTTTGCCTTGGTGCCTAGTCCTATTAGCATTTCATTTGTGATTCCATCCTTTCCTGGTGATTTCTTCTTTTTTAGGGTATTCATTGCCTGTTCCATTTCTTCCATTGTTAGATTTGCCATCATATATTCTGCTGCTGTCTCTGTATTTCTATGATGTATCTGTTTGTCTTTGATTGCTTTCTTCTGTTCGGTTGTAATATCAATGTGGTTTGCATTTGCATAGTGTTCCATTAGTGCATTTGCAGCCTTTTTTCCTGTAAGCAAGGCATTTCCTTGTTTAATTGTTATTTGTTTGTTTCTAGGTCCTTCATTGTTCATGGCTTTCACTAGTTTCCATAGTTTGTTTCCATCCCTGTCAAAATTCAGGTTTTCTGTTTTTTCCCTCCAACAATCTCTTGTTGTTTGATTTACTGTTCTTTTATATTTTGCTGAGATGGCTTTGAGAGAGATGTTCGCTTCAATTGTTTGTTCTCTCTCTGCTGTCTTCCTGGCATCTTCAACTTTGTCCTCCAAACTTTGTAGTTCTTCAGTCCAGTATGGTTTGTAATTTTTCCTCGCTCCTCTAGGAATGGACTCAGTGGCTGCCTGTATTATCGCTCTGTTTAGACTTTCCACCATTTGCTTTATGTTGCCATATCGTGTATTTATGTTTTCACAATATTTGTCTGTTAGTATGGCAAATCTGTCCCAATCTGCTCTTTTGTAATTCCAGCGGGGCAAGGGCTTTTGCTCCTGTGGAACATACTCCATATTCATTTCAAGCTTGATTGGTCTGTGGTCACTACCTGCTAATTGGTCCAGCACATGGCGATCGATTTTGTGGAGGATGTCTCCTGTGCAGAAAGCTAAGTCTGGAGTAGAAGTGGTAAGCCATCTTCTGGAGTAGAAGCTCGGTGTGTCATCCGCTTTGTTGAGTAGATGGAGATTTGAGTCTATTTCCCAGTCCTCCAATCCATCTCCTCTTTTGTCAGTATCTGGGTATCCCCATCTTTCTGAACGGCTATTAAAGTCTCCGACAATAATGCAGTTTGTGTCAGTTATTTTCATGTTTGAGAGTGTAAGGTCCTTATCTGCTGGGCTATACAGATTATAGATTCTTATTTTCACGTCCTTTATCATTATATCAACACCTATAATTTCCGTTTGGTTGTCAGAGATCACAGATACTTCGCTGCAAGGTATTGTATTTCGTGTAAGTATTAGAACTCCTCCTTTGTGTCCTTCGCGGTCGAAACGTGTGGCCTGATATCCTCTGACTGAGAATTTGTGATTGGCGTTGAGGTGTGTCTCTTGAATGCATGCCACATCTATTCTATCTTTATGAAGACGCTGTGTTAGGGAGTCTTTCTTCTTGTAAACTCCTTCGGCATTCCACTGTAGTATGTTGAGTGTCCGGGGTATTTGGTCAATAGCTCTTAACCTACTCCTCTGTGCCTTGACTCCACAGCACAGGGGAAGGTGACCACCAGTAATCATGGGTGGACCCCCTCGAGGCAGGGGGGCCGGCACTATCGCCGCCTGATGGGACTTCACGGGATTAGCACCATATCGATTAATTTTGATTTGTGACATCATGAATTAAGTTACGTTGCACTGCTTTGTCAAGCCTGTGGCTCAGTACATCCGATTTCGACAAGCATTTATTCGGGATGCTTTCCCTAGCCTTTGACTGTCCCCAGTCTACCTACAAGGCAGCAGGTTTTACGTTGCACTGCTTTGTCAAGCCTGTGGCTCAGTACATCCGATTTCGACAAGCATTTATTCGGGATGCTTTCCCTAGCCTTTGACTGTCCCCAGTCTACCTACAAGGCAGCAGGTTTTACGTTGCACTGCTTTGTCAAGCCTGTGGCTCAGTACATCCGATTTCGACAAGCATTTATTCGGGATGCTTTCCCTAGCCTTTGACTGTCCCCAGTCTACCTACAAGGCAGCAGGTTTGTGTGTCTCTTCGTCTGGTCCCTCTCCCTTGACCTGTCCGACATGGGTGGCCCTACCAGTAGCTGTGCTACTGTCGGCATAGCTCTTGGGGTCATTGGGACGCACAAGCCCCTCTACCTCGTCACGGTGGACACACAGCAGAGGGGTCTGGAAAGTTTCATCGCTTTATAATCGCTGCCGGGTGAATGCAAACAACATGTCTGCGAAGATGTTTTTTTGCTCTTTGCGCTTATATATCGGAATGGCATGTGCACTTTGCAACACTATTCTGGTGTTCTAAGTCGAATTAAATCAATTTTAGATGTATTTTTAAATTCTGTATACAATTTAAAATATATCTGGAAAGTTTCATCGCTGTTATAGCTTCAGCTGTGGATGAAAAACAACATTTTATGCGAAGCGTGTCTTTGTGAATGGAGAAACGCAAATGGCATGCTCCATGGCGACTGCGCACATCGATCGAAGTGGCATGTATTTTATACTTACTGTAATTAATTTTTTTTTTTGAGTTTCTGATAGAATTAATTCAATTATAGATGTATTTTTGAATTCTGCATCCAATTTATAATATATTTCTGGAAAGTTTTAATCGCTGCCGGGGGATGTAAACAGTATTTTCTGCGACGATGTTTTTTGCTCTTTGTGCCTATATGTCGGACTGGCATGTGCACTTTGTAACACTATTCTGGTGTTCTAAGTCGAAGTAAGTCAATTATAGATGTATTTTTTAATTATGTATACAATTTAAAATATATCTGGAAAGTTTCATCGCTGGATTAGCTTCAGCTGTGGATGAAAAAGAACATTTTCGGCGAAGCGTGTTTTTGTGAATGGGTAAATGCATGGCCATGGGCCATGGCGACTGCGCATGCGCGTATCAATCGCTACGGCATGTAACGGTTTCACTTTTTAACACTCAAAATGTGCAATTTGAACTACTAAAGTTAAAGAGAACACAAGTTTAATGATTATTAATAATTTATTTGTATACTTGTGCTATCTTTTAATCATTTAGCATGACGGAACATATTTTTGAAGTCAGTTTTCATAATCCGTCTATGACCCGTTTGGTTGAGACCAACCTCGCACGCGGAGAAAAATGAAAACGGCAGATTGGACCGTAAATAACTTTTTTCTGACGCTTGCAATAGAAAACCATCAACTGTAGATGGATCTTCGAATTCTGCATCAGATTTTTCAGACATTTGGAAAGTTTCATCGCTAACTTGCTTTAATTGTGGGTAAAAAACAGGCGAAAATGTTACGACCATCAAACCCAAAACGGCGGCTTTACTATATAAATATCTTTGCAGAACAGGCATTGTGTGCTCGTTAGCGTAAGTCGTAAGCAGCCCGCCTGTCTGTGTCACGCGGGAGATCGGGGTTCTGTTCCCGGCTGGACATGTATTTTTTTTTTTTTTTTTACTAAATTTTTCACAAAATTATTAAGTGATATAATAGAAGCTTTTAAACATTACGAAGTAAAATATTATACAGAACTAAGAAACTGAAAGTTTGTGAATAAAGTGTGCTCTATGGATCTGTGCAAGCTGCCGACTGCCAGGGAGCAAGCAGCGAAATTATCGCGTATCGGAATCGATAAATCCAATAGATGTCTTTGTTTAATGTGAATTTTAATTGCCATATAAAATGTCGCTCCGGAATCAGCAAAGTTTCATCGCTAAACTTGCTTGAATTGTGGTTGAAAAACAGATTTTCTGCGAAGATGTGACTTTGTGAATATTGGAAACCCATGGGTCATGACGGCTGCGCATATCGATTGCGCTACACTTTTCAACACATAAAACGTGCGATTTGACCTACTAAAGTTAAATAGAACACAAGTTTAAAGATTATTAATAATTTATTTGTATACTTGTACTATTTTGTAATCATTTATTTCATTTAACATGACGGAACATATTTTTGAAGTCAGTTTTCATATGACCATTTGAAACAATCCTGCACGCATAGACGCGCAGACACCAGCGGGTGTCGCTGGTTGGAGGAAAGGGACACACTAGAGAGTTCTCATTACGGGTGAATTGAATGAGAAATCGAAACTCGTCTCACCTTCACAAAGATGTGAATATCTTCACTTATAAGTTATAAGTGACTGTGAAATACAGGCATCATTGAGGTACCATTAGATTTTAAATTTCAAGGCCTATCTACTGTGGCAGTATCATTTGTAAATACTCAAAATTAAATTGATGATGGGACTCGCTACAAGTAGACACTGAGTTTAAAAATTTTTTTATTTTTGTTAGTTGTTACTGACTTACTTATCTTCTTCTTCTTCTTCTTCGTTCATCCGGAGTTTTTTTTTCGGATGTGATTGCGTTGTGCCTGTTTACAGCAGAGCTGCGTTCTTGCGCCGTTAGGCCGACACACCCGACTTCCGCTGGCATTTGTTGACCGGGTTAACCTTCCCGGGGGTTTCTTAGGACGTTTGACTCTCACTGTTGTGGTGTTATCCCCCATCCTAGCTGGCCCATATAGAACAGCCAAAGATCCTGGTCAGCCCTCAAGGGAAGGCAGGGGCAGACCATGGGCATTCCCCGCCATCCAAGGAGGCTTCCATACTTGCAGAGCCGATACATAGCGCTCTGATACTGGGCTCACCCAAGGAATCGTCACGTCCTGCACATGGCTGCTTAGCCTCACTTCCGTATATTGGGCCTTCCTTCACCATAGGCTGTTCTTCCGGAAACCAGAAGTATGCAGTCTGCAGATGACATCCACACAGTGAGCTTTCGATTCGGACTTTCCATGTAATGGATTTGCTATCCAAGCAATATTCCATTTCGTGCCACTAGGACACTTTTCCACCTTTTTATGAAGCTCACACAGTGGGCTTTTGATTCGGACTTTCCATGTAATGGATTTGCTATCCAAGCAATATTCCATTTCGTGCCACTAGGACACTTTTCCACCTTTTTATGAAGCTCACACAGTGGGCTTTTGATTCGGACTTTCCACGTAATGGATTTGCTATCCAAGCAATATTCCATTTCATGCCACTAGGACACTTTTCCACCTTTTATGAAGCCCACACAATGGGCTTTTGATTCAGACTTTCCACGTAATGGATTTACTATCCAAGCAATATTCCATTTGGTGCCACTAGGACACTTTTCCACCTTTTATGAAGCCCACACAGCGAGCTTTCTATTTGGACTTTCCACATAATGGATTTGCTATCCAAGCAATATTCCATTTCATGCCTCTGGATCTTCATGCACCTTTAAATGTCAACCTGTATGTAGTTAAAGTAAGCTGCGGTCAACTTTAGCTTGTTGATATCTCCATAGAGCTTGTCCTCAAATGAAGCAGGTGTGGGCCAAAATATCTTTCTCTGTTCTGCATACGTTGGGCAATCCTGCAGCAAATGTTTTGCTGTCATTTTTCCAGTTCTACAATTACATTCATCGGTATCTCCTATCTTTAGTTTATTGAACAAGTGGTATTTCAGCCTGTTATGTCCTGTGCGGAGTCTGAAGATTGCTACTTGTTCTCTTCGGTCGAGTTTGTAATATGCATCATCCTTCTGATGGCCTGGATGCTCTGATTCCCATTTGGTTCTATAAGTGCTTTTTATCAACCTCTTTGCCTCATTATAGGTTATGTCTATGTCAGGCTGTGGTAGTCGTCCGCCCTCTTTTGCCAGTCTGTCAGCCTCTTCGTTTCCCGGTATACTGCAATGTGATGGGATCCACTGTATTACAACTTTTTTGGATTTCTGGCATAGACCATGGAGTGCTGCTCTTAGGTCAGTTAGTTCTGTGCTGTTATTGCTCTTCAGTATTGAGACAGCTGACTTTGCATCTGTGAAGATAGCTATTTGCTTCTCTTTATTTTCCTCCATCAGGAGCATTTCTGCTGCAGTTTTCAGAGCCTCTACCTCCGCTTTGAAGTTACTTGAAAATTTTCCAGTTGCCATTGAATGTTTTTTTTTCACTCCATTTTTTAAATTTAGGAGAATTCCTCCTCCTCCATTCTCTATTGAATTTTTGGCTGATCCATCTGTATATGCATGGGTCCAATTCCTGCTTGGGTAATGTTCTTTTATGTAGCTTAGGGTTATTTCTCTTCTTTCGGTTTCATGCTGAGTGTTCTTTTTCTCAATACCAGGAATGTTTTCTATCATCTCAGGCAGTTGCTGCTGTCTCCAAGCTGGGAACTTGTGTGCATTGTGTATGGGCTTGACTGTTAATATGTTAAGTATAGGATCTGCCCTAATCCTCCGTTTTGCAGTTTCTACAAAGTTGCTACGCTTCAGTCTTCCCTTTCCAAAACCATTAAATCTGTTGTACATAGGGTGGTCTGTCAATCTTCTAAATTTTTCTGCTTGTTGCTGGGCTCTGCTATCTCTTCTATCCTGCATTGGTTGTAAACAAGTGATCTTTTCTAGTTCATTAATAGGCGTTGTCTTCAGGCTTCCAGTTATGATTCGCATTCCTTGGTTTTGGACTCTACTTATTTTGTTAAAGTTTGACTTAGCTGCTGTTGCCCAAGCTGCAATGCCATATTCCAGTACTGGCCTCACCCGTCCAGTATATAACTTCTTGAGAACTTTCTCATCTGCTCCCCACGTTGTACCAGCAAGCTTTTTCATGATTGCCATTCTCTGCCTTGCTCTTGTTCGATTTTTCTCAACCTGTGTTTTCCATGTCAGGCGACGATCAAAGGTGACTCCTAGATAGTTTGGATTTTCTTCATGGCGCAATATTTTTCCATTCAATACCAGCTTAGGTTGCTGAGTTTTATTTGAGAGGGAGAACACTGTGCATGTTGTTTTCTCCTCACTTATCTTCACTAGCCATGATTTTGACCAGTCCTCTAGCGCTAATAAGGCTTGCTGTATTCTGCTGTTAGCTGTACTAATATATTCTTCAGATGTCCATATGGCTAGGTCATCTGCAAAGGAGGATGTGTGTACTCTGGCTGGAAACTTTTCTGTGATGTCATTTATATATGCTAGGAATAATGTTGGTGAAAGAACTCCTCCTTGGGGGACACCTTGCTCCAGCAGCATCATTTTGCTGGTTTGTCCTTGTACTTTTGTCCTGGCAGTTCTGTTCTCAAGGTAGTGGCTGATCCATTTATACATTTTTCCACAAACATGCATGTTTTGCAGTTTTACTTTCAGTCCTTCCTTCCATACTTTATCAAATGCTTTTTCTAAATCTATCCAGACTGCTAGTGTGTGCTTTTTCTCTTGGAAGGCATCCTCTATTTCCTGAGCTATATAGGTTATTTGATCTTCAGTGGATCTGTACTTTCTGAATCCTGCTTGGTGTGGTGTTAAGAGTTTGTTTTCTTCCAGATGCCATGTTAGCCTGCCATTGACGTTCCATTAATTTTCCTACACAGCTAAGTAGACTGATAGGTCGATAGCCATTTGGTTCTTCCAGGTCTTTTCCTTTCTTTGGGACTGGTATTAGTATAGCTTCCTTCCATGCCTGTGGGACTATTCCTCTCTTCCAGCTGTTATTTAGGACTGCTAGTAGTTTCTTCTTTGCCTTGGTGCCTAGTCCTATTAGCATTTCATTTGTGATTCCATCCTTTCCTGGTGATTTCTTCTTTTTTAGGGTATTCATTGCCTGTTCCATTTCTTCCATTGTTAGATTTGCCATCATATATTCTGCTGCTGTCTCTGTATTTCTATGATGTATCTGTTTGTCTTTGATTGCTTTCTTCTGTTCGGTTGTAATATCAATGTGATTTGCATTTGCATAGTGTTCCATTAGTGCATTTGCAGCCTTTTTTCCTGTAAGCAAGGCATTTCCTTGTTTAATTGTTATTTGTTTGTTTCTAGGTCCTTCATTGTTCATGGCTTTCACTAGTTTCCATAGTTTGTTTCCATCCCTGTCAAAATTCAGGTTTTCTGTTTTTTCCCTCCAACAATCTCTTGTTGTTTTATTTACTGTTCTTTTATATTTTGCTGAGATGGCTTTGAGAGAGATATTCGCTTCAATTGACTGTTCTCTCTCTGCTGTCTTCCTGGCATCTTCAACTTCGTCCTCCAAACTTTGTAGTTCTTCAGTCCAGTATGGTTTGTAATTTTTCCTCGCTCCTCTAGGAATGGACTCAGTGGCTGCCTGTATTATCGCTCTGTTTAGACTTTCCACCATTTGCTTTATGTTGCCATATCGTGTATTTGTGTTTTCACAATATTTGTCTGTTAGTATGGCAAATCTGTCCCAATCTGCTCGTTTGTAATTCCATCGGGGCAAGGGCTTTTGCTCCTGTGGAACATACTCCATATTCATTACAAGCTTGATTGGTCTGTGGTCACTACCTGCTAATTGGTCCAGCACATGGCGATCGATTTTGTGGAGGATGTCTCCTGTGCAGAAAGCTAGGTCTGGAGTAGAAGTAGTAAGCCATCTTCTGGAGTAGAAGCTCGGTGTGTCATCCGCTTTGTTGAGTAGATGGAGATTTGAGTCTATTTCCCAGTCCTCCAATTCATCTCCTCTTTTGTCAGTATCTGGGTATCCCCATCTTTCTGAACGGCTATTAAAGTCTCCGACAATAATGCAGTTTGTGTCAGTTATTTTCATGTTTGAGAGTGTAAGGTCCTTATCTGCTGGGCTATACAGATTGTAGATTCTTATTTTCACGTCCTTTATCATTATATCAACACCTATAATTTCCGTTTGGTTGTCAGAGATCACAGATACTTCGCTGCAAGGTATTGTATTTCGTGTAAGTATTAGAACTCCTCCTTTGTGTCCTTCGCGGTCGAAACGTGTGGCCTGATATCCTCTGACTGAGAATTTGTGATTGGCGTTGAGGTGTGTCTCTTGAATGCATGCCACATCTATTCTATCTTTATGTAGACGCTGTGTTAGGGAGTCTTTCTTCTTGTAAACTCCTTCGGCATTCCACTGTAGTATGTTGAGTGTCCGGGGTATTTGGTCAATAGTTCTTAACCTACTCCTCTGTGCCTTGACTCCACAGCACAGGGGAAGGTGACCACCAGTAGTCATGGGTGGACCCCCTCGAGGCAGGGGGCCCGGCACTATCGCCGCCTGATGGGACTTCACGGGATTAGCACCATATCGATTAATTTTGATTTGTGACATCATGAATTAAGTTACGTTGCACTGCTTTGTCAAGCCTGTGGCTCAGTACATCCGATTTCGACAAGCATTTATTCGGGATGCTTTCCCTAGCCTTTGACTGTCCCCAGTCTACGTACAAGGCAGCAGGTTTTACGTTGCACTGCTTTGTCAAGCCTGTGGCTCAGTACATCCGATTTCGACAAGCATTTATTCGGGATGCTTTCCCTAGCCTTTGACTGTCCCCAGTCTACCTACAAGGCAGCAGGTTTGTGTGTCTCTTCGTCTGGTCCCTCTCCCTTGACCTGTCCGACATGGGTGGCCCTACCAGTAGCTGTGCTACCGTCGGCATAGCTCTTGGGGTCATTGGGACGCACAAGCCCCTCTACCTCGTCACGGTGGACACACAGCAGAGGGGACTTACTTATCTAATTATTTTATTTATTAAATACATAAAGTAGCCTAATGGAAAATCTGCTTTAAAAGCAGTACATGTTATTCTAACGTGGAAACAACAAAGTGTAAATACTGTGAAAAGATGCTTACTGTGGCCGAGTGTGAAGAGAGAAAGCCGATGAACAGAGGCGGTAGAGGACGATCTTCCTTGATGGTGGTGCAGGTGCCGGTCGACTTTGTCTACGTCCTTCACATTTACTCCACGTCCGGAAAGCGGAGCTCTTCTGTGTGACCTTAACTTGACCTGGCAGGGAAGGTTGATCGCTTTATGCATACTTGTTCGTCCCTGCTTCTGTGTCTTCTTTCTTCTACACTTCTTCTGAGTATTCTTCTGTTCATATTCATTCTTATTCAGATATTGCATCTCATCATAAAAAGTTCCTCCTGTCTTTGGTTTTTCCAACTTCATTTGTTATCATTATCTTGTCCTGTTCCTACTTCTTTTGTTTTCTATCCTTCTTCGATGCCGTCTTCCTCTTCTTATGTTACTGGTCCTCCTTGTCCCTTCTCTTCTTCAAACCCACCACATCATCAACAGCCCCCCTCCTCATTATCGTTATCAGTATTATCCTTATTAGTATTATCCTGTTCCTCTTTTAGTGTCCCGCTTCTCTTCCTTACTGTCTGTCCCCACCCCCCTTTTCCTCATCGTTATTAGTATTATATTGTCCCTCTTCAAAGTTTCCTAATTCTCTTCTTAACTACCTGTCCTCTATCCATATTTATACTCAGTTCATTGTGGGGACATCATCTGCAGACTGCATCCTTCTGGTTTCTGGAGGAGCAGTCTGTGGTGAATAGAAGTTCCAATATACGGAAGTGAGACTAAGTTGCCATGTGCAGGATGTGACCATTCTTTGAGTGATCCCAGTACCAGAACGCTGTGTCGGCTCTGCAGTTATCGAAGCCTCCTTGGATGGCGAAGAATGTCCAGTCTGCCCCTGCCTTCCTTTGAGAGCCGATCGTGATGTGTTCATTTGTTCTAAATGGGCCAGCTGGGATGGAGGTATGGAGATGACACCACAACAATGAAAGTCGAACGTCCTATGAAATACCTGTAAACAATATAAAATGACACAAAGTAGTGCAGCTTTACATAACAGAGTTAAGACACATACAGAACGTTGCGGCGATTAGCCTTCATCAGCAAACAAACACATTCACAAACACAACATACAGTGAAGGAGATATCCTGTGACTACATCAGAAGGTGACGACAGGGCGAGAAGAACAAAAGCAAGGAAAAGTGGAAGCAATTAAGAGAAAATGAGAATTGAAAAAAAATGTTAATAAAAAAGAATGTTGGGTACTTCAATTTTAATTCACCGCAAACAACCGCAAACAAAGAAGAATCCCTTCGAGCCTCATTTGCATCGGTCCGGCAATCATTTTCCGGTTTAGTGTTCGGTGGACTGCTAGACCGATCGATGGCTGTTTTTAAGTTTTTGGGCCCGTAGGGCCCTCACTGTCGAGGGCAGTGAGGGCCTTACGGGCCCAAAACTAAAACAACATCCATCGATCGGTCTAGCAGTCCACCGAACACTAAACCGGAAAATGATTGCCGGACCGATGCAAATGAGGCTCGAAGGGATTCTTCTTTGTTGCGGTGAATTAAAATTGAAGTACCGAATGTTGGTTGAAGAAAATGTTTAATTGATAAAAATGTTAATGGACAAAACGTTAGTACTCACCTCGCCTTACGGATCTGTAAATGACTAAGAAAATCTCCGATGGATTCTGGTACCTGGTGACGGGTGTTACAGTTCAGTGAGCACATAGAAGGAAGGGGGCGGGGCAGGAGGACGTTGACTGGTCTAATAAGGCTGAGGGTGGTACTAACCAAGACCCTATTGTGTTGTTTATAGGGGCGAGTCTTAAAGTCTGGGTGGACTGATATGCGTGAACGCGCATACCTACATAGACACTCTTCAACAGACAAAATGCTTGTGTATGTGGGCATGTGCAAAGTACATGTAAGTAGAGAGAGAGAGAGAGAGAGAGAGAGAGAGAGAGAGAAAGAGAGCGAGAGGGAGAGGGAGAGGGAGAGAGGGAAAGTGTCTGTGATATACCACATGAGGTATGGGGAGTACGTCGGTCTACACGTACGACGTTCCACT
Source organism: Cepaea hortensis (assembly GCA_963921405.1). Lineage (NCBI taxonomy): Eukaryota > Metazoa > Mollusca > Gastropoda > Stylommatophora > Helicidae > Cepaea > Cepaea hortensis. The sequence goes on along the minus strand of OY992876.1, from coordinate 261,787,852 downwards.
CATACTGTACTCTATGAGACAGTCAGTATGGTTGGTTGTTATACAACATATTCAGGGATCTACTCGCCCAGTGCTTGAGTTATTGGGGCTGTATATGATCCAACCACTGGTAATACACGTGAAGTAGGTAGGCACAGAGAAGCAAGATGTAAGGAGAGAGAGAGGGAGGGAGAGAGGGAGGGAGAGGGAGAGAGAAAGAGATAGCGAGAGAGAGAGAGAGAGAGAGAGAGAGAGAGAGAGAGAGAGGTTGCAAAGCTGTCTGCAAAATACCGCATGAGGAATTGAACAATTAACCTTACTGGCTCTAGTTCATAGGGAACAGTACGAGTGAAGCCTCGTAGGTGTAGACTGAACCATCCGCATTCCTCATGCGGTATTTCGCAGACAGCTTTGCAACCTCTCTCTCTCTCTCTCTCGCTATCTCTTTCTCTCTCCCTCTCCCTCCCTCCCTCCCCCCTCTCTCTCTCTCTCCTTACAGCTTGCTTCTCTGTGCCTACCTACTTCACGTGTATTACCAGTGGTTGGATCATATACAGCCCCAATAACTCAAGCACTCGGCGAGTAGATCCCTGAATATGTTGTATAACAACCAACCATACTGACTGTCTCATAGAGTACAGTATGAGTGGAACGTCGTACGTGTAGATCGACGTACTCCACATACCTCATGTGGTATATCACTGACACTTTCCCTCTCTCTCTCTCTCTCCCTCTCTCTCTCTCTCTCTCTCTCTCTCTCTCTCTCTCTCTCTCTCTCTCTCTCTCTCTCTCTCTCTCTCTCTCTCTCTCTCTCTCTCTCTCTCTCTCTCTCTTCTTACATGTACTTTGCACATGCCCACATACACAAGCATTTTGTCTGTTGAAGAGTGTCTATGTAGGTATGCGCGTTCACGCATATCAGTCCACCCAGACTTTAAGACTCGCCCCTATAAACAACACAAAGGGGTCTTCGTTAGTACCACCCTCAGCCTTATCAGACCAGCCAACGTCCTCCTGCCACGCCCCCTTCCTTCTATGTGCTCACTGAACCGTACACCCGTCACCAGGTATCAGAATGCATCGGAGATTTTCTTAGTCATTTACAGATCCGTAAGGCGAGGTGAATACTAACGTTTTCTCCATTAACATTTTTATCAATTAAACATTTTCTTCAACCAACATTCTTTTCTATTAACATTTTTTTCAATTCTCATTTTCTCTTCATTGCTTCTTCTCGCCCTGTCGTCACCTTCTGATGTAGTCACAGGATATATCCTTGACTGCATGTTGTGTTTGTGAATGTGTTTGTTTGCTGATGAAGGCTAATCGCCGCAACGTTCTGTATGTGTCTTAACTCTGTTATGTAAAGCTGCATTACTTTGTGTCATTTTATATTGTTTACACTTTCACAGCTTTACCGCAGTTCCACTTAATTTTATTCATATTTTTCTATGAAATATCTGGGAAGTTAAACCCGCTCAACTAATGCCTGAAGAAGTCGGGTGTTTCGGTCGAAAGGCACAAAAAATCGCAGTTCTGTTGCAAATAGGCACAACGCAATTATGTCCAAAATAAATATTTCAGACGATTGAAGCCCGGGAAGGTTAACCCGGTCAACAAATGCCAGCAGAAGTCGGATGTGTCGGCCTAACGGCGCAAGAACGCAGCTCTGCTGTAAACAGGCACAACGCAGTCACATCCGGAAAAAAAATCCGGATGAACGCAGAAGAAGAAGAAGAAGACGATTGAAGAAGATGACCTAAATGCCGACAAGCCCTTTGCAGACTTGGTCACGATTGGTTGGATTCTGCAGCAAGTTTTCTTTTTTGGGTAGCAAGACTCACACTCATTTAGTCGCCTCTTGCAACATGTATACAAGGTTTAAATATTGCTTTTGTGTGGTTTTCTCATGGTCCGGTATTATACGAACCAATGAAAGATGTGCTGGAGTGGACAGCGAGGAGAAACATCGAAGTAGAAGACAATGTTACATGTGGGTGGACAACATCAAGACATTGACTGGAAGACAACGTTACATATGAGTGGACAACATCAAGAGGCGGACTGGAAGACAACGTTACATGTGAGTGGACAACATCAAGAGGCGGACTGGAAGACAATGTTACTTCTTCTTCTTCTTCTGCGTTCAATCGGACTTTTTTTTCGGACGTGATTGCGTTGTGCCTGTTTACAGCAGAGCTGCGTTCTTGCACCGTTAGGCCGACACATCCGACTTCTGCGGGCATTTGTTGACCGGGTTAACCTTCCCGGGGAGACAATGTTACATATGAGTGGACAACATCAAGAGACGGACTGGAAGACAATTGTAACTTGTGGGTGGACATCAATACATGGACTGGAAGACATCGTTACATGTGAGTGAACAACATCAAGAGACGGACTAGAAGACAACGTTACATGTGAGTGAACAACATCAAGAGACGGACTGGAAGACAATGTTACATGTGGGTGGACATCAAGACATGGACTGGAAGACATCGTTAAATGAAGGTGGACAACATCTAGAGATGCGCTGGAAGACAATTTTACGTGTGGGTGGCCAACTAGAAAAAGATTTGGACTGGAATACAAAGTTACATATGGTTAAAAACCATCAAGAGATGGACTTGAAGACAATGCTACATGTGGATGGACAATCAAAAGAGATGGACTTCTTCTTCTTCTTCTTCTTCTTCTTCTTCTTCTTCTTCTTCTTCTTCTTCTTCTTCTTCTTCTTCTTCTTGCTGCTTGCTTTCGCTGGATGTGAAATCCAGCGTGACGTCCTGTATATCGGATGAATACATCCTGCTGTCCAACATCAGTGTGATGTCATACCGGACCTCCTCTCTGTTGTGTGTCCACCGTGACGAGGTAGAGGGGCTTGCGCGTTCCAATAACCCTAAGAGCTATGCCGACGGTAGCACAGCTACTGGTAGGGTCACCCATGTCGGACAGGTCAAGGGAGAGGGGCCAGACCAAGCGACACACAAACCTGCTGCCTTGTAGGTAGACTGGGGACAGTCAAAGGCTAGGGAAAGCACCCCGAATACATGCTTGTCGAAATCGGATGTACTGAGCCACAGGCTTGACAAAGCAGTGCAACGTAACTTAATTCATGATGTCACAAATCAAAATTAATCGTTATGGTGCTAATCCCGTGAAGTCCCATCAGGCGGCGATAGTGCCGGGCCCCCTGCCTCGAGAGGGTCCACCCATGACTACTGGTGGTCACCTTCCCCTGTGCTGTGGAGTCAAGGCACAGAGGAGTAGATTAAGAGCTATTGACCAAATACCCCGGACACTCAACATACTACAGTGGAATGCCGAAGGAGTTTACAAGAAGAAAGACTCCCTAACACAGCGTCTTCATAAAGATAGAATAGATGTGGCATGCATTCAAGAGACACACCTCAACGCCAATCACAAATTCTCAGTCAGAGGATATCAGGCCACACGTTTCGACCGCGAAGGACACAAAGGAGGAGTTCTAATATTTACACGAAATACAATACCTTGCAGCGAAGTATCTGTGATCTCTGACAACCAAACGGAAATTATAGGTGTTGATATAATGATAAAGGACGTGAAAATAAGAATCTACAATCTGAATAGCCCAGCAGATAAGGACCTTACACTCTCAAACATGAAAATAACTGACACAAACTGCATTATTGTCGGAGACTTTAATAGCCGTTCAGAAAGATGGGGATACCCAGATACTGACAAAAGAGGAGATGAATTGGAGGACTGGGAAATAGACTCAAATCTCCATCTACTCAACAAAGCGGATGACACACCGAGCTTCTACTCCAGAAGATGGCTTACCACTTCTACTCCAGACTTAGCTTTCTGCACAGGAGACATCCTCCACATAATCGATCGCCATGTGCTTGACCAGTTATCAGGTAGTGACCACAGACCAATCAAGCTTGTAATGAATATGGAGTATGTTCCACAGGAGCAAAAGCCCTTGCCCCGCTGGAATTACAAACGAGCAGATTGGGACAGATTTGCCATACTAACAGACAAATATTGTGAAAAGATAAATACACGATATGGCAACATAAAGCAAATGGTGGAAAGTCTAAACAGAGCGATAATACAGGCAGCCACTGAGTCCATTCCAAGAGGAGCGAGGAAAAATTAAAAATCATACTGGACTGAAGAACTACAAAGTTTGGAGGACAAAGTTGAAGATGCCAGGAAGACAGCAGAGAGAGAACAAACAATTGAAGCGAACATCTCTCTCAAAGCCATCTCAGCAAAATATTAAAGAACAGTAAATCAAACAACAAGAGATTGTTGGAGGGAAAAAACAGAAAACCTGAATTTTGACAGGGATGGAAACAAACTATGGAAACTAGTGAAAGCCATGAACAATGAAGGACCTAGAAACAAACAAATAACAATTAAACAAGGAAATGCCTTGCTTACAGGAAAAAAGGCTGCAAATGCACTAATGGAACACTATGCAAATGCAAACCACATTGATATTACAACCGAACAGAAGAAAGCAATCAAAGACAAACAGATATATCATAGAAATACAGAGACAGCAGCAGAATATATGATGGCAAATCTAACAATGGAAGAAATGGAACAGGCAATGAATACCCTAAAAAAGAAGAAATCACCAGGAAAGGATGGAATCACAAATGAAATGCTAATAGGACTAGGCACCAAGGCAAAGAAGAAACTACGAGCAGTCCTAAATAACAGCTGGAAGAGAGGAATAGTCCCACAGGCATGGAAGGAAGCTATACTAATACCAGTCCCAAAGAAAGGAAAAGACCTGGAAGAACCAAATGGCTATCGACCTATCAGTCTACTTAGCTGTGTAGGAAAATTAATGGAACGCATTATTAATGGCAGGCTAACATGGCATCTGGAAGAAAACAAACTCTTTAACACCACACCAAGCAGGATTCAGAAAGTACAGATCCACTGAAGATCAAATAACCTATATAGCTCAGGAAATAGAGGATGCCTACCAAGAGAAAAAGCACACACTAGCAGTCTGGATAGATTTAGAAAAAGCATTTGATAAAGTATGGAAGGAAGGACTGAAAGTAAAACTGCAAAACATGCATGTTTGTGGAAAAATGTACAAATGGATCAGCCACTACCTTGAGAACAGAACTGCCAGGACAAAAGTACAAGGACCAACAAGCACGATGATGCTGTTGGAGCAAGGTGTCCCCCAAGGAGGAGTTCTTTCACCAACATTATTCCTAGCATATATAAATGACATCACAGACAATTTTCCAGCCAGAGTACACACATCATCCTTTGCAGATGACCTAGCCATATGGACATCTGAAGAATATATTAGTACAGCTAACAGCAGAATACAGCAAGCCCTATTAGCGCTAGAGGACTGGTCAAAATCATGGCTAGTGAAGATAAGTGAGGAGAAAACAACATGCACAGTGTTCTCCCTCTCAACTAAAACTCAGCAACCTAAGCTGGTATTGAATGGAAAAATATTGCGCCATGAAGAAAATCCAAACTATCTAGGAGTCACCTGTGATCGTCGCCTGACATGGAAGACACAGGTTGAGAAAAATCGAACAAGAGCAAGGCAGAGAATGGCAATCATGAAAAAGCTTGCTGGTACAACGTGGGGAGCAGATGAGAAAGTTCTCAAGAAGTTATATACTGGACGGGTGAGGCCAGTACTGGAATAAGGCATTGCAGCTTGGGCAACAGCAGCTAAGTCAAACTTTAACAAAATAAGCAGAGTCCAAAACCAAGGAATGCGAATCATAACTGGAAGCCTGAAGACAACGCCTATTAATGAACTAGAAAAGATCACTTGTTTACAACCAATGCAGGATAGAAGAGATAGCAGAGCCCAGCAACAAGCAGAAAAATTTAGAAGATTGACAGACCACCCTATGTGTAACAGGTTTTGTGGTTTTGGAAAAGGAAGACAGAAGCGTAGCAACTTTGTAGAAACTGCAAAACGAAAGATTAGGGCAGATCCCGTACTTAACATATCAACAGTCAGCCCATTTACAATGCACACAAGTTCCCAGCTTGGAGACAGCAGCAACTGCCTGAGATGATAGAAAACATTCCTGGTATTGAGAAAAAGAACACTCAGCATGAAACCGAAAGAAGAAAAATAACCCTCAACTACATAAAAGAACATTACCCAAGCAGCAATTGGACCCATGCATATACAGATGGATCAGCCAAAGATTCAATTAAAAATGGAGGAGGAGGAATTCTCCTTAATTTAAAAAATGGAGTGATAAAAACACAGTCAGTGGCAACTGGAAAATTTTCAAGTAACTTCAAAGCGGAGGTAGAGGCTTTGAAAACTGCAGCAGAAATGCTCTTGATGGAGAAAAATAAAGAGAAGCAAATAGCTATCTTCACAGATGCAAAGTCAGCTGTCTCAATACTGAAGAGCAATAACAGCACAGAACTAGCTGACCTAAGAGCAGCACTCCATGGTCTATGCCAGAAATCCAAAAAAGTTGTAATACAGTGGATCCCATCACATTGCAGTATACCTGGAAATGAAGAGGCTGACAGACTAGCAAAAGAGGGCGGACGATTACCACAGCCTGACATAGACATAACCTATAAGGAGGCAGAAAGGTTTATAAAAAGCACTTATAGAACCAAATGAGAATCAGAGCATCCAGGCCACCAGAAAGATGATGCATATTACAAACTCGACCGAAGAGAACAAGTAGCAATCTTCAGACTCCGCACCCCCTCTGCCGTGCGTCCACCTTGACGAGGTAGAGGGGCTTCCGCGTTCCAATGACCCCAAGAGCTATGCCGACGGTAGCACAGCTACTGGTAGGGTCACCCATGTCGGACAGGTCAAGGGAGAGGGACCAGACGAAGTGACGCACAAACCTGCTGCCTTGTAGGTAGACTGGGGACAGTCAAAGGCTAGGGAAAGCACCCCAAAATATGCTTGTCGAAATCGGATGTACTGAGCCACAGGCTTGACAAAGCAGTGCAACGTAACTTTATCATTTCATGATGCCACAGATGAAAATTAATCGTTATGGTGCTAATCCCGTGAAGTCCCATCAGGCGGTGATAGTGCCGGGCCCCCTGCCTCGAGGGGGTCCACCCATGACTACTGGTGGTCACCTTCCCCTGTGCTGTGGAGTCAAGGCACAGAGGAGTAGGTTAAGAGCTATTGACCAAACACCCCGGACTCTCAACATACTACAATGGAATGCCGAAGGAGTTTATAACAAGAAAGCCTCCCTAACACAGCGTCTTCATAAAGATAGAATAGATGTGGCATGCATTCAAGAGACACACCTCAACGCCAATCGCACATTTTCAGTCGAGGGATATCAGGCCACACGTTTTGACCGCGAAGGACACAAAGGAGGAGTTGTAATACTTACACGAAATACAATACCTTGCAGCGAAGTATCTGTGATCTCTGACAACCAAATGGAAATTATAGGTGTTGATATAATGATAAAGGACATGAAAATAAGAATTTACAATCTGTATAGCCCGGCAGATAAGGATCTTACACTCTCAAACATGGAAATAACTGACACAAATTGCATTGTTGTCGGAGACTTTAATAGCCGCTCAGAAAGATGGGGATACCCAGATACTGACAAAAGAGGAGATGAAGTGGAGGACTGGGAAATAGACTCAAATCTCCATCTACTCAACAAAGCGGATGACACACCGAGCTTCTACTCCAGAAGATGGATTACCACTTCTACTCCAGACTTAGCTTTCTGCACAGGAGACATCCTCCACAAAATCGATCGCCATGTGCTTGACCAATTAGCAGGTAGTGACCACAGACCAATCAAGCTTGTAATAAATATGGAGTATGTTCCACAGGAGCAAAAGCCTTTGCCTCGCTGGAATTACAAACGAGCAGATTGGGACAGATTTTCCATATTAACAGACAAATATTGTGAAAACATAAATACACGATATGGCAACATGAAGCAAATGGTGGAAAGTCTAAACAGAGCAATAATACAGGCGGCCACTGAGTCTATTCCAAGAGGAGCGAGGAAAAATTACAAACCATACTGGACTGAGGAACTACAAATTTTGGAGGACAAAGTTGAAGATGCTAGGAAGACCGCAGAGAGAGAACAAACAACTGAAGCGAACATCTCTCTCAAAGCCATCTCAGCAAAATATAAAAGAACAGTAAATCAAACAACAAGAGATTGTTGGAGGAAAAAAACAGAAAACCTGAATTTTGACAGGGATGGAAACAAACTATGGAAACTAGTGAAAGCCATGAACAATGAAGGACCTAGAAACAAACAAATAACAATTAAACAAGGAAATGCCTTGCTTACAGGCAAAAAGGCTGCAAATGCACTAATGGAACACTATGCAAATGCAAACCACATTGATATTACAACCGAACAGAAGAAAGCAATCAAAGACAAACAGACACATCATAGAAATACAGAGACAGCAGCAGAATATATGATGGCAAATCTAACAATGGAAGAAATGGAACAGGCAATGAATACCCTAAAAAAGAAGAAATCACCAGGAAAGGATGGAATCACAAATGAAATGCTAATAGGACTAGGCACCAAGGCAAAGAAGAAACTACTAGCAGTCCTAAATAACAGCTGGAAGAGAGGAATAGTCCCACAGGCATGGAAGGAAGCTATACTAATACCAGTCCCAAAGAAAGGAAAAGACCTGGAAGAACCAAATGGCTATCGACCTATCAGTCTACTGAGCTGTGTAGGAAAATTAATGGAACGCATTATCAATGGCAGGCTAACATGGCATCTGGAAGAAAACAAACTCTTAACACCACACCAAGCAGGATTCAGAAAATACAGATCCACTGAAGATCAAATAACCTATATAGCTCAGGAAATAGAGGATGCCTTCCAAGAGAAAAAGCACACACTAGCAGTCTGGATAGATTTAGAAAAAGCATTTGATAAAGTATGGAAGGAAGGACTGAAAGTAAAACTGCAAAACATGCATGTTTGTGGAAAAATGTATAAATGGATCAGCCACTACCTTGAGAACAGAACTGCCAGGACAAAAGTACAAGGACAAACAAGCAAAATGATGCTGCTGGAGCAAGGTGTCCCCCAAGGAGGAGTTCTTTCACCAACATTATTCCTAGCATATATAAATGACATCACAGAAAATTTTCCAGCCAGAGTACACACATCCTCCTTTGCAGATGACCTAGCCATATGGACATCTGAAGAATATATTAGTACAGCTAACAGCAGAATACAGCAAGCCTTATTAGCGCTAGAGGACTGGTCAAAATCATGGCTAGTGAAGATAAGTGAGGAGAAAACAACATGCACAGTGTTCTTCCTCTCAAATAAAACTCAGCAACCTAAGCTGGTATTGAATGGAAAAATATTGCGCCATGAAGAAAATCCAAACTATCTAGGAGTCACCTTTGATCGTCGCCTGACATGGAAGACACAGGTTGAGAAAAATCGAACAAGAGCAAGGCAGAGAATGGCAATCATGAAAAAGCTTGCTGGTACAACGTGGGGAGCAGATGAGAAAGTTCTCAAGAAGTTATATACTGGACGGGTGAGGCCAGTACTGGAATATGGCATTGCAGCTTGGGCAACAGCAGCTAAGTCAAACTTTAACAAAATAAGTAGAGTCCAAAACCAAGGAATGCGAATCATAACTGGAAGCCTGAAGACAACGCCTATTAATGAACTAGAAAAGATCACTTGTTTACAACCAATGCAGGATAGAAGAGATAGCAGAGCCCAGCAACAAGCAGAAAAATTTAGAAGATTGACAGACCACCCTATGTGTAACAGGTTTTGTGGTTTTGGAAAAGGAAGACAGAAGCGTACCAACTTTGTAGAAACTGCAAAACGAAAGATTAGGGCAGATCCCGTACTTAACATATCAACAGTCAGCCCATTTACAATGCACACAAGTTCCCAGCTTGGAGACAGCAGCAACTGCCTGAGATGATAGAAAACATTCCTGGTATTGAGAAAAAGAACACTCAGCATGAAACCGAAAGAAGAAAAATAACCCTCAACTACATAAAAGAACATTACCCAAGCAGCAATTGGACCCATGCATATACAGATGGATCAGCCAAAGATTCAATTAAAAATGGAGGAGGAGGAATTCTCCTTAATTTAAAAAATGGAGTGATAAAAACACAGTCAGTGGCAACTGGAAAATTTTCAAGTAACTTCAAAGCGGAGGTAGAGGCTTTGAAAACTGCAGCAGAAATGCTCTTGATGGAGAAAAATAAAGAGAAGCAAATAGCTATCTTCACAGATGCAAAGTCAGCTGTCTCAATACTGAAGAGCAATAACAGCACAGAACTAGCTGACCTAAGAGCAGCACTCCATGGTCTATGCCAGAAATCCAAAAAAGTTGTAATACAGTGGATCCCATCACATTGCAGTATACCTGGAAATGAAGAGGCTGACAGACTAGCAAAAGAGGGCGGACGATTACCACAGCCTGACATAGACATAACCTATAAGGAGGCAGAAAGGTTTATAAAAAGCACTTATAGAACCAAATGAGAATCAGAGCATCCAGGCCACCAGAAAGATGATGCATATTACAAACTCGACCGAAGAGAACAAGTAGCAATCTTCAGACTCCGCACCCCCTCTGCCGTGCGTCCACCTTGACGAGGTAGAGGGGCTTCCGCGTTCCAATGACCCCAAGAGCTATGCCGACGGTAGCACAGCTACTGGTAGGGTCACCCATGTCGGACAGGTCAAGGGAGAGGGACCAGACGAAGTGACGCACAAACCTGCTGCCTTGTAGGTAGACTGGGGACAGTCAAAGGCTAGGGAAAGCACCCCAAAATATGCTTGTCGAAATCGGATGTACTGAGCCACAGGCTTGACAAAGCAGTGCAACGTAACTTTATCATTTCATGATGCCACAGATGAAAATTAATCGTTATGGTGCTAATCCCGTGAAGTCCCATCAGGCGGTGATAGTGCCGGGCCCCCTGCCTCGAGGGGGTCCACCCATGACTACTGGTGGTCACCTTCCCCTGTGCTGTGGAGTCAAGGCACAGAGGAGTAGGTTAAGAGCTATTGACCAAACACCCCGGACTCTCAACATACTACAATGGAATGCCGAAGGAGTTTATAACAAGAAAGCCTCCCTAACACAGCGTCTTCATAAAGATAGAATAGATGTGGCATGCATTCAAGAGACACACCTCAACGCCAATCGCACATTTTCAGTCGAGGGATATCAGGCCACACGTTTTGACCGCGAAGGACACAAAGGAGGAGTTGTAATACTTACACGAAATACAATACCTTGCAGCGAAGTATCTGTGATCTCTGACAACCAAATGGAAATTATAGGTGTTGATATAATGATAAAGGACATGAAAATAAGAATTTACAATCTGTATAGCCCGGCAGATAAGGATCTTACACTCTCAAACATGGAAATAACTGACACAAATTGCATTGTTGTCGGAGACTTTAATAGCCGCTCAGAAAGATGGGGATACCCAGATACTGACAAAAGAGGAGATGAAGTGGAGGACTGGGAAATAGACTCAAATCTCCATCTACTCAACAAAGCGGATGACACACCGAGCTTCTACTCCAGAAGATGGATTACCACTTCTACTCCAGACTTAGCTTTCTGCACAGGAGACATCCTCCACAAAATCGATCGCCATGTGCTTGACCAATTAGCAGGTAGTGACCACAGACCAATCAAGCTTGTAATAAATATGGAGTATGTTCCACAGGAGCAAAAGCCTTTGCCTCGCTGGAATTACAAACGAGCAGATTGGGACAGATTTTCCATATTAACAGACAAATATTGTGAAAACATAAATACACGATATGGCAACATGAAGCAAATGGTGGAAAGTCTAAACAGAGCAATAATACAGGCGGCCACTGAGTCTATTCCAAGAGGAGCGAGGAAAAATTACAAACCATACTGGACTGAGGAACTACAAATTTTGGAGGACAAAGTTGAAGATGCTAGGAAGACCGCAGAGAGAGAACAAACAACTGAAGCGAACATCTCTCTCAAAGCCATCTCAGCAAAATATAAAAGAACAGTAAATCAAACAACAAGAGATTGTTGGAGGAAAAAAACAGAAAACCTGAATTTTGACAGGGATGGAAACAAACTATGGAAACTAGTGAAAGCCATGAACAATGAAGGACCTAGAAACAAACAAATAACAATTAAACAAGGAAATGCCTTGCTTACAGGCAAAAAGGCTGCAAATGCACTAATGGAACACTATGCAAATGCAAACCACATTGATATTACAACCGAACAGAAGAAAGCAATCAAAGACAAACAGACACATCATAGAAATACAGAGACAGCAGCAGAATATATGATGGCAAATCTAACAATGGAAGAAATGGAACAGGCAATGAATACCCTAAAAAAGAAGAAATCACCAGGAAAGGATGGAATCACAAATGAAATGCTAATAGGACTAGGCACCAAGGCAAAGAAGAAACTACTAGCAGTCCTAAATAACAGCTGGAAGAGAGGAATAGTCCCACAGGCATGGAAGGAAGCTATACTAATACCAGTCCCAAAGAAAGGAAAAGACCTGGAAGAACCAAATGGCTATCGACCTATCAGTCTACTGAGCTGTGTAGGAAAATTAATGGAACGCATTATCAATGGCAGGCTAACATGGCATCTGGAAGAAAACAAACTCTTAACACCACACCAAGCAGGATTCAGAAAATACAGATCCACTGAAGATCAAATAACCTATATAGCTCAGGAAATAGAGGATGCCTTCCAAGAGAAAAAGCACACACTAGCAGTCTGGATAGATTTAGAAAAAGCATTTGATAAAGTATGGAAGGAAGGACTGAAAGTAAAACTGCAAAACATGCATGTTTGTGGAAAAATGTATAAATGGATCAGCCACTACCTTGAGAACAGAACTGCCAGGACAAAAGTACAAGGACAAACAAGCAAAATGATGCTGCTGGAGCAAGGTGTCCCCCAAGGAGGAGTTCTTTCACCAACATTATTCCTAGCATATATAAATGACATCACAGAAAATTTTCCAGCCAGAGTACACACATCCTCCTTTGCAGATGACCTAGCCATATGGACATCTGAAGAATATATTAGTACAGCTAACAGCAGAATACAGCAAGCCTTATTAGCGCTAGAGGACTGGTCAAAATCATGGCTAGTGAAGATAAGTGAGGAGAAAACAACATGCACAGTGTTCTTCCTCTCAAATAAAACTCAGCAACCTAAGCTGGTATTGAATGGAAAAATATTGCGCCATGAAGAAAATCCAAACTATCTAGGAGTCACCTTTGATCGTCGCCTGACATGGAAGACACAGGTTGAGAAAAATCGAACAAGAGCAAGGCAGAGAATGGCAATCATGAAAAAGCTTGCTGGTACAACGTGGGGAGCAGATGAGAAAGTTCTCAAGAAGTTATATACTGGACGGGTGAGGCCAGTACTGGAATATGGCATTGCAGCTTGGGCAACAGCAGCTAAGTCAAACTTTAACAAAATAAGTAGAGTCCAAAACCAAGGAATGCGAATCATAACTGGAAGCCTGAAGACAACGCCTATTAATGAACTAGAAAAGATCACTTGTTTACAACCAATGCAGGATAGAAGAGATAGCAGAGCCCAGCAACAAGCAGAAAAATTTAGAAGATTGACAGACCACCCTATGTACAACAGATTTAATGGTTTTGGAAAGGGAAGACTGAAGCGTACCAACTTTGTAGAAACTGCAAAACGAAGGATTAGGGCAGATCCTATACTTAACATATCAACAGTCAAGCCCATACACAATGCACACAACTTCCCAGCTTGGAGACAGCAGCAACTGCCTGAGATGATAGAAAACATTCCTGGTATTGAGAAAAAGAACACTCAGCATGAAACCGAAAGAAGAGAAATAACCCTAAACTACATAAAAGAACATTACCCAAGCAGGAATTGGACCCATGCATATACAGATGGATCAGCCAAAAATTCAATAGAGAATGGAGGAGGAGGAATTCTCCTAAATTTAAAAAATGGAGTGAAAAAAACACATTCAATGGCAACTGGAAAATTTTCAAGTAACTTCAAAGCGGAGGTAGAGGCTTTGAAAACTGCAGCAGAAATGCTCCTGATGGAGGAAAATAAAGAGATGCAAATAGCTATCTTCACAGATGCAAAGTCAGCTGTCTCAATACTCAAGAGCAATAATAGCACAGAAATAACTGACCTAAGAGCAGCACTCCATGGTCTATGCCAGAAATCCAAAAAAGTTGTAATACAGTGGATCCCATCACATTGCAGTATACCTGGAAACGAAGAGGCTGACAAACTGGCAAAAGAGGGCGGACGACTACCACAGCCTGACATAGACATAACCTATAATGAGGCAAAGAGGTTGATAAAAAGCACTTATAGAACCAAATGGGAATCTGAGCATCCAGGCCATCAGAAGGATGATGCATATTACAAACTCGACCGAAGAGAACAAGTAGCAATCTTCAGACTCCGCACAGGACATAACAGGCTGAAATACCACTTGTTCAATAAACTAAAGATAGGAGATACCGATGAATGTAATTGTAGAACTGGAAAAATGACAGCAAAACATTTGCTGCAGGATTGCCCAACGTATGCAGAACAGAGAAAGATATTTTGGCCCACACCTGCTTCATTTGAGGACAAGCTCTATGGAGATATCAACAAGCTCAAGTTGACCGCAGCTTACTTTAACTACATACAGGTTGACATTTAAAGGTGCATGAAGACCCAGAGGCATGTAATGGAATATTGCTTGGATAGCAAATCCATTATGTGGAAAGTCCAAATCGAAAGCTCGCTGTGTGGGCTTCATAAAAGGTGGAAAAGTGTCCTAGTGGCACGAAATGGAATATTGCTTGGATAGCAAATCCATTACGTGGAAAGTCCGAATCAAAAGCCCATTGTGTGGGCTTCATAAAAGGTGGAAAAGTGTCCTAGTGGCTGTGGCGGGACAGCCCGGCAGCATCATAATTACACAAGTTTTCAAGGAATTACAGAGCCCACAATATTTTTCTAAAATTCTCTAAAAGAATAAACGTTCCCCAGAAGAGGATAAAAACGTAAGAGAAAAATACAGAGTCACTTAGAGCCCGCACTATCATTTTTACTACATTGGTAGATCAAAGCAACGTCTGGTCTCTACATCTAAGAGATTTTCCCTTTGATGTTCTGATCAACCAGACATCGCGGAGCCAGTCAGTTGAGATTGACGTGTTAGTTTAGAATCAAGAGGGTCAGCCAGACCCGTCTGAAATAATACATGGCAGTGCTACTCAGGGGAAAACCCCGTGGGATCCAAAGACGGCAATTTAATGCAGGCCTAACACCTATCTAAAAGTCCAGACTTTGTGGAGCCGGGACGTCTGTAATTGCCACCACAAAGGAGCAATTAGGACCAGATGCTTAACACCTCTCCGCAATACTACGGGGCAAAGTAGAAACCCATGGCTGACACATTCTGGCCAGCAACCGGGAAGGCTGGTGTTACCAGCCTATTGGAATGTAATGACGCAACTGCATTGCCGCCAAAGCAGGTTTAATTGTTTCAGGCGTGGGGGGCATCGGTCAATTTGATTGACAGATGAAACTACCCTTCACAGGAAAGGAGGAGGGGTGAAAAGAATTTGGCACTTAATCCATCTAGGTAAATCATCTTACATGGAAAAATAGGCGGAGTTAATGAAAAGGGGAATATTAATTAGCCAACCTGGAAACTAGCCAGGAATTGAATAGAATAAAACTACGAGCAGTGGCCAGCAAGACTTCAGACGCATTCACAATAGTGTACCAGGGAAGCCGGAATTTTAATTTCTGGTGAGAGATTACCCTCTCGTTTTGTTACTTCGATACAATGTCGTATGACAGGATTTCCTAGCTATAACCCAGGTAATACCATTACTCTGATTAGTTTGTCTGCTAGGCTGAAGGCTTGTGTAGTTTCTTGTTCTGCATATTCTCCAAAACTTTACACTTGTGGATTTTCTTTGTACTTAATGTTCCAGTTTCTAGATTTACTATTACACTGTGAACTTTATTTTCTTCTTTCATTCACCACTTGGTTGTCTGATTTGTTGTATGTGATAATTTGGAGAAATCCATTATCCAAGCTACATGAGCGTGTGGCTTATGCATGTACAGGAGATACATTTAGATTCATCCTGTATGATGTTAAACATTGGGGAGACTGACTACTTAGGAGAAATTCCTGAGAGCTACCAGTCTCTTGATAGCGTCCAATTAACATTGATTATTTGGACCAACACTTTGAGTGCCTACCAAGATTATGGTGAAACCCCTTGGTTTGAGGAATGGCACCAGTTCACCTTGTCTGCATGATGTCTGCCTGAGGACAGACATGACTTAGGACATTCAATATCCCAGACAGATTCAGGGAAGGCATTTAATGTTCGACAGGACTGTGCGACCAGCCCTTCCGACAAGACAGTATGAATGAATCAGAAAGGGAGAGTGTAAGTGAGGTGAACTTATATGGGAAACACTCCATTACACAAATGTATATGAATATGTATGTTTTGAGCTATAGATGTTCTAAAGGGTTTTATGAATATATACATATATATTTATTTATTTAGAACTGATATATGTTTATGTAACATGCCATCATCTATCATCATACCATCATATATTATAACTTGTATGTATGTTTATATGAATGTATAGACATATGTGTTTGAGATGTGTAGACGTAGATACTACCCATCTCCGTTCGTTTCATTCCAGATCTCTTAGGAGCAATGGACAGTCAACAACCCATATCCGGAAGTGACTTAGCCTTGTGAGGGACCAATTTGGACTCCTTCAATCTGACAGTGAACTGCGTCTCACTGGGGGAAGCAGGACCTATGTGCTTCTGAGCTTTTCAGCCAGATGAGTTACGTATACCATAATATAATCATCATCATCATATGATCATCAATAGCAATAATAAACACAGTTGTTGTATTTTAAAACTCAATTTGTCCGTATAATTCTAAATGTTTATAAATGTTTGTGTAGCTTAATCAAGTACACACATTATTGTATCATTTAGTGGGGGTTCGCACATATTGTCCAGAAGTGGGAATCTATGTCCGGGAGGTATCTTGCCTATGCAGTCATAAGTAACCAGATTACGTTGCATGTCTTAACTCCTCCTTTCTCACTTCTGGTGATACCAAGTACAGCCACATCTATATATATATAGATATATTCTATCTTCAACGAGCCACTTCTTGGCTGTTTTCTTGAGTATCAGGGACAGTGTCTTAAATCAGCATAAAAGACATTAGTTCCACGTTTTCTCTCTGGGATCTGGGTGGTAACTAGTCCCTTCTGACAGAGTTAGGGGATCTTAAACTGCATCCAGAACTAAACACCAGTAGAAGAAAATGATTTTGGCTGAGTGGTTGCCCATCTGGGATCTAACCCCAGCCAGTTGGTGACATATTGGGGGCTCGTCCGGGATAGAATCCGGGAGTAAACCCTAGAGCCTATTGGTCTGCTCGCCCGCTATAGAATACGGGAGTAAACCCTAGAAAACTTGGTTCGCTCGCAAGGAACGAACCTATTTCAAATCTGTTAGTCTGGTATTATTCTGGTCTTGCCCATGGATAGAAGCTAGGTAATTCTCACTTACATTCTTAGCAGCATTAGTTAGTTATAATTTATTTCTAATGTAATAGCTTGCTTGATTGTAGGCAAGATTTTGACACATCAGGACTTCTCATCCATGATAGAATCAGAGAATAAATTCTAGACTATTGATTTTCATAAACCATTCTTTCATTCTTCACCCATTACATTTGCTAAGTATTAACTTAGGAATTTGTTTCTAGGGAAGTCTGTAGAATTTAAATAACTTGTTAAAAAGTTAATAATGGATAATATCATATGAGTTAATTTACATCATTCACCACTGTAGAATTAATAATCACATTAATTAGTGATATTAATTAGTTTATTGATGATTTACTTGATGATTTTTTGATTACATGCTTTCTCATTTGATTTAATCATGAATAATTTGATAATTCTTAGTTAATTCAGTGTATGACGGACTGCTTTGCATCAACTTTCTCACTCTAATTCACTACTATCATTCTCATAGCAGTGTCTGTTCCTCTTGTCACTATCCTGCTCTAGCATAAATCTGACTAGCTCTCTGTAGGGTAATAATATAATTACTTACCTGAGTTTAAGCTGAGAAGAGATCATGGATGCACGCACAGATTTCTTAGAGTCCGCTAGAGGATGGGGCATAAGGCTCGGCTTAGTAGGAGAGAAGCTAGAACTATTTATTAGAGAAGAAATGGATTGGTGGGACAAAGAAGATGAGCAGATGATGAAAAGAGTTGCAGAATTAGAAGCAGATATGCGTCACAAAGCTGAAGAAGATGAGATGAAGAAGAAGCAAATTGAAATACTGAACGTGGAGGAATCTACCAGCTCGATTGAGGAAAAGCCAATCACTCGAGCCGAAACTCTGATAGAAAGCGGGGAAGCTGACCGTCACAAAGAAGAGGCATGCATTCCTTCGCAAATCCCCATGGCTCAGAAAAACAAAAACTTGCGCACAGAAAGGCAGATGCTTCCCTCGCCTATTCCTAAAAATATTAAAAATAAACGGAATAGGAATAAATGTACCAAGCGTTCGGTAAACAGTCACAAACGTGATAAATGTTTACACCGCAATGAAAGCGGATTAGCTGGCTTGGCAACCCAGCAATCTCAGGAGCTTCCTAAGACTTCCCAAAGGAGAAAAATCCAGGAGGAGGAGGACCTGAGGAAAACTATTAAAGAGATCGAAGGCGAGACCTTACCCGACTCTTTTATTCCCTTCAGTTCAGAGAAACTAGGAGTGGAAATGAATTCAACTGAGACCGGAATGGATGTAAAACAGGATTCCATTGTTTCTCACGGTGTGGCCACACAAGATGAAATAATTATCAGTTTGAATTACTTATCTCAGGTGGGATATGGCATTGAAAATGACATCCCACAACATTCACTTCTATTGGATTTGGAACAAGAAAACCAGACCAGGGAGAGAATACCTCAATTGGACTTGGCACAAGAGAGCCCAGCCATGGAGGACAAACAAGACACGGAGGAGAATTCTTACGATGTCAGTATCTTGGAGTCTTTCGAAAAGGAAACTCAAGATACACAAAGCATTCATGTAGGTTATACCACGGACTCTGATTCAGGGACGATAAACATGTCTGCTAACAACAAAGAAGAAAATACTTCTTTGGACAGGATGAAGGTAATGCCTATCATCAACACAGCTGAAGCTAACAGGGGATCACAAATGATGGACTCTGCAGCGGAACAAAACCGGAGCGGTTGGTATACTCAACACTCAGGACCTTGTTTACCTTTCACTTCAACCAATGTTGGATGGGGAGAACAGCTGTTTATGTATACTTCTACAAGGAGTGATACAAATTCACAGTTCTTGGGGAACAACATGATTTCTCAAAGCTGGACAACTTCTACTAGCCTTATACTTTCAAACACAGATTCAAAATGGAACTCTGTTGAAGAGGAACGCACCTGGATAAATAATTATCGAAGGAAGAAAACTCTTAAATCAAGAGGTAGTAAACTGACATCCTACCAAGAAAGAGGCAAGTATGAGTTGAATGCACATCATAAAATTATGATGTTTAGCAAATTTCCTGCCAAAAGGAGGAGATTAAAGGATTTTATTATGATCTTTGGCCGACGGAGAAAAAGAAAATGGAGCAACATTACTGCGACCAATTCTTTTAAGAAAACACTGATGGCACTTCCTCTGCTTATAGGACAAGGGCCAGAAATTGAGTGGACAATAGCAGTCTCTCTGCGGCGCAGGAGAATCTTGTTATACATTTTGCAATTTCCCAGCTGGGAAAAAGTAAAACCTCCAGAGGACAGGACATTACCGAGCAATAGCCCGGAAATCCGACACAACACCAGGAGCAAAGATTTGCAAGATTTATCCTGGGAGAATGGACATGGGATATTTCTTTTGACTCATAGAACATCCCACTGCCACAAAGAATATTGGGAACCCAGACTGGGAGGCAGTTGGAGAACGGAGAGAACTTAGATACATTCTTGAATGCTGCCGAGGCTCTGTTATAGGCTTCATTAATGAACCTACTTAAATTGGAGAGCTATGTGGCGGGACAGCCCGGCAGCATCATAATTACACAAGTTTTCAAGGAATTACAGAGCCCACAATATTTTTCTAAAATTCTCTAAAAGAATAAACGTTCCCCAGAAGAGGATAAAAACGTAAGAGAAAAATACAGAGTCACTTAGAGCCCGCACTATCATTTTTACTACATTGGTAGATCAAAGCAACGTCTGGTCTCTACATCTAAGAGATTTTCCCTTTGATGTTCTGATCAACCAGACATCGCGGAGCCAGTCAGTTGAGATTGACGTGTTAGTTTAGAATCAAGAGGGTCAGCCAGACCCGTCTGAAATAATACATGGCAGTGCTACTCAGGGGAAAACCCCGTGGGATCCAAAGACGGCAATTTAATGCAGGCCTAACACCTATCTAAAAGTCCAGACTTTGTGGAGCCGGGACGTCTGTAATTGCCACCACAAAGGAGCAATTAGGACCAGATGCTTAACACCTCTCCGCAATACTACGGGGCAAAGTAGAAACCCATGGCTGACACATTCTGGCCAGCAACCGGGAAGGCTGGTGTTACCAGCCTATTGGAATGTAATGACGCAACTGCATTGCCGCCAAAGCAGGTTTAATTGTTTCAGGCGTGGGGGGCATCGGTCAATTTGATTGACAGATGAAACTACCCTTCACAGGAAAGGAGGAGGGGTGAAAAGAATTTGGCACTTAATCCATCTAGGTAAATCATCTTACATGGAAAAATAGGCGGAGTTAATGAAAAGGGGAATATTAATTAGCCAACCTGGAAACTAGCCAGGAATTGAATAGAATAAAACTACGAGCAGTGGCCAGCAAGACTTCAGACGCATTCACAATAGTGTACCAGGGAAGCCGGAATTTTAATTTCTGGTGAGAGATTACCCTCTCGTTTTGTTACTTCGATACAATGTCGTATGACAGGATTTCCTAGCTATAACCCAGGTAATACCATTACTCTGATTAGTTTGTCTGCTAGGCTGAAGGCTTGTGTAGTTTCTTGTTCTGCATATTCTCCAAAACTTTACACTTGTGGATTTTCTTTGTACTTAATGTTCCAGTTTCTAGATTTACTATTACACTGTGAACTTTATTTTCTTCTTTCATTCACCACTTGGTTGTCTGATTTGTTGTATGTGATAATTTGGAGAAATCCATTATCCAAGCTACATGAGCGTGTGGCTTATGCATGTACAGGAGATACATTTAGATTCATCCTGTATGATGTTAAACATTGGGGAGACTGACTACTTAGGAGAAATTCCTGAGAGCTACCAGTCTCTTGATAGCGTCCAATTAACATTGATTATTTGGACCAACACTTTGAGTGCCTACCAAGATTATGGTGAAACCCCTTGGTTTGAGGAATGGCACCAGTTCACCTTGTCTGCATGATGTCTGCCTGAGGACAGACATGACTTAGGACATTCAATATCCCAGACAGATTCAGGGAAGGCATTTAATGTTCGACAGGACTGTGCGACCAGCCCTTCCGACAAGACAGTATGAATGAATCAGAAAGGGAGAGTGTAAGTGAGGTGAACTTATATGGGAAACACTCCATTACACAAATGTATATGAATATGTATGTTTTGAGCTATAGATGTTCTAAAGGGTTTTATGAATATATACATATATATTTATTTATTTAGAACTGATATATGTTTATGTAACATGCCATCATCTATCATCATACCATCATATATTATAACTTGTATGTATGTTTATATGAATGTATAGACATATGTGTTTGAGATGTGTAGACGTAGATACTACCCATCTCCGTTCGTTTCATTCCAGATCTCTTAGGAGCAATGGACAGTCAACAACCCATATCCGGAAGTGACTTAGCCTTGTGAGGGACCAATTTGGACTCCTTCAATCTGACAGTGAACTGCGTCTCACTGGGGGAAGCAGGACCTATGTGCTTCTGAGCTTTTCAGCCAGATGAGTTACGTATACCATAATATAATCATCATCATCATATGATCATCAATAGCAATAATAAACACAGTTGTTGTATTTTAAAACTCAATTTGTCCGTATAATTCTAAATGTTTATAAATGTTTGTGTAGCTTAATCAAGTACACACATTATTGTATCATTTAGTGGGGGTTCGCACATATTGTCCAGAAGTGGGAATCTATGTCCGGGAGGTATCTTGCCTATGCAGTCATAAGTAACCAGATTACGTTGCATGTCTTAACTCCTCCTTTCTCACTTCTGGTGATACCAAGTACAGCCACATCTATATATATATAGATATATTCTATCTTCAACGAGCCACTTCTTGGCTGTTTTCTTGAGTATCAGGGACAGTGTCTTAAATCAGCATAAAAGACATTAGTTCCACGTTTTCTCTCTGGGATCTGGGTGGTAACTAGTCCCTTCTGACAGAGTTAGGGGATCTTAAACTGCATCCAGAACTAAACACCAGTAGAAGAAAATGATTTTGGCTGAGTGGTTGCCCATCTGGGATCTAACCCCAGCCAGTTGGTGACAGTGGCATGAAATGGAATATTGCTTGGATAGCAAATCCATTACGTGGAAAGTCCGTATCTAAAGCCCACTGTGTGTTCTTCATAAAAGGTGGAAAAGTGTCCTAGTGGCACGAAATGGAATATTGCTTGGATAGCAAATCCATTACATGGAAAGTCCGAATCGAAAGCTCACTGTGTGAATGTCATCTGCAGACTGCATACTTCTGGTTTCCGGAAGAACAGCCTATGGTGAACGGAAGGCCCAATATACGGAAGTGAGGCTAAGCAGCCATGTGCAGGACGTGACGATTCCTTGGGTGAGCCCAGTACCAGAGCGCTATGTATCGGCTCTGCAATTATGGAAGCCTCCTTGGATGGCGGGGAATGCCCATGGTCTGCCCCTGCCTTCCCTTGAGGGCTGACCAGGATCTTTGGCTGTTCTATATGGACCAGCTGGGATGGGGGATAACACCACAACAGTGAGAGTCAAACGTCCTAAGAAACCCCCGGGAAGGTTAACCCGGTCAACAAATGCCCGCAGAAGTCGGATGTGTCGGCCTAACGGCGCAAGAACGCAGCTCTGCTGTAAACAGGCACAACGCAATCACATCCGAAAAAAAACTCCGGATGAACGAAGAAGAAGAAGAAGAACTAGAAAAGATCACTTGTTTACAACCAATGCAGGATAGAAGAGATAGCAGAGCCCAGCAACAAGCTGAAAAATTTAGAAGATTGACAGACCACCCTATGTATAAAAGGTTTAGTGGTTTTGGAAAGGGAAGACTGAAGCGTAGCAACTTTGTAGAAACTGCAAAACGAAAGATTAGGGCAGATCCCATACTTAACATATCAACAGTCAAACCCATTTACAATGCAGACAAGTTCCCAGCTTGGAGACAGCAGCTACTGCCTGAGATGATAGAAAACATTCCTGGTATTGAGAAAAAGAACACTCAGCATGAAACCGAAAGAAGAGAAATAACCCTAAACTACATAAACGAACATTACCCAAGCAGCAATTGGACCCATGCATATACAGATGGATCAGCCAAAAATTCAGTAGAGAATGGAGGAGGAGGAATTCTCCTAAATTTAAAAAATGGAGTGAAAAAAACACATTCAGTGGCAACTGGAAAGTTTTCAAGTAACTTCAAAGCGGAGGTAGAGGCTCTGAAAACTGCAGCAGAAATGCTCTTGATGGAGGAAAACAAAGAGACGCAAATAGCTATCTTTACAGATGCAAAGTCAGCTGTCTCAATACTGAAGAGCAATTACAGCACAGAAATAGCTGACCTAAGAGCAGCACTCCATGGTCTATGCCAGAAATCCAAAAAAGTTGTAATACAGTGGATACCATCACATTGCAGTATACCTGGAAATGAAGAGGCTGACAGACTGGCAAAAGAGGGCGGACGACTACCACAGCCTGACATAGACATTACCTATAATGAGGCAAAGAGGTTGATAAAAAGTACTTATAGAACCAAATGGGAATCAGAGCATCCAGGTCACCAGAAGGATGATGCATATTACAAACTCGACCGAAGAGTACAAGTAACAATCTTCAGACTCCGCACAGGACATAACAGGCTGAAATACCACTTGTTCAATAAACTAAAGATAGGAGATACCGATGAATGCAATTGTGGAACTGGTAAAATGACAGCTAAACATTTGCTGCAGGAGTGCCCAATATATGCAGAACAGAGAAAGATATTTTGGCCCACACCTGCTTCATTTGAGGACAAGCTCTATGGAGATATCAACAAGCTCAAGTTGACTGCAGCTTACTTTAACTACATTCAGGTTGACATTTAAAGGTGCATGAAGAAGTATTTAGACTGCCGCACTTCATACCACAGGTATGTCGGTTACAAAAGCGCCCCAGAGGCATGAAATGGAATATTGCTTGGATAGCAAATCCATTACGTGGAAAGTCCGAACCAAAAGCTCACTGTGTGGGCTTCATAAAAAGGTGGAAAAAGTGTCCCAGTGGCACGAAATGGAATATTGCTTGGATAGCAAATCCATTATGTGGAAAGTCCGAATCGAAAGCACACTCTGTGGGCTTCATAAAAGGTGGAAAAAGTGTCCTAGTGGCACGAAATGGAATATTGCTTGGATAGCAAATCCATTATGTGGAAAGTCCGAATCGAAAGCTCACTGTGTGGATGTCATCTGCAGACTGCATACTTCTGGTTTCCGGAAGAACAGCCTATGATGAATGGAAGGCCCAATATACGGAAGTGAGGCTAAGCAGCCATGTGCAGGACGTGACGATTCCTTGGATGAGCCCAGTACCAGAGCGCTGTGTGTTGGCTCTGCAAGTATGGAAGCCTCCTTGGATGGCGGGGAATGCCCATGGTCTGCCCCTGCCTTCCCTTGAGGGCTGACCAGGATGTCTTTGGCTGTTCTATATGGGCCAGCTGTGATGGGGGATAACACCACAACAGTGAGAGCCAAACGTCCTAAGAAACCCCCGGGAAGGTTAACCCGGTCAACAAATGCCCGCAGAAGTCGGATGTGTCGGCCTAACGGCGCAAGAACGCAGCTCTGCTGTGGACAGGCACAACGCAGTCACGTCCGAAAAAAAACTCCGGATGAACGAAGAAGAAGAAGAAGACTCCGCACAGGACATAACAGGCTGAAACACCACTTGTTCAATAAACTAAAGATAGGAGATACCGATGAATGTAATTGTGGAACTGGTAAAATGACAGCTAAACATTTGCTGCAGGAGTGCCCAATATATGCAGAACAGAGAAAGATATTTTGGCCCACGCCTGCTTCATTTGAGGACAAGCTCTATGGAGATATCAACAAGCTCAAGTTGACTACAGCTTACTTTAACTACATTCAGGTTGACATCTAAAAGTGCATGAAGATGTATTTAGACTGCCACACTTCATACCACAGGTATGTCGGTTACAAAAGCGTCCCAGAGGCATGAAATGGAATATTGCTTGGATAGCACACACATTACGTGGAAAGTCCGAATCAAAAGCTCACTGTGTGGGCTTCATAAAAGGTGGAAAAAGTGTCCTAAAGGCACGAAATGGAATATTGCTTGGATAGCAAATCCATTATGTGGAAAGTCGGAATCGAAAGCTCAATGTGTGGGCTTCATAAAAGGTGGAAAAAGTGTCCTAGTGGCACGAAATGGAATATTGCTTGGATAGCAAATCCATTATGTGGAAAGTCTGAATCGAAAGCTCACTGTGTGATTGACATCTGCAGACTGCATTCTTCTGGTTTCCGGAGGAACAACCTATGGTGAACAGAAGGCCCAATATATGGATGTGAGGCTAAGCAGCCATGTGCAGGACGTGACGATTCCTTGGGTGAGCCCAGTACCAGAGCGCTGTGTGATGGCTCTGCAAGTATGGAAGCCTCCTTGGATGGCGGTGAATGCCCATGGTCTGCCCTTGCCTTCCCTTGAGAGTTGACCAGGATGTCTTTGGCTGTTCCATATGGGCCAGCTAGGATGGGGGATAACACCACATCAGTGAGATTCAAACGTTCTAAGAAACCCCCGGGAAGGATAACCCGGTCAACAAATGCAAGCAGAAGTAGGATTTGTCGGCTTCACGGCGCAAGAACGCAGCTCTGCTATAAACAGGCACAACGCAGTCACATCCGAAAAAAAAAATCCGGATGAACGCAACAGCAGAAGAAGAAGAAGACTCCGCACAGGACATAACAGGCTGAAATACCACTTGTTCTTCTTCTTCTTCTTCGTTCATCCGGAGTTTTTTTTCGGAGACTTTAATAGCCGTTCAGAAAGATGGGGATACCCAGATACTGACAAAAGAGGAGATGAATTGGAGGACTGGGAAATAGACTCAAATCTCCATCTACTCAACAAAACGATGCCACAATATGACTATAAGTTATATAGAAAAGTTATGCCCCTTGAAATAACTTTTACAGAGTTAGGTCCCCTGAGATATATGAAATTATGATGAAAAATGAAAAATGAAATAATACTGAGTAAGCAGGCGATTTCACACTAACAAAATATCACAGTTGACAGCTCTGGAATGAAAGGAAGGCGTGTAGAAAATTTCATCTCAATCGGATGGGCCGTTCGCGAACAAATAAAGGACATACATACATACATACAGAGATACATAAATACGGACGCACATCCTAATTTATATATAAGATGAGATGCTTCCCACCAGGGACTGGGCGAAGCCGGGCAGGGTCAGCTAGTAGGCTATAAAAGTGAAAAAGAAGGTTGTGAAGAAACACGATAACCAACGCTATATGACTTCAACTATAGGAACAGAGACAAGAGGTTGTATACTAAACATGACGACCTACGCTTTACGAAGCAGAAAAACACTGCAACTAATTATAATGATTAAAACATATAGAGTCATCATCCAGTGCCTTGCCAGCTGGCGTGGGCGACCATGCCTTTTCACAAATTACGATCTCCGACGGCATGGATCAATTTGTGTGTCGACTCTCTTCTGTGCTATGACATAAGACTGTCAAGAATCTTCTCACGCAGTCTTTCTCTCTTTCCGCAAATCTTTCCAGTTGTCACGACACGTTCCAGATTTTCTCTTCTCATAACGTGGCCAAAAAAGGATGACTACCTCTTTCTGATGTTTGTGATAAGTTGTCTTTGCGACTCAGCTTCCCGATCGCTCCCGATTAATCATTTTGGCTGTCCTATTAATTTTCAGCATTCTTCTATAAAACCACATCTCCAAGGCTTTCAGTGATTTTTTAAAATGTTATTTTCTTTCACTAATTGTCCATGATTCGCAGTCGTATGTTAAAACTGGTTTTATGGAACATGCAAGAACTCTTTTTTCTAACTTTCAAGGTCAGTAACTTATTGCACAAAACATTCTTCATTATATTATAATAATGCTTCGAAATAATATATACAAAGTAGATATGTAAATACATATTTATAAATATCTGAAACTGACAAGAATAAAATGTCAGTTATATTAAAATGGACTCTAATAAGAAGTGCGACAAGCGGTTGTGGACAAACACGGCGTATCACGTCTGACGACATGGCCTAAAATAAAGTTACTTTTTGGCACTTGTGACTGTGTTCTGGTCTACTTCTCGTTTTTTTGTTTTTTTGTTTGGGTGATCCATTCATTGCCCAAGAGACAGAAGGCTGTAGGAAAACATGACGACCAACATAATAAATACACGGGAAAAGCTTTAAGACTTCATTTATTCATAATTGCACACATCACAGATATATTAAAAGTAACAACACCAGTAATTATTAAAACATATATAAAGTAGACAGGATAATAAATAATTATTTATAAATATCCCAAACCGACAAGAATAAAGTGTCAGCGAAATGACACCATAAACTCCAAACCAGGTTAAAAGTGTTATTGTACAATACAGTAAACCCCTGCCAATACAACTAATAAATAATAATACAACCTTCCACATTGAAATAAAACAACAAAAATAATTTGTATCAATATAGTTGCCAAAATACAAACAGTTAATACATTTTATAGATAAATAGGTTAATATTTTGACCCGCAAGATATTTGCTTCCTCTATTGGAGAGATCAGGAAAGTAGAGGATCTACAGCACTAAGGTCTATCGGCCATCTTTGAAGTGAGCTGTCGTGTTGGTAAAGTTGTCCAGGGTAATGCCTCGATTCTTTCATCCATGTTCATGGTTTTATCCAATATTAACAATCCTATCAACTGTACTTGGCAATATTTCACGATAATGATATCTTTATGAGCTTTTAGTGACTTATTTTCCTGTTCGTAGATGATTTGTGAATGAAATAGTGGCTCTTTGAAGTAGGTTAACTTACTTTTGTTTTCTTGTACACTTGACTTGCACTTCTCTTTCCAAAGTTGGAACGAAATCACGAAAATTGTATTAGAGAAAGTGAAACATGATGGTGATTTACTTGAATAACTGACATGATAACAAGTAAAATAGTGTTATATGCTATGATATTTTTCTAATGTTTTAAACCACGCTGCAGTTTTCGTTTGCACATGTTTACCTTTGACGCAGAACAAGGATGACCATGTCATGATGAAGTTGACCATCATTCGACACGCGACAACTTAGTAACTTTGTCCAGTTAATAACAAACATTTTGATACCTGCACTGTTGGTTGGATAGTATTGCATTTACAAACTGTCTTTAATGATATCTTGCATCAGTTTGTCATGGTAAAGCAAAGCACTTGCACTATTTTGTAAATCCTGTCACCCAGTACAGATGTTTTTTCTGCAGGCATATTTTGTTTAGGTTTGCCTTCTCTAGCTTTTGACTGCCCGCAGTCTATCTACTAGGCAGCAGATTTGTGCATTTCCTTAAGTCTGGTCACTATCCGTTGAGTTGGGAGACCTTGCCTGTAGCTGCGCTGCCATCGAGTATGGCTACTAGACGTATCATGATGTATGGACTACGCTTGAGTTCAAAGTGAGCGCGTGCAAAAAAAAAATACACGGCCCTTTCTTTCTGCCTTTGACAAATTGATTTTGAGTGCGGAGCAGATTGTGCTTTCGTTATTCAAATTCACTATGGAAAGCACTTCCTTGAATTCTGCGGAAGACTTGAAACTCTGATGCCTTGAAGACCTGGTGTCTGTCAGAGTAAGGTTGGTGAGACTTCTCCTGACATGGCACAACCGTACCCTCTTCACGGGGATTGTGTCGCAGAGCTGTCCTTCCCTTGTCAAACTCAGCAGCCCTGGGAAGGTTAACCCGGTCAACAAATGCCCGCATAAGTCGGATGTGTTGGCCTAATGGCGCAAGAACGCAGCTCTGCTGTAAACAAGCACAACGCAATCACGTTCGAAAAAACTCCGGATGAACGCAGAAGAAGGATAGGCTGCAAAGAATATGGACAGAGAAACCAATGAGCATGACCTTTTTTTTTTTTTTAAATTCGCATATCCTTTACAGGACATCGCTGTCAACAGCAGCATCTTTCAGCTGTCTGTTGATTTCTTGGCAAGATTACGCTCAGTAGTTTGCCATTGCTTTCTGAGCGGCCGGCTCAGTATCCAGCAAGTCACCAGCGGGGGTCGAACCGCTCCCAGTTCTCTCCCGCTACGAGACTGCGTGATAAACGGGATTACGGAGAAAGTGTTGTAACCCCTCGGCCAGAGAGACCGGCGAGCACGACCTACAAGAAGCAAATTTAAACCGTAAACTGAATAGAGAAATTAGACATAGAGTCACAGTTGTGTGGACATGTTTTGAGAAAAAATTAATTGGAGAGTTTGGTGACAACTGGCAAGATTGTGAGAAAAGAAGGGGCAGGCAGAGAAGTAAATATCTGGATGGCTAGGCCACATGGCATGGTTGGGACAAGAACACAGAGCTGAGCGATGACTCTGGTGATCGAGTGAGATGGCGAAGCATGACCACCCACGCTTATCGGCATGGCACATGATGATGATATAAATGTGCAGGGTGGGGTGGTGATGTAAGATAAAATATAATGAAACAAGCACACCACAGGTATACCACTTTAGTTAACATGAAGCCCAGAAACAGTATCGATTCGTGCTGATTAATTAATTAACTTAATTAATTTGTCAATACTTTTCTTATTTGCTAATTTTAGTTTCATCATCATCATTCTGTGGCTTGTCCTGTGCAAGACTTTGCCCACATGTCTTTCTCCATAATTTCTTTACTGTTATTTGTATCATCATCATCAGCATCCAATGCCTTGCCGGCTGGCATGGGAGATCTTGCCTCCCCACAAATTGTGATTTCTAACACCACGTATCAATTCGTGCCATTTTACAAGACT
The DNA here is from genome assembly GCA_963921405.1 of Cepaea hortensis. Lineage (NCBI taxonomy): Eukaryota > Metazoa > Mollusca > Gastropoda > Stylommatophora > Helicidae > Cepaea > Cepaea hortensis. The sequence goes on along the minus strand of OY992876.1, from coordinate 261,757,411 downwards.
GTCAAGATTTTCATCTTTGTCCTCAAATCTTTTCGGTTGTTACAACATGTTTCAGTTTTTGTCTTCTCATAATGTAGCCAAATAGGAAGAGCGCTTCTTTCTGATTGTTGTAAGTTGACTTTGTGACTCAGCTTCCTTCAAAATGTCCAGATTGCTAATTTTAGGCTGCTCAAAGAATTTTCAGCATTCTTCTATAAAACCACATCTCCAAGGCATCCAGGGACTTTTTGCCTGTTTACTACTTATCCACGATTTGCAGCCGTATGTTAAAACTGTTTCTATGTAACGGGCAAGAATTGTTTTTCTAATTTCCAATGACAAGGATTTATTGCATAACATCGTCTTCTTTTGATAGAATGCAGTTTTGGCTTGTTGTATTCTGTTCTTTACCTCAGTGATGCATCTTCCATCTGATGTTATCCATGTCGCCATATATATGAATTTCTGCCCTTGCTCCAAAATAACGCCATTTTCTTTAATTGCATATCTAGGCACAATCTGTTATATAGGCACCTGTAAAGAAGGTAGTTTGCCATTGCTTATAACTTAACAAAGCCCTCGAACAGTAACCAGCTGTGAGTCTGATGTGATAGGGCCATGACATTTTGTAGGCCCGAGTCTGTGATGTGATGGGGCAATGACATTTTGTAGGCCTGAGTCTGTGATATGATGGGGCAATGACATTTTGTAGGTCTGTGATGTGACGGGGCCATGACATTTTGAAGGCCTCTGTCTGTAATGTGATGTAACGGTGCCATGACATTTTGTAGGCCTGGGTCTGTGATGTGATGGAGCCATGACATTTTGTAGGCCTGTGATGTGATGTAACGGTGCCATAACATTTTGTAGGCTTGTGTCTGTGATGTAACGGGGCAATGACATTTTGTAGGCTTGTGTCTGTGATGTGATGCGGCAGTGACATTTTGTAGGCTTGTGTCTGTGATGTGATGTAATGGGGCAATGACATTTTGTAGGTCTGTGATGTGATGTAACGGGGCCATGACATTTTGTAGGCTTGTGTCTGTGATATAACGCAGCCATGACATTTTGCAGGCCATAGGACAAGATTCTGGATAATGAAACAAAATAATAGTAATTAATAGGACGAGACCATACACTGGTTTGCAGTTGTAAAAGGCATAATAACTGAGTGAGAAGAATGGAAAGATGAAAAACATGAGAACAATGACAAGAAAATGAATAAAATGTGCTTCTTATCTCAGAATTCCAGAAACTAACACGAATCTCGACATTGATATTCTGCTACAGATAGCAGACCACACACTCCAAGACTGCCCAAAATACGACATATCTAAGCAAACCTTCTAGCCTAGAGAAACAACAGTGGAAGATAAACTCTATGGACCACTGAGTGAACAAAACAAGACAATTAAATTAATACAAGAGACATCATTGCAGTTATAGACACATTTCAAGCGAACGAAAGAAAAAAGAAGAAAGAAGAATAATAAGTTTGTATGAGTTGAGTCGAGAACCGACTTCACAGCACTCAGGACATTCCCATAGGTGCGCTGTCAACAAATCTGCAACAGCGTGCGAAGAGTCCCACTACTAATGGTATCAGTAGCAGTAGGAGTATGTGTCCATCTGCCAAGAGTGTCGATCAGATCCTCTGCAGCACCATTCTCTCCAGACCGTGATCATCTACCTGTTCTTCTGCACTATACACACGATTGCAAAGAGCCCAGACCACACCTACCTTTTCGTGCACCAATCCCCTGCCGAATGGTGCAGACCCAGCCAATCTGTTTGCCTGCTCGTTCCCCAGCACACCATGTCCTGAGAAAAAAAAATCCATCAGTTTGTGTGAATATTTGCTAAATGATAATATTGTTTATTGACTATGATATACATTGTGTCTCGCAGTGTTTCAGTCCTCGTCTCAGTTGCCTCCAGTTAAGTTGTCATTCAGTCGTCGTCAGTAAGAGAAAATCCAAGAAATGGCACTCAAGTTTGGTCCACAGTGGTATGTGACATTTACTTAATTTTTTGGGGAACAAACTGCTTTCTTTGCTTTTATCGTTAAAGAAAATCAGATACGTTTCTGAAATCAGAAATTTGTTTTTAATTTTTATATTGCTATATATTTTTATATTGTTATATATGATTGGCCGGTCTTCCTGGGGTAGGGTTTACACGACTGTCTCCATAATCCTGTACACTTTCATGAGTAACGTGATGTGCGTGAGAATTGGTAGCGGTTCTCTCTGCGTCGGTAACAAATGGGGTATGTGAGCCGGCCGCCCAGAAAGCAATGGCAAACTAATGAGCGTAATCTTGCCAAGAAATCAACAATCAGCTGAAAGATGTTGATGTTGACAGTGATATCCTGTAAAGGATATGCGGAAAAAAAAAATATATATATATATGATTGAAGTCCGGGAAGGTTAACCCGGTCAACAAATGCCCGCAGAAGTCGGATGTGTCGGCCTAACGGCGCAAGAACGCAGCTCTGCTGTAAACAGGCACAACGCAATCACATCCCAAAAAAAATCCGGATGAACGCAGAAGAAGAAGAAGAAGATTGAAGTTATAATGGATAAGAATGCTCATTCTTAAACATCTGGTGTGCTGATGCTGAGGTTGCAGGTTCAAGCCCTACACTGGTCAGTTGAACTAAAATGTTGACTTCTTGTCCTTGTCTTGGGGATGTAAATTACAAGTACCTCTGATGTCAGCGTGGGTTCTCCTGATGGCGAGGGACACTGGTGATAGGGAAAACTAATTCATACGCAAAAAATTAGTCCATTGTACTAGAAGTATTAGCTCACGTATGGACTGTGCATGAGTTCAAAGCAAGCGAACAATAAAAACACATTTTTTCATCTAAAAAATTTGTTGCATATCCTTTACAGGACATTGCAGTCAACCCCAGCATTATTTGGCTGTTTGTTATTTTTGGGCAAGTTTATGTTCAGTAGTTTGCCATTGCTTTCTAAATAAGTGGCACACATACCTTTGTATGAAAAACAACACAAGGCGGTCTTCAGTCAAATCACCACAGCTGTGTTTCGAACGGGGTATGCGGGATTATAAATTGCCTGCATAACTCCTTTGCCACAGAGTCGACTGTTTCATTAAGCAAGATTACCTGAGTCGGAGTGGGTTTGCGTGATCGTGAGGTACATTGGTAATAAGGAAAGCTAATCCACACGGAAAAAATTAGTTCATTGCACTGCATTTGCTAGTTTCTCCATATATTGTATTCTTTGAATTGTCCTCACAAACCACATTTCCACTGCCATTAGATGTTTCTAAGCTGTCTACATATTGTCCATGTTTTTCATGCATATAATAGTATCTGTTCTATATAGCATGTCAGCATGTTTTCTCACAGAAATTGCCAGCTTTTTATTGATGAGTACGTTTTTTCACAACAATTGCCAGCTTTATATTGATGAGTACTACCTCTGAAGTCGGAGTGGGTTCGCCTAATGGCAGGGGACACTGTTAATAGGGAAAGCTAATCCACACGCCCAATTCCATCCAGCATTACTAGAAGTTGTGTGAATGGACAACGCTTAAGTTCAAAGTGAGCGAGTGCAAAGAAAAAGATTGATGAGTGTTTTCTCACAATTGTCAGCTTTATATTGATGAGTACACTTTCTCACAATTGTCAGCTTTATATTGAAGAGTACACTTTCTCACAATTGTCAGCTTTATATTGAAGAGTACACTTTCTCACAATTGTCAGCTTTATATTGATGAGTACACTTTCTCACAATTGTCAGCTTTATATTGATGAGTACACTTTCTCACAATTGTCAGCTTTATATTGATGAGTACACTTTCTCACAATTGTCAGCTTTATATTGATGAGTACACTTTCTCACAATTGTCAGCTTTATATTGATGAGTACACTTTCTCACAATTGTCAGCTTTGATGAGTACACTTTCTCACAATTGTCAGCTTTATATTGATGAGTACACTTTCTCACAATTGTCAGCTTTGATGAGTACACTTTCTCACAATTGTCAGCTTTATATTGATGAGTACACTTTCTCACAATTGTCAGCTTTATATTGATGAGTACACTTTCTCACAATTGTCAGCTTTATATTGATGAGTACACTTTCTCACAATTGTCAGCTTTATATTGATGATTACACTTTCACAATTGTCAGCTTTATATTGATGAGTACACTTTCTCACAGCTCTTTATTGATATGTTTTCCATCTTGTAAAAGGCTACCTTTACTATTTTTCTTCTTCTTTTGCCATTAAGATTACTAGTTGAGTGTAGACCCATAGCCATACAAGCCCAGTCCTTTGTAGTCCACTCATGGTTTGTTGGGTGATTTTTTTTCTATGGCGCGAGCCTGTCTCTGACCAACCCTGTTTAGTCACCTCTCATGGCAGGAGGTTAAGTGTTCGATTCTTTTCCTCCCCTTTGGAGTTCCTGTCACACATTGGCAACCTTTGCCATAACAATTAGATATTGTTTGCTAAATTTAATTTGTTCTCCTTAATTATGCATTCTTTAAAAAAAATTAGACATTTTCAGTGACAGAAAGTGATGATAATCCATTGCAGCCAGCCTTCATTGTGGAGATAGTACCTTATTTACCTCTGAAGTCGGAGTGGGTTCGCCTGATGGTGAGAGACACTGGTAATAGAAAAAGCTAATCCACATGCAAAAATCAGTACAATACTCTAGTAATATGACACATATTAACTACGTTTGAGTTCCAAAAAAAAAAAAGTACCCATTTGATTGACTGAATTAATGGCCTCATCTGTTCTCCGTGTTTCGCTTGCAAATGTTTCACGTATTATTATGTGTTACATTTTCTCACATTTCACATGTTCTGATGATGTTATTGACAGGTTGCGTGACCTGTCTGATGGTGGGGCGAATAGCCCACTTCCAGGCACCCCAACCATGAGCGTGAAGTTTAAGATGGCAGAATACAGATATGGTAGAGAAGAGATGCTGTCATTGTTCCATGAAAACAGTCCTCCCCCCGACCAGGTCCGGAAACACCTGTCAATTTTCTCCACAGAAATTCAGAAGCCCATAACTATGTCACCTCTTACAGAAGAAGAACAGGTAATTTGTGTGTGGGGCATGGTGTGGGTAACTGTCACCTCTTACAGAACAGGTAATTTGTGTGTGGGGCAGGCTGTGGGTAACTGTCACCTCTTACAGAAGAAGAACAGGTAATTTGTGTGTGGGGCATGGTGTGGGTAACTGTCACCTCTTACAGAAGAAGAATGGGTAATTTGTGTGTGGGGCATGGTGTGGGTAACTGTCACCTCTTACAGAACAGGTAATTTGTGTGTGGGGCAGGCTGTGGGTAACTGTCACCTCTTACAGAAGAAGAACAGGTAATTTGTGTGTGGGGCAGGGTGTGGGTAACTGTCATTTCTTACAGAAGAAGAATAGGTAATTTGTGTGTGGGGCAGGGTGTGGGTAACTGTCACCTCTTACAGAAGAAGAACAGGTAATTTGTGTGTGGGGCAGGGTGTGGGTAACTGTCATCTCTTACAGAAGAAGAACGGGTAATTTGTGTGTGGGGCAGGGTGTGGGTAACTGTCACCTCTTACAGAAGAAGAACGGATAATTTGTGTGTGGGGCAGGGTGTGGGTAACTCACATCTTACAGAAGAACAGGTAATTTGTGTGGGTGGCAGGGTGTGGGTAACTGACACCTGTTACAGAAGAACAGGTAACTTGTGTGTGGGGCAGGGTGTGGGTAACTGTCACCTCTTACAGAAGAAGAACGGGTAATTTGTGTGTGGGGCAGGGTGTGGGTAACTGTCACCTCTTACAGAAGAAGAACAGGTAATTTGTGTGTGGGGCAGGGTGTGGGTAACTGTCACCTCTTACAGAAGAAGAACGGGTAATTTGTGTGTGGGGCAGGGTGTGGGTAACTGTCACCTCTTACAGAACAGGTAATTTGTGTGTGGGGCAGGGTGTGGGTAACTGTCACCTCTTACAGAAGAATAACAGGTAATTTGTGTGTGGGGCAGGGTGTGGTGGGTAACTGTCACCTCTTACATAAGAAGTACAGGTAATTTGTGTGTGGGGCAGGGTGTGGGTAACTGACACCTCTTACAGAAGAGCAGGTAATTTGAGTGGGGGGGGGGGGACACGGTGTGGGTAACTGTCACCTCTTACAGAAGAAGAACAGGCAATTTAATATATATATATATATATATATATATATATATATATATATATATATATATATATATATATATATATATATATATATATATATATATATCTTCTTCTTTCGTCTTCAGCGTTCTGAGCCATTGAGGTTCTTTGCTGCAGACACAATCCGTCTCCATTCGTCTCTCTGGTGGACCTTCTCTTGCCAGTCGTTGATTCCAAGTGCTTGTAGGTCTGTATATGTATTATCTCTCCACCGCCTTCTTGGTCTACCTCGGGGTCTACGGTCATTTATTTCCTGAGTGTAAGCGAGTTTTGTTTCCGTATTATCTTCTATTCTTTCTATATGCCCCAGCCATTGTAGTCTATTAGCTTCATGATATCAGTGATTAGCGGGGACTTAAACAGATCATAAATGTCTTTGTTACTTCTTCTTTTCCACTCTCCACTTTGTGTATCCCTAATGGGTCCAAAGATGCGTCTTAAAATTTTGTTCTCAAAGGTTTGTAACAAGGCTTCGTCTCCTTTCGTTGTACTCCAGGTTTCAGAGCCATACAGCACAACTGGTCTGATCAGTGTTTTGTATATTGTGATTTTGGTGTTACGAGATAGCGCATTTGATTTTAGTAGATGTTGTAGTTCATAGTATAACTTATTTCCAGAGTTGATTCTAGTTTGTATTTCTTCCCTTATGATGTTGGAGCAGTTGAAGATTGTACCCAGGTATTTGTATGTTTCCGTTCTTTTAATGGTCATATAATCTATTTGTATGTGGCTAGAGTTTTTAGCCATTCCGTCTCTTGAAATTACCATATATTCTGTCTTATCTTGGTTGATAACCAGCCCCATCTGTTGGGCTTTTTTCTTTAAGTGAGTCAATATTTCCAATGTCTTTTGTTCACTTTGCCCTATAATATCTATATCATCTGCATAACCTAGCAGCTTGGATGTTCCTCCAATATCACATTCTTCCTTTACCTTCCTTACAACTTTCTCTAGAGCCAGATTGAAGTGTAGCGGCGATAGTGCATCACCCTGTTTCAAGCCAGATGTTATTTGGAAAGGGTCTGATTTCCTGCCTTTATATGTTACTATATTATAAGTATCTTCCATGCATAGTCTGGTCATGTTGATTAACTTCCTTGGTATTCCAAATTCCTGCATAGCATTCCATAGACTATTCCTATGGACACTATCATAAGCCTTTTTAAAATCCACAAAAATGTTATGGAGATCTCTTTTATATTCCCAATTTTGATTTGTCGTAAGATAAATATCTGATCTATTGTTGATCTGTTTTGTCTAAAACCCGCCTGGTAGTCACCTAATATGTCTTCTGAATATGGTTTTAGTCTATTTAGTAATACTGCGGATAGTATCTTATAGCTTGTGGACAGTAGTGATATTCCTCTATAATTTCCACATTGGAACTTGTCTCCTTTCTTAAAGATAGGTATCAATAATGACTCTTTCCAGTCATGGGGTAATTCTTCTGTCCTCCAGATTTTTATTATTAGTTCGTATAGCTTTAGATGTAATGCATGGCCACCTGCCTTTATAAATTCAGTCCCAGTTGCCTTATTGTTTTTAAGTCGTGTGATTACATATAGGATTTCTTCAAATGTAGGTTCTTCAATTTGTGGTTCGCATGTTAGAACCTCTTCCTGTGGGAAAGTGTTACTTGGAGCTTCACAATTAGTAATTCAACAAAATATTCTTTCCATGTGTTGCACATTTCCTCATTGTTATTTATCATATTCCCATTTTTGTCTTTTAAACCATATGTGTTTTGTTGGTGCCCTCGTTTCATTGACTTCAGTTCTTTAAAAAAACTTTCTGGATTCATTTTTCTGGTGATTAGTTTCCATATCTTTGATTATATTACTCATATATTCTCGCTTCTGCTGTCGGACTATTTTTGTAGCCTCTTTACATTCATTTCTATAATGCTCTTCCTTTTGGATGTTGTTGATGTCATTTAACCATAAATATCTGGCATTCTTTTTCCTAATGACTCCTGCTTCACATTTTTGATTGAACCATCTGTTCTGGTTAACACACCGAGACATTCTTCTGCGGTAGATTGAATTGTATTCTTGATGTTCAACCAAGTTTGGTCAACGCTTTCCTCCAAAGGGTTTTGCAGAGTTTCAAGTTTACATTTTATTTCATCTGTAAATTTCTCTTTGACTGTAATTTCTTGTAGTTTTTCTCTGTTATATGTTGGGTGTAATCTTTGTAATTTAGTATAGAAAGTTCTCTTAAGTTTTATTTTAAATTTTGCTCCAACGAGGAAGTGGTCACTGTGGCACTCAGCTCCTCTATAACTTCTAACTTGCTGTATGTTTGATGCATTTCTGTTAAAATGTGATCTATTTGATTATAGGTTCTCTTGTCACATTATTTCCAAGTTTGTTTGTGTACATCCTTTCTTTGTAGTCTGGTACTGCTAATCTGCAGTCCTTTGGCTTCTGCCAGGTTGATGACTCTCCATCCATTATCATTTGAAGTTTTATGTAGGCTTTCCATACTGGCCACTTTTTTATTAGTTTGCTCTCTACCTATTTTTGCATTGAAGTCTCCCAGCAAAATCAGGATGTCCTGTTTGGGGGTTTCTTCAATGACATCTTCCAGATCATTATAAAAGTCTTCTTTAATATCATCTTCTTTCTCTTCAGTAGGTGCATGTACATTAATCATCGTTATATTTTTTCATTTACCTTTTATTCGTAATTTACTAATCCTGTCATTAACAGCTTTAAAGTTTAAAACGTTCCCCCATAACTCTTTTTTGATGACAAATCCTGTTCCTAATTCATGTTTATTTTGGGTGTTTCCTCCATATATTATAATCATTCCATTTTTCTCTAAAGTACCCTCTCCTGGCCACCTTATTTCTTGAATTGCTGTTATATCCATTTGATATTCAACCAGCTCCCGGGTTAGTTCTTTGGCCGCTCCAGCTCGATATAGTGTCCGTACATTCCATGTTCCAAATCTCAAAAGTTCTTTAACGTTCCAAGGTCGTTGTCCAGATTAGTCAGTCCGAAATCGAGGCTCATGTATCTGTTTCGTAACAAAAAAGGTTTTTACAAAGGTGGGGATGTTAACCCCACGCTTCAACCCCCAACCTGGAGGACCAGGGTGTTTCTCTTTGTCTGTTCTCTACCCTTTGACCTGTCCGGCTTGGGAGGCCCTGCTGGTAGCTACGCTACCGCCGGCATATCTCTCAGGGTCATTGAGAAACTCAAGCTCCCCCACCACAAGGTGGAAACACCATCGGTGGATATATATATATATATATATATATATATATATATATATATATATATATATATATATATATATATATACACATACACACACACACGCACACACGCACACACACAGACAGACAGAGGTGTGATGTCTGTGAGAGAGATAGTGAGTGCATGACAGTCCTTGCTATTTGCAGGTGCAGAATTCTGGAAACATTTCAATATATTGTAATACACATGTATTTTCATGACTAATTGCCATTCATTGGATGTAGTTGCTATTTGGCCATTATGCTAGCCGCATCATCTGCCAGAACATGTTCTGGTGGCCATAGGGTGTGGACGACACTCATCGCATAGAGGAAGTGCAGCTGAACGTGCAGTCATAGTGCTCCTGGTACCATCAGCATGGAAAAATGGAGGCGGAGCACTGGTGGGAATGTTCCAGGTGCAGGTGGACGTGCAGTCAGGCTGCTCCTGGTACCATCAGCATGGAACGATGGAGGCAGAGCACCAGTGGGAATGTTCCACGTGCAGTGATGTTAATTACTTTCAACCATCACAATAGTTTAACAATTATTGTACCTAACCGGTCATTCAGAAAGCAGCGACTAAGTATGGAATGTAAAAACTTTATAAAAAATCACTAACAGCCAAAACTGTTGGGGATGATTGCAACTTTCTGTAAAGGGCATGCAGCTGATTTTTCCGTGCCAATATTTTAAAAATTCTTCTTGATCTTGATTTATGTGTTTGTTGTATTGTTCACAGCGCCTCGTCTCACAAGGGTTTAACAGTACTTTGGTACTCAGAGCTGTGGGACGCAGTTCTGGTCCTCCACTTCGTGCCAGTAGAGGTGGAGGTACAGCTGAACGGAGCAGAGGGAGAGGTTAGTTTTAGCTTTTCCTCATCTTTGTCATGTTGGTTGGTTAGTCAAAAGATTATCCTCATTGCACATCAGACTATTAGCCCATAATATGAACAACTTTCTAGAAACATGATCAACTCTCTATAAACATGAACATCTTTCTAGAAATGTGAACACCTTTCTAGAAATATGAACACCTTTTTAGAAATATGAACAACTCTCTAGAATTATGAACAATACTCTATACATCAACTTTGTAGAAATATGAACAGCTTTCTACAAATATTCCATTAGTATGAACAACTTTCTAGAAATATGTTGTTGTTTTTTAGAAGTATGGATAATTTTCTCATTTCTTCTTTCTATGAAGTTACATTTTAAAAATATTTAGCTAATTAGGAAAGAATAGAGAGAAAAGAAAAAGGGAACAAAATTACTTGTACTCACAACAAATGTCTTTCTTGTGTGTTAATTTCAGGACGTGGTCGGGGGGAGGGCTACAACATACGAACGGAGAATGGAGATGTTGGGTACAGTCGGCAAACACCAGATGGCTGGGAACACGTGTAAGTTTGAGTTTGTTGGTAATTGATGTTGGTTACCAAGCAACAACAAACCAATGGTGCATTTCATTACACCAGGTTTACCCCATCTAGTTGGAAAAAGGAGAATCTGGCATATGAGATTACAGTCTTCAGCATGAGAATGAAGGTGGGGGAAGTAACAGCAGCCTTCCGATGGTTGGAGGAGACTGCAGCAATATGCATTGTATTCATTACGGGCTCAAAGAGTTTGCTTAGTAAGGTGGAGAAAGGAATGTTAAATGTGGATTGGCTTGCATCGCTTCAGAGGTCACAGATTGTGAGAACCAAGACTCAGCTGGGTGTTGGAACCTTATACTCACCATCATCAAGTGCCATGTAGGCAGTCATGTTTTGCCATCTCACACTGTTACCAGAGTCTCAAAGTCTGTGTTCCTGTCCTGATCCTTTGTCTTCCTCTTGCTCTCTTTTATGTACAACCATATATTACAAGTACACACTTAGGAAAATACGTAAGTAAACTGCAGCCAGAAACAAAAAACGTCAAGGACTTCACGAATCATCTGGGGCAGCATGTGATTCAGGGATTGAACTAGTTTTGTAACATGGCTACTGGAGATGTCTCTGAGAAGTATGCGAGGGATGAGGAAGGGACCGGTTACTCCATTTCATAATGTTGGTTGTTTGTCCATCACAGATCAGGAGGACCACTTTGATCAATTGATAGGAATAAGCCAGTGATTATAATGATCAATTATTTACAGAAGCCAATTCTGTGCAAACAGAAAGACATGTTAGTGTAAAATTTAAATTGGTAGACAATTGAAATTACTGGGTAAATATGTGTGCTGTATATTTCAGCTTGAAGGATTTATCTAGTTAGTTTAGTTTATGTTGTGTGATTTCTGCTGTATGTACCTGACAAGATACAGTGAAAAATGCCAGGCTATAAATCGTGCAATCTATTATTTATGTTTTTGTTCAGATTATGAAGAAGATGATTAATGATTCAAAAAGGACCTTTTTTTTCAAGCCTTTAGGGATATGTGGCAAGTGCTAGACCCATATTACTATAGACCCATGGTCCCTGGATGGGTCAGGTGGTCTGTATTGTGCCGACCAGCTTTATTTCTCACATTTCCTGGTGCCCAGTTTACACTGAGTGGACCTGGGAGCCCTGGTAGATTCAAATCCTAACCACTGAGTTGGCAGGCCAGCATCTAGCCACTGTGTTGCTGTGGGTAACACCTCATTCTGTAGTGACCTAGTACATTTGAAGTACTTTAACTCACCTAGGTTGTTAAAAAAATTTTCTTTTGTGTGTGTGCATATCCTATTTACAGGACATCACTTCTCTTTTTACTGCTGTTGTTGCTGTTTTGGCAAGTTTTAAGTTCAGTAGTTTGCCATTGCTTTCTGAATGACCAGCTCCCATACCAATGCGTTAAGACCCAGCATGACATGGTCTCTTGCCAAATCAGTTGCAGCTGTGTTTCGAACGCAGGTAAGCGGCTCATGAATCGTGTCCACAAGCCTTAAGCCACGGAGACCGGCAACTCACCTAATAAATCTGAACAAATATCTTGGGTCATTGATTACCAACAATGAAAGAAATTAAAAGGCGGATATCTATTACTCTTCACAGACTAAAACAACTGAATAAATTGTGGAGAGGGACAGATAGACCTATAAAAATTAGATTTTTAAGAGCATGCATCTTTCCCATTGCAACATACACCTGTTAGACCTGGACACTTATTAAACAAGCTGAACAGCGCATAAATGCCTTTGAATATAAATGTTATAGACGGGTTCTAAGAATATCTTGGCTACAGAAAAGAAGAAATAAATCCATACAACAAGAACTGCATATTGAAAACAGATGGCTACTAAAGACAATAAAACAAAGGAAAGTGAAATATTTGGTCACTTGAAACATCATGAAAGTTTGGAGAGAATGATAATAATGGAGGGATATATGCCTGGGAAGAGAAGAATAGGAAGGCCAAAGAGAAGGTGGGTGCAGGATGTGGTGGATGATCTCCAGATGGGTGTATCGCACGCGGAGCAACTTGCTTATGACCGAGAAGTTTTTCGGAGGGTTGTTATAGTAGCAAAGTTCTGGAAAGGACATGTTACTGAATGAATGAGTACATTTTAAGTACTTAACTCACCTAGTACATTTTAAGTACTTTAACTCACCTTGTACATGTAAAGTACTTTAACTCACCTAGTGCATTCTAAGTACTTTAACTCATCTTTGTCCTGTAAAGGATATGCAAAGAAAAAGTACATTTTAAGTACTTTAATTCACCTAGTAACTGCATTCTTTTGGTTTCCGGAGGAACAGCCTATGGTGAACGGAAGACCCAATAAACGAAAGTGAGGCTAAGCAGCCATGTGCAGGATGTGACGATTTCTTGGGTGAGCCCAGTACTATGTGCTATGTGTCGGCTCTGCAATTATGGAAGCCTCCTTGGATGGTGGAGAATGCCCATAGTCTGCCCCTGCCTTCCCTTGAAGGCTGATCAGGATGTTTTTGGCTGTTCTTAATGGGCCAGCTGGGATGGGGGAATAACACCACAACAGTGAGAGGTAAAATGTCCTAAGAAACCCCCGGGAAGGTTAACTTGGTCAACAAATGCCCGCAGAAGTCGGCCTAACGGCGCAAGAACGCAACTCTGCTATAAACAGGCACAATGCAATCACGTCCGGAAAAAAAAATCCGGATGAACGCAGAAGAAGAAGAATTCACCTAGTACATTTTAAGCACTTTAACTCACCTTTAAGTACCTGAATAGTTGTTTTTGTTGGTTCCAGTGGCAGAAAATTTGAGCGTAGTTACTCACGAGGTTACGATGAATCAGGCACAATAAAACGAGAGTTTTCAAGGTCGTCCAGCGATAATTGGCGGGACAAGAGGCACGATGATGAAGAAGAAGATGATGGTGGGGTCACTTGGAGAAACACTCGAGAAGCTAACACAAGATGGGGTGAGTGTGTTGTAGAAGTCCTTGTTTATGCCTAGATTCTTTTACGTCTTGTTTCAGGATCTAGAGGTAGAAGCAGTCACTAGCTCATGTCTTGACTGCTTGGAGCAGGATCAGCAATGCACATCTGATCAAGATCCTACACCAGCTGCAATCAAGGGTTCGGGAAACTAGCACTGCAGTCTTAGGGAGTAGGTAACAAGTACTGAAGGAGTAGGAATTGCAGACTGAGGGAGTAGGGATCACAGACTGAGGGAGTAGGGATTACAGACTGAGGGAGTAGGGATCAAGTACTGAGTGTGTAGGGATCACAGACTGAGTGTGTAGGGATCACAGACTGAAGGAGTAGGGATCAATGACTTGAGTGAGTAGGGATCAAGTACTGAGGGGGTAGGGATCGCAGACTGAGGAAGTAGGGATCACAGGCTGAGGGGGTGGGTATCAAGTATTGAGGGAGTAGGGATGTAGACTGAGGGAGTAGGGATCGCAGACTGAGGAAGTAGGGAATGCAGACTGAGGGGTGGGTATCAAGTATTGAAGGAGTAGGTATCAAGTATTGAGGGAGTAGGGATCAAAGACTGAGTGACTAGGGATCACTGACAGAGTAGGGATCACATAATTAGGGAGTAGGGATCGCAGACTGAGGGGACAGGGATAAAAGACTGAGTGAGTAGGGATCACAGACTGAAGAAGTAGAGATCACAGATTGAGAGCGTAGGGATCAAATAATGAGGAAGTAGGGATCACAGACTGAGAGAGTAGGGAGTAGGGATCACAAAATGAGGGAGTAGGGATCAAGTACTGAGGGATTAGGGGTGCAGACTGAAGAAGTGGGGATAAAAGACTAAGGGGTGTAGGTATCAAGAATTAAGGGAGTAGAGATGCCGACTGAGGGAGTAGGGATCAGAGAGTGAGCAGGCATTACAGACTGAGGGAGTAGGGATCGCAGACTGAAGGAGTAGGGATAAAAGACTGAGTGAGTAGGGATCAAGTACTGAGGGAGTAGGGATAAAAGACTGAGTGAGTAGGGATCAAGTATGAGGGATTAAGTATTGAGGGTTTAGGGATCAAGTACTGAGGGATTAGACATAACAGACTGAGGGAGTAGGGATCAAAGACTGAGGGGTTAGAGATAAATACTTAGGGTGTAGGGATAAAAGACAGGGAGTAAGGATCACAGATTTAGAGAGTAGGGATCAAGGATTGAGGGAGTAGGGATCAAGGATTGAGAGTGTAGGGATCAAGGATTTAGAGTAGGGATCAAAGGCAGATGCCATGGTGATTCTTGTTCTAGCTCCCACAAGATGTCTTCAGTCTAATGTTACTGCTATTCCAGAATAGTTGAAGTTAAATATTGTTCTCATTTACCTAGATGTGGTTCTTAACCTTTTTTGGCCTGTGCCCCCCTTCGCAATATTTTCAGAATGTCATCCCCCCCCCCCCCCTTTCATATTTCCTTTCGTATAAAATCCCCCCTCCCCCGCCCTTACACAGTATACGTAATAATGGAAGCTAAATTTAATAGCACATACTAAAATAAGTCTAGACGTCTACATAAAACATGATTTGCAGGTCTACTTACACTATAAAATGAATTTCAGAAGGGTGAGACGTACAGAATCATAAAGTATGAAGGGAAAAACAATATCAAGTAATCGGTTCTTGTATTAACACTATTTTGAAATAATCTTAATTCCGGGGGGGGGGAAATTCCCCACTGGTTGAGAACCACTGACCTAGATGTTGCACTGTGGTATTTCTTTCTTCCGGTTCAGGTCTTAGTCAGATATGACTGAGCTACGATATGACAGCAGACGGTACTACCTGCTTTCTTACCTTACCACTATTATTAAACAATCATAACCATTTACCACTATTATTAAACAGACAACCATTTACCACTATTATTAAACAGACATAACCATTTACCAGTGTATTATTAAGGAGGCATAAGTGAAAGATTCCTTTTCACACCATAAAGCACAAAGGGCATATTTTGCTAGAACCGTGTTTTTATATATCAGTCGGCACTCTGTGGCTGATGTGGTGGGTATATGCCATGAAAGAGGTGTACTAATAATCATATTCATATAGAATAAAACCAAGTAATGCAGCTTGAGTGGTTGAGAACCACTGACCTAGATGTTGCACTGTGGTATTTCTTTCTTCCTCGGGGTAACCATAATTTCTGTATTTTTACAATTTCTTTTTGAGATACCCATAATTTTCGTTTTCTTACAATTTAGTTCTATCCCTTGTATTATTAAACAGACAGACACACACCCCATTTATGACTGTTTTATTAAACAGACAATGTTCAGGTCTTAGTCAGATATGACTGAGCTACGATATGACAGCAGACGGTACTACCTGCTTTCTATTAGCACCGAATGTTGCGTGGCGCTCACCAAACCCGACACCCCACATGTTGCCAGGGTACAAGCCATACGCTAGTGCGAGGAAATGCAACCTAAAGATTAAATGTCATGGCAAGGCAGACCAGGCCCTAAGCCTTGGTTGGCATTATCTTTTGGATGGAAGCTCTGATAGGCGGACAGTTAGAGCATTACTTTGCTGATCTGGCAGCTTCTGCAGCTTGTCTTGTTCCAGATGTATTCGTGTAAACTATACAGGCCGAGAGAGGGATCATGCAGCATGGGCAACACATGGTCTCTAAATTCAGCCTTGGCTTTGTGCTATGGAGAGGTATAACTCCATTTTACCAACTATCGTCTGTCAAGACGGCTAGGTGCCAGTCATTAAACAGACATAACCATTTACCGCTATTATTAAACAGATATAACCATTTACCACTATTATTAAACTGTCATAGCCGTTTACCACTATTATTAAACAGACAATCATTTACCACTTTTATTAAACAGACAACCATTTACCACTATTATTAAACAATCATAACCATTTACCACTATTATTAAACAGACAACCATTTACCACTATTATTAAACAGACATAACCATTTACCAGTGTATTATTAAGGAGGCATAAGTGAAAGATTCCTTTTCACACCATAAAGCACAAAGGGCATATTTTGCTAGAACCGTGTTTTTATATATCAGTCGGCACTCTGTGGCTGATGTGGTGGGTATATGCCATGAAAGAGGTGTACTAATAATCATATTCATATAGAATAACACCAAGTAATGCAGCTTCACAGAACACAATTACAGAAAACACAGGACGTTGCGCCGACTAGTCTTCATCAGCAAACAAATACATACACAAAACACAACATATAATCACGGGGAGGACGCTACATTGACTACATTAAGGCAAAAGAACAGGATGAGAATAATGAAAAGTTGAAAAATAAATGTGTTACTTATCTGAGAATCCCAGGCTGTGTTACTGTCATTCACCACAGTGGCTGATTGGTCAGTTTATGAGCTGTTTAGTGACAAACGCTCTGGCTCATTACAGGTCCCTCGACACGGTCAAATTGGCGAGAACCACAGAGAGATATGCTTGGGTTCGAGGGTGACAGAAGACCACTACTTCCGAGACGAGGCTTTGATCAGGATGCACAGGTACCTCGTCGGACAAGCGAATCATACGATAATGAAGGTAAAGGCTCTAGTAAGAATAGTTGTCAGTTCTTTCTCTTTTGTCATTAGAGGATTTTGGATATTTTATGCCTGTTTACAGCAAAACTGCAATATTTTTTGGAGTCTTGACTAGTGCATATTTCTTGTTTTACTGTTGCATTCCCTATGCACATTATAAATATTATATCGTGAGTTAAATAAGTTAGTTGCATATCCTTTACAGGATGTTGCTGTTAACACCAGCATTTTTTGACTTTGTGATTTCTTGCCAAGTTTATGTTCATTAGTTTTCCATTGCTTTATAAACGATTGGCACTCATACAATATTTTGAAAACCATGTTTTGCCATCTCACTCGATGACCAGAGTCGTGGATCAGCTCTGTGTTTCTGTCTCGACCATGCAATGTGGCCAAGCCATCCGGGTATTTACTTCTCAGTCTTCCCCTTGGTCTCTTCCCTTCGATCTTGCCAGTTGTCACCACGTTCTCCAATTTATTTTTTCTCATAACATGCCCAAAAAAATTTGCCTGTCTACGTCTAATGCCTGTAATCAGTTTATGATCTTCATTTGTTTCTTGAAAGACATATTCATTGGTTTTTCTGTCTGACCGTGGTATTCTTTGCATTTTCCTCAGAAACCACATTTCCACAGCCATCAGGTGTTTTTCAGCTTGTAATCACTGGCTGTTAAATCTTTCTTTGTTTTTGTCATCAATAGCTGTTAAATCTTTCTTCATTTTTGCCATTACTGGTTGTTAAATCTTTATTTGTTTTTGTTATTACTGGCTGTAAAAGTAAAATCTTTCTTTGTTTTTGTAATCACTGGCTGTAAAACAATTCTTTGTTTATGTAATCACTGGCTGTAAAACAATTCTTTGTTTATGTAATCAATCAATCAATCATGTGCCATGCCGGAAAGCGTGGGCGGTCATGACTCGCCATTTCACTCGATCACCAGTGTCGTGGATCAGCTCAGTGTTCCTGTCTCGTCCATGCCATATGGCCAAGCCATCCAGGTATTTTCCTCTTGGTCTGTTCCATTCGATCTTGCCAGTTGTCACTAAGTTCTCCAATCCATTTCTTCTCATAACATGTCCAAAAAATTTTGACTGTCTACGTCTAATTTCTCTAATCAGTTTACGATGTTCATTTGTCTCCTGTAGTACTTGGTCATTGGTTTTTCTGTCTGTCCATGGTATTCTTTGCATTTTCCTCAGAAACCACATTTCTGCAGCCATCAGATGCTTTTCAGCTTGACTGCTCATTGTCCAAGTTTCACATCCATACAAAAGAACAGGCTCTATGTATCCCCTCAACACTCTTTTTCTCGTTTCAATTGACATCTTTTTATTCTTGTTCTAATCTCTTCAAGGCATCTCCCATCAGATGCTATGACTGTTCCAAGATAATTGTACCGATTCACTTGTTGAAGAATATTTCCATTTACTTGTATATTACATTGTGGCACTTCTTCCTTCCTCGTGACGACCATAACCTGAGTCTTTTTACAATTTAATTCTAACCCCAGTTGCTCACTGTGTACAACAACTGCATCTACTAATTGTTGCAGATCCTGCGCATTGTCTGCAATTAATACTGTATCATCTGCATATCTAATGTTATTGATGTTTCGTCCTCCAATGCTGATACCATTTATATCCTCTACATTTCTGAAAATATTTTCACTGTATAGGGAAAAAAGATCTGGAGACATCACGCATCCCTGCCTAACACCTCTCTTAATTGGCTGATACTGTCCCACTTCATTATCAATCCTTATTGCAGCTTGTTGTTTCCAATATATGTTTTTTATAAGTCTAATGTCTTTCCCATCAATTTGTAGATCTGCAAGCATATCCACCATGCTGACATGTCTAACTCTATCAAAAGCCTTTGTATAGTCAATAAAGCAAAGATGTATATCCTTGTTTACTTCTATAGCACGTTCAATAACTGTTCGCAGCATATGCACAGCATTTACTGTACCCTTTCCTTCTACAAACCCGCATTGTTCTTCCCCTATTTCATGTTGTATCTTCTTCCTCACTCTTTGCATGATAATTCTTAGCAAAATCTTTGTGATGTGACTCATTATACTAATTGTTCTATGTTGATCACATTCCAAGGTTCCTGATTTCTTTGGGATTGCAATAAATACAGAGTTACATAATTCAGGAGGTATATCTCCAGTATCATATAATGTGTTCAGCAGTCTGGTGACTTGCTCTAGTCCAAATTCTTCTAAAGCTTTAATCATTTCTGTTGTGATGTTATCTGCACCGGGGGCCTTGCCAGCTTTCATATGCTTAAGAACATTTCGAACCTCCATCTCCAAAATTGGCGGTCCTTCATTATTAAATCTAATATCATACTGTTCATCTCTGTTATCATCATAAAGGTGTTTCACATAATCTATCCATACATGTAGAATCTAGTCTTTTTCTATTATGATTTTGCCATCTTCAGTTTTTAGACACCCTGTTGATGTACTTGTTCTTTTATTAGTAAGTTCCTGAATTCTTTTGTGCACTAATTTGGTATTTTGACTGTTGTGTTGGTTTTCAATTTCTAAGCACTTTTCCTTAAGCCATGCTTCGTAAACTTTTCCCTCCTTACATAATATTCTGACTTGTCTGTGAATTTATTCATATTTGACAGAATTATTTTTGTTGAGTCTTCTTGTTTCCATGAGGTGTAAAATGTCTTCAGTCATCCATTTCTTACGACCCACCTTCTTTAATTATGGAATAGTTGTTTCTGCAGCCACATTGATTGAACTCTTCAACGTTTCCCATTGATCGTCCACATCCTGGAATAGGATCTCTAGATCAGACAAAATTTCAAATCTGTTCTGTACTTCTATGTTGAATTTGTTTTGTATTTCCTTGTCATTACTCAATGTACACAAATCATATTTAGTGTTTCCTGTTATATACTTGACTTTCTTCAACTTTATCCTCAATGTTCCTGTGAGTAATCTGTGGTCACTAACAATCAGCACTGGGAACTGTTTTTGCTATTGTTAATGAGTTTCTAAATCTTCTGCTAATCAGAATGTAGTCAATCTGGTTTCTAATCCTGCTATCAGGACTCCTCCATGTCCATAATTATGTAATCACTGGCTGTTAAATCTTTATTTGTTTTTGCCATTATTGGTTGTTAAATAATTCTGTTTTTTTTTTTGGGTCATCACTGGCTGTGAAATCTTTCTTAGTTTTTGTCATCACTGGCTGTTAAATCTTTCTTAGTTTTTGCCATCACTGGCGGTTAAATCTTTCTTAGTTTTTGCCATCACTGGCGGTTAAATCTTTCTTAGTTTTTGTCATCACTGGCTGTGAAATCTTTCTTTGTTTTTGTCATCACTGGCTGTTTTAAATTTTTTCTTTGTTTTTGTCATCACTGAATGTTAAATCTTTCCTTGTTTTTTTCATCACTGGCTGTTAAATCTTTCTTTGTTTTTGTCATTACTGGCTGCTAAATGAGCTTTCTTTGTTTTTGTCATTACTGGCTGCTAAATGAGCTTTCTTTGTTTAGGGGAAGTTCCAGAGTGGGTGGAGGATGATGTTGGAGATGACCCAGGCACTTTTGATTCTAGCGGAGCTTTTGTGTCGACAAAGGAAGTAAGTGCATAACTTGTTAGAGGGTCTTAACCCTTTACCGGGCAGACGTTTGTCTGTTTTGTAGCCCTGAACGGGCAAGAAGAATTTTGAGGTTCAGTAAAATTTTGGGTTACGTTAGTAAAATTATCACATATAAGTTGTTAGTCAACAGATTTTAGTCAAATAAACAACAAAATGAAGGGAAAAATATGCAGAATATTTTACTCACGTGAATGTTGCCGCTAATCCACACATGAACACAAATATTTACAAAATACAACATATTGTTTGTGATTGTCAGTCATCTATACGGCAATTTACAAACATATTTTCAAAATCATAATCACTTTCTTTAAAGTCCGACTCACGACTGCTAGTGCAAAGTAACGCTAATCTCTATCTAGCTCCGATTAATAGTCAACTTCGTGCCTTTCAGTGTCATTAAATTGAACCCAGCGAAATCTCTGCTATCACTTGAAGTAAAAATCCATTTTGAAATACAAAGCATAAAACCCACAAAAACTATTTAAAAAATCCGTTCAAATTCAAAAGTACATGCTTGCGAATGGCAGACACGTTGTCAAGCGATCGGCGAAATCGAAAGTAGACAATCGGAAGTCTCGGAAAGCCGCAAGATCACATTTTTACAATGCATAATAGTCACGGGCGCTTTCTGACGGATTGCCCGTTCCGGGGTAGAAACGTTCCCGGACGTTTTTGCCCGGTAAAGGGTTATTTGATAAACTTCAGTTTAATTTGATGTGATCTTAATAAAGCAAAGACATTATGAGAAATTAACTCTGGTTCTGTGTCTGAGATTTAACACTGGGTCTCTGTCTGGGATTTAACACTGGGTCTCTGTCTGGGATTTAACACTGGGTCTCTGACTGAGATTTAACACTGGGTCTCTGGGATTTAACACTGGGTCTCATGTCTGAGATTTAACACTGAGTCTCTGAGATTTAACACTGGGTCTCTGTCTGAGCTTTAACACTGGGTATCTGACTGAGATTTAACACTGGGTCTCTGGGATTTAACACTGGGTCTCTGGGATTTAACACTGAGTCTCTGTCTGAAATTTAACACTGGATATCTGAGATTTAACACTGGGTCTCTGTCTGAGATTTAAAACTGGGTCTCTGTCTGAGATTTAACACTTGGGTCTCTGACTGAGATTTAAAACTGAGTCTGTGTCTGAGATTTAACACTAGGTCTCTGTCTGGGATTTAACACTGGGTCTCTGTCTGAGATTTAACACTGGGTCTCTGTCTGAGATTTAACACTGGGTCTCTGTCTGGGATTTAACACTGGGTCTCTGTCTGGGATTTAACACTGGGTCTCTGGTTATTTTGAAGATTTGATTCAGTCATGTTTATAATTCTCACATGTTTTAAACACAGAATAATTCGAATATGTTTTAGACACTGAACAATTCAAACATTTTTAGACAGAATAATTCAGGCATGTTTTAGATGCAGAATAATTCAGGCATGTTTTGTATACAGAATAATTCAGGTATGCTTAGACACAGAATAATTCAGGTATGTTTTAGATGCAGAATAATTCAGGAATGTTTTAGATGCAGAATAATTCAGGCATGTTTTAGATGCAGAATAATTCAGGCATGCTTAGACACAGAATAATTCAGGCATATGTTTTTTTGTTTTGTTTTGCATATCCTTTACAGGGCAGCGCAGTCAACACCAGTATTTCTGCCACTGTGATCTCTTGGCAAGTTTACGCTCAGTAGTTTGCCATTGCTTTCTGTACGACTGGCACAGATGCCAACGCAACATGGTCTGCTGCCAAATCGCGCAAAGCTGTGTTTCGAATGCAGGTATACAGGATTATGAACCACATCAGCAACTCCTTCGCCACAGAGACTGGCAAGCATATGTTACATGCAGAATAATTCAGACATGTGTCAGACTCTGTTATGTTTGATTTGTTCTGTTTAGGGCAAAAAATATTCAGATACCAGGCCTGATGCAGCAAATACTGAAGGCGGTGAGAAGGTAGGGAGCTCATTATTTTGTGTTGCCTTTTGTTGGACGTAATTGTCATTCAACGGTTGGTGCTCTGTTATCACCACCATCATCACATGCCTTATCGGGTGTGGTAGATCACAACTCTGAACAACCTGCCTCCTCTAGCACGATGCATCAGTTCATGTGCTATTTCCCCATGCTGTGACGTCATGTGCTATCTCCCCATGTCATGATGTCATGTGCTATCTCTGCATGCCATATCATATGCTATCTGTATGCCATTATATCATGTGCTATCTCCCTGTGCCAAGTCATGTGCTATCTCCCTGTGCCATGTCATGTGTTATCTCCCCATGCCATGATGTCACATGCTATCTCCACATGCCAAGATGTCATGTGCTATCTCCCCATGTCATGTGTTGTCTCCCCATGCAAAGATGTCATGTGCTATCTCTGCATGCCATGATGTCATGTGCTATCTCCACATGCCATGTCATGTGCTATCTCCCCATGCCATGATGTCATGTGCTATCTCCCCATGTTATGTGCTATCTCCCTGTGCCATGTCTTGTGCTATCCTTGAATGCTATGATGTCATGTGCTATCACCCCATGCTGTGACATGTGCTATCTCCCCATGCCACGATGTCATGTGCTATCTCTGCATGACATGTGCTATCTCCCCATGCCATGTCATGTGCCAACCCTCATGCCATGATGTCATGTGCTAAGTCAGAATGCCACAACATGTGCTATCTCCCCATGTCATGTACTATATCACAGTGCCATGTCATGTGCTATCTCCCCATGCCCCGGTGTTATGTGCTATCTACCCATGCCATGATGCCATGTGCTATCCCCTGTGCCATGTCATGTGCTATTTCCTCATGCCATGCCATGTGCCAACCTCCCATGCCATGTCATGTGATATCTCCCTGTGCCATGTCATGTGCTATCACTCCATATCATATGTTATGTCTCCATGCCATGACATGTGTTATCTCCCCATGCCATGATGTCATGTGCTATCCTGCCATGTCATGTGCTATCCCGCCATGTCATGTGCCAACCCCTATGTCATGTGCTATCTCCCCATATCATATGCTATGTCTCCATGCCATGAAATCATGTGCTATCTCCCCATGCTATGTCATGTGCTTTCTCCTCATGTCACATGCTATCTCCCTGTGCCATGTCATATGCTATGTCATGTGCGATCTCTCCATGCCAAGATGTCATGTGCTATCTTTCCATGTCATTTGCTATCTCCCTGTGCCATGTCATGTGCTATATCCTGTGCCATAATGTCATGTACTATCTACCCATGCCATGATGTCATGTGCTATCTCCCCGTGCCATGTCATGTGCTATTTCCCCATGTCATGTGCCAACCTCCCATGTCATGTGATATCTCACAGTGCCATGTCATGTGCTATCTCCCCATTTCATATGTTTTGTCTCCATGCCATGACATCATGTGTTATCTCCTTATGCCATGTCATGTGCTATCTCCCTGTGTCATGATCTCATGTGCTATCTCCCCATGCCATGATCTCATGTGCCATCTCCCCATGCCATGATCTCATGTGCTATCCACCCATGCCATGTCTTGTGCCAACCCCCATGGCATGTCATGTGTTATCTCCCCATATCATATGCTATGTCATGTGCTTTCTCCTCATGTCATGTGCTATCTCCCTGTGCCATGTCATGTGCTATATCCCCGTGCCATGTCATGTGCTATCTCCCCATGCCATAATATCATGTGCTATCTACCCATGCCATGGTGTCATGTGCTATCTCTCCATGCCGTGATGCCATGTGCTATCTCCCCATGTCATGATGTTGTGTGCTATCTACCCATGCCGTGATGTCATGTGCTATCTCCCCATGCCGTGATGTCATGTGCTGTCTCCCATGCTGTGATGTCATGCGTAATGTTTTCATGTCATATGCTATCTCCCAATACCATGCCATGATGTCATGTGCTATCCTTGCATGCCTTGATGTCATGTGCTATCTCCCCCATGCCATGATGTAAGGATGGTTAGGATGTCCTTTTCCGGACTTTTACTTCTGTCCTCTGCCTTTCATCTTCTCAGTGGTGCATGAACCCTCGACCTGTGAACTTTTTGCTGGTTGCTTGGAAGCTGCGGCCAAAATTTTCTTTGGGATAAGGTAGCCCAGGAAGTCTACGTGGTGAAGTGGGTACACCGTCTGCCTTGTTCTGTGAGTGTTATATGTTCATTCTGGCATACTCGGTTCACGAGTGCAATTTTCGTGAAAACTCCTGGGGGTTGTCATTGGAGCTAGAGTTCGTGCCTTGTGGGGCGCTTTCGGCAGATTGCCCTGGTGAAGAGATTGCGCTATGTGGGGGAAAACCCGGTGCAATGAAGTCCTCTTCCCTTTTTTTTAAAAAGTAGCCCATCATGTGACTGTGATAGCAAACTGTCAATTAACTGACTGTGATAGCAAACTGTCAATTAACTGACTGTGATAGCAAACTGTCAATTAACTCACTGTGATAACACTGTCAGTTAACTTACTGTGATAACAAACTGTAAATTATTTGATTGACACAAACTTTCAATTAACGGACTGTGATAACAAACTATCAATTAACTAACCGTGATAGCAAACTGTCAATTAACTGACTGTGATAACAAACTGTGCATTAACTGACTGTGATAGTAGTCTGTCAACTATCTGTGACTGTATAAACTATCCATTGTCTGTCTGCTTACTATTAAACTGGCCATTAGCTGTCTGTCTTGTAACTGTCTGACTTACGATACAAATGGCTTTGTGAGAGTGATAAATGAAGATTACATTTTACAACTTGGCAGTCCCATCCACCTGGTTCAGTAATTGTATGTTGTTCTTGAGCAGAAAACAGTTAACCAACACTCCTCGCAGATATCAGACCACCCGGCCACTTCGGAACCACACAGCAGTAATACCGGTGAAAGGGTGCCTCTCACACAGGCATCCAAACCCCCGTACATCCCGCCCAATGCCCGCAACGGCACTGGCGATGTTGTCGACTGCCGGCCGCATGATCAGTCCAAGTCCCAGCTGGCAAGCATTAAAGGGCAGCCAGATTCCTTCAGTGTACTTTCTGTCTCCAACACTGCTGGGTCTTCCAATAAAGGTATGCTATTTTGTGTTCATGTTTGTCTGTTTTTTTTTTTTTGGTCTTGTTTGTGGATTCAGTAGTTTTTTTTTAAAGTACTGATGCATTCTGCAGACGTCACCTAGCAGAAGCTGTTGCGATCCTTATGGAAAAGCCATTGTTGTGTAAACAAAAACGACACGATAGCCAGTTTAAAATTACCTTAGTAGACAGTTTAAAATTACTATGGTAGGCAGTTTAAAATTACCACAGCAGACAGTTTAAAATTGCCATTGGAGACAGTTTAAAATTACCTTGGTTGACAGTTTAAATTATTGTGTAAAAATGTGTATATTTCAGCTTGCAGGATTCATTGTTGTGCTTTGGTTTATGTTCTGCAGTAAAGCACCTGACGATGGAGCATTATATGCCAGGCAATAAATTGTGCATCCTCTTGACTGTGTCTTCGTTAATCAAATGTTTTAATTTTGCTTGCATCTTTTTTTCGAAATTGTCAACAAGGTGATTCTTCCTCTTCTTTCTTTCACTGTCAAGAAGGTGATGGAGACACAGGTTTCAGTTTTCCCAACAAAAAAGATGAAGAAACAAATGGGAACTCTTCACCTTCAGAACACTACACAGACACGCCGACATCTGCTGCTACACTTCAACCCCCAGGAACAGGGCAAAAACTGGAGCAGACCCCTCGGCCGCGGCTGACAAATCCAGAGTTTTTACACATGGAGAAGTCATTACAGAACCTCGTGGCTTCGATGGCGGCAGTGAGTTTGTCAGAATGTCGCCATTATTATCGTCATTTGTGCCGCAATCGTGGGTGTTCATGTCTCTCCTCAGATTTCGGTTTTTGGTCTTCTGGATCAAATCTGCTGATGATACTCCTACGTTCCACTATCTCAGTCCATCCAGCATCATTTCTCTCTTTGTCTGCCTCTTCTTCCACTGATATTTCTTGTCGTCACGATGTTTTCCAACATCTCTCTTCTCATTTGTTGACCAATGTATGCTGTATGTCTCTTTCTTATGTTGGTATCATCTCATCTCATCATGTTCCTCTTGTACCTTGTGGTGTCAAGGTGAAGCATAAACACCAGGAGAGTGCACATTTATGGGCTTCATATATCGAGATTCCCATGGACTCTGTTATTCCCTCTGTCCATTGTTTATATGGTCAGCCTCTTCTTCTGGTTCCATTTGGTCTGTATATTAATACATTAATGCTTGTTGTGGTATACTGTCAGTTGGTAGCATAGTTATATGGCTGAACCATTTCACTTGCTGTTTTCACATGAAATCTAGGGTTGCTATAACCCCGACTTTAGTCCTGATTTCTCCATTTCTGATTTTCTCTCTTCTTGATACATTGAGTATTTTTCTCAGGAATCTCATTTTCGTTGTTGTAATTTTTCTTCTCTCTTTTGTCTGTCATTGTCCAGGTTTGTTGTATACATTATTCTATTTTCATGTGTCTAATTTTTGGCACTTCATTGCTCTAATGTACGGTAGAAAGTTATCTATTTTGTATGTCCAGTGTCCTAGCATTTAGTTTTACCTTGGTGATAATGGCAGTTGGCTGTATGCGATATGAAAGTACTTTATATGTGACATGATGTGACTAGTTTATATGTGACAAATGACATGACTAGTTTATATGTGACATATGACATGATTAGTTTATATGTGACACTTGCCAGTAGATGGCAAGACAGAACTCATCATCATCATGTGCCATGCCAGTAAGCATGGGCGGTCATGTTTTGCCATCTCACTTGATTACCAGAGTTATTGATCAGCTCAATGTTCTTGTCTTGACCATACAAAGTGGCCAAGCCATCCAGGTATTTACTTCTCTGCCCTCCCCTTGTTCTCTTCCCCTCGATCTTACTAGTTGTCACCAAGTTCTCCAGTTTATTTCTTCTCATAACTTGAACAAAAAATTGTGGCTTTGTACATATAATTTCTCTAATAAGTTTACGATTTTCATTTGTCTCCTGTAGTACTTGGTCATTGGTTTTTCTATCTGCCCATGGTATTCTTTGCATTCTCCTCAGAAAACCACATTTCTAAAGCCATCAGATGTTTTTCAGCTTGTCTGCTCATTGTCCACACTTCACATCCATACAAAAGCACAGGTTCTTCTTCTTTTTTTCCGTACATGATTGCATTGTGCCTGTTTACAGCAGAGCTGCGTTCTTGCACTGTTAGGTCGACACATCTGACTTCTGCGGGCATTTGTTGACCGGGTTAACCTTCCTGGGGGGCACAGGTTCTATGTAGCACCTCCACACTCTTTTTCTCATTGCAAATGACATTTTATTGGTCAGTATGTTTTTCTCTTGCAAAAGGCTACTTTCGCCATGGCGATTCTTGTTCTAATCTCTTCTAGGCATCTCCTATCAGATGTTATGACTGTTCCAAGATAATTGTACCGATTCACTTGTTTAAGAATATTCCCATTTACTTGTGGTATTTTCTTCTTCTTTGTGACGACCATAATCTGTGTCTTCTTACAATTTAATTCTAACCCATGTTGTTCACTGTGTGCAACAATTGCATCTACTAAATGTTGCAGATTCTGTTTATTGTCTGTAATCAGTACTGTTTCATCCACATATATAATGTTGTTGCTGTTATGTCCCCCAAAGATGATTCCTTTCATTTCGTCAACATTTCTGAAAAATGTTTTCACTGTACAGGGAAAAAAGATCTGGAGACAATACACACACCTCTCTTAATAGGCTGATATTGACCTACTTCATTATCAGTCTTTAAGGCAGCTTGTTGTTTCGAATGTATGCTTTTTTATGAGTCTAAGGTTTTTCCCATCAATTTGCAGATCTGCAAGCATCTCCATCATGTTGACATGTCTTACTTTATCGAGAGCCTTTGTTCTGATTTTTGATATCGTAAAACATAATTTCCTTGGCATCTGTAAAAAAGGTAGTTTGCCATAGCTTTCCTTCTTTGCAGTGACCATACCGGTCAATGACCGTAGCCATTGTCTCCCAAAAAAAGAGATCCTCTGCCTACCATCGTGAAGCTGGAGACCATAACCTACAACTATCTGTCGGCTACTCTTCAGCTTCATCCACCACCTGTACCCATGACTTCGTGTAACTCTGATCGGGAGGCTAAATGGGTACTCCACCTTGCCCAAGGGTGTTCCGTAGGCTAGCGGAGGGAAGGAGGCAACTTACCTCTCCTTTGATAGGGGATACCCTTACCCCGCTACCCACAACTGGCAGAACTGGCAAGTGACAGATGTCAATTAGTTGTAGATGATATTGGTGACGTGACATGTCAGTACTTATATGGCAGATGTAGATGACATGACAATGATATATGTAAAACTGTCAGTGACAGGCAACAGTTGTGTGAAAATAATATGCTAATACTCAAAACATGTGATGGTTGCTGAGACTGTGTGTCCAATTTATGACCCTTTGAAAATAAAGTTTGTACAATCGTTCATGTTTTGTAGGATCACCGAGATGGGAGACAACTGGATGTCTCTCAGGGTGCTCTGCCCCTAACTCACGAACACGCCAACAAATGGTTCTACAATGATCCTCAAGGGGAGGTACAAGGTATGTCCTGGAAGTTTGTCCTGACAATTCCTCTCATCATCATCATCATCATCATCATCCAGTGCCTTGCTGGCTGGCATGGACGATCATGCCTCTCCACACATTACGATCCATGACGTCATGGATCAATTCGTGTCTTGACTCCCTTCCGTGCCATGACACAAGACTCAAGAATATTCTCACACCGTCTTCCTCTGTCGCTCTTTGTACAAATCTTTCCGGTTATCACAACATTTTCCAGTTTTTACCTTCTCATAACGTGGTCCTCTTCTATACCTGGATGTAAAGGAGAACAAGATTTAGCTGTGTAGTATATTATCGTCAGGTGCCTTGGTGACGTGTAGGAATCATGATTTTCCACGTCTTGCGATCTCCAACAGTATGTATCATTTCCATGACAAAGAATCTTCTCTCACTGTCTTTCTCTGCATCTCTTGTCGCAAATTTTTCCAGTTTGTCTTTCCTCATTATGGGGGCCAAAAAATTATGACTGCCTCTTTTTTATGTTTGTTGCTTGCTTGCGTTCACTGGCTGTGAACTTCAGCATGAAGTCCTGTATGTCGGATGAAGACATCCTGTTGCCCAACATCAGTGTAATGTCATACCGGACTGAGGTTTGCGTGAGTATCCTTTGTCCCATGTCTGGCTTATTGGTGTGCAGACTGGGTAGTTCCTACCCGTGCAGACAGATACTCTCCAACTTCGGAAGAATCAGCGATCCAGGACCCCGAAAAGGACCTGTTGCCAAGGACGCACGACTAGGACGTGTTAGTAGGTCTTGGCAGTATAGAACCTGGCCCTGGTGCCTTAGAAACACCTCTGCGTCCCTTTGATGTTTGTGATAAGATGCCTTTTTCAAAATATTTAGATTACTCATATTGGCTATCCGAGGAGTTTTCTGCATTCTTCCGTTCAACCGCATGCATTTCCTTCCGTATGTGTGTGCTTGTGTGAGCGCACAAACTGTGTGTGCATTGCTTTATGTATGAATGAGGATATATGGGCATGAGAGAGAGGGGGGGGGAGAGAGAGAGATAGATAATGTATGTATGAGTACATGTTAGTGTGTTTGTGATTGTGAATGAGTTTATGTGTATGCGAGGGGGTGTATTTGTGAGTTATTGAGTGGGTCTATAACTGAGAGTTTGTATATTGCGATGAGGAGGTTTTTTATCAGGAAAACTTGCTATAAAATTTGAACAACCACCCATGTGTATCGACCGCCATTTCGAAACACTTGTTCAACCAAAAATATTCTTTCTTCCGTTGATAGCACCATTCTGTTTGGAGTGCAAAGAATTACTCCAGCAGACAGCCATTTGCTGCATATTGCTTCACGATGGACTGTGGAGCAAATATTTTAAATGACATCATGTGCTTATTTTCCCAAATTTTTCTACATACAAAGTGTAGTGAGATTTCACAAACACCCTGTGTGTGTGTGTATATATATATATATATATATATATATATATATATATATATATATATATATATATATATATATATATATATATATTTATATTTATATTTTCATCAATGACTGCAGCAGCGCAGTCTGCTGCCAGGATGACCACATAGTGCTAGAGTTATGTATGAGTCCACTCTGGTTCTCTCCAAGAATGAATCGCAACACCAGAAGTAGATGGTCAGCCTTACTAGCACACCATGACAAGCAACAACATGGACGTTGCTGCTAAAGCCTTCGTCAGCACAGACAACACAAACTGACACAACTACATGAAAAACACTACGTGAATATATATATATATAAGTTACTTATCTTTGTGGACTGGACACATCTCTCAAGTAGTCATCAAGCTGTGCATGTTATAGCATAGACTGTCTCTGGTTTTTATATTTGATGTGTCTGTGTTATAGCACTGACTGTCTCTGTCTTCATATTTGATGTGTCTATGTTTTAGCACTGATTTTCTCTGTCTTCATATTTGATGTGTCTATGTAATAGCATTTACTGTCTCTATCTCACATGTGAGGTGTCCATGTTACAGCACTGACTGTCTCTGTCTTCTGTCCCCAGGTCCATTCACCAATGAGGAGATGTCGCAGTGGTTCAGTGCCGGCTTTTTTACCATGAGTCTGTTGATCAAGCGAGGTTGTGATGACTCATTCAAGCAGCTAGGTATTCTGTTGTCTTCTTCTTCTTCCTCCTCCTCCTCCTCCTCCTCCTCCTCCTCCTCCTCCTCCTCCTCCTCCTCCTCCTCCTCCTCCTCCTTCTTGTCCCTCCTCTTTCTCCTTCCTCTTCTTCTTCTCCTTTTTTCATCATCATCATGCATTATGTGAGTGTGCATGCATGTATGTATGTATATGTGTACACATATAAATGTTTGTATGTATTTATGTGCCGGCTTCGTGGCTTAGAGGTTATGACTTGTCTCCGTAATCTCGTATACTCTCGTCAGTGACGTGATGACGGTGAGAATCAGCAGTGGTTCGAATCGCATCGGTAACTTACGGGGTATGTGAGCCGGTCACTCAGAAAGCAATGGCAAACTACTGAGCGTAATCTTGCCAAGAAATCAACATACAGCTGAAAGATGCTGGTGTTGACAGCGATGTCCTGTAAAGGATATGCAAAATAAAAAAATAAAAAAAAAAATGTATTTATGTATGTGTCTGTGTATATATGTGTGTGTTTGTGTCTGCTCGCTAGTCTCATAATGTTGAAATATGAATTGTTTATGTTTGGTGTATGTTTACAGCATTCAGTTTACAATGTTCATTTTCTCCCCAATGTAAATGTAACATTCATGATAGATAATTGGTGCGAAAGATGAATGATTAGAAGGGCTGAATTTAAGATGGGCCTGGGTGCCCAATTTGTGACCTTTTGAATATAGTTTGTTCGTTCCATTTACTCCTTGTTCTTGTTCTTCAGGTGCCTGGTCTGTAACAGACATTCATGATCATAACTCTAATTCTCTCTGGTATCAAATATTGTCCCGAAGCTATTGCTTATGTGTTGCCTGCTGTTTAAGCTTTCCACATACATCTATCTCTTTCCCTGACTCATTTGCCTCCTATTTCTCCACACAAGGTAATTTCCCAGTCCCACAACTTCTGTTGATGTGCTGCGTCCATTTGTCTTCATCTTTTGTTCACTTCAAATGTGTCTATAACCGCAGTGTTATCTCTTGTATCAAATGTGTCTATAACCGCAGTGTTATCTCTTGTATCAAATGTGTCTATAACCGCGGTGTTATCTCTTGTATCAAATGTGTCTATAACCGCAGTGTTATCTCTTGTATCAAATGTGTCTATAACCGCAGTGTTATCTCTTGTATCAAATGTGTCTATAATCGCAGTGTTATCTCTTGTATCAAATGTGTCTATAACCGCAGTGTTATCTCTTGTATCAAATTTGTCTATAACCGCAGTGTTATCTCTTGTATCAAATGTGTCTATAACCGCAGTGTTATCTCTTGTATCAAATTTGTCTATAACCGCAGTGTTATCTCTTGTATCAAATGTGTCTATAACCGCAGTGTTATCTCTTCTATCAAATTTGTCTATAACCGCAGTGTTATCTCTTGTATCAAATGTGTCTATAACCGCAGTGTTATCTCTTGTATCAAATTTGTCTACAAATACAATCATGTGTCTTGTATGAATTTAACTGTCATTGTTAGATCACTTAGTGGTCCGTAGAGTTTATCTTCCATTGTTTTTTCTCTAGGCCAGAAGGTTTGCCTAGATATGTCATATTTTGGGCAGTCTTGGAGTATGTGATCTGCTCTGCGCACGCCAAATTACATGTGCACAACGCTGATTCGCCAATCTTGAATATTTAGCTACGTAATCAATTATGTCCTGGTCTGAGGCACAGATTATTGATT
Source organism: Cepaea hortensis (assembly GCA_963921405.1). Lineage (NCBI taxonomy): Eukaryota > Metazoa > Mollusca > Gastropoda > Stylommatophora > Helicidae > Cepaea > Cepaea hortensis. Next base: position 261,723,887 of record OY992876.1, on the reverse strand, counting down.
TGTTTTGATCTGTCCATAAGGTGTCATTTGTCTTGTCTTTACATTTCTGTTGAGTAATCTTGTTACACCTGCACATCTCACTACATCAGCGTTTCTTCTCAATTCACAAGATTGTCAGCATTTTTATAAAAAGTAAAACCACAACCCCGGTGTTTCCGGTTTCTTCATCATTTTATTAATTATTGTCCACAATTTGCATCCATATAGGAGGACAGGCCACACAGCTTTTAATTAAGTGGAATTTTTACTTGATTTTTCTGTTTTTGTTTAAATGCCAATGCCCATTCTTATAAAAGCATTTTTGCATGTAGTTATTTTCTTGATCTCTGTGTTACGTCAGCTGTGGGATGTCACTGAGAAGCCTGTGATATTGAAAACATTATACCTAATCTCTGTGTCACGTCTGCTGTGTCATGTCTCATGCGCCATATCGTCATGTCTGCTGTGTCACATCTTCTTTGGAATGTTACTGTGGAGCCAAATACTGTATATGCAGTAATCACTTACATTTAATTGTAATAGCACTCGCAATCAGTAAAAAAAAAAAACCACAAAAACATTGGAAAGAGCAGGACCTATTGTTTTCACAAAATTGGTAGCGAGGTCACGTGGGCATGCCAATGAAATCTGGGCAACGAATGAAAACCAAAACAAATTTTTTATGGAAAAAATCAAAACTGATGATAACTGAAGTCAACGAAAACCGAGGTATCACTATACATTTATTCCTGCAGCAAGCTGCTGTCGTTACTTGGAGGTTATGGGTTCAAATTGAGGTATTATATCTACAGCTTTCAATTTGTATATTGTTTAGTGTGTTCTCTTATCTCTATTTGCTAATTTGTTTATGAGCTGTCCATCCAGCGTGTTTGTTGGTAATGGTCATTGGTGTTGACAAGAACTTTTTTTTTTTCTGTTGACTACAGGGGAGCTAATCAAACGATATAACAGATTACCATTCTTACCTGGGCCACCGCTGCCCCCTTTAATAGTAAGTTATTTTTCAACTCCTCATTGCACTTAGAAACTCCTCAATGCACTTAGAACCTCCTCATTGCACTTAGAAACTTATTGCACTTAGAACCTCCTCATTGCACTTAAACACTCCTCATTGCACTTAGACACTCCTCATTGCACTTAGACACTCCTCATTGCACTTAGACACTCCTCATTGCACATTCAGAAAGCAATTGCAAACTACTGAATGTAAATTTGCCAAGATATCACAATAAGCCAAAAAAGGCTGGGGTTGACTGTGACATCCTGTAAACGATATTCAATTAACTTTTGTAACATTGCACTTAACAGCACACATCAATTACAGTAGCTATATAACAGCACACATCACAGTAGCCACTTGCTTAACTGCACATGACAGTAGCTTCACACTTAACAGCACACATGACAATAGCTTCACACTTAACAGCACACATGATGGTAGCTTCATACTTAACAGCACACATCACAGTAGCTTCACACTTAACAGCACACATCACAGTAGCTTCACACTTAACATCACACATCACTATAGTCAGTGCACTTAACAACACAAATCACAGCAGACATGCACTTAGCATCGTACATCACATCACAATAGCTATGTACTTAACAACAAAAATCACTATGGTCAATGCACTTAACAACACAAATCACAGCAGACATGCACTTAGCATCATACATCACATCACAGTAGCTAAGTACTTAACAAAAATCACTGTGGTCAATGCACTTAACAAGACAAATCACAGTAGCCATGCACTTAACATCATGCATCTAGTTTAGTTTAGTTTAATTGATGGATCAGCATCACGGGTGTAACCCATAAGTGCTCCGGTCTACTCCTAACTCAAACCTGAGTCCGGAGAATCTCAGCACAAACTCCATAGCACCGGTGAGGATTCTGAAATATTTTGGGTAGATTTTTAACTCAAATTTTGCCCGGGTAGCGCCGGTAGGCTACTCGATTTCCAACTGCCAAAGGATTTTTTACGTGCACAAAAATACACATGGGCTTCCAATCTCACTACCCAGAGACCAAGGGAAGTTTTGTTACTAGAAGCCCACGTGAAAAAATCCCGGCCGTCACCAGGGCCCCTCTCATACATCATACATCACATCACAGCAGCTATGTGCTTAACATCACACATCACACCATACTAGCTATGTACTTAACAGCACAAGGGACCAAATGATCAAATATGATTGCGTTGAATTTGAAGAGTTAAAACTGAATCCTCAAGTGGATTCAACCAACCAACCAGTCAACCAGTCAACCAACCAACCAGTAAGCCAAACTAACCAGTAAGCCAAACTAACCAGTCAGCCAAACCAACCAGTCAGCCAAACCAACCAGTCAGCCAAACCAACCAACCATAGCTCGTGTCAGGGATGCTGACAGCTACTAGGCGCCACAGGCGTGAGCTGGATGTCAGGCTTGGACCAGTGGGGGATGGGTCCTGAAAAAGGACATGAGAGTCATCCTTACCAAAGGTGCTACAAATGCCTCACACCCCATACCCCCACACCCCATACCCATACGGCATGGACTGTAAGAAGATTGGCAGTACACGAGACAGAAGGCTGTGGACAGACATGATCACCAACACCACACAGCATTTATTATAAGATTATTGGCAGTACATGGCACGTCGTAATAGCACAAAGAAACAAGCAGCTTCCAAGATGCATAGTGAGAAAACCGACCAGACTATCAAGAAGACGAACCTGCCTTTGGAGAGTCTGCATGCAAGCTGTAATAAAGTATCTGAACCTACAGTCAATGAAACTACCAATAAGAAGAGCGACGACTACCCACAGACGAACACAAAAACTTGTGAGAGGAAGGAGGACCAAGACACCAGAATCAGAAACACTGATTCAAACACAGTCAGATGGGTGGTCAAGCGGCTAAAAATGGAGCTTACTGATCAACAAATACAGAAGCAGCTGCAGGAAGAAAATCTTCACGTCAACATTTTGAAGGCAGAGCGGATTCTTACCTACTCAGAATTAAATGAGATGCTCCACACCAGGGACTGGGCGAACCCGGGCCGGGTCAGGCAGACAGACAGACAGACAGACAGACAGACAGCCAGACAGATAGATAGACAGATAGATAGATAAATAGGTAGATAGATAGATAGATAGATAGATAGATAGATAGACAGACAAACAGACAGGGAGGAAGGGAGGGAGGGATAGACGGAGGGAGAGACAGAGGGATGGGTCTATTAGACAGACAGACAGACAGAGATAGATAGATAGACAAACAGAGAGACAGACAGACAGGCAGACAGACAGACAGATAGTCGGTAACGGGAACGAGAACTTATATGACTACTTATATGAATTAAATGAGATGCTCCCCACCAGGAACTGGGCGAAGCCGGGCCGGGTCAGCTAGTATATATATAAAAGACAATGTATGTGTGTATGTCAATTATGCGTTCGCAAACAGTCCATCCAATTGAGATGAAATTTTCTACAGATGTTCTTCTCATTCCCGTGTAGCCAACTGGCATAGTTTGTTAGTTTACAAACAGTTATTTACGTAATAAAATTTAATTTTTTAATTAAATTATAATTAACATATTGCAAGGGGGCTTAACTTAAGAAAAGTTATATCAAGGGACATTACTTTTAGTAGCATTGCTATATTATGTAATTTAAATAATTGTTGCATTTTTCTCAAAGTTTCATAAAATAACTTCTCAACGGGAACAGGAAAGGTCCGAACATACATAGATAGATAGGTAGGTATGTAGGTCGATCAATCGATCCTCGCCAGGGGCTGGGCGAAGCCAGGCCAGGTCCTCTAGTATATATATGCCAGCTTCCTGGCCTAGAGGTTAGCGACTTTTCTCCGTAATCTCATATACTCTCGTAAGTAACCTGACAACGCTGAGAATTAGCAGTGGTCCGGATCACGTCGGTAACTTACGGGGTATGTAATCCGGCCGCTTAGAAAGCAATGGCAAACTACTGAGCATAATCTTGCCAAGAAATCAACTATATATATATATATATATATATATATATATATATATATATATATATATATATATATATATATATATATATATATTTGGATGGCAGAATGGATAACAGCACTTGCTCTTAAACCTCCTGTGTGCTGAGGTAGCAGGTCCACCCTCTACACCAGCCAGTTGGACAAAAATGTTGACTTCTCATCCTTGAAATAAATTGATATAAATTACGAGTACCTCAATCTCTGGAATTGGAGTGGGTTTGCCAATTGACGAGAGAAACTGGCAATGAGGAAAGCTATTCCATACACAAAATTCAGTCCAGCTCCAGCACTATTAGAAGCAACGTGTATGGACTACTCTTGAGTTCAAAGTGAGTGAATGCAAAAATAAATTTTTAAAATGTGTTCTTCAAATGTGTCTGTTGCAGTCAAACATTTCACCGGAGCCAGTTGTGATACCAAGCTCGCCTCTGACCATCCCTTCCTTTGTGTCGTCCACTCCTGCAACCCCGCTGGTGGGTGCGGGCTTGCCGTCTGTGGCTGACCCACTTATCTTGCAGCACATGTTGCTGCAACAGCAGGAGTATCTGAAACAGACATTCTTGATGAGGTATGGTTGTCATGTCAATGTTTGAAGTCAGTTGTCATGTCAGTGCTTTTTGTTGTCATGTCGGTGCTTATTGTTGTCATGTCAGTGCTTATTGTTGTCATGTCATGTCAGTGCTTATTGTTGTCATGTCAGTGTTTGAAGTCAGTTGTCATGTCAGTGCTTATTGTTGTCATGTCAGTGCTTATTGTCATGTCAGTGCTTATTGTTGTCATGTCAGTGCTTATTGTTGTCATGTCAGTGCTTATTGTTGTCATGTCAGTGCTTATTGTTGTCATGTCAGTGCTTATTGTTGTCATGTCAGTGCTTATTGTTGTCATGTCAATGTTTGAAGTCAGTTGTCATGTCAGTGCTTATTGTTGTCATGTCAGTGCTTATTGTTGTCATGTCAGTGCTTATTGTTGTCATGTCAGTGCTTATTGTTGTCATGTCAGTGCTTATTGTTGTCATGTCAGTGTTTGAAGTCAGTTGTCATGTCAGTTCTTATTGTTGTCATGTCAGTGCTTATTGTTGTCATGTCAATGTTTGAAGTCAGTTGTCATGTCAGTGCTTATTGTTGTCATGTCAGTGCTTATTGTTGTCATGTCAGTGCTTATTGTTGTCATGTCAGTGCTTATTGTTGTCATGTCAATGTTTGAAGTCAGTTGTCATTTCAGTGCTTTTTGTTGTCATGTCAGTGCTTTTTTGTTGTCATGTCAGTGCTTATTGTTGTCATGTCAGTGCTTATTGTTGTCATGTCAGTGCTTATTGTTGTCATGTCATGTCAGTGCTTATTGTTGTCATGTCAGTGTTTGAAGTCAGTTGTCATGTCAGTGCTTATTGTTGTCATGTCAGTGCTTATTGTTGTCATGTCAGTGTTTGAAGTCAGTTGTCATGTCAGTGCTTATTGTTGTCATGTCAGTGCTTATTGTTGTCATGACAGTGCTTATTGTTGTCATGTCAGTGTTTGAAGTCAGTTGTCATGTCAGTGTTTGAAGTCATTTGTCATGTCAGTGCTTATTGTTGTCATGTCAGTGCTTATTGTTGTCATGTCAGTGTTTGAAGTCAGTTGTCATATCAGTGCTTATTGTTGTCATGTCAGTGCTTATTGTTGTCATGTCAGTTCTTATTGTTGTCATGTCAGTATTTGCAGTCAGTTGTAAATGTCAGTGTTTGTAGTCAGTTGTAATGACAGTCGCTTAAAAAAAGTCGCTTAAAAGTCGACAGGGTCGACTTCATTGCACCGGGTTTTATCCCATATGGCTCGGTCTCTTTCCGCAGCACGGAAAGCGCCGCACACTGCGCGACCTCCGTAGCTTTTAGCGACGACCCACAGGAGTCTCCGAAACATTTAACTCGTAAACCGAAGGACGCGGCCCGGAATCGAACCCACAACCTTCGGAGCACGAGTCAAACGGCTTGACCACTTCGCCACAGAGACTCCCGACAGTAATGACAGTGTTTGCAGTTAGTTATAATGTCAGTGTTTGCATTCAATTGTGATGTCAGTATTTGTAGTCACTTGTACTGTCTGTGTTTGCAGTCAGTTGTAATGTCAGTGTTTATTGTTGTCATGTCAGTGTTTGCATTCAGTTGTGATGTTAGTGTTTGCATTCAATTGTGATGCGTTTATCCAGAGTTTTTTTTCCGGACGTGATTGCGTTGTGCCTGTTTACAGCACAGCTGCATTCTTGTGCCGTTAGGCCGACACATCCGACTTCTGCGGGCATTTGTTGACCGGGTTAACCTTCCCGGGGGACAATCATGCTGTTCTAGAAATCTTTATATTGATGAATCATGCTTTTCTAGAGATCTGTAAAATGATAAATCATGATTTCCCAGGGTTCTGTATATTCATAAATTATGTTTTCCTAGAGATCAGTATATTGAATCATGCTTTTCTAAAGATCTGTAAATTGATTAATCATTATTTTCCAAATCATGTTTTCCTAGAGATCTGTGTATAGATGAATCATGATTTCTTTCAGATCTGTATATTGATGAATCATGCTTTTCTAGAGATCTGTAAATTGATGAATCATGATTATCCAAAGTTCTGTATATTCATGAATCATGCTTTCCCAGAGATCTATTTTCCTAGAGATCTGTATGTAGATGAATCATGATTTCCTACAGATCTGTATATTGATGAATCATGCTTTCTTTGAGATGAGGATATTATTGATGAATGATGATTTCCTGGAGATCTGTAAAAAGATATTGTTCCGCTGCCCTCCTCTTGGCAGTGATCATATTTGTTTGGCGAGTTGTGTGATGATACTGCATCTCTTTTCGAAAGAACCATTCAATGTAATTGATTATCAGGTGATGAGTATCCCCATTGTGTCCTCAACAGGCAGATGCAGATACAAACACTCCACCAGATGCAGGAGCAGGACAGTTTTAAGTCTCTCTCCCCTGAACAGCAGCAGCACGTGTCCATGCAGATGATGGCACAGACAAACCCTGTCTTCATGCAGCACTTCCAGCAACTGCAGCAGCAGCAGGTCCTACTTCAACAGCAGCAGGAGCAGCAGAAAGTGGCCACGCCGTGAGTCATGTGATTTGTTGCACGGGTCTTTCCCACGTCTTTCATATTTCACACACAAATACCATAGAACAAATGTTTATAACATAAATGCTGCTATAACAGTGAAAATTACACAGGTAATTACATTTCTGAAAATTACCTTACTGTTGTGTTGGTATTCTGGCAGTGGCCTTATGCATGTATTTGCCTGTGCGTGCTGTTGGTCTGTCGGTACTGCTGTTTGTTCCACTTTTCACATGGGGCAGTGAGGAGCATTTTGTGTGACATTCACTAGTACAGGAATGGAGCAATATGGGAGTGACCCTTTGCAGTGAAGTTGGAACCGCGACTAACTAACTAACGTTACCGATTGTGTTCGTCTTATCTTATAGTACTGGCTCTGTGGCAAAGGGGTTATTTATGCAGTTTGTAATCCCGCATACCATGTTCAAAACACAGATGTGCCTTGCGTTAGTTTTTATAAAATGTAATAAGTGGTGGTCGTTCAGAAAGCAGTGCCAAACTACTGAACATAAATGTGCCCAGGAAGTCACAAACAGCCAGAAATGCTGGGGTTGACTGTGATGTCCTGTAAAGGATATGCAACTAACTATCTCATAGTTGATCCTTGACTTCTCACAGATTCATCATCTTACAATCATCCTACTGCATTGTCTAATTCACTTGGCCTTATTAAACGCCACAGAGGCTTGGGAAAAAGCAGTGAAGATTCATGGCAGAAGATACTTTCATTGCCTTTAATCTGCCAGTGGAGTATAGGCCCTCAGCCAAGTCATCCCAAGCCCTTTGTAGACTTGTTTATTGTCAGGGATCGTGTTGGATTAGTCTTAGCTCTGATAATCTGACTTCTAGAGGTCTAGTCCTTTGATCTGTATCAAACTCTTCACGTTAGTTTATCTAATGTTGTCTAGGGATCTTAGTTTGATGTTATTGCAGTTACTACCCTTGTAGTCTTAGCTCTGATAATCATTCTTCTTCTTCTTCTTCTTCTTCTTCTTCTTCTTCGTCTTCTTCTTCTTCTTCTTCTTCTTCTTCTTCTTCTTCTTCTTCTTCTTCTTCTTCTTCTTCTTCTTCTTCTTCTTCTTCTTCTTCTTCTTCTTCTTCTTCTTCTTCGTTCATCCTGAGTTTTTGTGTGTGGACGTGATTGCGTTGTGCCTGTTTACAGTAGAGCTGCATTCTTGCGCCGTTAGGCCGACACATCCAACTTCTGCGGGCATTTGTTGACCGGGTTAACCTTCCCGGGGATTTCGTAAGATGTTTGACTCTCACTGTTGTGGTGTTATTCCCCCATCCCTGTTGGCCCATTTAGAACAGCCGAAAACATAACGGTCAGCCCTCAAGGGAAGGCAGGGGCAGACCATGGGCATTCCCCGCCATCCAAGGAGGCTTCCATATTTGCAGAGCTGACACATAGTGCTCTGGTACTGGCTCACCCAAGGAATCATCACATCCTGCACATGGCTGCTTAGCCTCACTTATGTATATTGGGCCCTCTGTTCACCACAGGCTGTTCCTCCGGAAACCAGAAGAATGCAGTCTGCAGATAACATCCACACAGTGAGCTTTCGATTTGGACTTTCTGTCAGGAGTGCAGGAGTGCCCAATAAATAATTACACTTTATGTGTAATGGATTTGCTATCCAAGCAATATTCCATTTTGTGCCACTAGGACACTTTTTCCACCTTTGATAACATCCACACAGTGAGCTTTCGATTCAGACTTTCCACGTGATGGATTTGCTATCCAAGCAATATTCCATTTCGTGCCACTGGGACGCTTTTTCCGTCTTTGATGACGCCCACACAATGAGCTTTTGATTCAGACTTTCCACGTAATGGATTTGCTAGCCTAGCAATATTCCATTTCACGCCTCTGGGAAGCTTTTGTTACCGACATACCTGTGGTATGAAGTGTGGCAGTCTAAGTACTTCATGCACCTTTAGATGTCAACCTAAATGTAGTTAAAGTAAGCTGCGGTCAACTTGAGCTTGTTGATATCTCCATAGAGCTTATCCTCAAATGAAGCAGGTGTGGGCCAAAATATCTTTCTCTGTTCTGCATATATTGGGCACTCCTGCAGCAACTGTTTAGCTGTCATTTTACCAGTTCCACAATTACATTCATCAGTATCTCCTATCTTTAGTTTATTGAACAAGTGGTATTTCAGCCTGTTATCCTGTGCAGAGTCTGAAGATTGCTACTTGTTCTCTTCAGTCGAGTTTGTAATATGCATCATCTTTCTGGTGGCCTGGGTGCTCTGATTCTCATTTGGTTCTATAAGTGCTTTTTTATAAACCTCTTTTCCTCATTATAGGTAATGTCTATGTCAGGCTGAGGTAGTTGTCCGCCCTCTTTTGCTAGTCTGTCAGCCTCTTCATTTCCAGGTATACTGCAATGTGATGAGATCCACTGTATTACAACATTTTGGGATTTCTGACATAGTCCATAGAGTGCTGTTAGTTCTGTTACACTACCCTTGTAGTCTTAGCTCTGATAATCTGACTTCTAGAGGTCTATTCCTTCGATCTGTATCGAACTCTTCAGGCTAGTTTATCTAATGTTGTCTAGGGATCTTAGTTTGATGTTAGTGCAGTTACTCTTGTTTGTTCTTGTTTAGCAAGTCTACATGAGAAATGTGCATGTATGTCAACAATTGTTTACCAATTTCACATCATTTGCAGCTCATGTTTTAACCTACACTCACAGAATTTGTTGTTTAAATATTTACCTACCCTCGAAGAATTTCTTGCACAAATGTTTGCACAATTCAACATCTTCCTGCTCAAATATTCACCAAGTTTGTCATGTTTTGCTCAAATATTCTCTCAGTTCATAATTCTTTGCTCAAATATTCACCCAGTTCATTTTTTGCTGAAATATTCACCCAGTTAATTTTTTGCTCAATTATCACCTAGTTCATCATATTTTGCTCAAATATTCACCCAGTTCATATTTTTGCTCAGATATCCACCCAGTTCATCATTGTTTTCTCAAATATTCACCCAGATAATTTTCTTTCTCTAAAGTTCCCCCCTTTATTCCCCACCTGACTATCCACTTCACTATTTTGCCCACTCCTAACCGTTTACCCACATAATTGTTGGTTACAGGACAGTCGCTGGCGAAGGCCCTCCAGGATCATTCCCACATCCCCCATCAACCGCCACCAGCACAACCACACCATCATTAGCCACCACCATCAACACAGGTGCTGTGGAGAAACCCGCGGATGACAGCTCGACGTGGGCAGCGCTGCAGCAGTACCTTATGCCAGGTGAGTCATGTGCCTGTCTGTCGAGCTGCCTGTCATTCGGTTTAAGGTCACATGCAACATTTTGTTCGTTGAAGATGCATCACTGAGATAAAGAACAGAATAGGACAAGCAAAAATGGCATTCTATCAAATGAGGACAGTTATGTGCAATAAGTCACTATCCTTGAAAATCAGAAAAAGAATTCTTGCATGTTACATAAAACCAATTTTAACATACGGCTGTGAATCCTGGACAATTAGTAAACAGGCGAAAAATCCCTGGAAGCCTTGGAGATGTGGTTTTATAGAATGCTGAAAATTAATTGGACAGCCAAAATGAGCAATCAAGATGTTTTAAATTTGCTAAGACAACTTATCACAAACATCAGAAAGAGGCAGTCATTGTCTTTTGGCCATGTTATGAGAAGACACAAACTGGAACATGTTGTGACAACCGGAAATATTTGCGAAAAGAGATAAAGATAGCGTGAGAAGATTCTTGACACTCTTGTGTCATGGCATGGAAGGGAGTCAACACAAATTGGTCCATGCCGAATTGCAATTTGTGAAGGCATGATCGCTCATGCCAGCTGGCAAGGCACTTGATGATGATGATGATGAGAAGGCATAAACAAGTTAGTGGACAGGTGGACCAAGTGTGCTGCCACTCATGGAGACTATGTTAAGAAATAAACGCCCACATAATTTCTGATTTGCACTATTGTATTCATAAAACTCCTCTGTTACTTAATGAATTCCCTTCATGTGTGTGAAAGTCTACTGGCACCTGGCCATCTTGACAGATGATAGCTTGTTACATTGTGCTTTAACTGATTGCCTGCCAAACAAAAAAGTGGTCCTGACCAAACAGAAATTCAAGGCAGAAAATTTGAAGTAGGGATGTGTCACAATAAAGCTTTTAAAATGGTTAAAATGGTAGCAGCTATATTGTATTACATATCAAATTAAAGAGGATTGCACAGGGAATATGACTGTGTTAATAATTAATTGATAGGTTAGAAATATGACAATAATGAGAGGTTTAGTAATAACAGTTGAAATTAAAAAGGTAAAAGGTAAAAGGTCTCATCCCTCTCCCAAAACCATACAAGGATCATTCAAAGCTTGGCGGCTTTAGGATCATCACCCTTCAAAATACATTTGGGAAGGTTTTAGAGAAGATGGTCGCTGTTAAGCTGCAGGATTTTTTGGAAAGGGGGAAGCTTCTTCCAAGAGGCCTGGGGAGCGACAGGCCAGGAAAAGATACCTGGTCGAATGCGGCCACCTTTGCCTTTGACGTTTATGAGGGGTTCCAGAGTAGACAGGAAACGATGGCGGCAGCGCTTGATCTCGAGGATCAATAGAGTTCGCTATGATATTTTGATGACCGCACTTATGGAGAAGGGGGTCAATCCCTGGTTAGTGAACTGGATAGTGGCCGTCCTGCATTCTCGTCAGGTTGCTCTCCGTCTGGGCGCATGGACCTCAGAGCCACATATTTTAACCCCGGGACTGCCACAGGGATCTGCAATCTCACCAGTGCTCTTTAATGTGTATACGAGCAAGATTGCATACCTAGAAGCACCAGGGGTTGGAAGGATTCTAACATTTGCAGATGATATTCTTGCATACAGGCAGGGGAGAAATAGGGATCAAACAGCCCAGGAGCTACAAGTGACAGTAGACAAAGTGATTGACTGGTGCACTGAAATGAGTGCTGTCATCAACCCGGAAAAGGCGGCTGTGTTGTGGTGCTCTCTGGACAACAAGATTGTGAGAGATGATGCCCCAAGCCTCACGATAGATGGTAGAAGTGTCAACAGAGAGAACAAACTGAAGTATCTGGGAATCACATTTGACAGGAGTCTGTCCTTCAAGGACCATGTGGAGACGGTTGTGACAAGATCTCAAAAGGGACTCAATGCACTTAAAATTATGGCTGCAATGGACACAGAGCAGAGAATGCTCTTCACACTATACCAGCACTTGATCCTCTCAGTGATTGATTATGGACTAGGACTGCTCACTGTCTCAAAGAGTCAGCTGGTGAAATTAGAGCGCATACAGAATGAAGCTATGTGGGTCATTCTGGGATGCACCAGAGACACTCCAGTAGTGTGTATGCGTTACATCCTTAGTCTGCCTACTGTTGCTGGTAGGCACAAGGTGATGCAAGCGAAGGCATACCTCAGAGTAGCTGCAGACACAGATCACCCGTTGCATGAGGCGCTGGACGTAGTTAAGGGTCAGAGACTGATAAGAGGGAAATTATGGATGGCTCAGGCGGAGGATACGATCAGACAGGTGTGCCCCTTGGAGAACATTAGGCGAGGAGAGGAGTGGGTCAGAGTGCCAGCCGTGCAGTCAGACTTGTGCAGAGTTATAATCACATTGAGCCGGGAGTGCAGGGAGTGGCCAGCAGGGGCCACGGAAGTGGAAATTCAGCAATTAATTCAGGAAAATTCTCGCCCGGGTGATGTGATTATCTACACGGATGGGTCGGTGTTGAGAGGTAGGAGAAGTGCTTGGGGGTTCTTGGCAAAAACTAATGGTCGGCGTTTGGTGCAGGAGAGCCTGGCGTATGATGACACTACATCTAGCTTAAGAATGGAGGTGGAGGCGGTTAGTGCAGCTTTCCGCTGGATAGAAAACACGATACATACACATATTGTGATTGTAACTGACTCAGAAAGCATGCTGAGAAGGGTGAGAACAGGCAAGCTTCGTGCAGAGTGGCTTGCTTCGCTTCGGTGGTCACAGGTAGCAAGCATCACCTGGATCTTTTCTCCTGGGCATGCCGGTGTGCTGGGGAATGAACAGGCGGACAGATTGGCTGGCTCGGCAAAACTTGGTGGAGTATTGATGCATGACAAGGCAGATGTGGTTGCGGCCTTGTGGGAGCACGTGTACACCTCGGAGGAGCAAATGGATCACCATAGTCTGGTTAGAATGAGGCAGCGAGGAGTGACGAGGGGATCTGGCCGACGCTCGACGCTCAGAGAAAGGCGAGACGGACATATAATCAGATTGCTACTGGAACTATTAGTGTTGGAACTCTTCGCTGGTTGCTGAGGATGGAGACGGAGCGCTTATGGGAATGTCCCGAATGCTGTGATGTCGGTTCCTAGATCAATCAATCAATCAATCAAGGTAAAAAATATTTAAAAATTTCACTTACCAAGGCTTTATTTTGTATCCACAGCAGCTAATCCAGTTAAATTTGCTGAATATTGTTACATACACCACTTTTGTTCAATAATATCACAAGAATTGCACCACAACACCAATAAAACATAATTAAAACATGTTATTTTGAAGCACATAATGTTCACACAAAATTGAAACTGTCAGGGACACACCAAGCAGATTACTGAGGAGTAGAGTACTGAGAAACAAAATAAACACTATTTTCTATTTAGTTAAAATTTGTTTCTTCTAAATTTAATTTTTTAAATACTCCTTAAATACTTTGTGATAGGCAAAGTAAATTTAGTGGCACATGTGTGGCCTATTAGCGCAAGCATAAGTCGGCATTTGCCATCATAATATGAGGAACTTTCACTGTTAGATTTCTTTTGAAATTATGACCGTCTTCTAAATTAAGTGACTACTGCACTTGGTATAAGTTTTAGAATCTTTCACAAAGTCCTTTACATCACGATAACTATAATATAAAATTGTTTAAAACGGTAATTTTATTAAAATATATGAGGTCCAGAACCAGAAGGTATTGTCACTTCGAATTTCGAATCACAACAGTTATTTTGAATCACGCCAAACTCAATTTCTCCTAAACAAGAAATGGGGCCTAGTGTGCTCTTGCACACGGGCAGAAGCGAAATCTTTTGTTGTTAAGTTTAATTCAATGGGACACTAAAACTGTGGACTAAAAAAGGAGAAATGGATCAATAAACGCACTATATATGCCGAACCGATAGGTCGGTTCACTGGTGCCAAAATAGGTCTATGGAACCGACCTATTAGTCTGCGGCAGAAAATCAGTTAAACAAAAAGCATAATAACTACAACCCATGGTGGGGACCAGGGATCAAGTTATCCCTCTCTAGCACAGTCTTGGATGCATTGTAGAGATCATGTGTTGCCCATGCAGCATGATCATCTCTCTGCCTGCCTAGTTTACTCCAGAGGAAACTTAACACCAATACATCTGGAGCAAGACCAGCTGCAGAAGCTGCTGGATCAGAAAAGCAGTGCTCTAACTGTCCGCCTGTCAGAGTTTCCATCCTAGACCAGTTGCGACCAAGGCTTAGGGCCTGGTCTGCCCTACCATGACATTTAATCTTTAGGTTGCATTTCCTCGCAAAAGGATAAGGCTTGTACACTCTCAATTGTATTCACGCACAATGTGGGATGTCGGCTTTGTTGAGCGCCGCCCAACATTCAGCGCTAACAGGAAGCAAGTAGTACTGTCTACTGTCATACTGTAGCTCAGTCAAATCTAATAACTCACAAACTGTTATAGGTAGCTCAGTAATATCTGACTTAAGAACTGACTGTCATATGGTAGTTCAGTCACACCTGACTAAGAACTAACTGTCACATGGTAGCTCAGTCACACCTGACTAAGAACTGTCATATGGTAGCTCAACCACACCTGACTAAGAACTAACTGTCATACGGTAGCTCGGTCACACCTGACTAAGAACTAACTGTTGTACGGTAGCTCAGTCACACCTGACTAAGAACTAACTGTCAAATGGTAGCTCAGTCACATCTGACTAAAAACTAACTGTCATACGGTAGCTCAGTCACACCTGACTAAGAACTAACTGTCATACAGTAGCTCAGTCACACCTGACTAACTGTCATACGGTAGCTCAGTCACATCTGACTAAGAACTAACTGTCATACAGTAGCTCAGTCACACCTGACTAAGAACTAACTGTCAAATGGTAGCTCAGTCATATCTGACTAAGAACTAACTGTCATACTGTAGCTCAGTCACACCTGACTAAGAACTAACTGTCATACGGTAGCTCAGTCACACCTGACTAACTGTCATACGGTAGCTCAGTCACATCTGACTAAGAACTAACTGTCATACAGTAGCTCAGTCACATCAGACTACGAACTAACTGTCATATGCTAGCTCAGTCACACCTGACTAACTGTCATACGGTAGCTCAGTCACATCTGACTAAGAACTAACTGTCATACAGTAGCTCAGACATATCTGACTAAGAACTAACTGTCATACGCTAGGTCAGTCACATCTGACAGAACTAACTGTCATACTGTAGCTCAGTCACACCTAACTAAGAACTAACTGTCATACGGTAGCTCAGTCACACCTGACTAACTGTTATAGGTAGCTCAGTAATATCTGACTTAAGAACTGACTGTCATATGGTAGTTCAGTCACACCTGACTAAGAACTAACTGTCACATGGTAGCTCAGTCACACCTGACTAAGAACTGTCATATGGCGCTCAACCACACCTGACTAAGAACTAACTGTCATACGGTAGCTCGGTCACACCTGACTAAGAACTAACTGTTGTACGATAGCTCAGTCACACCTGACTAAGAACTAACTGTCAAATGGTAGCTCAGTCACATCTGACTAAAACTAACTGTCATACGGTAGCTCAGTCACACCTGACTAAGAACTAACTGTCATACGGTAGCTCAGTCACACCTGACTAACTGTCATATGGTAGCTCAGTAACATCTGACTAAGAACTAACTGTCATACAGTAGCTCAGTCACACCTGACTAAGAACTAACTGTCAAACGGTAGCTCAGTCATATCTGACTAAGAACTAACTGTCAAATGGTAGCTCAGTCATATCTGACTAAGAACTAACTGTCATACTGTAGCTCAGTCACACCTGACTAAGAACTAACTGTCATACGGTAGCTCAGTCACACCTGACTAACTGTCATACGGTAGCTCAGTCACATCTGACTAAGAACTAACTGTCATACAGTAGCTCAGTCACATCTGACTACGAACTAACTGTCGTATGCTAGCTCAGTCACACCTGACTAACTGTCATACGGTAGCTCAGTCACATCTGACTAAGAACTAACTGTCAGAACAGTAGCTCAGACGTATCTGACTAAGAACTAACTGTCATACGCTAGGTCAGTCACATCTGACAGAACTAACTGTCATACTGTAGCTCAGTCACACCTAACTAAGAACTAACTGTCATACGGTAGCTCAGTCACACCTGACTAACTGTTATAGGTAGCTCAGTAATATCTGACTTAAGAACTGACTGTCATATGGTAGTTCAGTCACACCTGACTAAGAACTAACTGTCACATGGTAGCTCAGTCACACCTGACTAAGAACTGTCATATGGTAGCTCAACCACACCTGACTAAGAACTAACTGTCATACGGTAGCTCGGTCACACCTGACTAAGAACTAACTGTTGTACGGTAGCTCAGTCACACCTGACTAAGAACTAACTGTCAAATGGTAGCTCAGTCACATCTGACTAAAACTAACTGTCATACGGTAGCTCAGTCACACCTGACTAAGAACTAACTGTCATACGGTAGCTCAGTCACATCTGACTAAGAACTAACTCATACAGTAGCTCAGTCACACCTGACTAAGAACTAACTGTCAAACGGTAGCTCAGTCATATCTGACTAAGAACTAACTGTCAAATGGTAGCTCAGTCATATCTGACTAAGAACTAACTGTCATACTGTAGCTCAGTCACACCTGACTAAGAACTAACTGTCATACGGTAGCTCAGTCACACCTGACTAACTGTCATACGGTAGCTCAGTCACATCTGACTAAGAACTAACTGTCATACAGTAGCTCAGTCACATCTGACTACGAACTAACTGTCATATGCTAGCTCAGTCACACCTGACTAACTGTCATACGGTAGCTCAGTCACATCTGACTAAGAACTAACTGTCACACAGTAGCTCAGACATATCTGACTAAGAACTAACTGTCATACGCTAGGTCAGTCACATCTGACTAAGAACTAACTGTCATACGGTAGCCCAGTCATATCTGACAGAACTAACTGTCATACTGTAGCTCAGTCACACCTGACTAAGAACTAACTGTCATACGGTAGCTCAGTCACACCTGACTAACTGTCATACGGTAGCTCAGTCACATCTGACTAAGAACTAACTCATATGGTAGCTCAGTCACACCTGACTAAGAACTAACTGTCATACGCTAGCTCAGTCACACCTGACTAACTGTCATACGGTAGCTCAGTCACATCTGACTAAGAACTAACTGTCATACAGTAGCTCAGACATATCTGACTAAGAACTAACTGTCATACGCTAGGTCAGTCACATCTGACAGAACTAACTGTCATACTGTAGCTCAGTCACACCTAACTAAGAACTAACTGTCATACGGTAGCTCAGTCACACCTGACTAACTGTTATAGGTAGCTCAGTAATATCTGACTTAAGAACTGACTGTCATATGGTAGTTCAGTCACACCTGACTAAGAACTAACTGTCACATGGTAGCTCAGTCACACCTGACTAAGAACTGTCATATGGTAGCTCAACCACACCTGACTAAGAACTAACTGTCATACGGTAGCTCGGTCACACCTGACTAAGAACTAACTGTTGTACGGTAGCTCAGTCACACCTGACTAAGAACTAACTGTCAAATGGTAGCTCAGTCACATCTGACTAAAACTAACTGTCATACGGTAGCTCAGTCACACCTGACTAAGAACTAACTGTCATACGGTAGCTCAGTCACATCTGACTAAGAACTAACTCATACAGTAGCTCAGTCACACCTGACTAAGAACTAACTGTCAAACGGTAGCTCAGTCATATCTGACTAAGAACTAACTGTCAAATGGTAGCTCAGTCATATCTGACTAAGAACTAACTGTCATACTGTAGCTCAGTCACACCTGACTAAGAACTAACTGTCATACGGTAGCTCAGTCACACCTGACTAACTGTCATACGGTAGCTCAGTCACATCTGACTAAGAACTAACTGTCATACAGTAGCTCAGTCACATCTGACTACGAACTAACTGTCATATGCTAGCTCAGTCACACCTGACTAACTGTCATACGGTAGCTCAGTCACATCTGACTAAGAACTAACTGTCACACAGTAGCTCAGACATATCTGACTAAGAACTAACTGTCATACGCTAGGTCAGTCACATCTGACTAAGAACTAACTGTCATACGGTAGCTCAGTCATATCTGACAGAACTAACTGTCATACAGTAGCTCAGTCACACCTGACTAAGAACTATCTGTCATACGCTAGCTCAGTCACACCTGACTAACTAACTGTCATACGGTAGCTCAGTCATATCTGACTAAGAACTAACTGTCATACAGTAGCTCAGTCACACCTGACTAAGAACTAACTGTCATACGGTAGCTCAGTCATATCTGACTAAGAGCTAACTGTCATACTGTAGCTCAGTCATATCTGACTAAGAACTAACTGTCATACAGTAGCTCAGTCACACCTGACTAAGAACTAACTGTCAAACGGTAGCTCAATCACATCTGACTAAGAACTAACTGTCATACGGTAGCTCAGTCATATCTCAGACCAGACACAGAGAAAGTCTGAAAACCTGAGCTTCTGACAAAGCGGCATCTGCTAGAAGGTCACTTCTGTGATTAATATGTCTAACTTGATTACTGTTTTTCTGCTGATCAGCAGGTGTGTGGTCCCAGCCAGCCACCCAGCAGGTGGCGCCACCTACCTCACTATGGGATCTGGACACAGGTAATGGAGGCCTGACCCCGGCCTACTTGGCGCAACTGGACAAGATCACAAGGGTGAGTCATGTGTCTGCATTGATGCCTGGAAATGACATGTCATTGGTGTATAGTAACTGACAGGAATTTAAATAAATACAAGATATGTCTAGGTAAGTTCTTGTCTAGTCTTTCCTCGTCTACCTTGGGGTGTGTCATCATCATAGGCCGTGCCGATAAGCGTGGGCGATCTTGTTTCGCTATCTCACTCGATCACCAGAGTCGTGGATCAGCTCGGTGTTCTTGTCTCGACCATGCCACATGGTCAAACCATCAGATATTTACTTCTATGTCTTCCCCTGGTGTGTACAGGTAACTTAGTTTAGTCCTGTCTCTTCTGTCTTAGGGTGTATATTCAATATATGTAGAGTTTGTGGCTGTTTTATCTATCATATTTCCAGAAATGTAGAGTTAATGATTCTATCTATCATCTGTCCCCATATGTGAGAGTTAATAGCTGTTCTATCTATCATCTGTCCCCATATGTGAGAGTAATAGCTGTTGTATATATCATCTCTCCATAAATGTAGCGTTAATGACTGTTCTACCTATCATCTGTCCATAAGTCTAGAGTTAACGGCTGTCCTATCTATCATCTGTCCAGAAATGTATAGTTAATTTCTGTTTTATCTATCATATACCCAGAAATGTAGAGTTAACCCTTTACAGGGCAGACGCTTGTCCATTTTTTAGCCCTGAACGGGCAAGATTTTTTCAGGTTTGGTAAAATTTTGGGTCGCGTTAGTAAAAACATCACAAATAAGGTGTTAGTCAACCGATTTTAGTTAAATAAACAACACAATGAAGGGAAAAGCATGCAGAATATGTTACTCACGTGATTGTTGTTGGTAATCCATATATGAACACAAATATTTACGAAATACGGCATGTTGTTTGTGATTTTCCGTCATCTATACGGCAATTTACAAACACATTTTCAGAATCATAATCACTTTCTTTAAAGTCCGACTCAGACTGCTAATGCAAAGTAACGCTTTGCACTGATATCTAGCTCCGATTAATAGTCAACTTCGTGCCCTTTAATGTCATTTAAAATGAACCTAGCAAAATCTCGGCTATCATTTGAAGAATCGCCGAAATCCGTTTTGAAAAACAGCGTAAAAGTCCCGAAAACTATCCAAAAAAGTCCGTAAAAGTCCGTTCAGATTCATAGTAGCTCGTTTACAAATTGCGGCCACATTGTCAAGCTATCGGCAAAAGCGAAAGTAGCCGTCGGAAGTGTCGGAAAGCCGAGAGATCGCGTTTTTACAATGCATAATAGTATCGGACGTAATCGGCCGATCCGCTCGTTTAAGCGATCTGCCGCTAACGGCCGCTCTGCCCTGTAAAGGGTTAATGGCTGTCCTATCTATTATCTGTCCCCATATGTGAGAGTTAATAGCTGTTCTATCCATCACCTATCCAGAAATGTAGAGTTAATGGCTGTTCTATCTTGTGATGTTATTCAGGAGAAGAAGCAGGAGAAGTTAAAAGAGGAAGAGAGGCTACGTCAGGATGAGTTGGAGAAGAAACAGGAGGAGATCATGAGGCAACAGGAGGAGTTGGAGCGACAGAAGGCCCAGATGAGGAGGGAGATGGAGGAACTGGAGAGACAGAAGCAGTTGGAGCTACTAGTAAGTGCTCGATGTTTTCATCTTTGCTATGTATATATATATATATATATTGTTTATAATGTAAAGAATCTATGCTGTGCAGATGACACAGTTTAGTTTAGTTCAGTCAGCGGATCAACATCACGGCACACGGGTGTAACCCATAAGTGCTCCGTTCTACTCCTAACTCAAGCCTGAGACCGGAGAATCCCAGCTCAGTGTACGAACTCCGTAGTCCTCACCGGGGCTTGAACTGCCAGCATGCAAGGCGGACACCATACCTCGAGACCACTCAGCCCCCTTTGATGACACAGTTGATGGTGGAAAATGCAGATCTCCAACAATTGTCTTCTCGGAGGTCACCATGGCTGGATGGATAAGAGCAGTTGTTCTACAACATCCGGTGTGCTGATGCAGAGGTAGCAGGTTCAGCCCCATCACCGGACAGTTTGACTAAAATGTTCACTTCTCGTCCTTGACTTGTTCATCTATGTTGTGTCCGTGTTTGTTCATCTATGTTGTGTCCGTGTTTGTTCATCTATGCTATGTCTGTTTTAACTGATAAATATGACATTGACACTGTTTGTTTATGTGCATAGAAAATCGAAGAGGCCAGAAGACAGGAAGAGGAGAGAATACGACATGAGATAGAGCAACAAAAACAGGAAAAACATGCAGAGGAGAGGAGGAAAGCTGAAGAAGAGAAGAAAAGACTGGAAGAGGAAAGGAAGAGGGAACAGGAGCTGAAGAAACAGGAGGAAAAGAAGAGGAAAGAGGAAGATAAGCGCCGACAGCAGGAGGAACACAAGAGGCAGCAGACTGAATTAAGGTCAGTGGTTGAGATCTGACAACATTCAGAATACAATCATCATCATTGTCATTGTCGCTGTTGTCGTCATTACATCATTGTTGCCGTTATTGTCGCCATTGTCGTCATGTCGCTGTCCTCTTGGGCTGATTTAGCCAGCTGTGTATGTCATCTCTTGGGCTGTGTATGTCATCTTTCATCTACTCTACAAATATTCTATATCCATTTATCTACTCTACAAATAATCTATATCCATTTATCTACTGTATATACATTCTATATCCATTCATCTACTCTACATATATTTTATATCCATTCATCTACTCTACATTTATTCTATATCTATTCATCTACTCTACATATATTATATATCCATTCATCTATTATATATATATATACTAGCTGACCCTGCCCGGCTTCGCCCAGACCCTGGTGGGGAGCATCTAATTTAATTCATATAAGTAGTCATATAAGTTCTCGTTCCCGTTACTGTCTGTCTGTCTGTCTGTCTGTCTGTCTGTCTGTCTGTCTGTCTGTCTGTCTGTCTGTCTGTCTGTCTGTCTGTCTGACCCGGCCCGGCATTGCCCAGCTCCTGGTGTGAAGCATCTCATTTAATTTATATAAGTAGTCATATAAGTTCCTGTTCCCGACTGTCTATCTGTCTGTCTGTCTGTCTATCTGTCTGCCTGACCCTGTCCGGCTTCGTTAAATTCATACAACAAAAAAAGTAACTTAAAAGAACGTTCTTCCACACACCATCCATTATTTTTAATGAAAACTCTTTCTAATCACCTGCATGACTACAGTAACTTCTTAAGCAAAAAAAGATGAGTTACAATGTTATGCATTGTGCATCATTTTTATGAAAACTTTGAAAATGCCTTACAGATTGTATCATTATTTATTATAACTCATATGCCGGTACATAACTATGGACAAAGAGTTTATAAATCTTTGAAAACGATGCCACAATATGACTATAAGTTATACAGAAAAGTTATGCCCCTTGAAATAACTTTTACGAGTTAGATCCCCTGAAATATATGAAATTATGATGAAAAATGAAAAATGAAATAATACTGAGTAAGCAGGCGATTTCACACTAACAAAATATCACAGTTGGCTGCTCTGGACTGAAAGGAAGGCGTGTAGAAAATTTCATCTCAATCGGATGGGCCGTTCGCGAACAAATAAAGGACATACAGAGATACATAAATACATACGCACATCCTAATTTATATATAAGATATATATATATATATATATATATATATATATATATATATATATATATATATATATATATATATATATATTCTATATCCATTCATCTTTTTTTTCGGTTAGTCCTGCCGGCGTAGCTTGAAAGCTCGTCGGTAGGCGTCCAGTGGTTTTGCATGTATCACCTTGTACCGGGAGGGCGCGCTTTAGCGATGCTACTCTTGGCTTGCGTGTGCGTGAATAGTCCGTCTGTCCGATAGATATCTGGTTGATCCTGCCAGTAGTCATATGCTTGTCTCAAAGATTAAGCCATGCATGTCTAAGTTCACACTGTCTCACGGTGAAACCGCGAATGGCTCATTAAATCAGTCGAGGTTCCTTAGATGACACGATCCTACTTGGATAACTGTGTGGGGACCGCTATAAGTCAGGTGGAGAGTCTGACGATAGTGCACGCTTTACACAGGTCCGGACACTTGTGATTGACAGAAGTGCGCGCCCTCATGGTCCGGGCTCGTACAAGGCCCTCACCTGTGGGACATGGCTGAACGTCTCTAAGCCGTGTCCCTTGGGTGTCAGGGTCTGGCCATAACTCGCCACCGGCTCGTGGTGGTGAGGTCTCGGTGGATTGACGCTGAGCCGCCAGCGTCTGCAGCCTACCTTGTGCCAGACGTATTGGTTACCCATTCCTCTGGAATACACAAGACTAGGCCGAGGGAGGGGTCATGTCGTTTGGGCATCACATGATCTCTGAAGCTCTGCCCAGACATTGTGATGGAATATTGGCCATATTCCACTCACATACTTTAGTCTGTCAAGACTGCAAGGTGTCTACTACTCTACATATATTCTATATTCATTCACCTACTCTACATTTATATCCATTCATCTACTCTACATATAATATATATCCATTCATCTACTCTACATATAATATATATTCATTCATCTATTCTATACATGTATTCTATATCCATTCATCTATTCTATACAAGTATTCTATATCCATTCATCTACTTTACATATATTTTATATCCATTCATCTACTCTACACCGTAATTTCGTATACTCTCGTAAGTAACGTGACAACGGTGAGAATAAGCAGTGGTTCGAATCGCTTCGGTAACTTACGGGGTATGTGAGCCGGCTGCTCAGAAAGCAGTGGCAAACTACTGAGCATAATCTTGCCAAGAAATCAACAATCAGCTGAAAGATGCTGATGTTGACAGCAATGTCATGTATAGGATATGCAAACAATTTTTTTTAAAAATCTACTCTACATATATTTTATATCCATTTGTCTACTCTACATATATTCTTCTTCTTTGCGTTCATCCGGAGTGTTTTTTCAGATGTGATTGAGGTGTGTCTCGTTAGGTACCCTTGGGTTGAAACCCTTAGGCCAACACATCCGACTTTTAGCGTGCAATTTTGACCAGGTTAGCATTCCTGGGTGACTCTCACTTTTGTGGTACCGTCCACATCCCAGCCAGTCAAGTTGGAACAGTCGAAGACTTCACGGTCGTTCCTCAAAGGAAGGCAGGGACAGTCCATGGCATTTTCCGCCATCCTGGGTTTCTTCCATAATTGCAGTTCCGACACATAGCGCCCTGGTGCTGGGCTGATCGAGGGAGTCATCTTGTCCTGCTCATGGCTGCTTTAATTCCTCACTTCAATATATTGGGCATTTTGTTTGCCCCGTGCCGTTCCCACACATACCAGATGGGTCTGCAGACGGTATCCACTCAACGAGTTTTTGAATCGGATATGTGCTTGTCATTGTGCCCGTTAGAGCTGTTCCAGGCACGACGGACATTAGGAAAACTGCCTAGTCAGAGCTGTTCCGAACAAGAGCAGCATTCAGAAACTAGGTAGTTAGAGCTTTTCCTAGCACAAGAGACATTCGGACGAAACATTTCACTTGGACGTAAATGCGTAGTGCCAATTTTTATTTTGCCACCCGTAGGACGGCACTTCCAGCTTCGACGGGCATTTTTTAATGAGGTTAGCCTTCCTCAGGTTTCGAGGCACATTAGACTTATTGTTGTGATGTCGCCCACATCTCAGCTGGTCAAGATAGAACGGTCAACGACATCATGGTCAACCCTCAAGGGAAGGCAGGGGCAGACCATGGGCATTCCCTCACTATCCAAGGAGGCTTCCATAATTGCAGAGCCGGCACATATTGCTCTGAGACTGGGCTCACCCGAGGAGTTGCCACGTCCTGCTCATGGCTGCTTTAGTTCCTCACTTCCATGTGTTGGGGATCTCGCTTGCCACTGGTCGCTCAAGCACACACCAGGAACGGTCAGACTGCGGGCGACATCCACTTGGTAAGCTTTTACTTGTGACTTCGGACCACGCAATGGATTCGTTAGCCGTGCGTTCCATTTCGTGTTATTGAGACGTTTTTCCACTTTTGTCTACATTCTCTATGAGTGATACAGACAGTTTTCGTAACAATTTCATTCGACTGGAGCACGTTTCTGCCTTTTAGTACTCGCTCACGAGGTAAGCTACATGTGCTGCCGGCTCGGCACCTTACCTCAGTGCAGCAGTGAGCGAGAAACGGCCAGGCCCTCTCATCTGAGGACCCCTCATATCCCCCAGCTGAGAGCCTTCGGACAAGTATCTGAACTGGGCATGTAGCGTGCTCAGTATCTCACCTCCATTTTTCGGTAGGTGGGTATCGGCCCGGCTCTCACATCAAGGGTTTGAGGCTTAGAGGCGTTCAGCCTCAACCCTCGACAGAGTATGTGTCTGGACCAAGAACTTCTGCCTTCGTGCGCCTGATTTAAACTTTTGACTGCTATCCTCAGGCTACCTGCAGAGCAGCAGGTTGTGTCTCGCTTAGTATGGCCCCTATCCCATAAGCTGTCCGATATGTAGTTTTCATCTATTGACAGCACATGGGGTCACTGGGACACGCAAGCGCCCCCACCTCGGCAAGGTGGAGACACATCGGGGGAGCTACATATATTCTATATCTATTCATCTATTCTATATATATATATTCTATATCTATGCATATATTCTATATCTGTCATCTTTTCTATACATTATTTTATATTCATACTTGTATTTTATACATATATTTTATATCCATAGATCTATTCTGCCGGTCTCTGTGGCAAAGGTGTTACGGACGTGGTTCATAATTCCGCTTACCTCTGTTCGAAACAGCTGCGACCGATTTGGCAGCAAACCGTGTCATGCTGGGTTGCAACGTGTTGGTATGGGAGCCGGTCATTCAGAAAACAATGGCAAACTACTGAACGTAAACTTGTCAAGACATCAACAACAGCAGTGCTGATGTTGACAGCGATGTCCAGTAAATAGAATATGAAAAAAAATACATCTATTCTAAGCCGGCTCCGTGGCGAAGGGGTTAATGACGCAGTTCGTAATCCCATATGCCTGCGTTGGAAAAACAGTTGCGGGCGATTTGGAAACAGACCGCCTTGCGTTGATTTTTTACAAAATGGTGCGGGTGCCGGTCGTTCAGAAAGCAATGGCAGACTACTGAACGTAAACTTGCCAAGAGATCACAACAGCAAAAAATGCTTGTGTTGACTGTGACGTCCTGTAAAGGATATGCATTTAACTAACTAACATCTATTCTATACATATAGCCGATATCCATTCATCTATTTATACATATATTTTATATGCATTCATCTGTTCTAACATATATTCTATATCTATTAATCTATTCTACTCTCTCTCTCTCTCTCTCTCTCTCTCTCTCTCTCTCTCTCTCTCTCTCTCTCTCTCTCTCTCTCTCTCTCTCTCTCTCTTCTCTCTCTCTCTCTCTCTCTCTCTCTCTCTCTCTCTTTCTCTCTCTCTCTCTCCCTCTCTCTCTCTCTCTCTCTCTCTCTCTCTCTCTCTCTCTCTCTCTCTCTCTCTCTCTCTCTCTCTCTCTCTCTCTCTCTCTCTCTCTCTCTCTCTCTCTCTCTCATCTTCACTTATCTGTTCTATATATATGCAATATCCATTCATCTGTTCTATTTATAGGCTATGTCCGTTCATCTATTCTGTACATATATTCTATATCCATTCATCTATTCTATATCTATTCTAGACATATATTTTATAACATATTCTATATCTATTAATCTTTTCTATGCATATATTCTATATCTATTCATCTATTCTATACGTATATTCTGTATCCATTCATCTATTCTATACATATATTATATATTCATTCATCTATTATATACATAGTCTACATCAGTTCATCTATTGTACACATATTCTGTATCCATTAATCTATTCTACATTTATTCTACATCCATTTATCTATTATATGTATATTCCATCTCTATTTATGTATTCAATATATATATATATGCTATATCCATTAATCTATTCCATATGTATGCAATATCCATTCATCAATTCTATACATATATTCTGAGACTTTGGTCCCCAACATGGCTGATAGGCATTTAAACTGTTAAGACCTCTGGAGTGTTTACGCTTGTGGCTACAGTTTGCATTTGCATTTTCCTCATGATGGACTGGTAGTGCATGGTTCCATCGCCCTGCTACTGAGTGAGTGCGTGGCATGACACTGTGAGCTGTGAATTTCGTGTGGAGTGCTTTTACATCTGTCCGTGCTTGTGAGCGTGAACTGCATGTTCGGAACGATGGCGGCCGGCTGTTGCTGAATGGTTTGCCTTTTCAGTTCACGGGTGCATTTTTTGTCGGAGACTCCTGCGGGTCGTCGCTCCAGCTATGGAGTTCGTGCTTTCTTCCGCGCTTTCTGCGAGTCGCCCTGCAGAAAGAGACTGAGCCATATGGGATAAAACCCGGGTCAGTGAAGTCTTTCTGGTGACTGCCGATTCCATCGACGATGAACTGTATTTTTCGTGGGGGAATTTTGTGTTGGCATTCTGGTGGCGGCATTATGCATAGTGTACCTGTGTGGGCTGTTGGCTTGCCGAAACTCCTGTCTTGTCTACTTTTCACATTGGGCAGTGAGGAGCATTTTGTGTGATATTCACTAGCACAGGAACGGAGCATAATAGGGACGACCCGTTGCCGTGAAGTTGGAAATGCAACTAACTAACTAACATATATTCTACATCCATTCATCTATTTTATATCTATTCTGCATCCATTCATCTATTCCACATCTACTCTGCATCTGTTCATTAGAGTGAAGACTGGATATGAAATCCAAATACTCATCACTATAAATAAACAATTCAGTTGCTGGACATGAGATCATAATGCTGTGTGCATGTTTTGTTACATTCAGAAGAAAGAAAGAGGAGGAGTTGCAACAACAGCATGAGTGGCAGCGCCAGCAGCTGGAGGCACTGCGGTTACAGAAGGAGGAGGACGAGCGGCTTCAGAGAGAGGCTGCGGAGCGGGAGAGATTGGAAGCTCAGAAAAGACAGGTGAATATATAGTCTTGGGGTACAGGTAAACTTTATAGTCTTACTGTAATCTTTGTATTGTATCCTGGGGTATAGGGATACTTTATAGTCTTACTGTAATCTTTCTCTTGTATCATGGGGTGTAGAGGTACTTTATAGTCTTACTGTATTCTTTCTCTTGTATCATGGAGTGTAGAGATACTTTATAGTCTTACTGTAATCTTTCTCTTGTATCATGGAGTGTAGAGATACTTTATAGTCTTACTGTATTCTTTCTCTTGTATCATGGAGTGTAGAGATACTTTATAGTCTTACTGTAATCTTTCTCTTGTATCATGGAGTGTAGAGATACTTTATAGTCTTACTGTATTCTTTCTCTTGTATCATGGAGTGTAGAGGTACTTTATAGTCTTATTGTAATCTTTCTCTTGTATCATGGAGTGTAGAGATACTCTATAGTCTTATTGTAATCTTTCTCTTGTATCATGGAGTGTAGAGATACTTTATAGTCTTACTGTATTCTTTCTCTTTTATCATGGAGTGTAGAGGTACTTTATAGTCTTATTGTAATCTTTCTCTTGTATCATGGAGTGTAGAGGTACTATATAGTCTTATTGTAATCTTTCTCTTGTATCATGGAGTGTAGAGATACTTTATAGTCTTACCGTATTCTTTCTCTTTTATCATGGAGTGTAGAGGTACTTTATAGTCTTATTGTAATCTTTCTCTTGTATCATGGAGTGTAGAGGTACTATATAGTCTTATTGTATTCTTTCTCTTTTATAATGGGGTGTAGAGATACTTTATAGTCTTACTGTATTCTTTCTCTTGTATCATGGAGTGTTTATAATCTTACTGTATTCTTTCTCTTGTATAATGGGGTGTAGAGATACTTTATAGTCTTACTGTATTCTTTCTCTTGTATCATGGAGTGTAGAGATACTCTATAGTCTTATTGTAATCTTTCTCTTGTATCATGGAGTGAAGATATACTTTATAGTCTTATTGTAATCTTTCTCTTGTATCATGGAGTGAAGATATACTTTATAGTCTTATTGTAATCTTTCTCTTGTATCATGGGGTGTAGAGATACTTTATAGTATTATTTGTAATCTTTCTCTTGTATCCTGGGGTATTAAATAAAAATTAAGTTTCATGTCCTTCAGAGGATGTAGCAGTCAACCCCAGCATTTTCTCTGTTCGTGATTCCTGGGGAAATGTTACGTTCAGTAGTTTGCCATTGCTTTCTGAACGACCAGCTCCTATACCTTTTTCGAAAAAACCAGCACCACTGTGTTTCGAACCCGGGTATACGGGCTCACAAACCGCGTTCGCAAGTCCTTAGCCACAGAGACCAAGGATACTTTATAGTCTTATTGTATCTGTTCTCTTGTATCCTGGGATCTAGAGATATTTTATAGTCTTATTGTAATCTTTCTCTTGTATCCTGGGGTGTAGAGATACTTTATAGATGTTACCACTGGCAGCCCTGTGAAATCTCTACCTGCATTTTCCCCACAGCGTGACGAATGTCATCTATACCCTCTTCCCCTGTGTCAGCCCCTCCAGATGCGCTTGGTCTGTTTTGCTGCAGGTTCCATCTGTCCCAGAAAGCCTTCACCACATTACTGTTGTCTTAAAGTAGCTCACCACCCAAAAAACAAAACAAACCAATGCCAGCAACCAGTCTACCAGCTGTTCACTTTTCTCACACACCAGCATGTCTTGACCTGAAAATTCATGACATCTTGATGTCATGATGCAAGCTATTCACCATTCAACATAAAGTTTATATTTTACATAGCATACTCTGCAGGTAAATTACTCAACGAGTTGGGCTGTACTACTCTTCAGCAATTGGAACACCACTATTACAGCCTTGACCTCCATTCTCATGCTGAAAGTTGTGTTATCATACGCCAAACTCTCCTGGTTTACAGTGTCACTAAATCTTTGCACTCAGTTTACCACTCACCACAGACCCACCTGTGTTTATTATCAGATTGCTTGGGTGTGGGTTGTCACTTATCGGATGCTGCACTGATGCCCAGTAACGTCTGCTGTCCTTTGCTGACACCCTCTGTTCAGTATTACTGTCATTCTGTGTAGCAGCAGTAGTAATAACTAACCTACAGCAGTAGTAATAGCAGCAGTAGGTAGTACCTGCAGCAGCAGTAGTTGTACCTACAGCAGCAGCATTAGGTAATACTTTCAGCAGTAGTTAGTATGTACAGCTATAGTAGCAGCAGCAGTAGTAGTTAGCAACAGCAGCATTCAGTGCCTCCATCAGTAGTAGTAGTTACCAGCAGTAGTAGTACTAGTATTATTAGTAGTTTTATGTGTGGTAGTAGTTGTTATATAAGCAGTATTAGTAGCAGCTGTTGTAGTTTATCACAATGGTTGTAAATGCTGTGATATTTTTCCATACGACAGCAAGAGTTGCAGAAACAACTGGAAGTCCAGAGACGACTTCAGCAAGCACAGAGAGACCAGCTGGCAAATATCCAGGTGTGTACTTTTGGTCTGAGGATTGTGTGAACATTCCAAAAGTTCATGGCGTTGTGTGCCAGACGTGTGTGTTTATAGAGCAAACATCCAAATATGTGAGTTTGGTCTGAGAATTGTATGAACACTCCAAAAGTTCATGGGTTTAGGGCAAACATGCAAGTATGTGAGTTTGGTCTCAGAATTGTGTGAACATTCCAAAAGTTCATGGGTTTAGGGCAAAGATCCAAATATGTGAGTTTGGTCTGAGAATTATGTGAACATTCCAAAAGTTCATGGGGTCATGTGCCAGACGTTTATGTTTAGGGCAAAGATCCAAATATGAGAGTTTTGTCTGAGAATTATGTGAACACTTGCTTAGTTACACACCTCATAGACCAGTGTGTCCGACTTTAGCATGCATTTGTGTAGTTTACTTCCTCTAGACAGATTCCATCCAAGATAGATTATTACACATCATGTGTACTGATACCGATGTAAGGGGTTCAACCCCTACACCGGACAGCTGGACTAAAATATTGACTTCTGGTCTTTAACTCGGGTACGTAAATTACAAGTATCTCTGAAGTCTGAGTGGTTTCACCTGATGGCAGGGACACTGGTAACAGGGAAAGCTAATCCACACGCAAAATGCAGTCCAGTGCTACAAGAAGTAGTGTATGTGGACTACGCTTGAGATCAAAAAACAAAATCTTGGGAAGTTAAATGTCACAGGCCCTTACCTTCCACATCAGCTTGGGTGGTTTTTCATATCCCAATTCTGACATTGACCTGGTCTTTTTTCAGTTACCAGCGACTACAAACTGGGCCGCCCAGCAGCAGAATGTCCAGGGATCTCCCACGCAGTCGAGGTCTCTGACCGACATCCAGGAAGAGGAGGCTAGAAAGGCGGAGGAGCAAGAGAGAGAGGTACGTAGATATTTAGAATATTCCCAGTCAAGTTTTCCTCAGATACGCAGATAATACTGTCATCCTTTCAGACTGCCGAGCAATTAGAACTCTGTACTCATTCTTTAACTCGCTCACTCATCTTCTCACTCACTTACTTAAAAACCCAGCCACCCTCTCACTTGCTCAACCACCTACCCTCTCACTACTCACACCTCCTTACTCGCCCACTCTGTCTGTCTCTTGTACTCCTCATTTATCCACTCTCACTCACTCACAAACTCATTCACTTTCACTCATCCACACTCATTCTCATTCACTTTCTCACCCTCTCACTATTCACTCAGTCTCTCACCCTCTTTCTAACTTCTAGCTAAGCAATATATAAATAAAATAATATATGAAAGACGAGATGCTGGCAGAATCTTAGATGGGCCTGTGTGCCCAATTCTGAACACTTTGAAAATAAATTTCATTCCCTACTTTAGTTCTCACTCGTAACAAATCTATTGAATAATAATAAATATTTTTGCACACACAGCTCATACAAGCAAACATTTAACTAATTCATGCAAAAGCTGTCACTACACATCCTCATAATGGCTGCCATGTTTTTCTGAAAATCAACACAGCTGCAACAGTTGCAGAGGCTGCAAGAGCAAGTCTACCTCAAGAACCAGCAACAGCAGCAGCAGAAGTCCTGGGCCACTCACATGTAAGTACTGCATGAACAACTCTGCACATGTAGAACGAGGAAGGTTAACCTAGTCAATAAATGCCTGAAGAAGTCGAATGTTTCGGCCAACAGACACAAATATCATGGTTCTGCTGTAAACAGGCACAATGCAATAATGTTCAAAAACATTTCTGACAAACGAAAAAGAACTCTTGTCCAGTCAAGTTCTTCATTCCCGTATCATTTGATGAATTTTGATCTGGTAGTGGCTTAATACCAACAAAACACTCATTCCGATATAAAATTAATCAATTAGGTATGCATGTTTTCTATGATAGAGAGAGCGATTTACATCAGGGTCAGCATGGCCAAATGGATAATCACTCATTCTTAAACTTCCAGTATGCTGATGCTGAGTGGGTTCAACCCCTACACCTGCCAGTTGGCCTAAAATGTTGACCTCGTCCTTGACTTGGGGATGTAAATTACAAGTACCTCAGAAGTCGGAGTGGGTTTGCCTAATGGCGAGAGACAGTGGTAATATGGACAGCTAATCCACATGCAAAAATCAGTCCACTAGAAGTAGTAGCACGTGTATCGACTGCACTTGAGTACAAAGCTAGTGGAGAAAAAGTTTCACAGCAGAATTGAGCAGTGGCATCTCTAACAGCATTGATTCCAGTTGGATGGACACACCCCAAAAGGTTGGAGAGTCTCATCTTAGCAGGAATCACTCTGCCCAATGATGGATGGAATGTAGATGGAAAACCTTTGGATATAAGTTTAAGGAAATTTAGATGCCAGGAGAAACAATGTGATGTGGAAAATAGAGTGTGACAAGCTGCATGGGACATTTCATTGGGCATATGTATATACCTGAGATGTGCTTGTCCACTCTCCCGGTTGCTGTCCACACAAGCTCACAAGTTCTCTTGCATAAACCCCAAGCTGGTCAAATCTCGCTGCTGCTGTCCATACATCAGACTCGCTCACCTCTTGCTTCTGTATCCCACAGATCTCAGCAGTCCCCACCTAAAGGTGTCTCGCTGCTGCTGTCTACATATCAAAGACTCACTCACCTTCTGTATCCCACAGATCTCAAGCAGTCCCCACCTAAAGGTGTCTCGCTGCTGCTGTCTACATATCACAGACTCCCTCACCTTCTGTATCCCACAGATCTCAAGCAGTTCCCACCTAAAGGTGGTTGAAGTTGAGAGGTTGAGTAAGGGTGTGAAAATAACTCAGAGGATTTGTATGTGAGAGAATGAGTTATAGGGTGAGTGAGTGATTAAGTGGATGAGAGAGGGTGAGTGAATGAGTGAGTAGTGAAAGATTGCTGCTGCTATCTACGCATCACACACTCCCTCACCTCTTGCTTCTGTAACTCGCAGGTCTCAAGCAGCTCCCACTAAAGGTGTCTCACTGCTGGACATCCAGCTGCAGGAGCAGGAGAGCGCCAAGAAGTCCCAGAAGGAGAAGCCTAGCACCCAGACATACCAGGCCAAGGTGGCGGTAAGCAACAACTATATCATCCTGCCACAGGTGGATGATGTCTCTTCATAATCCACACTTGTTAAGTATAGTTGTGGGGCGCCTACACATGTGATCCAAGGCCATATGTATTGCCTAACTTACTAGATGTTATGTCTTAGTGTAGTCATATCCAAGGCCTGATGTATCACCTTGGTTGAGTCATATATCCAAAGCTAGATGTATAGCCTTAGTTGTGTCATATATCCTAAGCCAGATGTATTGTCTTACTTGAGCCATATATCCAAAGCCTGATGTATTGCCTTGGTGAAGTCATATATCCAAGGCCAGATGTATCGCCTTGGTTGAGTCATTTATCCTAGGCCTGACATATCACTTTGGTGGAGTCATATATCCAAGGCCAGATGCATCGCCTTAGTTGAGTCATATATCCAAGGCTAGATGTTGGTTGAGCAATATTCAAGGGCGGATGTATCACTTTGGTGGAGTCATATATACAAGGCCACATGTATCACCTTGGTTGAATTATATATCCTAGAAAGAAAAAGCAGCGGCTGCAGCAGGATATAACAATATGAATTGGAAACAAATAGGTATATTAAGCTCCTGCAAGAAGAAACGTACTAAACATCAACACGTTGCACATACCTTACAAGGAGATCCATCGTATCGCGAAATACAGGTGAAAATCTGAAATCAGAAGCACTCAATAAATATATAAAATGAATAATAAAATAAAATAAAATACACACAAACGCGTACAATACGACAACACAGGACAGCCGACGTTTTGATTCTCAGAATCTTTGTCAAGGACAGGACACCACAGATAGCTAACACAACGAAATACAGTACACACACACACACAAAAAACACGACTGCTCCGATGCCATGTGGGGCAGAAAAGGTCTTTCTGCCCCACATGGCATCGGAGCAGTCGTGTTTTTTGTTTGTTTTTGTGTGTGCTGTATTTCGTTGTGTTAGCTATCTGTGGTGTCCTGTCCTTGACAAAGATTCTGAGAATCGAAACGTCTGCCGTCCTGTGTTGTCGTATTGTACGCATTTGTGTGTATTTTATTTTATTTTATTATTCATTTTATATATTTATTGAGTGCTTCTAATTTCAGATTTTCACCTGTATTTCGCGATGCGATGGATCTCCTTGTAAGGTATGTGCAACGTATTGATGTTTAGTACGTTTCTTCTCGCAGGAGCTTAATATACCTATTTGTTTCCAATTCATATTTATCCTAGGCCAGACGTATTGCCTTACTTGAGTCATATATCCAAGGCCTGATGTATCGCCTTGGTGGAGTCATATATCCTAGGCCAGATGTATCACTTTGGTGGAGTCATATATCCTAGGCTAGATGTATTACCTTGGTTGAGTCATATATACAAGGCTAGATGTATCGCCTTGATGGAGTAATATATATCCAAGGTCAGATGTATTGTCTTGGTTGAGTCATATATATCCTAGGCCAGATGTGTCATCTTGGCTGAGTCATATATATCCAAAGCCAGATGTATCAACTTGGTTGAGTCATATATATCCAAAGCCAGATGTATCATCTTGGTTGAGTCATATATATCCAAGGCCGGATGTATTGCCTTAGTTGAGTCATATACCCAAGGCTGGATGTGTTGTTTTAGTTGAGTTATTTATCCAAGGCCAAATGTTTCACCTTGATGGAGTCATATGCAAGGCCAAATGTATCGCCTTAGCTTAGTTGAGTCAGATACCCAAAACTGGGTGTGTTGCTTTAGTTGAGTCGTATATCCTAGTCCAGATGTATCATCTTGGTTGAGTGATGCTCATATTAGAGCTTTTCTTTACTGTACCCTTGAGGTTGTGTCTGTGTTCTTGATCTACCTCTATCTCTGTATCCAGATCTGTTTCGATATAATGTTCTCATCAGTAGTTGATTGGGTTTCAGTATTGTGACATGTTCAGTCCACTGTATTTGTTGTCTTTCAATGGTACTTTATCTCCAGAAAAAGAAATTGTGTAGTATAAATCAGGAAAGTGTAAGCAGAATCTCATGTACTGATAACAAGATCATTATCCAAGAAATACAAGAAGCTCATTCACAATCTCAAAAGGGAGGTCTGCATGACCTATAGATAAGAGCACTCGTTCTTAATCATCCGGTGTGCTGATGCTGAAGTAGCGGGTTCAACCCCTACACTAGTTAGTTGACTAAAATGTTGACCTGTCATCCTTGACTATGGGATGGTGAGGGGTACTGTTAATCGGAAAGCTAATCCACACGCAAAATTCAGTCCAGTGCTCTTAGAAGTAGTGAGTGTATGGACTGCCAGTTCAATGCATGTCAGCGCAAAAGTAATGTTTTAAAAAGAACCCAGTGTTCACAATGCCAGTGCATTGGTCTTGCTTAATACTCACAGTTCTTGTTACACCTGAGAGAGGAGACTGAGGTTACACCGAACGAAGGAACGAACGAACGAACGAACAAACTTTATTTTCAAAGGGTTAAGAATTGGGCATGCAGGCCCGTCTAACATTCTGCCCTTCTATCACTCTCTTTCATACATTATTTCATTCACACATCATTCAAGGCTAACAGAGAACAACAACAATATAAAGGATATGCATTATAAAGGCATGGGCAAAATGCGAACATCAAAACTACACGACACAGTAATATTAGATAATGGTCTGACACTTGTTGTTAGCCATGTGGAATATACTGGCCTACAAAAAGAAGATTGGCTGTTATACTAGGGTTTTGTTATTATTATTATTATTATCTCTATTATTAAGGGGGAAGGTAATCCATATTGAGATAGTGTTCGAATAATTTGCGATTATATGAAAAGGGATTGGTGATGTCTTTGATTTCTTGGGGAAGATTGTTCCACAGCTGAGCTGCAGAGTACGTTAAGCTTGTTTTGTATAAGTCAATCCTAGGCTTCGGAATGTGTAATATATTTAAACGTTTACTGTGTCTAGCATTATATTTAAACAATGGCCAAAGGTAATTTGGGGCATTTCGATGCAGGATTTTGTGAATTAGTTTAGCTTTATTGAAAAGCAGGCGTTTACGGAGTGGTAGTAACTGAAGGCGTTTATACTGGCTAGGATTGTCAGTTAAATGTTTGCTATAAATTAGACTCATGGCCCGTTTCTGGAGTGAGTAAAGTCGCTTGGTGTTTGAATTAGAACAACCGTCCCAGGTCGTAGAGCAGTAGTCAAAGTGTGTCTGTATATGAGAAGTATAGAATAGTTTCCGTGTGTCCTCATCAAGGAAGTTTTTAATTTTGGCGAGTTGGTAGACTTTTTTCGCTGTTTGTTTAATGAGCACTTGAACGTGGGAATTAAAGGTTAGGTTTCTATCAATGATTAGGCCTAATGTTTTGTGCTCAATTACACTTTCTACTGGCATGTTATCGATGTGAAGTTGAAGTGTTGTGTGTGAGCTTAGAGTCTGAAGTCTTTGTCTGGTTGTTAATAACATTGATTTTGTTTTAGTGATGTTAATTTGCATACGGTTTGAATAGCTCCACCTAACTACATTATTTAATTCTTGTTGTAAAGACGACTCAAGTAAAATACAGTTTTCAGCGTTTGTGTACACTGTACAGTCGTCTGCAAATAGATCGCAGGACGACGAAAGATGCAAAGGTAGATCGTTAATATATATGGCAAATAGTAGAGGGCCAAGAATAGAGCCTTGCGGTACTCCAATATTGAAGGTAGTGGTTTGAGACAGAGATTTATTATGTGATACTACTTGCTTTCTGTTTGATAGAAAAGATGATATTAGAGTGACTACATTAGGGCCAATTTTCATTGTCTCAAGTTTTTTAATTAAAATAAGATGATCTATCATTTCAAATGCTTTCTTGAAATCAATAAACACAGTTCCACATAGACTGTTGTTGTTTATATTCTGGTGCCAATTTTCTATCATGTTTGTTAGGGCCGTCTGGCAAGAATATTTTGGTCGAAATCCCGATTGGCTGTCCACAATAAGCTTGTTGCGAACTAAATACTGTAATGTTACTTTATGGATGTGTTTTTCTAGTGGCTTAGATAGTGATGATAGTAAAGAAATGGGTCTGTAATTGTTCGGGAGACCATTGTCTAATGAACCAGATTTAAGAAGAGGGTACACTTTGGCGATTTTGAGAGCTGATGGAAAGTGGCCTTTGGTGAGACACTGATTATATATATAGGTTAGTGATATACAGATCACTGGCGCAGCACAACGGAGAATCCGGTTGCTGATTCCATCTAACCCAGATGAGGTTGTGTTTTTTAGGTTACTGAGGTAAGTGAATACTTCAGTGATTGTCATTAGCGGTA
This sequence comes from Cepaea hortensis, assembly GCA_963921405.1. NCBI lineage: Eukaryota > Metazoa > Mollusca > Gastropoda > Stylommatophora > Helicidae > Cepaea > Cepaea hortensis. Next base: position 261,685,816 of record OY992876.1, on the reverse strand, counting down.
TGTCGGAAAGAATATCGTGAGAGCATCTATTCTCGCAAAACGATGACAATAAAGATAAGTTGCAAGAAGAATTAGGTATTGAAGCCTTCATCTGGTCTATGTCAGTTTGAAAAAAATCACTGAATTGGTCGCATGTAATATGATTTGATGGTAAAGAATTGCGGAAGTTATTCTTGTTTGTCAATGTGTTAATTGCCTTCCATATATCCTTACTATTTGTTTTATCCATTACTAAGTTCTTAAAGTAATTTTTCTTTTCCCGTCGTATGGTATATTGAACTTTGTTTCTAAGAGTACGGTATGCACTGAGATCCCGCTTTTTATGTGCTTTATCTCTATCTCTCATAATTTCAAGTATTTCCTGAGTGATCCAAGGTGGCTTGACGTGGTGTTTTACTCGAACTTCCTTGACTGGCACATGTCTATCAAAAACATCAATAAAGGTTTTCATCCAGAATTCCAGAGCATCGTCCGGGTCAGAAAGCTGATAAACATTGTCTAGAGGTGAACTGAGCAAGTCCTGTAAAAATGCGTTTTGGTTGAAATTTTTGTAACTTCTATATTTTACACTTATGTGTTTATGTTTAGGAGTTTTAATTCCTTTTTTAGACCACGTGCAGCATATTGGGTAGTGATCGCTCATTGCACAATTGGGTACGGTGCATTCTATGATGTTGTCTGAGCAAGTTACATAGATGTGATCTATGACTGTTGAAGATGACTTTGTTACTCTAGTAGCTTGTTGTACTATTTGTTGGAAATTATATGATGCAATTATATTTCCCCATATTATGTTGGATTTGTTGGTGTCAATGTTAAAGTCTCCGAGTAGTATAATTTCCTTCCCGGAAGCGAAAACCACGTCCATCATGGTAGTGAAGTTTTCGTACCAGACGTGTCCAGCACTGGGATTTCGATAGAGGTAGCCAATTATCAGGGGTGTGCGGTTTTGAAGTTTCAGCTCTAACCAAATACATTCTATTTCGCAAGTTTCAAAGTCTAGCCTACGGTGAGCATTTAGTAAATTAGAAACATAGGTTACTATGCCTGTCTCTTGTTTCCTACAGGGATCCCTTCTAAAAACTTTGTACCCTTTAATAGAGATGTCCTCATCTGAAATTTTATCATTAAGCCTACTTTCACTAAGGCCGAATAAATGAAAATTTTGATTAAGAATAGAAGATAACTCTGGTAGCTTGTTAAGTAAGCTGCAAATGTTTAAGTGTCCAAGACGTATTCCTGACTTATTGAGCCAGTGTTGCCACTTCTCAGACATTTTATCCACGAAGAAAGTGTAAATTAGTCAAAGTTAAGCAAAAATACAAGATAATAAAAAATCACAATTACATTAACGTACAAAATATCAGTAATACAAATAGATAAGTAAATGACAGTATTATAACAATATAACTAATTAGACCAACGAATATAATGCAAACACGGAACAAAACGAATTAAAGAACATACAACAAATAATTAAACTGAAATAAACTACTTCACAAGCTAAGTAACCAACTGTTATCCAAAAGAATTAATAAATGACTATACAAGTCAATGTCTCTGTTTAAAGCGGTGTATCCCACACGGGAAATAAAACGTTAAGCAGTAAGCGATTAGAGTTCAAGGAGGAAGCTCTGTTGCTGGTATCAATTCATATAGGGTTCCGTTTTTAATACGTATCCTATCACACAGGTCTGTATTGTAGAGACATCATGAGGGCTTGATTCAGTGCGGCAGGACTAAATCGCATCAAGTATAGAAGTTCTGGACTCCAATGATGCGGAACCTGTTGTTGTCCGCTTGGTCGCTCATTACTGGCGTGAACTTGGTGATGCGGAACCTGTTGTTGCCTACTTGTTCGCTCATTGCTGGCGTGAATTTGATGATGCGAAACCTCTTGTTGTCTGCTATGGAGCCCATAGCTGTCTTGATCTTGGTGTGTCAAGGTGGTATTACTGCCGTGCGTGTGTACCGCTGCTTGCAACGAGGGTTCGTTGGAAGTGAGGTTAGGGAAATCTTCCTGGTAGTTATTTCCTTCACGAGTGAGGGTGGGGGTAGGAAGGAGAGGTTGATTTATTCTTGGTAGCATGTGTGCACCTTGAATAGCAGGCGTTCGGGGGTCAGACGTCAGCTGAAGTTTATCCGGGGTGATGGGGATATTTCGACTGGCTTCAGTAGTCAATGTTCGTCGTGTTTGTGTGTTGGTCATGTTTTGTGCTCTCTCCAGATACTTGATATTTTTAGCAAGGAAGCTATAACCTAATGTGGATGCGTGGATCTGGTCACTGTACAGTCGTTTCTTTGGCGCGCCTCTTTGAGATGTAAAAAATGGTGTGTTGTTGATAAAGTGTACATTATACTGAGTACAGAATTTCTCTAGGGTGTTGTTGTTTATGTCGGCTAGTCGACGTTCGGTGCCATAACATGGTGGTATGATGGAAGAGAAAAACACTTTAGAATTTGGAAAATTATGGCGTAATAAGTCTAGTAGTTTTCGTAACTGAGAAATGGTAATATTTTGGTTTCTCATAGTGTCATTAATTCCTATATGTATTGTAATCCTCTTCACGCTTTCAATTATTTCCATTCTACGTATACTGTTTGTTAGACTGTCTAACCCTGCACCTGGAAGTGGAATTGTTGTAGCTATATCGGCGTGTGATAAGGACATACGATCACTGTATATGCCTTTCATCAAGGAGTCGCCAAGTATCAAGTGGGTGCAGTCAGTTGGTAGTCTCTGTATGTACTGGCTTCTGGTACGTCTTGCACGTTGATTCTGCCATTGATAATTATCCGGCTGTGGACTGCCTTCTTGCCGGTTACAAGCCGTTTCTTGAATAGGCGGGTTGTCTGTCGGCAATGTCTCGTCGTACTGACTGCCGCTTACCAATTGCTCTTTTGGTAGTTCAAATCGATTGCTGACTTTCACTTCTATGGGAAATGTCGAGTCCTGTTCAATGGCTTTGTCTGTTTGTTGATGTGTATTCGTTGGCTGTATAGTTGGCGCTCCCATGGATGGTTGTGTTGTTTCGAAGCTGTTAGTCTGTGCTGCCTGATCAATAGTGTGTTTCAGAATATCCTTTTCCTCTCTCAGGAGAGCGACCTCTGACTTGAGGTTGATATAGTCATTAGTGATCCTGGCGATCTTGTCTGTGTTGTCAGAGGCGGCGTCTAAAAGTACCTTCAAACTTGCCTCTAACCTTTCAATGTGCTGCTGACAACCGCATGAGTGTTGATTTGTAGCTGGACTTTCATCTAGTACCGATAGTGCAACCTCAAGTTGGTTTGAATTGTTTTCATTTGGTTGTATACTGTCCCCTAGGCTCCCCATCGGGTATTCAATGGCTAGCAACACTGGTTGGTTAGAAGAAGCTGAGTTCGAGCTGCTGGTGTGTTGAGTCGTGGCATGTTGGAGTATGTTGTTACTATCGCCTGATGCTGTAACGACAGCGGCTGCAGGCTGTGTTGATTTTATGGTTCTGTCTGACAATAGCGTGACCGCTGTAGGCTGTGTTGGTTTTACGGCAGACACTAGCGTGCTGAAATCGGCAGGTGTGTTTAGTGAGTCACTTGTTAGTTTCAGAGCTGCCTGTTCAATTTCGACGAATTGTGTCGCGAGCCACTCAGACATGACGGCGTTTGCCCCTTGTATTAAAATTTTATTTTGCGTGTTGTATAAATGCAATGTGTGTAGGGGAGATGATATTTTGACTTCCACCTCCGCTCCTTGTCGGTCTTTTCTATAATCAACTTTGGCTTCGTGGTAATAATTGATCAGGCATGTTCGAAATGCCTCGTAATGTATTGTATTGTTGAATGTGATAGAGATGCATTTACCATCATCCATACATTTAACTGACAGCGATGGCGAGCTAAAACAGTTCTTAAGTTTGCTTTTCACTGCCCGTTCTTTATTGAGTGTGTAGTTTCTTGTTACTGCAGATCGTAATCCACTTCGACCCTCAGATCTACTTCGGCCCCTTTCTCCCACTAACTCCAGCACAGAAATTCCCTCCTCGACAGACATGATATTTACATAATATTACGTTTCAACACACACGGAAACATTGTAGCGCCGTCCATGGTTTAAATCCAAGTGATGTGATTGGCTAGTTCAAGCTATCACTGACGCGCCGCTGTTCCATGAAGCACTTATATCTAACACTACACATATAGCAACTTTAAAACAAGAGAGGAGACTGAGGTTACACGAGAGAGGAGACTGAGGTTACACCTGAGAGAGGAGATTGAAGTACTTCTGGGGGTATTTGTGGGCATTGTAGGTGGTGCTCCACAAACTGAACCAACTTAGCGTAAATGTCTGATGTTTTCTGTTGACAAATAAACATGTCTGTGATTCTGCCTTTTCAGCTTTCCCTGGCCAGCGCACCAACCTGGACAGGGTCTCCTTCTGGAGGAACCTGGAGCAGTCAGTCCGTCTGGAATAGTAGTTACACAAACACTACGTCTGCTATCTGGGACCAGGTGTCCAACCAGCCATCCAGGAAATCTGCAGTTAAAGAGAGGTAATAAATTTAATTGTTCTTGACGGAATTAGTCCTTGCCTCACCCCCTAACAGATCTGTAGTAACTCATTCAAGATTCTCTCCTTCTGGACGTCTTTGAGTGATTGGTTGTTTTGCTTTGTTGCTAGAGAATCCACCGGAAGACTAGGTCAAAAATGGTAGCTAGGCTGCTGAGCAGTTAAGGCCTCTGGAATCTTTTTACTTCTGGCTACAGTTTGCTTACGCATTTTCTTCATGTAGGACGGGTAGTACATTGTTCCGTCACCCAGCTACTGAGTTAGTGCGTGGAGTGACACTGACTTGTGGAATACATTTACATCTGTTTGCGGTAGTTTGTATTGTTAACTGCATGTTCAGAAAAATGGCGGACGACCAATTGCTAAACTAGCTTTTTTATTTGCCTTATGCAGTAATGTGTGTGTGCAACTGCTGGTTTTCTAGTGACTGCCACTTCCATCAGTGATGAACTGTTTATTTTAATGGCGGACTATTTTGTTGGCATTCTAGCAGTGGCCTTATGCATGCCCCTGTAGCCCAGGGAACAGTAACTTTGTGCTGTAATTTAGTTTAGAAAAGAACATTTGGCGATAGAAAAAAACATGGGCAATGACAAAATTATGTGGCAGAATAAAGGCTACTGTTAGTGATCTGGATATGTGTATGAACCCTCAACTACCACAACATTTGAACCCTCAACTATCCCCGCCCCTGAACTCTCAACTATCCCAACCTCAGAACCCAAAGCTATACCCACCCCTGAACTCTCAACTATCCCAACCTCTGAACCCTCAACTATGCCCACCCCTGAACTCTCAACTATCCCAACCTCTGAACCCTCAGCTATGCCCACCCCTGAACCCTCAACTATCCCAACCTCTGAACCCTCAACTATGCCCACCCCTGAACTCTCAACTATCCCAACCTCTGAACCCTCATCTAACCCAACCCCTGAACCCTCAACTATCCCAACCTCTGAACCCTCAACTATGCCCACCCCTGAACTCACAACTATCCCAACCTCTGAACCCTCATCTAATCCAACCCCTGAACTCTCAACTATCCCAACCTCTGAACCCTCAGCTATGCCCACCCCTGAACTCTCAACTATCCCAACCTCTGAACCCTCAACTATGCCCACCCCTGAACTCTCAACTATCCCAACCTCTGAACCCTCATCTAACCCAACCCCTGAACCCTAAACTATCCCAACCTCTGAACCCTCAACTATGCCCACCCCTGAACTCACAACTATCCCAACCTCAGAACCCTCAACTATGCCCACCCCTGAACTCTCAACTATCCCAACCTCAGAACCCTCAACTATGCCCACCCCTGAAGTCTCAACTATCCCAACCTCAGAACCCTCAGCTAACCCAACCCCTGAACCCTCATCTAACTCAACCTCTGAACCCTCAACTATCCCAACCCCTGAACCCTCAACTATCCCAACCCCTGAATCCTCAACTATCCCAACCCCTGAACCCTCAATTATCCCAACCCCTGAACCCTCAACTACCACAACCTCTTAACCCTCAACTATCCCAACCTCTGAACTCTCATCTATCCCAACACTGAACCCTCAACTACCACACCTCCTCAACCCCTCAACTACCACAACACCTCAACCCTCCACAACCATGAACCCTGGGCAGACCATCCCTAAACCTGAATCCTCAACTATCCCATCATCTAAACTGTCAACCACACCAGCTGGTGAACCAATAACTTTTCCAGTGTTGTGTAGAGCTTATGATGGGGTTTCATTCAGCTTCTTGTCAGCAGATGCCATCTGTCTACATGTATCTGCCCTTTCCAATCTTCTTTCAGTGGAGAGTTCCCAGCACTGAAAAATCAGGCACCGCAGGTGAAGAAAAACAGCGACAAGTCTGGCAAAATCAAAGTGTCCGGTGCCAAACAGAAGAAGGAAGAGGTAGTGTTGTGACCGAATGTTTTTCTGTCTGTATCTGCATCTGTCTCTGTGTCTGTCTGCAAGATTTTGTTGTCTGTACTTGCCATCACCTGCCTACTTACATAACATCTGTCTGTCTGTCTGTCTTAGAATGATTTTTTGCCCGGGAAGGTTAACCCAGTCAACAAATGCCCGCAGAAGTCGGATGTGTCGGCCTACCAGCGCAAGAACGCAGCTCTGCTGTAAACAGGCACAACGCAATCAACTCCGGATGAACGCAGAAGAAGAAGAAGAAGAAGGATTTTTTGTCTGTACTTGCCTACTTATGTAACATCTTTTTGCCTGCCTGCCTCTCTGTCTGCCTGTCTAGTGTCTGCCTGTCTGTCTGTCTGCTTGCCTGCCTGCCTGCCTACCTATTAACAATCCCATCAACAGATAATCTCCTGCACCACATCATGCTGGAATTCTTTACCTGACATGCTTCCATATTGTGTGTGGAATGTGTTATCTATATTTATTTGCTTGCTTACATGTCTCCATTAAACTACGCTATCCCACATTCAGTCTCACCTGTCTGTTGTCTGCCTCCCCAGTCTGTTGTCTGTCTCACCTCTCTGTTGTCTGCCTCCCCTGTCTGTTGTCTGTCTCACCTCTCTGTTGTCTACCTCCCTTTTCTGTGGTCTGTCTCACCTGTCTGTGGTCTGCCTCCCCTGTCTGTTGTCTGTCTCACCTGTCTGTTGTCTGTCTCACCTGTCTGTTGTCTGCCTCACTTGTCTGTTGTCTGCCTCCCATGGTTCATGTTATAGTCTGTCCATGCCCATTCTCAGTACTGAGTATCACAGCCTGGGATTCTGAGATAAGTAGCACATTTTTGTTCTAATTTTAATGTTCATTGTTCTATTGTTTTTCATCTTTTCAATCTCCTTTTCCCGTTCTTATGCCTTAATGTAGTCACTGGAGTGTTCTCTCCATAATTATATGTTGTGTTTTGTGTATGTATTTGTTTGCTGATGAAGGTTTGTCGCTGCAGTGTCCTGTTTTTTCCATAATTGTGTTCTGTAAAGCTGCATTAAGTTATGTTATTTTATATTGTTTTCATTTTCACAGCTTTACCATAGTTCTACTAACTTTATTCATACTATAAACACTACTGTGCTGTATTGTGTTTAAGTTTTCCTATAGACACTAACACACTACATTCCCTTTCAGCTCTTTACAAACACTACCACACTACATTCCCTTTCAGCTCTTTACAAACACTACCACACTACATTTTCTTTCAGCTCTCATCTACAAACACTACCACACTACATTCCCTTTCAGCTCTTGTCTACAAACGCTACCACACTACATTCCCTTTCAGCTCTCTACAGACACTACCACACTACATTCCCTTTCAGATCTCGACAAACACTACCACACTACATTCCCTTTCAGTTCTCTACAAACACTACCACACTACATTCCATCTGTCTGTTCCGCCCAGACCCCCAAATGCTATCCTCTTGTGTCCCCAGGAGACTGTACAGAAGCTCTTTCAAACAAGGCAGCAGGATGACTTCAGCCACTGGGTGATGGAGCATGTGTCCTCATTCTGTGCACCCATTGATGGTAACCCATTCTTTCAGTGTTCTTGAGTAACTCCTGCATTCATGTGTCTTTTAGTTCTGTTGTTATTGCTAGGGTGGTGAGGTAGGGACTAAAACACCAAAATATAACTGTCCGCAAAACGAGTTAATCAATAGCTTATTCACACCAATCCTATAGGAGGTCGGCATGATTGAATGGGTAAGAGCACTTCCTCTTAAACTTCCAGTGTGCTGATGCTGAGGTAGCGGGTTCAACCCCTACAAGGTCAGTTGGACTAAAATGTTGACTTCTCGACCTTAACTTGGGGATGTGCATTACAAGTACCTCAGAAGTTGGTGCAGGTTCGCTTGATGGTGAGGGACAATAGTAATAGAGAAAGCTCATTCACATGCAAAAATCAATCCGGTGCACTAGTAGTAGTAGCACTTGCATGCTCGAGTTCAAAGTGAGTGCGCGGAACCAAAAAAAAAAAAAAAAACCACCGCCACCACTAACCCTATGGTACCAATGTCAACCTTGGACATCCAAATCACACTTACGCAACATCAGCACCTGCAAAATGAGATGCTCGAGAAGAGCTGCCACTTGACTATCTGAGACCGAGTAAGAAATGATGTTATCAGTCAGAGGATGCCCGAGAAGAAAATGGATTGACGAGGTCACAGACATTGCACAATCACCGCTTGACGGCAAAAGTGGAAGATGTCGGTCAAGTATGAGCATCCCCTATCAAAAGTATAATTACTGGTGTTATTACTAGTGTCAATACTGCCATCATTACTAGTATCATTATTGCTATAATGACTGGTGTCATTACTGCCATCATTACTGATGTCATTACTGGTGTCATTATTACTGGTCTCATTACTGCCATTTTTACTGGTCTCATTACTGCCATCATTACTGGTCTCATTACTGGTCTCATTACTGCCATCATTACTGGTGTCATTACTGCCATAATTACTGGCGCCATTACTACCATAATTACTGGTCTAATTACTGCCATCATTACTGGCGTCATTACTGCCATCATTACTGGCGTCATTATTGCCATCATTACTGGCATCATTACTGCCATCATTACTGGTCTCATTACTGCCATCATTACTGGTGTCATTACTGCCATCATTACTGGCGCAATTACTACCATAATTACTGGTCTAATTACTGCCATCATTACTGGTCTTATTACTGCCATCATTACTGGCGTCATTACTGCCATCATTACTGGTCTCATTACTTGTCTCATTACTTGTCTCATTACTGCCATCATTACTGGTCTCATTACTGCCATCATTACTGGTCTCATTACTGCCATCATTACTGCCATCATTACTGGTCTCATTACTGCCATCATTACTGGTCTCATTACTGCCATCATTACTGGTCTCATTACTGCCATCATTACTGCCATAATTACTGGCGCCATTACTGCCATCATTACTGGTCTAATTACTGCCATCATTACTGGTCTAATTACTGCCATCAATACTGGTCTCATTACTGCCATCATTACTGGTCTCATTACTGCCATCATTACTGGTCTCACTACTGCCATCATTACTGGTGACATTACTGCCATCATTACTGGTTTCATTACTGCCACCATTACTTGTGCCATTGCTGCCATAATTACTGTTGTTATGCATTTTCCTGTGATAACTGTGTTGTTATGTGGAATTCCTGTTTTGTTTGTTTTTGTGTTGTTTGCAGATGCTACATTTATTTGTATTTTGTTGTCTGCAGTTCCTACATTTGTGTCTTTCATTGTTGAAGTGGATAGCCCTGATGATGTAAGTACTGCTTGTTGTGCAATCTTCCATCATGTCACACACGTAGGGGACACCTGACAAAATCTTCCTTAGTGTCACACACCTAAGGAGCAGATGACAAGACCCTCCTTCGTGTCTTCGTGTCACATATCTAGAGGACAGGTGACAAAATCTTCCTTCATGTCACATATGTAGGGGACAGATGACAAGATCTTCCTTCATTTCACACACATAGAGGACAGATGACAAAATCTCCCTTCATTTCACAAATATAGTAGGCAGATGACAAAACCTTCCCTTGTTTCACACATATGAAGGGCAGATGACAAAATCTTCCTTCGTTTCACACATAAAGGGTAGATGACAAAATCTTCCTTCGTTTCACACATATAGTAGGCAGGTGGTCTTAGAGGTTGGCGAATTTTCTCCGTAATCTCGTATACTCTCGTAGGTAACATGATGACGGTGAGAATCAGCAGTGGTTCGAATCGCATCGGTGACTTACGGGGTGTGTGAGCTGGCCGCTCAGAAAGCAATGGTAAACTACTGAGCGTGATCTTGCCAAGAAATCAACATACAGCTGAAAGATGCTGGTGTTGACAGCGATGTCCTGTAAGGGATATGCAAAAAAAAAAAAAAAAAGTAGGCAGGTGACAAAACCTTCCTTCATTTCACATGTAAAGGGCAGTTGACAATATCTTCCTTCATTTCAAACATACAGAGGGCAGATGACAAAATATTCCTCATGTCACATACATAGTAGACAGATGACAAAACCTTCCTTTGTTTCACGCATGTAAAGGGCAGATGACAAAATTTTTCTTCATTTCAGAATAACTTGCACATATGTCGTCTACTGCTGACTATATACATGCCAGGTTTTATAACAGTTGCGAAAAGTATCTTCAGAAATACTTAATCACAGGCCGCCAGTGATCTTATTCTGTTCCATATTCAGTTGCATTATCTTCTTGGATAAGTGCAGAAAGCAGAAGGCACATGAAAAAGACCTTTTCTTGCCTTCAGGCCAATGACCAATGTCTACTGTATAGCAGTAATGAACAACTGCAGGAACACATACATTTACTCCTGAATAGTTGCACAAAACATAACATGATGATCAACATTGACAAAAAAATCACAGAAGTTATGAATGTAAGTAAAGATTATTAAGAAATAATGATACAGATACATTACCAAAGGCTAAAACATGCACAAATTCAAGTATCTGGGAGCATCTTTACATCAGAAGGCAACTTAGAGAGATGGAGACAAGAACTAAACAAGCCAATAGTGTTACATATCAAATTTTACCATCCTGAAACATCCAGCTATCCTCCATGGAAATTAATAAGAAGATTATAAATGCAATTTCTATACCAACGTTGTGCTATCAATACCAAACATGGCACTAACTAAAGAACAAGAAAGAAAACTCACTACTTGTGAAATGAGGTGCCTGAGAAGAGCAGCGATCAAATCAAGAAAGGTGGGGCTGGTCTGGTTCGCTAGATCAGTTCCGCGTCTAGCGTTCGTTGTCTCGGATGGCTGTGTGAGGTGCACCAAAATGGGATCTTCCCAGCCAACGTGAGTTAGCGAGGCAGGCGTTACAAGAATGTAACCGCATCGTGCAGCCAGGGTCGTGGTTTGAGCGGGCAAAAGAGCAAAATTTGTACGACCGTTCGACAAAGTCTCGATAAGCGCCCACTCTCTCTCGATGAGTAGTGGGCCTGCAGTCAGTAAGCTGGTATAGCTTTTTTTTTCGGTTAGTCCTGCCGGCGTAGCTTGAAAGCTCGTCGGTAGGCGTCCAGTGGTTTTGCATGTATCACCTTGTACCGGGAGGGCGCGCTTTAGCGATGCTACTCTTGGCTTGCGTGTGCGTGAATAGTCCGTCTGTCCGATAGATATCTGGTTGATCCTGCCAGTAGTCATATGCTTGTCTCAAAGATTAAGCCATGCATGTCTAAGTTCACACTGTCTCACGGTGAAACCGCGAATGGCTCATTAAATCAGTCGAGGTTCCTTAGATGACACGATCCTACTTGGATAACTGTGGCAATTCTAGAGCTAATACATGCTTACCAAGCTCCGACCCTCGCGGAAAGAGCGCTTTTATTAGTTCAAAACCAATCGTCGTTGCCCTTCGCGGGGCGCGGCGTTCCCACTGGTGACTCTGGATAACTTTGTGCTGATCGCATGGCCTTACGTGCCGGCGACGCATCTTTCAAATGTCTGCCCTATCAAATGTCGATGGCTCGCCCGATGTGTCTCCACCTTGACGTGGTGGGGGAGCTTGCGTGTCCCATCGACCCCATTTGCTTGCCGATGGGTGAAAAATTACATATCGGACAGCTTATGGGATAGGGACCAGACTAAGAGAGACACAACCTGCTGCTCTGCAGGTATAGACTGAGGATAGCAGTCAAAATTTAAATCAGGTGCACGAAGGCAGAATTTCTTGGTTCGGACAAAACTCTTAAGGCTCCCTGTCGAGGGCTGTGGCTGAACGCCTCTAAGCCACAAACCCCCGGATCTGAGAGCCAGGCCGATACCCGTCTACCGGAAAATAGAAACGTGATACTGAGCAAGCTACATGCTCAGGTCTGATACATGTTCGAAGGCTCTCAGCTGGGGGATATGAGGGATTCCCGGATGAGAGGGCCTGACCGTTTCCCGTTCACTGCTGCACGAAGGTAAGGTGCTGAGCCGGCAGCACATGTAGCCTACCCCATGAGCGAGTACAAAAAAGACAGACAAGTGCCCCAGTCGAAGGGCATGGTTACGGAAACTCTGCACCTAACTCATAGAGAGTGTAGATATAAGTGGAAGAACGTCTCAACGCAAAATGGAACGCACGGCGAGCGAACCTATTGCGTGGGTTGAAGTCACAAGAAAAAGCTTACCGAGTGGATGTCGCCCGCAATCTGACCGCTCCTGGTGTGTGCTTGAGCGATCAGTGGCAAGCGGGATGCTCAACACATGGAAGTGAGGAACTAAAGCAGCCATGGGCAGGACGTGGTAACTCCTTGGGTGAGCCCAGTCTCAGAGCAATATGTGCCGGCTCTGCAATTATGGAAGCCTCCTCGGATAGTGAGATGATGCCCATGGTCTGCCCCTGCCTTCCATTGAGGGCCGTCCGCGATATCGTTGATCGTTCTATCTTGACCAGCTGAGATGTGGGTGACATTACAACAGTCTAACGTGTCTCGAAACCAGAGGAAGGCTAACCTCACTAAAAAATGCCCGCCAGAAGTCGGAAGTGTCGGCCTACGGGTGGCAAACTAAAAATTGACACTACGCAATTACGTCCGAGTGAAATGTCTCGCCCGAATGTCTCTCGTGCTAGGAACAGCTCTGACTACCTAGTTTCCGAATGCCGCTCTTGTTCGGAACAGCTCTGACTAGGTAGTTTCCGAATGTCTGTCGTGCCTGGAACAGCTCTGATGGGCGCAACGACAAGCACATGTCCGAAAACTCGCTGAGTGGATGCCGTCTGCGAACATGTCTGGTTTGTGCGGGAATGGCCCGGGGAAAACGAAATGACCAATATATTGAAGTGAGGATTTAAAGCAGCCATGAGCAGGACGTGACGATTTCCCTCGGTGAGCCCAGATCCAGGGCGCTATGTGTCGGCCCTGCAACTATGGAAGCAACCTTGGATGGCGGAAAATGCTATGGACTGTCCCTGCCTTCCTTTGAGGGATGACCGTTGTCTTCGACCGTTCAACCTTGGCCAGCATGGTTGTAGATGGCACCACAAAAGTGAGAGTCTCCCAGGTATGCTACCTGGTCAAAAAAGCACGCTAAAGTCGATGTGTTGGCCTACGGGTTTCGGCCCAAGGGCGCATAACAGACACACCGCAATGACATCTGAAAAAACACTCCGGATGAACGAAAAGAAGAAGAAGAAGAAATCAAGAAAGGACCATATTGGAAACGGGGAGATCTATGAAACAGTTGGAACAACACCAGTTCTTAAATTCATTGATAAACAAAGACTTCACTTGTTCGGCCATATAGTGAGAATGAACCCAGTGTTGCCAGCAGCAAGAGCATACAACATGAAAATGGAAACATCAAGAGGCAGGGGAAGACCACGAAAAAGATGAATTGATAAAGTCATCATCACCTTAAAAACCTACATCTCAGCAAACCAAGCGACTGAGCGAACCCTAGTTCGGAAACCAATCATCAAACAAGCCTGCAATGCCTAATGGCATAGGGCAGTGAAGGACAAAAGATGGATTGACTGAGTCATTAATACCTTAAAAACCCACATCTTAGCAAACCAAGCAACTGAGCGAGCATTAGTTGGGAAACCAATCATAAACAAGCCTGCGATGGCTTACGGCATAGGACAGTGAAGGACAAAAGAAGGCCCATTGGGCCTAGTCTGTTTGACCTACATTTGTATAGACCAATGAGCGCTTGCTGGATGACATGGTCAGTGTCACACCGGCTGCCTTTGCTTCCCAAGATCTTCCTTGGTACTCATTTAGGCTGAGTGTAGGTCAGCATGGCTGAATGGATACGAGTGCGTGTTCTTAAACATCCAGTGTGCTGATGCCGAGGTAAGGTGTTTAACCCCTACACTGGACAGTTGGACTAAAATGTTGACCTATCGTCCTTTACTTGGGGACGTAAATTACAAGTACCTCTGAAGTTGGAGTGGGTTCGCCTGATGGCGTGGGACACTGTTAATAGGGAAAGCTAATCCACATGCAAAAATGTAGTCCAGTGCTACTAGAAGTAGTGTGTATGGACTACGTTTGAGATCAAAGCCAGCGAGCGCCAAAAAAAAAATGTAGTCTGGGTCGACCTGGGAGATGAGGTCTGTGATTATAATCTATGTGTGTGTGCACATTTTGTGTCCATTTCTTTTTAAGCGCCCTGGAAATATCTTCTTGTTTTCCATTGTTTAACATGGGTTGGTCTCTTGACAATCGTGATATTTTCTGTTGTTTAATATGACTTGGTCACCTGACAGTCGTGACATTTTCTGTTTTGTTTTTTTATGTCCGGCTCTGTGGCGAAGGGATTGTGGGTGCAATTCGTAGTCCCGCATACCACGTTCGAAACACAGCTGCCGGCGATTTGGAAACAGACTGCCCTGCACTGAATTTCATACAATGGTGTGAGTGCCGGTCGTTCAGAAAGCAATGGGAAACTACAGAATGTAAAGTTCACAAAAAACAACAGAGAAGAAAATGCTGAATTTGACTGCAATATCCTGTAAAGGATATGCAACTAACTAAATTTGTTTACATCATCTTGTTGCTTACCTCAATTTTCTTGTTGCTTTCCTGTATGCTATAAATTAGAGCGCACATGGCAATATTCTGGATTATGGTACACATAGCAGTCATCTGTATGTTGTAGGTTGGAGAGTATATGGCAGTCTTCTGTGTGTTGCATATGAAGAGATTAGAGAGTATATGACAGTCTTCTGTGTGTTGCATATGAAGAGATTAGAGAGTATATGACAGTCTTCTGTGTGTTGCATATGAAGTGGTTAGAGAGTATATGACAGTCTTCTGTGTGTTGCATATGAAGTGGTTAGAGAGTATATGACAGTCTTCTGTGTGTTGCATATGAAGAGATTAGAGAGTATATGACAGTCTTCTGTGTGTTGCATATGAAGTGGTTAGAGAGTATATGACAGTCTTCTGTATGTTGCATATGAAGAGGTTAGAGAGTATATGACAGTCTTCTGTATGTTGCATATGAAGTGGTTAGAGAGTATATGACAGTCTTCTGTATGTTGCATATGAAGAGATTAGAGAGTATATGACAGTCTTCTGTATGTTGCATATGAAGAGGTTAGAGAGTATATGACAGTCTTCTGTATGTTGCATATGAAGTGGTTAGAGAGTATATGGCAGTCTTCTGTATGTTTTGTATGAAGAGGTTCAGTCTTCTGTATGTTGTATATGAAGAGATTAGAGAGTATATGACAGTCTTCTGTATCTTGCATATGAAGAGATTAGAGAGTATATGACAGTCTTCTGTATGTTGCAGGTTAGAGAGTATATGAAGACTTATCTCGGTGATACGAAGGAGTCTAGAGACTTTGCCAGACAGTTTGTGGAGAAGCGAAATTACTTCCGCAACCAGGCACGTCTGGAGAAGCAGCAGGAAGAGGTCAGTGTGTTTACCTTCTTGTTTCTGGTCTGTGTGAAACTCTAGCTTTCTTGTTTCTGGTCTGTGTGAAACTCGAGCTTTCTTGTCTCTGGTCTGTGTGAAACTCTAGCTTTCTTGTCTCTGGTCTGTGTGAAACTCTAGCTGGTTCAGTTGTTAAACCAGCACAACTAGCACTTTGCCATCTTGACAGACGATAGTTCGTCACATTGTGCTTCAAAAAAGGCAGAATAGTTACAACCCGCAGTAGCGAATATGACTGATCAGATCAGTTTGCGTGGTAAATGTCCATCCACAGTGGCTACATGGAACACTTGGTCATTTCCACTATCATGCACCATTCGACGTCTCATATGCCCAATGTCTGACCTATCTGCAATCATTTATTTTCTTTGTCTGTATTCTATTCCTTTATTCTATTTCCTTTATTCCTTTATTCTAATTCTAATTCCTTTATTCTAATTCTAATTCCTAATTCCTTTATTCTATTTTCAAGAGAAAATAAACCACCTCCAAAATGTTTCAGGGCAAATTGGTCTCCAAATTAACACCACAAAAACAAAGACTATTGATCTTACCAACAGTTCAGATGACACCAAATTGAACAGCTACGTTCTTGAAAAAGTCAACAGCTTCACATACCTAGGAAGCAAAATGACATCTACAGGGGACTCAACACCAGAAATATCATCTAGAATTGCACTGGCATCTAGTGCCTTCAATAAACTGTCAAACATCTGGAAGTCAAAGACACTCAGCAAACACACAAAACTTAAAATCTTCAACTCTTGTGTGATTCCAGTGTTAACGTATGGATGTGAAAGTTGGAAATCAACGGTAGCCTTAGATAAAAAGTTAGACAATTTTGAGAACAAATGTCTTAGAAGACTTCTAAACATCCACTGGACAGAATTCAGAACCAATTCGCAAATAAGACAAGAGACTAAGCAAGATACAGTATCCAATTTCATAAGAAGACGCCGTTGGAACTACATCAGCCATGTACTCAGAATGGACAAGACAAGACTCCCCTACCAAGCCCTCATATGGTCACCGGTAGGGAAAAGAAAACGGGGAAGACCAAGAGAGACCCTGCGTAGAACCATCATTAGAGAAGGCTCATTCAATTGCCAAGTAAATATCCAAGATCTACAACAGATAGCAGCGAATCGCCAGGCATGGAGAGACAGGACTTCTGCCCTATGCGCCGCCTTAGGCTCAAGAGGAAAGACTAACTAACTAACTATTCCTGATCTTTTACCTGCATGCAATGTTTGGCACTGGCGAAACTAACACATTTGGTTAAATTCAACAAATAACACGTTAAGCTTTTACTGATGACATTGTGTTTAAGGGTACTAATGCCATTTGGTTACTTGTTCTAATGGCATTTGTTGAACTTGTACTGGTATTTGGTTAAACCTGATTGGCATTTAATTGTACAGTTCCTGATGACATTTGGTTACAGGGAGACCAGTGACATTTGGTTACAGGGACACCAGTGACATTGGGCTACAGGGAGACCAGTGACACTTGGCTACAGGGAGACCAGTGACACTGGGTTACAGAGAGACCCATAACATTGGGTTACAGGGAGACCAGTGACATTGGGTTACAGGAATACTAGTGATTTTTGATTACATAGAAGATTAGGCAGCAAATAGCTTATAAAAAACTCTCAGTGAGATGTAGAGGAACATAGGGAGAAAGCGAGACCTCAACCAACACAGAACTGCCACAATTAGCCGATAAACGCTGATGTATTTATTGAAGGGGAAGATTTGAGAACTTATGGACATGTCCGGAGTGCAAGGATGATACCGCAGCAGATAACTAACTTACCTTTTTGTTGACATCAACATGTGTTGCTTGTCTGCATCCAATGTATAATGAACACATAGGCAAGGGGATGACAAGCTATCAGTATTTAAATTATCATCAATGTCATTTATAGCTGCTTTATGACACATTTTGTACTCTCCCACAAGCCATCAGTATTGAAATTATCATCAATGTCATTTATAGCTGCTTTAAGACACATTTGGTACTCTCCCTTCCTCCAGGACAGTATTTGGGGTCCAGCGCCTGCCATAAATCCCCACAGCCAACCCAGGGTGGGCGGCGGAGGTAACAACAGCAACTCGGCCAACGACGCAGGCGAGGGTGGCAAGGGCAAGAATCGTAAGAAGAAGCAGAAGATGCAGAAGCTGGACGGCAGCATCCTGGGCTTTACCGTTCACGCTGACCCCAACAGGAAGAACGCTGCTGGGGAGGTCGAGAGCATCCAGTGAATGACTCCTCGTGACACGGCCAGACTTTCTTGTCTCAGAACTTCTCGAGTTGATTGAATAGCCAGCCTTTCTTCTCTCAGAGCTTGTCAAGTTGATTGAATAGCCATCTTGTTTGTTGACATCACTTGTGTTGCTTTTCCAGTTCTTTCTTTTCGACATGTACGATGTTTTTCCAAACCGAGATTCGTATTGTTTCTGTTGGTGTGAGTCAGTGTTTTGGGACCGTTGAGTGACGTCAAATAAAACTTTAGATCGGTTTGTGACTAAACAAGAACAGTTTGTACAAGTGATGTGAGGATGGATTGTATGAAAATATGAAACAATCACAAAGCAATTGAGTTAAAATAGGGACAATAGAAAAAAATGTTTAAAACAGGGGCAATAGAAAAAAATGTTTACAGAAAAAAGGAAAGAATTGAGGAATAATACATCAATATGCAGCACGTTGAAATGGATTGTTCCAGAAGAAAGAACATGACAAAAATGGTTTTTTCTTCTCCTTCATTCTCCTTCAACGTTAATATGAATACATCTAAAGGAAGCAGCCAACTTAAGCTTGTGGACATCTGCATTGTGTTTCTCCTCAAATGGAGCGGGTGTAGACCACAATAGTTTTCTCTGTTCTGCATTTGTTGGACACTCCTGCAACAAATGTTTGGCTGTTATTTTTACAAACAGTGATTTAGAACGTAGAAGGATGCTTAATAGGAAGTTTTTAGAAAACAGGGATGATATAAAAGTGGGATGTTTTCATCAGTAGGACTGTATAAAGTAGAATATTTTAGATACAGATCAGTGTAAAGTAGATCATTTTATTAGAAAGAATATAATACAAGAGTATATTTTATAAAAAGGCATTACAGCAAGCAGATTAATGTTATTTATAAATGGAATTGTGAGCAGACATTTCATGTAATGAACATTTTTAATGTGGGTGGTATGGAGTGGGGTCGAGAGAGAAATAATAGTAACTGGATTTTGTTTGATATAAAGGTTACGTTAAATATAACTTTAAAATAAACATTTTCGATTTACTTGATAATTTAGAAAAATAATAACAGTTACAAGTTGTTGTTGGCTGTGGTGCTTTAGAATCTGGTGAAAGGGCGGCACCTATAAAACCACAGGGTGAAATTGAATGGGGTAAAAAAATGTGAAAATTCTGCTCAGTAATCTTGGAGTCTTGCAGAGTCCATCACACTAGGCAGAACACCATGTACAGAGGTGAAAACACCATAACGTTTGAAACACCACTTATCGGATGCTGAAAATGGTGTTGACTAATTGAAGTCACCAGTGAAGACCTAATGGAAGAAATGTTTAGAGGTGATATTTGAAAATAATTTGAATTCAGACCACTGTGTTAAGCTGAGAGATGGTAATATATGAAAATAATTTGAATTCAAACCACTGTGCTAGGCCAAGAGGTAGTAATATTTGAAAATAATTTGAATTCAAACCACTGTGCTAGGCCAAGAGGTAATATTTGAAAATAATTTGAATTCAAACCACTGTGTTAGGCCAAGAGGTTGTAATATTTGAAAATAATTTTGGATTCAGACTATTATGTCAAGCTGAGAGACAGGTAACATTTGGAAATAGTTTGAATTCACACCACTCTGTCAGACTGAAGGGATGGTAGTATTTGGAAACAATTTGGTTTCAAACCACTTTGTCAGACTGAGGGGATGGTAGTATTTGGAAACAATTTGAATTCAAATCATATTGTTTGACTGAAGGAGTGGCTCAACCACTCGTCACACCTAGACAAGAAGTTATAAAAAAATCTTAGGCAAGTAAAGAGTTGCGGGGAAGTTTGTGTGGGTTCGCTCAAGGTGTCATAGATGTCAATCTCCGGGCAGAGTCGGTGCCAAGGAAAGCAATGGGATGCCTTGTGTGTGAAGTTCCATGAAAGTTTTTGCCTTGAGTCTTGTTAACATGTTTGACTTTGTCGTGTGGATAATGAAAGTTGGCAATAGAAATTAGTTGCTGGTTGCTTGTGTTTAAGCTATGTTTACAAGTGATTATACATCTCCTTCTTTCTTCCTCTTTAAAGGAAGTGCATCAGTCCTAGTTATGCATTTTTCCAACAAGCAGTTCAGTGGGATTAGCCTCGCTGTAATTAGCATTAAGTTGTTTTTTTTCCCCACCTATGTGGCGAAGAGGTCACAGGCGCAATTCGTAATCCTGCATACCACGTTCAAAATGCAGCTGCGGGCGATTTGGCAGCAGACCGCCCTGTGGTAGTTTTCATGAAATGGTATGAGTGCCCGTCATTCAGAAAGCAATGGCCAAACTACTGAGCGTAAACTTGGCAAAAAAATCATAAACAGCCAAAAAATGCGGGTGTTGACTGCGGCGTCCTGTAAAGGATATGCAACTAACTCACTCATTTCCTTCAGACTAATCCCATCAGGTATTGGGCTCTATCTGCTTGTTGTTAGGGCCTTTTCTAAACAGTTTTACAGAAAGTCTTATAAATTGATCTTGGTGATTTCCACCTGCCGTGAAACTTTCGTTCCCCCAACAGATCTCCTGTTTTGTTTTCCTGCCCTGATCTGAGAAGATTAGGCTTCTGATTTCACTACCCATGGGGTTATGTGGAAGGATAATATCATTAGATGTAACAATATTTTATTTTATCTGACCTTACCTTTCTTATTATATATATGGTCTTTCTTTTTTTGTATTATGTTTTTCCTTTCTTGTTTATCTAATGTTATCTTTGTTGTTTTATGTCTTTTCTTTCTTGTTTTATCTGGTCTTATCTTTTTTGTTTTATCTGATCTTATCTTTCTTGTTTTATCTGCCTAACCTTTCTTTTTTAAATCTTTCTTTCCTTTCTTGTTTTATCTGGCTTATCATTTTTGTTTTATCTGGTCTTATCTGTCTTGTTTTATCTGTCTTTCATTTCTGGTTTGATCTCTTTCATTTCTTGTTTTATTTGGTTTTACTTTTGTTGTTTTATCTGGTCTTATCTGTCTTGTTTTACCTGGTCTTATCTGTCTTGTTTTACCTGGTCTTATCTTTCTTGTTTTATCTGGTCTTTCTTGTTTATCTGATCTTACCTTTCATGTTTAACCTGGTCTTACTTTTCTTGTTTTATCTGGTCTCACCTTTCAAGTTTTATTTGGCCTTTCTTCTTTTATCTGGTCCTTATTTTCTTCTTTTATTTGGCCTTATCTTTGTTGTTTTATTTTCATTGCTGGTGTGGGACCAGACTAAATGATTTTGCGGGCCTTAGATGTCCCACGGGCCAGACGTTTCCCGACTGGTTTATAGGAAGTCAGTTCTTCTTTCATTTGACTGAAATATATTATCTGTGCCTGCTATATTGTCTCTACCAACAATGGTGGATAGACATAGGGTCCTTCAAGCCAAATGGTACCTGAGAGTTGCTGCGGATAGGGATCACTCCCTGCATGAAGCTATGGATATGGTCAAGGGTCATAGACTAAGATGAGGCAAGTCCTGGCTGGCACAGCAGAACTATCTATACGTCAGGTGTGTGATCTAGAGACCATCAATCGTAATAAAGAGTGGGTTGAAGTACCGGCAGACAGGACGGACTGGCACACGGTAATAGTCTCACTGGGTCGTGAGTGCAGAGAATTGGCAGCGGACCTCACAGAGTTTGAGGTGCAGCAACTGATCCAGAGTAATATCATGGTGACAAAGTCATCTACACCAATAGGCCAGTCATGAGAAACACATGTGGTGGTTGGGATTTCATTGCGAAGACTAATGGCTGATGCTTGAAAAAGGAGAGTCTAGCATATGAGACTATGACCTCCAGCATGAGAACAGCGATATTCCGTTTGTTAGAGGAGACCACTGCAACACACACTGCTTTCATTATGGACGCAAGGAGTATGCTAAGTAGGGTGAAAAATAGAATGTTTCGTATGGGATGGCTATCCTCGCTTCAGAGGTCACATTGTGAGAATTGTATGGATGTTTTGCCCTGGTCATGTGGGAGTGCAGGGGAATGGACCTTTTGGTGGTAGACTACCTATGGTCAAGGGAGAGGTGGTCCTGTGCCTGTGGGACCAGGTGGTGAAAGCGGGGAACAGATTGAGAACCTGTATGTGGAAAAAATGAGATTGCGGGGGATCTGCAGGGTTTCTGGTAGAATCTCAGACATGAGAGGGAAGACGACGAGAACATTCAATCATATAGTGATTTGAACTATCAGTAGTATGACTCTTCGCTGGCTGTCGTACAAGGTCCTCTGAGCTCTGGGACCAAGTCAAGGTCCTCTTAATCATTAGATTCTCTGAGCTCAATCAAGGTCCCCTTTACCAGTAGGTCCTCTGAACTCTGGGACAAAGTTAAGGTCCTCTTTACCATTAGGTTGTCTGAGCTCCGGGACTCAGTCAAGGTCCCCTTTACCATTAGTTCCTCTGAGCTCTGGGACCAAGACAAGGTCCCCTTTACCATTAGGTCCTCTGAGTTCTGCTAGTCAAGGTCCCTTTTACCATTAGGTCCTTTGAGCTCTGGGACTCAGTCAAGGTCCCCTTTAACGCCCTACACATTGGGCATATGGTGCTACACCCATAATTGTATAGACCATTTAGGACTTGGGTCATGAGGTCAGTGTCAGACCTGCCACCTTTCAGAGACATTTCTGGTACACATTTTAGGCTGGGAGTCCAGGTCAGTCCTGGCTGTGCATTGAACCCATGACCTCCTGGTTGACAGGTGAGTGTCTAGTCACTGAGCCATCAAGGTTCCCAAGCTCTGACAGGGGAGTGTCTAGTCACTTAGCCACCAAGGTTCCTGATCTTTGACAGGGGAGTGTCTAGTCACAGCCATCAAGGTTCCCGAGCTCTGACAGGGGAGTGTCTAATCACTGAGCCATCAAGGTTCCCGAGCTCTGACAGGGGAGTGTCTAGTCACTGAGCCATCAAGGTTCCCAAGCTCTGACAGGGGAGTGTCTAGTCACAGCCATCAAGGTTCCCGAGCTCTGATAGGGGAGTGTCTAGCCACTGTGCCACCAAGGCTCCCGAGCTCTAAACAGGGGAGTGTCTAGTCACTGAGCCATCAAGGTTCCCAAGCTCTGACAGGGGAGTGTCTAGCCACTGAGCCATCAAGGTTCCCGAGCTCTGATAGGGGAGTGTCTAGTCACTGAGCCATCAAGGTTCCCAAGCTCTGACAGGGGAGTGTCTAGCCACTGAGCCATCAAGGTTCCCAAGCTCTGACAGGGGAGTGTCTAGCCACTGTGCCACCAAGGCTCCCGAGCTCTAAACAGGGGAGTGTCTAGTCACTGAGCCATCAAGGTTCCCAAGCTCTGACAGGGGAGTGTCTAGTCACAGCCATCAAGGTTCCCGAGCTCTGATAGGGGAGTGTATAGTCACTGAGCCATCAAGGTTCCCAAGCTCTGACAGGGGAGTGTCTAGCCACTGTGCCACCAAGGCTCCCGAGCTCTAAACAGGGGAGTGTCTAGTCACTGAGCCATCAAGGTTCACAAGCTCTGACAGGGGAGTGTCTAGCCACTGAGCCATCAAGGTTCCCAAGCTCTGACAGGGGAGTGTCTAGCCACTGTGCCACCAAGGCTCCCGAGCTCTAAACAGGGGAGTGTCTAGTCACTGAGCCATCAAGGTTCCCAAGCTCTGACAGGGGAGTGTCTAGCCACTGTGCCATCAAGGTTCCCAAGCTCTGACAGGGGAGTGTCTAGCCACTGAGCCATCAAGGTTCCCAAGCTCTGACAGGGGAGTGTCTAGCCACTGAGCCATCAAGGTTCCCAAGCTCTGACAGGGGAGTGTCTAGCCACTGAGCCATCAAGGTTCCCAAGCTCTGACAGGGGAGTGTCTAGCCACTGTGCCACTAAGGCTCCCGAGCTCTAAACAAGGGAGTGTCTAGTCACTGAGCCATCAAGGTTCCCAAGCTCTGACAGGGGAGTGTCTAGCCACTGTGCCACCAAGGCTCCCGAGCTCTAAACAGGGGAGTGTCTAGCCATTGCACCACCGAGGCGGAGCCAGGTTGATGTAGAGACTTTCCTCCCAGCCCGGTACCAGAGTCCTAGTTTCTTGAGGGGGCTGTGTTATAGATCTCTCCTTTTCAATCTCAGAAATGGCAGGGTATGCACAACTGGCACTGCAACTTCGCACCCTAAGATCTAACCAGGTCACGATTCATTGCACTGAATTTGGACTGGAATTCGAGTGAACAAAATACAACTAGAAAGCCCCCCGGGAAGGTTAACCCGGTCAACAAATGCCCACAGAAGTCGGATGTGTCTGCCTAACGGCGCAAGAATGCAGCTCTGCTGTAAACAGGCATAACGCAATCATGTCTGGAAAAAAAAAAACTCCAGATGAACGCAGAAGAAGAAGAACTAGAAAGCTCGACGAAAGGAAAAACAGAGATTCACGTAAACCTTTTGATTAAAGTCTTTGTTAATGAACATTTGGACTGGTTAGTATTCGGCCTCAGTTTATATGTGCTTTATTGTCATGACGGGGAAGAGATACCAGGTTTATACATGTTTCATTGTCAGGAGAGAGAAGAGATTCCAGGTTTATAGGTGTTTCACTGTCAGGAGAGGAAAGATTCCAGGTTTATAGGTGATTCGCTGTCAGGAGAGGGGAGAGATTCCAGGTTTATAGGTGTTTCACTGTCAGGAGAGATTCCAAGTTTATAGGTGTTTCACTGTCAGGAGAGAAGAGATTCCAGGTTTATAGATGTTTCATTGTCACGAGAGGGGAGAGATTCCAGATTTATAGGTGTTAAACTGTCAGGAGAGAAAAGAGATTCCAGGTTTATAGGTGTTTAATTGCCAGGAGAGGGGGGAGATATCAGATTTATAGGTGTTTTCATTGTTAGGGGAGGGGAGAAATTCCAGGTTTATAGATGTTTCATTGTCAGGTGCGGGAAGGGATTCCAGGTTTATAGGTGTTTCATTATCAGGTGGGGGGGAGAGATTCAAAGTTTATAAGTGTTTCATTGTCAGGAGAGGGGAGAGATTCCAGGTTTATATGAGTGTCATTGTGGGGGAAGGGGGTTCCAGGTTTATAGGTGTTTCATAGTCCGGTGCGGGAAGAAATTCCAGGTTTATAGGTGTTTCACTGTCAGGAGAGGGGAGAGATTCCAGGTTTATAGGTGTGTCATTTGGGGGGAGGAGGGGTTGTTCCAGGTTTATAGGTGTTTCATTGTCCGGTGCGGGAAGAAATTTCAGGTTTATAGGTGTTTCACTGTCAGGAGAAGGGAGAGATTCCAGGTTTATAGGTTTCCATATTCAGTTAGTATTGATGGTCTCAAAAATATTGGTTATTTCCTGATCTTATGTGTGTGTGTGCATTTGTTCATTTTGAACTCAGGCATAGTCCATACATTCTCTACTACTTCTAGTGCTCTGGACAGATGTTGTGTGTGGATTAGCTGTCCCTATTACCAGTGTCCCTCACCATCAAGTGAACCCTAGGAGTCCCCATAGCGAAGTGGTCAAGCCGTTTGACTCAGGCTCCGAAGGTTGTGGGTTTGATTCTGGGCAGCGACCTTCGGTTAACGAGTGACAATTTTCAGGAGACTCCTGTGGGTCGTCTCTAGAGCTATGGAGTTTGTGCGCTGCGGAAAGAGACCGAGCCAAATGGGATCAAACCCGGTGCAATGAAGTCATCCCTGTCGACTTTTAAGCGACTTTTTTATTAGGCGAACCCACTCTGACTTCACAGGTACTTGTATGTCCCCAAGTCCAGGACGAGAAGTCAACATGTTAGTTCAACTGACTAGTGAAGGGGTTGCACCTGCTGCCTCAGCTTCAGCACAGAACGAGCGCTCGTATCCATTCGGCCATGATGACCCGCCTCCTGACTTTAATTAACTCTTTGACTGTGAGGTGTGAAGGACTTCTCCATGAAACACAGCCGTCACTTCATGTGTTCTCAGACTTTATGTATTTGGTCGTAGTTAATTAGTTGCATATCCTTTACAGGACATCGCAGTCAACCCCAGCGTTTTATTTGGCTGTTTGTGATTTCTTGGAAATTTTGCGTTCAGTAGTTTGCCATTGTTTTCTGAACGACCAGCACTTTTGTATGGAAACCGACTCAAGTTTGCTTCCATATTGCCCGCAGCTGTGTTTCGAACGTGGTATGGGGGATTATGAATTGCATTTGTAATGCCTTCACCAAAGAGCTGGCTACTTATCTGAAGCAATCATAAAATCTAATAGAAGATCTATTAATGTGGCCATAGAGAAGAATCGGCCACATTTCATGGAAACAACAAGAGCAGAAATATGTGGAGCTTCTGGAGAGGATGGGGGTGGAAAGAGAGCTGATGGATGAACTAACAAAGAGGCGTTTATTTGCCACATTAACTCATTGGGTCTTAATATGTGATTCACTCGTTCCCTGCCAGTCACAACCATAGCATAATACGTTGTCTTGTTGCTCACGTTTTGGTAGCGCAAACTAAAGAAATATGGCTTTGTAGTGACCACTTGCATTTGTTTTAGACAAGGTTTGTATTTAAATTTCTGGGACTGACTGATTTTAAAGATATGGCGTTCTTAAAATCTCAAACAATTTATTCCTTTCCTGAATTGAAACAAAGAAGCATTAAACAGAAGGTTGTGCAGTATATTGTCGGGCATGTTTTGCTGCGTGTCATCAGAGAAAGATTTAGTAGTGTGTCTGCATTTACTGTGGGAATAACAAATGCTTCATTGAATCATCAAAAATAAAAATGAGTGGGTTCTTTCCCCAGGGCATGCTGGTGTGGTAGGGAAATGAGCAGACGGACAGATTGGCTGAGTCTGCACCGATCAGTGTGGTTTTTGTGCATAATAAAGCAGACGTGGTCGGGGTCCTTTGAAATCATGTGTATAGTGCAGATGAACAGATCATGACATCAGACTTGGAGAGAATGGTGTTTATGGGAGTGACCAGAGAATGCGACCGATAATCAGGACTGTGAGGAAAGGCCAGACAGATACAAAATCAGACTAATAGGAATATCTCGAGTGCTGTGATGTCGATTCTGAACTCAACAAACACCTCACATCTGAACAATATCAGTGGCAATGTGTGTTTTATATTCCAGCCAGAGTAGGATGAATCAATTCACTTCATATGATATGTAACTGCAGTGTGCACCTGGCGAGATGAAGCACAAAATGCCTGGCAACATTTTGCGCAACTAATTGTCAGTGGCTTCTTTATTTCAATTCTAAAAATCCATATTTGATGGCGAAGTTGAAAGCAGGCGAGTAAGGAGTAGGCAGCGATACATTTGGGAAGATAGCACAACTAGATGGGTGGACAGCAGTATGTCTTGAGTGTAATGCCATGGCATTGAGACACAATGTTGATCATCTGTTGTAGACATCTTTTATTGTGATTGATGGCTCTAATTCTGTATGTTCTGTGTGTATCCTGTCTTATGTTCTTATCTAATCTTATGGTCTTATCTTGTCTGATCCTGTTTTTCCATGTGTTTTTCTTATCTTATCTGGTCATGTTTGTCTGTTTTGATTTTTCTTGTCTAATTTTATCCAGTTTAGCTCATCTTGTCTTATCTGAAGCCTGTCTTTCCTTATCTAATTTTATCCAACTTGGTTTTGTCTTTTCTTAATTTAACTTACCTTTTCTTGTCTAATTTTATCCAACCTGTTTTTCCCCTGACATTATTGAGTCTGTTTTTTGTTTTGTTTGGTTTTTTAACTTGTGTATTTATCTGATGTAGTCTTATTTAATCTGATCTAGTTGTATAAATATGTCAGATCTATCCCTCTCTTTTCTCTTCTCCTAGATTTTATCTGATTGTGTCCAGTCTCTTTTCTCATCTTTCTAAATGTGTCTGATCTTGTTAGTCTCTTTTCTCATCTTCCTGTGTGTATCTCGTCTTGTCTTATTTGGTATTCTTGCTATGTTGACCCGACCATATCTTGTTGGACCTGACCTTGTCCTGTGTTATACTGTTGTATCTTGTTGGAGCTGATCTTTTCCTGTGTTATACTGTTGTATCTTGTTGGAGCTGATCTTGTCCTGTGTTATACTGTTGTATCTTGTTGGCGCTGATCTTGTCCTGTGTTATACTGTTGTATCTTATTGGCGCTGATCCTGTCCTGTGTTATACTGTTGTATCTTCTTGGCGCTGATCTTGTCCTGTGTTATACTGTTGTATCTTGTCTGAGCTTACCTTGTCCTGTGTTATACTGTTGTATCTTGTTGGAACTGATCTAGTCCTGTGTTATACTATTGTATCTTGTTGGCACTGATCTTGTCCTGTGTTATACTATTGTATGTTGTTTGAGCTTACCTTGTCCTGTGTTATACTGTTGTATCTTGTTGGAGCTGATCTTGTCGGAGCTGATCTTGTCCTGTGTTATACTGTTGTATCTTACTTTATCTTAACTGTTCGTATCATTTTCATAGCTCATGATCATCATGTGGTATGCAATTTTGTCAGTGACTGTTGAGCCAGTGTCGTTTGTAGTCCATTTTTCAAGTTTGATTATAAATCCATCTTTTCAATTCTGTTTCTATTGTAGTTGATTTATAGTCATTCTTATCAGATGCCCAAACTGTTTCATTCCTTGTATGTCTGTATTATGTATGTTCCCATCTGTTTGCTTGCACTGTGTATGTTCCCATCTGTTTGCTTAGCCCATGCCATGTGGCATTGGTGATCATGTCTGTCCACAGCCTTCTGTCTTGTGTACTTGCCAATCTTCTTATAGTCCATGCTGTATGACATTGGTGATCATGTCTGTCCAAAACTCTCTGTCTGGTGTGTTACCACTCATTTCTGATATTGATGTTCTTCCATACCATGATGTCAAACTGTCCAGCATCTTCTCTCTTGGTCTCCCCCTGCCTCTCTTCCCTTCCAGCCTTCCCATTGTGATGACATACTCCAGCTTTCCCCTTCTCATGGCATACTCAAAGATTAGGTTAATCACCTTAAAGGCGATTAAATATCATGTTCTGTCAGTTTACCCAGTCAGAAGACGTGTGTCATGACACAGCAGCTGACCCAGATCAAAGACTGGTCTGTCATGTCAGGGCCCTGCATCTGAAGGCTGCGTATGAACAAACTCACAAGTATAGATTGGCGCTCATAGAAGTAGAAAGAAGAAGTAGAGATTAGAGCACATACTAGACAACATACACATTGAAAGCTGTAGTTACCAAATCAGAATTTGAACTTGTCTCCCCATGTGTCGACAGCACATCACTGCAGGAACAAGTGTGCTTCTACGCTTTGGGCAACTGGATAATCTTGTAACAGGTCAATCACCCACCTGAACTCACAACTAGTTCATTAGCCAGGTCTATCACACACCTGAACCAATAAATATGTCATCACTAGCCATGTCTATCATACATTATCACTAGCCATGTCTATCATACATTATCACTAGCCAGGTCTATCATACACCTGAACCCACAACTATATCATCACTAGCCATGTCTATCATACATCATCACTAGCCAGGTCTATCATACACCTGAACCCACAACTGTGGAATATCAAAACAGTGCGCCATTAGTCTCATCATTTTATATTAACCAAGCATAAGTCAAATCACAAACAGACTGTAATGCTTGTGAATTTGTTCATGTGCTGTCTTAGTGGCCTCAGGTGTTCCCCAATAGTTGATAAAATCTGAAGACTTTCGTGTCATGTCAGATCACTAAGTCTGAATGCTGGAATGTCATCTCTTGTTTATTCACCCTGAAGACTGGTATGTCATGTCATGTTATTCATTGTGAATGACATCACACTATTGTGTGTTGTGGTGGCCAGATTTTCAGGGATTTGTAGCTACTAAATTTATTTTATTTGCTTTATTTTTCCTGGATGGAGGTGTTTTGTTGGGAATAGGAAATAAATCACAATATTGGCTTGGATGTTATAATCATGTGAATAATTGTAATAATAATAATAATTGTGTATATATTTCTGAGCATGTTACAGCTTGTGAAAATATTTGACTAAATACTGTTTGGTTTAGCTGTGAGTTATTTGGATTAACTTGAGCTGTTTGGCAGAGAGCTGTTCGGTTTGGCTTGTGGCTATTTCTTTCGGCTGAGAGCTGTTTGGTTTGGCTAAGAGCTGTTTGGTTAGGGTGAGAGCTGTGTGGTTTGGCTGAGAGCTGTTTAGTTTGGCTGAGAGCTGTGTGGTTTGGCTGAGAGCTGTTTAGTTTGGCTGAGAGCTGTTTGGTTTGGCTGAGAGTTGTTTAGTTAGGCTGAGAGCTGTTTGGTTTGGCTGAGGTGCTGTATGGTTTGGCTTAGAGCTGTGTGGTTTGGCTGAGAACTGTGTGGTTTGGCTGAGAACTGTGCGGTTTGGCTAAGCGTTATTTGATTTAACTATGAGCTAGTTTTATTTTAACTTCGTCTATTTGGATGTTATCAACCAAATATTACAAAATGTATGATGGTATAACTACAGCGTGTTTCATGTGTCTCACCCTAACATAGTTCAACTGTCAGGTGTTTGAAAGTGGGTTGTTCCTGCCTGTAGGATCAGACACCTGGGCAAACTTTAACAACTATTGTTTGAACCTGGGAAGGTGGAGCATTCATTTGTAAAATCATTTTGAATCCGGGAAGGTCGCATGGACACTCATATACTCAATGTTTGACCCCTTGGGGGTGAAGTGTACACTCGTATACTCAATGTTTGACCTCTTGAAGGTGGAGTGTACACTCACACACTCACCCTTTGAATCCATGAAGTCATATTACTCTCCCTCTCGCCCCAGGTTTTACCCACTGAACCAGACACCCCGGGTGTTGAGCTAGTGGGATAAGATCAGAAACATAACCAATTTTCAGCCTAAGGGATAGAACAACCCACCCAATTTTTTACCCATGGGATCAGAAACATGGCCAGTTTTGAGCTTAAGGGATAGAACAACTCACCCAATTTTTTACCCATGGGATCAGAAACATAGCCAATTTTGAGCTTAAGCGATAGAACTCACCCAATTTTTTACCCATGGGATAGGAAACATAACCAATTTTGAGCCTTAGGGATAGAAAAACCCACCCAGATTTGAACCAGAAACCCACCCAATTTGTTACCCATGGGATCAGAAACATAGCCAATTTTGAGCCTAAGAGATAGAACAACCCACCTAATTTTTTACCCATGGGATCTGAAACATAGCCAGTTTTGAGCCTAAGGGATAGAACAACCCACCCAGTTTTTTACCCATGAGATCAGAAATCTTTTCGGAGGTCAGCATGGCCAAATGAATAAGAGTGTGTGTTCTTAAACATCCGGTGTGCTGATGCCAAAGTAATGGGTTCAATCTCAACACCGGCCAGTTGGACTAAAATGTTGACTTCTCGTCCTTGACTTGGGGATGTAAATTACAAGTACCTCTGAAGTCGAAGTGGGTTCATGTGATGGTGAAGCACACGGGTAATAGGAAAAGCTAATTCACACGCAAAAATCAGTCCAGTGCACTAGAAGAACATATATGGACTACGTGGAGATGCCCCAGGAGGTGTAATGTTACGTGAACTAAATTCAGTAGTCGAATGATAAAAAGGTGAAGGACTTTGGTTTTTAGCCAAACTGGCACATTGAAGATCAGGTGTTAAGCTGGTGTTGCCTTGTTCCTGGCTAAACTGGCATATTGAAGATCTGGTGTTGAGCTGGTGTTTCTTTGTTCCTGACCAAGCTGGCATATTGAAGATCTGGTGTTGAGCTGGTGTTTCTTTGTTCCTGGCCAAACTGGCATATTGAAGATGTGGTGTTGAGCTCCTCTTTCCTTGACCAACCAGCACTTGGTGGCTGCTGTGGAGATTGTCACGTCTTGCATCCCACAATATTTTCTGGTACCCATGTTACACAACTGGTTCTCCCAGGAGCCATGCAGTAAGAAAAGATATCACTCAGAGAGGGATTTAAACCCTGGCCACCAGACTGGTATGCTAGTCACTATACCTTTGTTGCTCTGACTTTCAAAAATGATGACTCATTGCAGATTTGTAACATTCATTCATCTGGAATTGCTACATTTTACAACTGGATAAAAATTGTTGACACATACTGGGGAGAGGCTGAGAGAGAGAGAGAGGATGAGAAAGAGAGGCTGAGAGAGTGGATGAGGAAAAGAAGTTGCGATAGAGAGAGGATAAGATAGAGGTGGGCTAATAGAAAGGCTGAGCAATTGAGAAAAAGAGGTAGAGAGAGAGGCACAGAGAGAGGCTGAGAGAGTGAGACTGAGAAATTGAGAAGCTGAGAGACAGAGAGAGGCTGATTGAGAGAATGATGCTGGTAAAAGTGGGCCACTGTAGATGTAGGTGTGTGCTGTGTGTGTCAATGGTTCTGCATGAGTCGTTTCTGTCTTTCTCTCAATCAAAGTACATGATTCCACCTCTTGGTGTGGTGATGAATGAATTAAATATGAATTATTATGACACACCAGAGTCCTGTTGTTGCTTCTTTCAACACATGCTGTAAGAAATAGTTGTGTATACTTGACTCGCTGGAGTTTGTTGCTGCTTCATTTGACACATGCTATATGTGATATTTTTGTATACTTGTTAAAATGATGCTCGATGGGTAACATGGTGGATATTATATTATTATAACTTTACTTCCAAGAACATTTTTGTTACCCATTTTAGGTTGGGTCAGTTTGCAAGCTCAAATCAAGTTTTAAAAACATCTCTGCCTCAAGAAAGATTCGATCACACGCCTGTGCAGTTATAATAAAAGAAGCAAATATGGGGAGGTTTTGAGAATTTCTATATTGTCGTCTTCGGACTCTGAAAAGAAACATGAAAATAATAAGAAAAATGCACGAAATGTCGCTGGCTTTGAACTCAAGCGTAGTCTATACACACTACTTCTAGTAGTGCTCGACTGAACTTTGCATGTGGATTAGCTTTTCCTATTAACTGTGTCCCTTGCCTTCAGGCGAACCCACTCTGACTTCAGAGGTATTTGTAATTTACATCCCTAAGTCAAGGACAAGAGGTTAACATTTTAGTCCAACTGTCCGGTGTAAGGGTTGAACCCTTTACCACAACATCAGCACAGCGGATGTTTAAGAACACACATTCTTATCCATTCAGCCATGCTGACCTCCGATGTCACTGTTTTATGTTTTTATTGTGACTGCATGTCCAGAATTAGCAGGCTTGGTAGTAGCTAGGGAGGTTACATGAAGGCGATGGGGTGAGGGTTTCGCTAAAGCAGGAAACTGATTGGTGAAAAGAGAGAGATATATACAGTAAAACCTCGGTTTTCATTGAATTCGGTTATCATCGGTTTGTTTTCATCTATTTTTTCCGCAAAAAATTTGTCTTGGTTTTCATCGATTGCCTCAGATTTTGTTGGTGTATTCACGTGACCTCGCTGCTAATTTTGTGAAAACAAAGAGACACATATGGTGCAGTCAATTGTTGATTTGGGGAAGTCCATGGGTGGATGTGAGTGGTGAGGAAGTGGAAGAGTTGGTGGATGACCACAGAGAAGAACTCACCACTGAAGAGCTGCATGGAAATAATTGCCTTGGTTGTCATCGGTTTTGGACGTTGCCGATTGTTTTCGCACAGATTATAGACGAAAAGGTACCCCTGTATATACTAATCAGCTGAAAAAATAAATTGTAGACGTAATAAGTTTTTATTAAGTTAGCTAAACTTGAAGTGTTGAAGGCAAGGGAATACCACCACATTGACTGTCCTTTCAGCCCTATCACATCACAGATCACAGCAGGTTCACCAGAACAATACAATCATATTTAACATGTCAACAACAAAAAACACCAAATCATGTTTCTTTAACATGTCCATAAATACAATCATGTTTAATTAATGTGAAAACACCAAAATCATGTTTACTTAATAAGTTAAAAGAACACAGTCATGCTTAATTAGTATGTAAAAAAAAAACTAGCATGACTAATTAGTGTGTACAAAAAACACTATCATGCTTAATTAATATGTTTAAAAAAAACTATCATATTTAATTAGAATTGTAAAAAAAACACAATCATGTTTAATTAATATTGAAAAAACATAATCATGTTTACTTAATATGTAAAAAACCAAACACAATTGTGTTTAATTAATATTGAAAAAACAATCATGTTTAATCATGTAAAACATCATAATCATGTTTAAAATGTTTAACAAAAACACAATCATGCTTAGTTATATTACACAATCATGTGTAATTAATATGTAAAAACATAATCATGTTTAATTAATATGCACACAAAAAAGAATCGTATTTAATTAGTATTTAAAAAAAACAAACAATCAAGTTTAATAAATATTTAAAAAACACAATCAAGCTTAATTAGTACGTTACCAATCATTTCACACTGTATTATTACTGATTTATGTGTTAACAATGCTGCGTCTGTATCAAAAATAACTTATGAGGGTTGAAGTTGGTCGCCCCAAAACTACATTTGATTTTTATGCAATGGTGGAAAAAGTGGATTGATTCGGCTAAAAAGATTTTTGAAACTTTCACAAACCAAAGAAGGTCAGAGGGGATAGGAGCGCTCGTTCTTAAATATGAAGTGTGCTGATGCTGAGGCATGAGGTTCAACCCCTACACCGGTCAGATGGACTCAAAGTTGACTTCTCGTCCTTGACTTGGGGACATAAATTACAAGTACCTCTGAAGTCGGAGTGGGTTCGCCTGATGGTGAGGGATGCTGGTAATAGAGAAAGCTAATCCACACGCAAATATCAATCCAGTGCACTAGAAGTAGTAGCACATGTATGGATTACGCTTGATTTCAAAGCGAGCGTCCGTTTAAAAATAAAACAAATAAAAACCAAAAAGAATGTGATTGATCTCTTCCATGTTTGAATCTTGGCAAGCTACATTGTATTTATTTCACATTTCAGTTTATACTTTTTAGAACAAAGAAGACTAAACATAATCCTACACTTCCAATTAAGTTGTGAAGAAGTAAAGAAGTAATTATCGCCACACCCCAGGGTAGAAGAGGAAAGACTAAACAAGATGGTGAGGTACTTTTTTATCCTAAGGTAGAAGAAGAAAGATTAAACAAGATGGTGAGGTACTTCTATATCCCAGAGTAGAAGAGGAAAGATTAAACAAGATGGTCCCGAGGAAGGCTAACCTCATTAAAAAATGCCCGCCGAAGCCGGCAGTGCTGGCCTACGGGTGGCAAAATAAAAACTGGCACTACGCATTTACGTCCGAGTGAAACGTCTCGTCCATTCGTCTCTCGTGCTAGGAACAGCTCTGACTACCTAGTTTCCGAATGCCGCTCTTGCTCGGAACAGCTCTGACTAGGTAGTTTTCCTAATGTCCGCCGTGCCTGGAACAGCTCTGAAGGGCGCAAGGACAAGCACATGTCCGAAAACTTGCTGAGTGGATACCATCTGCAGACTTGCCTGGTTTGTGCAGGAACGGCCCATGGTGAAGGAAAGCCCAATATATTGAAGTGAGGATTTAAAGCAGCCATAAGCAGGACGTATGGCTGGGGCATATAGAAAGAATGGAAGATAATAGGGAAACAAAACTCGCTTACACTCAGGAAATAAATGGCCGTAGACCCCGAGGTAGACCAAGAAGACGGTGGAGAGATAATACATGTACAGACCTACAAGCACTTGGAATCAACGACTGGCAAGAGAAGGTCCACCAGAGAGACGAATGGAGACGGATTGTATTTGCAGCAAAGAACCTCAATGGCTCGGAACGCTGAAGAAGAAGATAAGCAGGACGTGACGATTCCCTCGGCTAGCCCAGAACCAGGGCGCTATGTGTCGGCCCTGCAACCATGGAAGCAACCTTGGATGGCGGAAAATGCTATGGACTGTCCCTGCCTTCCTTTGAGGGATGACCGTTGTCTTCGACCGTTCCATCCTGGCCAGCTGGGTTGCAGACGGCACCGCAAAAGTGAGAGTCTCCCAGGAATGCTACCTGGTCAAAAAAGCCCACTAAAGTCGATGTGTTGGCCTACGGGTTTCGGCCCAAGGGCGCATAACAGACACACCGCAATCACATCTGAAAAAAACACTCCGGATGATCGCAAAGAAGAAGAAGAAGAAACAAGATGGTGAGGTACTTCTACATCCCAGAGTAGAAGAGACAAGATGGTGAGGTACTTCTACATCCCAGAGTAGAAGAGGAAAGATTAAACAAGATGGTGAGGTACTTCTACATCCCAGAGTAGAAGAGGAAAGATTAAACAAGATGGTGAGGTACTTCTATATCCCAAAACAAGATGGTGAGGTACTTCTACATCCCAGAGTAGAAGAGGAAAGATTAAACAAAATGGTGAGGTACTTCTATATCCCAGAGTAGAAGAGGAAAGATTAAACAAGATGGTGAGATACTTCTATATCCCAAAACAAAATGGTGAGGTACTTCTACATCCCAGAGTAGAAGTGGAAAGATTAAACAAGGTGGTGAGGTACTTCTATATCCCAGAGTAGAAGAGGAAAGATTAAACAAGATGGTGAGGTACTTCTATATCCCAAAACAAGATGGTGAGGTACTTCTACATCCCAGAGTAGAAGCGGAAAGATTAAACAAGGTGGTGAGGAAATTCTATATCCCAGAGTAGAAGAGGAAAGATTATACAAGATGGTAAGGTACTTCTATATCCCAAAACAAGATGGTGAGGTACTTCTACATCCCAGAGTAGAAGAGGAAAGATTAAACAAGGTGGTGAGGTACTTCTACATCCCAGAGTAGAAGCGGAAAGATTAAACAAGGTGGTGAGGTACTTCTATATCCCAGAGTAGAAGAGGAAAGATTAAACAAGATGGTGAGGTACTTCTATATCCCAAAACAAGATGGTGAGGTACTTCTACATCCCAGAGTAGAAGCGGAAAGATTAAAAAAGGTGGTGAGTGAGGTATCTCTACAATCACGAAGACAAGATGGTGAGGTACCTCTTCATCCTAGGGTAGAAGAGGAAAGACTAAACAAAGTGATGAGGTACCTCTTTAACCTAGGGTTGAAGAATAAAGACTGAAGGAGATGATGAGGTACCTCTTTAACCTAGGGTTGAAGAGGAAGACTTTAAACTTTCAGTTCCCAGAAAACATTCATGTGTAGTTGGCTCTTTCTCTTGAATCCCAACCATCGTGTAATGTGTTCTTTTACTTGTTTCATTTGGTCACAGCAAACTACAGAAATCTGACTTGCCTCAGGGACACCCTTAATGTGTATTCAGCTTCATTGAAAGTAATACACCAGTGATTTTTCAGAGTGGTTACTTTCCCTCTTGGATATTTGCTAAACCTTCTGGGGTTGAAAAAGTTAAATCAACTTTCTGTCTACATGGACACTCCAGTAATCTTCTCAGGCGAAACTTCATATCTACAAGCTAAGTTATGAACCTATGAGTTATGAACCTATAAGTTTACGTTAAGTAGTTTGCCATTGCTTTCTGAACAACAGGAACTCATACCATTGGTTGTTCTGAAATGGTTGAAGTATTAGTGATGCTCCTTCGGGCTTTCATCTGCTATCCTTGGGATACGGTGTGTCATCTTTAGCTCTGGGTGTCAAGGTACCTCACCATCTTGTTTAGTCTTTCCTCTTCTACCCTAGGTACAGAGATACCTCATTTAGTCTGTCTTCTTCTACCTTAGGTTAAAGATGTGTCTCATCAGCTCATTTAGTCTTTCCTTTTCAACTCTAGAATGAAGAGGCACCTCTCCATCTTGTTTAATCTGTCTTCATTTACCCTCCGTTGTAGAGATACCTCACTCACCACCTTGTTTAATCTTTCCTCTTCTACTCAAACCTCACTCACCACCTTGTTAAATCTTTCCTCTTCTACTCATTAACGGCCATGTTAAAAGACATGATACTCTTATAAAAACCACATTGGAGGGCAAGGTTGAGGGCAAGCGAGCAAGAGGTTGACAACGATACATGTTGGAAGATACCATCAAGAGATGGACGAACATCAGCCTGACAGAATGTACAACCAGGGCGAGAGAGACAGTGAAGGAGATCCATTGCAGCCAACCTTCATTGTGGAGACGACACCTGATTGATTGATCTTCTACCTTCTACTCTTAAATATTACAGACAAGTTAGATTGACATGGACTAAAATGAAGACAAATAGAGACATTCTACAAAATCTGAACAATGAAGAAAGCTGATCATAAACAGCAACATGTCTCAGAAACTAAAATAATTTGGCCATGTTAAGTGTCATAAGGTCTGGATAGAGCCGTGATGGAAGGCGTGCTTCCTGTACTGAGGGGCGGGATGACCAGCGTGAAGATGGACACAGGGTACTGCAGACACCCGAGGCAGGAGAGATGGCAGGAGATTAAGAAACATTTTGGCTGGGCTGTGATGAGAGCGATATCCTGCGAATAACCTGCTACATGGTAATGATGCCTTGCTGTCTACACAGACACTTGAGTCATCTCTTGAGGCATCACTTCTGGCATCCTCAGGTTTGGCTTACCTCGAAGGTACAGATTACTGTTGATGTTGTTGGAAGGCAGAAGTGTCGTGGAGAACGGCCGTGGAATGGCACAGCGTGGAAATCGCAGAGCTTCAGGGGGTTTGTCTTGGTATGATCCCATGTAGGTGGATTCAAACTCTGGGACATGTAGTTCTTTCAGTTTTCGCTGGTCCTTAGCTTCTTTCTTTTCCTTGAGCCCCCAGTTTGTGGGCTCACCTAGGGAATGGATGATTGAACTTCCTACAGCAAATATATGCTTACAGATGAACTTGTGTAGATGTGTGCATGCTACATTTATATACATGGGAAAGAGAGAGAGAGAGAGTATAGAGTGTTGATATGTATGCCTATTTTTATAATTCTAGAAAGGTTCACAACGACATCGATACCAAGCAATAAATGGTAGGTAAACACAATCTCATCTTACCTTGAAGAGGGTAATCTGAAAATTTTGGTAACTTACCTTGAAGGAGGGTAATCTGAACATTTTGGTAACTTACCTTGAAGAGGGTAATCCATACATTCTGGTAGCTTATTTTGAAGGCGGTGATCTGTACGTTCATGTAACTTACCTTGAAGAAGGTAATTTGTATGTTCTGGTAGGAAAACACAGTCTCAACTTACCTTGCAGAGGGTAATCTGTACATTTTCATAACTTACTTTAAACAGGGTGATCTGTATGTTCTGCTGGTGAACAACAATCTTACCTTACCTTCAAGAGTATTATCTGTAAGTTCTGTTATACAAACACAATGTTAACTTACCATAAAGAGTATCATCTGTAGATTCTGATAACCAAACACAATGTTAACTTACCATGAAGAGTATGATCCATACATTACTGATAACCACACACAATGTTAAATTACATTGAAGAGCATCATCCATTTTTTTTTTTTATCCATAAATCTGATAACCAAACACAATGTTAACTTACCTTAAACAGTTTCATCCATACATTCTGCGTAATGTTAACTTACCATGAAGAGTATGACCCATACATTCTGATAACCAAACACACTCTCAACTTACTATGAAGAGTATGACTCATACATTCTGATAACCAAACACAATGTCAACTTACTTTAAAGAGTATCATTCATACATTCTGATAACCACATGCAATGTTAACTTACCATGTATGATCTGTACATTCTGATAACCAAACACAATGTAAACTTACCATGAAGTGTATGACCCATACATTCTGATAACCAAACACAATGTAAACTTACCATGAAGTGTATGACCCATACATTCTGATAACCAAACACACTCTCAGCTTACCATGAAGAGTATGATTCGTACACTCTGGTAAACAATCTCAACTTACCCTGAAGAGGATGGTCTGTACGTTCTGGTAGCCATTTCAACGTCTGATGATCCCACTTCCTCAGCGGGGGTAGCTTCTTTTCTCTCCATCTTCCATTGTAGTTCTCATCATACAGAGAAATGAGCATGTTGTCGTATGTCTTGCCGTGATGGCGGAACAACATGTCCGCAGGTATCCCTTCATCAACCATCTTTGATTGTCTGCGAAGGGTCACATCTGGGCAAATCCTCCCAAAGTTTTGGAAATCAATTCGGTAAGTGGAATTATGCATATACTTGGCATCTGGAAACTGAGTAAATAATAGATTAAGGATGGATGGATTGATGGATTGATGGATATATGAATGGATATATAGATGGATGGATGAGTGGATGGATGAATGGATTCGATCTATCTCTCCTGTGTCTTGGTCTATCGTTGTATTTTAGTGGTCTATCACTTCTTTCATATCTTGTGCTTTGAACTCTAGATCTTGGCGGAGTGTAGTCTTTTCTCTTGGTCTCCGTGCATTCTTGCTCACTTTCAGTTTCAATGTCTGTTTCTTTCTTCTCTTCTGTTACTTCCTCTTCTGTCTGGGACTTGCTCTTGTTGTCGTCTATTTGTGATGTTTCATTCTTTGTCTGTTTCTTGAGCCATTCTATCTGTGCTCTTTCTTCTTCTTGTCATCTGTTTGTGATATTTCATTCTTTGTCTGTTTCTTGAGCCATTCTATCTGTGCTTTTTCTTCTTGAATATTTGTCAGTCAGCTCTGTCCATGCTTCTTTCCATTTGAATTGGTACATTATTTGCCAGCTGATCTGTGCATCACTTACCTTTAACTCATGTAAGGGTTTGTACATCCAGGTTAATGTTGTGAAAAGTAAGTTACGATAAATGTTTTGGTTCCGTCGCCCAGCTACTGAGTTGAGTGCATTGAGCGACACTGTGAGTTCTGAATTTCATGTAGAGTGCTTTTACATTTGTCCATGGTTGTTTGTAGCATGAACTGCATGTTGAGAATAATGTTGGCTGGCCAGTCGATAAACTAACTGGGTTGCGTTAGAAAGTAATGTGTGGCTGCAGGTTTTCTAGCAACTACCGCTTCCATCAACGATGAACTGTATTATTCGTGGTGGACTTTTGTATTGGCATTCTAACAGCAGCATTATGCATAGTATACCTGTGAGGGCTGTTGGTTTGTCGAGACTCCAGTCTGTTCAACTTTTCACATGGGGCAGTGAGGAACATTTTGTGTGAAATTCACTGGCACAGGAACAGAGCATAATGGGGTGACCCTTTGCCGATAAGTTGGAATCGCATCTAATGACTGTTAATTTGGAGCAAAGACGGTTGGTTGTGATTTTCTGTAGCATGTTGCACTAGGTATTTATTAAGTAAAGTGCTCAAGTCTCTTCTCAGAGATCACACAAAGAGAATCTCAGCACAGTACATGAACTCTATTTCACCAGTGAGGTTCCCCATGGGTACAACATAAGCACACGTGGTACAAATATTCTTTTGTGGGTAAGATTCTCATTTTTAAATGTTTGCCATACAGGACTTCACGCTGGCGTTCACAGCCAGCGAATGCAAGCAAGCAAATGTTTGCCAGGGCAGAGACATACTAAGCCTGTGGTTTGCATATTTCAAACTGTAGGGATCAGCATGGCCGAATGAGTAAGAGCATTCATTCTTAAACATCTGGTGTGCTGATGCTGAGGTAGTTTATAGATAAACACACATAGTATTGTTTGGTGCCGGTATCCCTGGTTGAGGGGTTAGAAGCTTTCTCCGTAACCCCGAATACTCTCGTGGTTGACGTGAGCGCACGAGAATTGGAAGTGGTTCGAGTCACACTAGTGACTTATGAGAGTATGGAGCTGGTCGCTCAGAAAGTCGTGGCATGCTGATGAGCATAATCTAGCCTAGGAAACAGCATACAGCTGAAAGATGCTGATGTTGACCGCAATATCCTGAAACAGGATGGAAACGCGGGGAAAAAAGTGAGAAGAAGGAAGTATAGACTAGAGTAGAGGACACACCAGATAACATAAACATTGAAAGCTATAGATACCGACCGGGATTCGAACGTGTCACCTCTAAATGACGAAAACGCCTTGCTGCAGGAAAAGTTTACTTCGCCGCATGACCAAATAGACACCCCATTGATTTCCTGATGTTGAGGTAGGGGGTTCAACCCTATACTGGACAGTTGGACTAAAATGTTGACTTCTTGTCCTTGACTTGGGGGATAAATTACAAGTACTTCTGAAGTCATAGTGGGTTCATCTGATGGCGAGGGACACTGGTAATAGGGAAAGATAATCCACACACAAAAATCAGTCTCGTGCACTTAGAGTAGTAGCACGTGTATTGACTATGCTTGAGTTCAAAGTGAGAGATGGAAAAAAAAGACCTGCAGAGGATTTCTAACATGGTCAGTGTGCACACGGGACCTATGAGTATGAGTTTGTCTACCTGATCTGAGAAGACTTGATGTTTGACCCACTACCC
Source organism: Cepaea hortensis (assembly GCA_963921405.1). NCBI lineage: Eukaryota > Metazoa > Mollusca > Gastropoda > Stylommatophora > Helicidae > Cepaea > Cepaea hortensis. The sequence continues at coordinate 261,643,361 of OY992876.1, read as the reverse complement.
CACTTGTCTTATTTTGCAAAAATTAAAAGTCCACATCTTAACACAACCCGGGTCTACGGGAGCCAAAATATTATTACAACACTCTGCCTCTTTTGTTATTGATTATAATAATTAATATTATTAGAAGACAACTACCTACCTTGTATCTGTCCTCTGCCCAGTTTCCGATCAGCACACCAGGCGCATATTTCTGCTCGATCCTCCAACTTGGGACCCCAAATTTGGAGAAATCAACACCATCTGCCATAGTTCTCTTCATATTTGTTATTGATATTGTGAAAGAAAGATCAAGATCTACACTGCTTTAATCTGCTTACTAAGTAAGCAGTTACTTATAATTACAACTTAGCAAGCTAATAAACAAACAAATTAAACTAAAACTGCAGACATTTATAGTCCATCTTTCCGCGTGGGGAGAAACAGCCAGTGAGATGTCGATAATGAATTAGTGTTTACAAAAACGTGTTGAAATTGTTGAACTTTCAGCTCTATGTAAAGTAAACAGTCTAGAGCTGTACTGGGTGACGGAATGGCAAGGTGTGAACAAGCCAGCCAGCGGTTGCTACCAACGTCGCCATGGAACAGTTTCGTTTCTTCCGGTGCAAGCTTTTATAGAATATACTAGCTGACACGGCCCGGCTTCGCCCAGACTCTGGTGGGGAGCATCTCATTTAATTCATATAAGTAGTCATATAAGCTCCCGTTCCCGACTGTCTGTCTGTCTATCTATCTGTCTGTCTGTCTGTCTGTCTGACCCGGCCCAGCCCATGGTGGAGAGCATCTCATTTAAATCATATAAGTAGTCATATAAGATCCCGTTCCCGACTATCTGTATGTCTGTCTGTCTTGGGTAAATGGAGGAGGGAGGAGGAAGAGGGAGGTGGAGGAGGGAAGAGGAGGGAGGAGGAGACAGGAGGAATAGGAGGGATTAGGAAGAGGAGGGAGGAGTAGGGTGGAGGAGGAGGGGGAGGAGGAGGGAGGAGGAAGAGGGAGAAGGAGGGAGGAGGAGATCGCAGGAGGAGGAGGAGGAGGAGAGGGAGGAGGAGGGAGAGGGAGGAGGAGGGAGGAGGAGGAGAGAGTAGGCGGAGGGAGCAGGAAGAGGGAGGAAGAGGGAGGAGGAGGAGGGAGGAGAAGGAGGAGGGAGGAGGAAGGAGGAGTAGAGAGTGGGAGGAGGGAGGAGGCGGAGGGAGGAAGAGGGAGGAGGAAGAGGGAGAAGGAGGAGGGAGGAGAAGGAGGGAAGAGGATGAGAGGGAGGAGGAGGAATGTGAAGGGAGGAGGAGGGAGGAGGTAGAGGGAGGAGGAGGAGGGAGGAGGATAGAGGAGGAGGAGGGATGAGGAGGAAGAGGGAGGAGGAATGTGAAGGGAGGAGGAGGGAGGAGGTAGAGAGAGGAGGAGGAGGGAGGAGGAGAATGGAGGAGGAGGGATGAGGAGGAGAGGGAGGAGGAGGGGGAGGAGGAGGGAGGAAGAAGGAGGAGGGAGGAAGACGGATGAGGGGGAGGAGGGAGGGGTAGGAGGGGGAGGAGGAGAAGGGAGGAGAAGGGAGGAGGAGGAGGGAGCAGGAGGAAGGAGGAGGGAGGAGGAGGAGGAAGAGGGAGGAGGAGGGAGGAGGAAGAGAGAGGAGGGAGGAGGAAGAGAGAGGAGGGAGGAGGAGGGAGGAAGAGATAGGCGGAGAGAGGAGGAGGAGGGAGGAGGAGGAGTAGGGATGAATAGGAGGGAGGAGAAGGGAGGAGGAGGGATTAAGAGAAAGAGGGGGGAAAGGGGAGAAGGAGGAGGGAGGAGGAGGAGGAAGAGGGATGAGGAGGGAGGAGAACGTAGGTGGGGGAGGAGGGAGGATGAGGAGGAGGGAGGAGAAGGAGGGAGGATGGTGAAGGAGGAGGAGGAGGAGGGAGGAGGGTGAAGGAGGAGGAGGAGGGGGAGGAGGGAGGAGGAGGGAGGAGGGAGGAGGAGAACGTAGGTGGGGGAGGATGAGAAGGGAGGAGGGAGAGGGAGGAGGAGGGAGGAGGAGGAGAGAGGAGGAGGGAGGAGGTGGAGGGAGAAGGAGGAGGGAGGAAGAGGTAGAAGGAGGAGGGAGAAGGAGGGAGGAGGAGACAGGAGGAATAGGAGGGAGGAGGAGGGATTAGGAAGAGGAGGGAGGAGTAGGGTGGAGGAGGAGGGGGAGGAGGAGGGAGGAGGAAGAGGGAGAAGGAGGGAGGAGGAGAGAGGAGGAGGAGGAGGAGAAGGGAGTAGGAGGAGGGAGAGGGAGGAGGAGGGAGGAGGAGGAGAGAGTAGGCGGAGGGAGGAGGCGGAGGGAGCAGGAAGAGGGAGGAGGAAGAGGGAGGAGGAGGGAGGAGGAAGGAGGAGTAGAGAGTGGGAGGAGGGAGGAGGCGGAGGGAGGAAGAAGAGGGAGAAGGGAGGAGGAGGGAGGAGGTAGTAGAATGATTGATTGCCATCCCACCAGGTTAATATGTTATCGCGGACCTCAGAGAGAAGTGTCTATGTAGAAGACCATTTCCTGGACGTACGTATTTTGGGAGGGGGAGGAGGGAGGAGGGAGGAGGAGGAAGAAGAAAAAAAAACTACGACAGTTGGCATCTCTGGAATGAAAGGAAGACGTGTAGAAAATTTCATCTCAATCGGATGGGCCGTTCGCGAGCGTATAAAGGACATACGGACAGAGATACATAAATACATACAGAGATACATACGCACATCCTAATTTATATATAAGACAAGTGCCTACTTCGTGGCGAAAGTGTTACGGACGCAGTTCGTAATCCCGCATACCACGTTCGAAACCCAGCTGCGTTGGTTTTTTTTATTGAAATGTTATGGGTGTCGGTCGTACAGAAAGCAATGGCAAACTACTGAACGTAAACTTGACCAAGAATCACGAACAGCCAAAAATGCTGGAATTGACTGCTACATCAGTAAAGGATATGTAAATAAATTTTTTTTTTTTTTTTAAAATCACCCTTGCGCCCTGGACAGTTTCAAGATGCGCAGATCCCTTCCCCCAACATCAGCTCCCGGCGGCTAATATTGCCAGTTCTGTGTTGGTTGACGAGGCCCCTCGTTCTCCCGATGTCCCTATCGTGTCTGGCCGTGCCATTTTGTACTTTCAAATCTCTCATTCTGGACAATGAAGTGGATTCACTGGTGTCGAAGTCCTCCACTGCCAACATCTCTCTAGAGACGTTCACGATCCAAGGGCTGGCCATCTACAGGTGATGCAGAGCCAGTAAATTATCAACTAGGTCATTTCCCTCAACCTCCACATGTCCCGGAACGAAGATGAAGGTGACTCTGTGGACAACAGACCTCCGCAGCCATAGTGATAGCATTAATATCGGCCCAAAGTAGTTCTTATAAGAGTTGCTTTAGAACGTATAAGTACTTACACTATCGCTGTTATAGGCGCTGCTTGCTTGCTGGCTGTGAACTCCTGCGTGAAGTCCTGTATGCCGGATGAAGATATCCTGTTGTCCAACATCAGTGTGATGTCATACAGGACCTGAGGTTTGCGTGAGAGTATCCGTTGTTCTATGTCTGGCTTATTGGTGTGCAGACTGGTGGTTCCTCGCCCTGCAGGCAGATACTCTCCGACTTCGGAAGAATCAGCAATCCTACTACGTTAGCCAGGACCCCGAAGAGACCTGTTGCCTAGGACGCACGACTAGGACATGTTAGTAGGTCTTGGCTAGTATAGAACCTGGCCCTGGTGCCTTGGAAACACCTCTGTGTCCCACTATAGGCACTATAATAGCGATAGTGTTAGTACCTTTACGTTCTAAAACAAATCTCATACGAACTATTGTTTGCCCGACATTATGCTACTAATGTCAAACATGAACGCTTACTGTAGCTAACGAGTGCTAAATCATATGTTGTTTGTTCATCAAGAATGATGATGACCATTCATTTCATCCAGTGGGGTTGAAAGTATGGAGTCGTGAGTTCTAAGATGGCTGATAAGGCCTATTTTGGCTCGAAATGTTCTTTGACAATGTGGGCAAAGAATGCTCGACGTTCCAGGAGGAGGATCTCCTGCAGTGGTTTTTCTGTCCAGCCTTTTATTCGCAGCTCTTGCAGTCCTGGTTGTTTCACAAGTGACTGCACCCTTGCGTAATGATGTACGCTACGAATTACGGTCTTTGGCAGCAATCTCTCTAGTGTCATGATGAATTCCAAAAGGTTTCATTGCTTGCTTGCTTGCTTGCTTGTATTCGCTGGCTGTGAACTCCAGCGCGAAGTCCTATATGCCGGATGAAAACATCCTGTTGTCCAACATTAGTGTGATGTCATACAGGACCTGAGGTTTGCGTGAGTATCCGTTGTCCCATGTCTGGCTTATTGGTGTGCAGACTGGTGGTTCCTCACCGTGCAGGCAGACACTCTCCGAATTCGGAGGAATGAACGATCCTACTTACTTTAGCCAGGACCCCAAAGGGACCTGTTGCCCAGGACGCTCGGCGAAGACGCGTCAATAGGTCTTGGCCAGTATAGAACCCAGCCCTGGTGCCTTGGAAACACTTCTGCGTCCCGCTTTCATTGAGATTTTCAGTGTCCTTAAAGCGTTACCTATGGCCGCCTTGGGAGCGTTTACCACAACGCAGCTCGCCGTAAAAAAATTCGTTCAGGAAACCTGTGAGCTGGCATGCGAGTCAAGTGACCAGCCCAGCGAATCTGATTCTTCATTAGTAGTGTGTGGATACTGGGCATGGACACTCTTTCTAGGACTTCAGTGTCTGGGATCTTGTCTTGCCATTTAATCTTCAATAGCTTCCTAGGGCAGACTGCGTGGAAGTGGTTTAATTTCCTAGCGTGTCGCTGATAAACAGTCCAGGTTTCACCAGCATACAGCAGAGTTGATAATACGACTGCTTCGTAGAGTTTCAGCTTTGTTTACAGGCTTATTCCATTTCTATCCCACACATTCTTGTACAGTCTGCCAAATGCAGCGCTGACCTAGGAGATTCCTGCATTCACTTCGTCATCAATTGTGGCAGCGTGTAACGAAGTTGATACTGAGCCCAAAGTTGGCACAGGCATATGAGAAAGCTGAAACATTGTGTTGCATGTCTGCCTCTGAGTTGACATATAGTGCGCAATCATCAGCAAACAGGAGCTCTCTGACGGTGTCGCTGTTAGTTTTGGTGTTAGTTTTCAGCCTTATGAGATTGAACAACTTTCCATCCATGCGGTAGTTGATGTCTATTCCAATGTTGTTGTTCTCAAAGGCATTCGTCAGCATAGCTGAAAACATGAGGCTGAACACTGTAGGTGCCAGGACACAGCCTTGCTTCACTCCATCGGTGACAGGAAAGCGCTCAGACAGTTCACAATTTTCCTGAACTCTTGCCTGCATACCATCATGAAATAACCGCACTATTTGGACAAACTTTTGTGGACAGCCATATTTCGCCATACTTTTCCAGAGTCCTTCTCTGCTGACTGTATCAAAAGCATTGGTAAGATGATCAATGAAAGTGGAGAACATTTTGGAGTTATGTTCCTGACATTTTTCTTGCAGCTGCCTTGCAGCGAAAATCATGTCAACAGTTCCTCGTTCTTTTTGAAGCCTCATTGACTCTCAGAAGAAGACCTTTCTTCTAAATCATAACAACAGAGATGAAATGCATAAGAAGAGCTGCGGAATTAACTGTGAGAGATAGAATTAGGAATGAAAAAATGAGTCGATGTCTGAAACCAGTCGTGCTCCTCATTAAAGGAGTATAGATTACATTATTTGGCCACATGACAAGAATGACCAGTACCATCTGTCACAAAGAGCCACATTGAAGAAATATAATGGACTAGCTGACCCGGCCCGGCTTCGCCCAGGCCCTGGCAGGGATCTATCTATCTATCTATCTATCTATCTATCTATCTATCTATCTATCTATCTATCTATCTATCTATCTATCTATCTATCTATCTATCTATCTATCTATCTATCTATCTATCTATCTATCTATCTATCTATCTATCTATCTATCTATCTATCTATCTGTCTATCTGTCTGTCTGTCTGTCTGTCTGTCTGTCTGTCTGTCTGTCTGTCTGTCTGTCTGTCTGTCTGTCTGTCTGTCTGTCTGCCTGCCTGCCTGCCTGCCTGCCTGCCTGCCTGCCTGCCTGCCTGTCTGTCTGCTTGTCTGTCTGTCTGACCCGGCCCGGCTTCGCCCAGCTCCTGATGGGGAGCATCTAATTTAATTCATATAAGTAGTCATATAAGCTCCCGTTCCCGACTGTCTGTCTGTCTGTCTGTCTGTCTGTCTGTCTGTCTGTCTGTCTGTCTGTCTGTCTGTCTGTCTGTCTGTCTGTCTGTCTGTCTGTCTGTCTGTCTGTCTGTCTGACCCGGCTTCACCCAGTCCGTAGTGAGGAGCATCTCATTTAATTCATATAAGTAGTCATATAAGCTCCCGTTCTCGACTGTCTGTCTGTTTGTCTGTCTGTCTGGCTGTCTGTCTGTCTGACCCGGTCCGGCTTCGCCAAGCCCCTGATGGGGAGCATCTCATTTAATTCATATAAGTAGTCATATAAGCTCCCGTTCCCGACTGTCTGTCTGTCTGTCTGTCTGTCTGTCTGTCTGTCTGTCTGTCTGTCTGTCTGTCTGTCTGTCTGTCTGACCCGGCTTCACCCAGTCCGTAGTGAGGAGCATCTCATTTAATTCATATAAGTAGTCATATAAGCTCCCGTTCTCGACTGTCTGTCTGTTTGTCTGTCTGTCTGGCTGTCTGTCTGTCTGACCCGGTCCGGCTTCGCCAAGCCCCTGATGGGGAGCATCTCATTTAATTCATATAAGTAGTCATATAAGCTCCCGTTCCCGACTGTCTGTCTGTCTGTCTGTCTGTCTGTCTGTCTGTCTGTCTGTCTGTCTGTCTGTCTGACCCGGCTTCACCCAGTCCGTAGTGAGGAGCATCTCATTTAATTCATATAAGTAGTCATATAAGCTCCCGTTCTCGACTGTCTGTCTGTTTGTCTGTCTGTCTGGCTGTCTGTCTGTCTGACCCGGTCCGGCTTCGCCAAGCCCCTGATGGGGAGCATCTCATTTAATTCATATAAGTAGTCATATAAGTTCCAGACTGTCTGTCTGTCTGTCTGTCTGTCTGTCTGTCTGTCTGTCTGTCTGTCTGTCTGTCTGACGACCCGGCCCGTCTGTCTGTCTGTGTCAGTCTGTCTGTCTGCCTGCCTGCCTGCCCGTCTGTCTGTCTCTCGCTCCGTCTATCCCACCCTCTCTATCTATCTATCTATCTATCTATCTATCTATCTATCTATCTATCTATCTATCTATCTATCTATCTATCTATCTATCTATCTATCTATCTATCTATCTATCTATCTATCTATCTATCTATCTATCTATCTATCTATCTATCTATCTATCTATCTATAGCCAGGGGACTTAACCTAAGATATAGCAATGCTACTAAAAGTTATGTCCCTTTATATTTTTTTTTCTGATGTTAAGTCACGTAATTTAAATATTAAATTTTAGTAAGTAAATAGCTGAAACAAACAAAAATAACTATGACAGTTGGTTGCACAGGAATGAAAAGAAGACGTGTAGAAAATGTCATCTCAATCGGATGGACCGTTCGCGAACGCATAAAGAACGGACATACATACATACATCCTTTTTTTTTTATAGATATAGATACAGGGCAAGGGGAAGACCACGTAAAAGATGGCGTGGTAGTATGAAGAACAACATTAGAGAAATGAATTTCAGCGTATAAATAGCATTAGAAATAGCGCATAAACGATCTTTATATACCCCTCCAACACTTTACTGGGATAAATGGAGCAAGAGAAGAAGAAGAAGAAGAAGAAGAAGAAGAAGAAGAAGAAGAAGAAGAAGAAGAAGAAGAAGAAGAAGAAGAAGAAGAAGAGACGTGGCTTTGAATGTTAAACAAAACTGACTTGGACCCCCATGTTGATCCAGCCTAAAATTGGTCCTAGGACATGCCTTGTGAAGTAAAGGTACCTGCCTTTTAGTCGTTTTGTCTATACAGATATTGGTCTTAGGTGTGTAAACAGGAATTTGATGACTGTGAATTTTCAACCATGGTCAGGCTGCGAGATCAGCAAATAAAAGAGGTGTGGCCAAACAAGTAAACACTACGCGGGAAGCCAAAGAGGATTATTAAACCAACGCAGAACTGGTGCCATCAGTCGCTACACGCTGCGTAATTTATTGAGGAAGGGATCCGAGCACTTATGAACGAATGTTTCGATGTGTAATGAGGGTCATTACTAACTAAACGGGACCTTTACTTACTATATTTGTCAATTATCATCATCATAATCATGTTCCATATTTGTTAGTTCATGTGGACGATAGACTTGGCTAATGAAGACGCCTTTTAAAGGGTGTCTAGTTGGTTATGGCCGGTCTCCCTGGCCCAGTTTTAGCATCTTTATCCGTAATCCCGTATACTCTCGTGAGTAACGTGACGTGCGCGAGAATCGGTGGTGGTTCTAGCCGCGTCGGTAACTTAGGGGTATGTGAGCCGGTCGCTCAGAAAGCAATTGCAAACTACTGAGCGTAATCTTGCCAAGAAATCAACAATCAGCTGAAAGATGCTGATGCTGACAGCGATGTCATGTAAAGGGTATGAAAAAAAAAAGTTGGTCATGCGTTGAAGTACACTTGTTCCTGCTGTAAGGCGCTGTCGACATTTGGAGGTGAAAGGTTCGATTCCCAGCTTGGTAACAATAGCTTTCAATTTGTATGTCATCTAGTGTGTGCTGCAATCTCAATTTCTTTCATCTACTTCTATAAGCACCTATGAATACTTGTGAATTTGTTTACGATCTATCATACAATTATTGGTTATCATTCTGGAATTTGACACATAATCAAGTAAACACCATAAAAACGGTGTCATCACCATCCACCTAGTGCTATTTGTATTTCAATGGCTAGATACAAGATACAGGCTTCTCTTGGGGGGGGGGCGCGAAAAAGGGGGGGGGGTGGGCTAAGATTTACCCATACGAACAGCAATGTAACAGAAAGTACAATCAAATTAAAAGAAAGACAGTGTTGGAGAACCATTAGAGCCATGATTTATTATGAAATCTGCCTCCTTGGCCAAAATTTGCGAACACGGTTCGTGAGCCGCTTACCAGGGGTTCGAAACTCAGCTGCGACCGATTTGTGCAGCTGACCATGTTCTGTGACTGTTGTGTTATAATGTGTTGGTATGGAAACCGGTCGTTCAGAAAGCAATAGCAAACTACTGAACGTAAAACTTGCGTAGTACATCAACAGCAGCTGAAAAGGCTGGTGTTGACTACAACGTCCTGTAAAGGATATGCAACATTAAATCCTTTATTATGAAGATGATCAATGATCCGATTGCATGTACGGAACATCATGAGAGATAACTCTCAGCGACTGGTACCAAAACTGAACGAGAGGCCGGCGAAAAATTTCCTTTTTACCTAATTTATCTTGTTCGTAGTTGTTAAAATTAAAGCAATGGATAATTTTGAAATCAAGAAGAGAGAAACCATGTACCGGCTTATTATAAGGTAGGTATTTATATTTAATACTAGCCGTATACAGATAAATGGCACATCTCTGAAAAAGTCAAAGAATTCATTAAGAATTAAGACATTATTTCATTATTCAATTAAAAAAAAATATCTTGGAAGTATCAATTCAAAGTAATAAGTATCATATATTACAGAAGATGGCAGATTGGACAGAGAAATCTAAAAAAAAGCTAGCACACTTACTACTTAAATATCAACTATAACCCATACTGAAACATGGCAAAACGACAGATAATTAACAAACACTAATGCACACACCAGCCCAATGCTACCAATCTCAAACTTGGACTTTAATCACATTTTCGCAAAATCAACACCTGCGAGATGAGATGCCAGAGGAGAGCTGCCAACTTAACAATCCGATACCGAGTAAGAAATGTTGTTATCAGACAGACAGTGGAATCAACACCTTGTGCCACATTTATTGAAAGACAGAAGATCAAGTCCCATGTCGTTAGAATGCATTACCATCAACTACCATCACTGGCCCTACATCAGAGCTCATCTGCGACAAGACCAAGAAAACGTCCAAGAAGAAAATGGATTGACGACGTCAGAGACATTGTACAATCACACAGAATGACACAATCTAGTGCCAGCCATCGGGCTCTGGAACCCAATTATTCCTCCCCCACGATGCTTGAAAGCAAAAGTGGAAGATAATGATGATGATGATGATGATGATGACTAGTCGTAAGCGTGGAGAGCCTTTTCATTTACTAAATGAAACAGTTGAGGTTTAGTTAGTCTAATCAGAGTTAATCTGTTGTTGATGTTGGGGTATTAAAATCAATCTTCCTTGCAGTACTTACACTCCAGACAGATATTACATCGGATCTGCAAACCAACTGTTCATATCCTCTCCTCCCCCCCCCCCCCCCAATCATATGCATCAGCGTCCGATGGCTAACAGTCAGTGCCAGTTCTGTGTTGGTTGACGAGGCCCCTCATTCTCCCGATGTGTCTCTTGAGTCTGGCCATGCCAATTCTTACTCCCGAGCCTCTCATTCTGGACAATGATGTGGATTCAAAGTCCTGCGCCCTCAACATCTCTCTAAGGGCGTTAACAACATCGACATGATCCATGGGCAGGGGATGCAGGGCCAGCAAGTTTATCAGCTCATCATTTCCCACAACTCCCGCATGTCCCAGAATGAAGTTGAAGGTGACTCTACGAAAAGTAGACATTTTCAGCTATTCAAGTGGAGTGCCAGTGACAAAAGTTACTATATTTACACTAAAATTAAATACATAGCAAAATTACGTTGAAATTTCCTCACACATTACAGATATTAAATATCACGATAAACAAATACTGGATAACCTTTTAAATTAAAAACGATTCATCATTTATCAAGCTTGTCTGTCAGTTATATGTGGGAATATTTTTGTTTGTTAAACGAAAAGTTTGTTTTATGTCCCTTTTTACAATATATACAGTCACAACAATCAACCCCAGTATTATTTTAATTTTGTTTCGTCCGCTCACTTTGAATTTGAGCGTAGGCCACACATGTGCTACTTTTACTGTTAGTTGCTTCTACTAGTGAGTGTCTGGACTGATTTTTCTGTGTGGGCTAGCTTTCCCTATTACCAGTGTCCATTGCCATATCAGGCAAACCTACTCTGAGTTCTGAGGTACTTGTAATTTACATCCCCAAGTCAAGGATGAAAAGTCAACATTTTAATCCAACTGACCAGTGTTGGGGTTGATCCCGCTACCTCGGCATCAGCACATCAAAGGTTTAAGAATAAATGCTCTTATCTATTCGGCCATGCTGACCTGTGTCCCTTAGAATAACGTGAAGTTTCATTCAGGGAATGCTGCCTGTTTTCTGCAGTCTTGTGATACATCCTGGCCTGTCACACCTTGTACCTGTTGTCAGGAAGGCAGAGCCATTATGTGTTGCTTACATGTAATAGTTGTATCCTTTCTACACCCAAAAGGCTCGCATGGCCTCATTTTGCAGAATGTCAATACTTTTCTCCTTCATAGTCTACAATATTCTAAGACCTTTTCTATAACAGGCAACTGGCCTTGTAAAATTGTAAAATGAGAGAATAATGATGATGCCTTTTCTTCACAGCCAGTTGTTCTATGATGGGTACAAAGACATAGCAGTTGGTTTGGCATCCATTGTACAACCGAACCCAGCGTGTCCACCCTCCGACAGACTGCTCAAGATTGTCAAGCTGGGTCTTCAGCATGATGAAGAAGGTCAGTGTCATCATTTTCTTACAATAGTCAGTGAACTTTTTATCATCATGTGCCATGTCGATGTGCATGAGAAGTCACTGTTCGCAGTCTCATACGATCACCAGAATTTTGTATCAGGTCTGTGTTCTCATCTTGATTATACCACATGGAAGTCATCCAGGAATTTATCTCATTGCCTTCCTCTTCCTCTTTTCTCAACAGTTTTGGCTGTTGTCACTAAATTTTCAAGTTTTTTCTCCACATAATGTGCTCAAACAATCTTGGCTGTCTACATCTAATTTCTCTAAGCATTGTACAGTTTGTTTATTTGTAGAACATCTCTTTTATTCTTGTGTCCATCCATGGTATTCTTTGAATTGTCCTAAAAAACAAAAACTCCCGCTACCATTACAAGGTATTCTTTGCATTGTCCTAAAAAAATTCCCAATTCTATTAGAAGTTTTTCAGCTTGTCTGCTTATTGTCCATGCTTCACTTCCATATAACAGTATGGCTTCTATATAGCATGGCATGTGGGACATATTGTGCTGGACCCATGTTTTTATAGACCATCGGTACTCAAGGGCTGATGTGGTGAGTATCATGCTGGTTGCCTATACTCCCAAGACATGTTTTGGTACATATTGTAGGCTGGGGTTAGAATTACATTGTAAGAAGACAGATTATGGTCATCATTAGGAAGAAGGAAATATCACAATCTAATATATGGGTTAATTGTGAAATAGTACGACTATCTTGGAAATCATAATATCTGATGGGATAATGCTCTTGGAACAATTAGAACAAGACTGGGTCAACCTGGTCAATTAAAAAAAAATTGAAATCAAACCCATGATTAGAGAAATATACAGAATTAACTACAAGAGATTTTTTTCAGTGTTTGCTGATCTGCAAATTGATGGGAAAGACCTTAGACTCATAAAAACATATATTGGAAACAACAAGCTGCCATAAAGATTGATAATGAAGTAGGTCAATATCAGCATATTAAAAGAGGTGTGAGACAGGGATGTGTAATGTCTCCAGATCTTTTTTTTGCTGTACAGTGAAAGTATTTTCAGAAATTTTGATGATATTAAAGGAATCATCATTGGTGGATATAACATCAATAACATTATGTATGCAGATGATACAGTATTGATTGCAGACAATGAGCAGGATCTACAACATTTAGCAGATACGATTGTTGCACACAGTGAATAACTCGGGTTAGAATTAAATTGTAAGAAGAGAGAGATTATGGTCATCACTAGGAAGAAGGAAATAACCACAATGTAATATACAAGTAAATGGGAATATTCTTAAACAAGTGAAAAGGTACAACACTTATCTCGGAACAGTCATAACATCTGATGGGAGGTGCCTTCAAGAGATTAGAACAAGGACCGCTATGGGGAGGGTAGCCTTTTGCAAGATGGAAAACTTACTGACCAATAAAAAGATGTCATTTGGAATGAGCAAAGGAGTGTTGAAGTGCTACATATAACCTGTACTTTTGTATAGATGTGAAACATGGACAATGAGCAGACTAGCTGAAAAACATCTCATTGCAGTGGAAATGTGGTTTCTGAGGAACATGCAAAGAATACAATAGACAGGCAGAAAATCCATTGAGCAAGTCCTACAAGAAGCAAATAAAAACCATAAAATGATTAGAGAAATTAGGCATAGGCAGTCACAACAACTGGCAAGATTGAGGGGAACAGAACAAGGGAAAGGCAGAAAAGTAAATATCTAGATGGTCTTGCCATGAGGCATGGTCAAAACAAGAACACACCTGATCCACGACTCTGGTGATTATGTGAGATGGTGAAACATGGCCACCCATGTTTATCAGTATGGCACATGATGATGTAGACCGATCGACCTGGTCAATTGAAAAAAATGTGAAATAGAAGGCATGATTAGGAAATATACGGAATTAACTACAAGAGATGTTTTAGTGTTTGTTATTTAACCTACGATTTTAAAAATAAATTTCTGAAACCTGTAGTGCTATTTCAATGTTTAGATATAAATGCTGTCCATATTCCATTACAAATTCTGACAATATACCATTATAAATTCTGTCCATATTCCATAACAAATTCTGTCCATATTCCATTATTGTGGATTCAGGTGAATGATAGACCTGGTTAATGATGACACTCTTTTTAGGAGTGTCTAGTTGATCATGTGTGGACATACACTTGTTCCTGCAGCAAGGCATCGTTGTTATTTGGAGGAGACAGGTTTGAACCCCAGTGTGGTTACTATAGCTCTCAGTATGTATGTTGTATTTTGTGTCCTCAATCCCTACTGCTTCCTTCTGCTTCTGTGAATGTCAATCAATACCTGTGTATTTATTTATTTCTAATGGTAAGGATACTTATGAAAAAGTAGAACATTATATACAACAATAAGAAAGAGACAAACAGGTTTCATTGGTCATGTGATGAGAAGAGAGGCATTGGAGAACATTGTGACAACTGGAAATATCAAAGGGAAGAGAGGCAGAGACAAATCAAGATAGATGAATGCTGGATGGATTGAGATGGTGATGTAGAGGAATATCATCAACATAGTTGATCCAGAACACCAAATACGAGATGTATGGAGAGACTTGAACGCCTACGCCAGCTGGCAGGGCACTTGATGATGATGATGATGATGATGATGAATGTCAAGGAAATATTAACTGGTTGCATTAATTTTATGTTTTGTGAATGCTTTCATAGAAAACAAAGAGAAGGAAGGATTTGTCGGGGAGAATATTCAGCCAGGATCTGGCATTGACTTGGAGTTTGAAACGGAAGGTGAGAGCTACAAGATCTACAAGGGGGCTTCGAATGAAAACCTTAAAAGTGTGATAGACATTACATTAATCGTGCCATTGTCTTGTAACCTGTCAGTATTGTTGTTAAGGATGTCAAGAGTGTTAAGCATGTGATCTCACAGTGTAGACGAACACGGTGATGTCATAAGGACAGTTTAAAGATGGCCTCTCTACTTTTGACATGCACAAAAGAGGAGCAGCGTTGCGTTTATCAATTTTTTAAAAATCAGTGAAGGTGTGAAACCTATAGAAATTCATCAACAAATGAAGGTCCAGTATGGTGATGCAAGCCTGTCAGTCCAGCAAGTGTATGAGTGGAGTAGGAAGTTTCAAAACGACGTGACTTCTGTGACAGACTGTTCTCGACCGGGTAAGGAGTAGTGACCACAGAGTGCGCGCGCGCGCGTGCGCGCGCGCACACACACACACACACACACACACACACACACACACACACACACACACACACACACACACACACACACACACACACACACACACACACACACACACACACACACACACACACACACACACACACACACACACACACACACACACACACACACACACACACACACACACACACACACACACACACACCCCCCCCCCCCCCCCCCCACAGAGAGAGAGAGAGAGAGAAAGAGAGAGAGAAAGAGAGAGAGATCCTAGATCCTAGAGCTATTTGCTCTTATCCTCTTGCAAGGAAATGCAACTTAAAGACTAAATGCCATAGCATGGTAGGGCAGACAAGATCCTAAGCTGTGATCAGCAACTGGTCTAGCATGGAAGCTCCGTCAGGCGGACAGTTAGAGTGTTGCTTTGATGATCCGGCAGCTTCTCAAGCTTGTCTTATTCCAGACGTATTGGTTTTACCTTTTCTTTGGAGTAAACTAGGCAGGTAGAGAGAGGGATCATGGTGCATGGGCAACATATGGTCTCTAAATTCAGCCCAGGCTTTGTGCTGAGGAGAGGTATATCTCCATTTTACAAACTATCATCTGTCAAGACGGCCAGGTGCCAGTCAATTTGTTTCTGCGTCATTAAAGATACTTGGAAATTTTAAAATTATAAAGTGTAGGCCTTAATTGGCACCTGCTCTAGCAAGGTTAAAAATATAAAATCTACCCACAAAAGAATATTTCTTGCATTTAATCTCCTTTGTGGACAAAGAAGGTATGGGGAAGCTGTTTATTGATTTCCTGAGAAGAAGTTTACGGACAGTCACAAAGCTTGATTTGTGGTGGAGTGACATATTGAACATTTCATGCCAGGCTGTTACAAAGCTAGAATTATGTATAGATCACTATCTGTCTGCCTGTCTGTCTGAGTGTGTGTATGAACACACATTGAAAATAAAGTTCGTTTATTCTTAAAATGATATATTCATAACATTTCATGCTAATCGTTAGAGACTGAATTATGTGTCTTTCATCATTACATACACGTGTTCAGAATGAATAACATGTTGTGATGAGACATACATCAGGCTAAATGACAGGGCATACCAGTCATCAAATTCAATGACATGACATACCAGTCATCAGACTAAATGACATGACATACCAGTCTTGGCGTACCAATCATCAGAACAAATATGTTATGTTATGATATTAGTGTTTTACATGACATAACACACAGTAATCAAACTGAATGACATGATATGACATACCCATCATCAGACTGAATGACATGATATTATATACCTTTCTTAAACTGAACCCACCCATGCCATTGATCATCTTAACTTAAACTAAATGCAACTCCTTCATTAGTCATGTCAGATTTTACTCTCACCAGCATTCTGATGGTTGATTCTGCATTTCTGTCTTTTGTTCTGCGGTGATCTGTATAAATTCATTTAATTTCACAAAACTAAATACAATCTATGTTGCCATCTAGGCTTACAGTATATGTGAATGTGACTTACACACCCCTCAATGTGTGTTTGATTATGTATGCTGATATCATATTTTCAGTTCAGACAATTTCACCTGAGATTGCCTTGTATGAGACATGTTATGTGACAGCTCACAAGGGTCCGTGTAGGACTGCAGCCTTCCATTCTTCAGGTAAACCAGTCTTTGTGTGTGTTTTTTTATTATATCGGAGTGGGCAATGTTGTTTTCCAGATGATAGTAATCCAGTCTTTGTATGTCTTTTTTTTAGTTATATTGGATGGGCAATGTTTTCTTGATGACTGTAATCAAGTCTTTGTATTTTTTAAAAATTATATTGGAGTGTGCAACATTGTTTTCTTGATGACTGTAATCAAGTCTTTGTATGTTTTTGATCATATCAGAGTAGGCAATGTTTTCTTGATGACTGTAATCAAGTCTTTGTATGTTTATGGTCATATCAGAGTGGGCAATGTTTTCTTGATGACTGTAATCAAGTCTTTGTATGTTTTTGATCATGTCAGAGTGGGCAGCAATATTCTCTTCTTCTTCCAGCCTCTATCCCCCATTGGGATATGGCC
Organism: Cepaea hortensis; assembly: GCA_963921405.1. Classification (NCBI taxonomy): domain Eukaryota; kingdom Metazoa; phylum Mollusca; class Gastropoda; order Stylommatophora; family Helicidae; genus Cepaea; species Cepaea hortensis. The sequence goes on along the minus strand of OY992876.1, from coordinate 261,626,311 downwards.
TTTCAACCAATCCACACCTAGCCATCCTACCTGTTGCTATCTCCTGCAGCTACCTCCATGTCCTCCCAATATAATTCATCTCTGCCTGTAATTCTCTTCTCCAAGTGTTTTTAGATCTACCACTGTTTCATTCGCCTTGTGGGTTCCAGACAAGAGAGTGTCTAGTTATATTGTCCTCAGGTTTTCTCAGTGTGTGTCCTATCTTGTGGGTTCCAGACAAGAGAGTGTCTAGTTATATTGTCCTCAGGTTGTCCCAGTGTGTGTCCTATCTTGTGGGTTCCAAACAAGAGAGTGTCTAGTTATATTGTCCTCAGGTATTCTCAGTGTGTTTCCTATCTTGTGGGTTCCAGACAAGAGAGTGTCTAGTTATATTGTCCTCAGGTATTCTCAGTGTGTGTCCTATCTTGTGGGTTCCAGACAAGAGAGTGTCTAGTTATATTGTCCTCAGGTTGTCCCAGTGTGTGTCCTATCTTGTGGGTTCCAGACAAGAGAGTGTCTAGTTATATTGTCCTCAGGTTTTCTCAGTGTGTGTCCTATCTTGTGGGTTTCAGACAAGAGAGTGCCTAGTTATATTGTCCTCAGGTTGTCCCAGTGTGTGTCCTATCTTGTGGGTTCCAGACAAGAGAGTGTCTAGTTATATTGTCCTCAGGTATTCACAGTGTGTGTCCTATCTTGTGGGTTTCAGACAAGAGAGTGCCTAGTTATATTGTCCTCAGGTTGTCCCAGTGTGTGTCCTATCTTGTGGGTTCCAGACAAGAGAGTGTCTAGTTATATTGTCCGCAGGTATTCACAGTGTGTGTCCTATCTTGTGGGTTTCAGACAAGAGAGTGCCTAGTTATACTGTCCTCAGGTTGTCCCAGTGTGTGTCCTATCTTGTGGGTTCCAGACAAGAGAGTGCCTAGTTATACTGTCCTCAGGTTGTCCCAGTGTATGTCCTATCTTGTGGGTTCCAGACAAGAGAGTGTCTAGTTATATTGTCCGCAGGTATTCACAGTGTGTGTCCTATCTTGTGGGTTTCAGACAAGAGAGTGCCTAGTTATATTGTCCTCAGGTTGTCCCAGTGTGTGTCCTATCTTGTGGGTTCCAGACAAGAGAGTGTCTAGTTATATTGTCCGCAGGTATTCACAGTGTGTGTCCTATCTTGTGGGTTTCAGACAAGAGAGTGCCTAGTTATACTGTCCTCAGGTTGTCCCAGTGTGTGTCCTATCTTGTGGGTTCCAGACAAGAGAGTGCCTAGTTATACTGTCCTCAGGTTGTCCCAGTGTATGTCCTATCTTGTGGGTTCCAGACAAGAGAGTGCCTAGTTATACTGTCCTCAGGTTGTCCCAGTGTGTGTCCTATCTTGTGGGTTCCAGACAAGAGAGTGTCTAGTTATATTGTCCGCAGGTATTCACAGTGTGTGTCCTATCCAGCGCCAATGACTTTTCCTCACCTCTTGGTTCATTGGAATATGTTTAGTTCTCTCCATGAGCTCTACATTTGGGATTCTGTCATAGTATTTTATTCCCACTATTCCACTCAGGCACCGATTAGTAAATGTTTGTATTAGTAATTTCTGTTAGTTTTCTCCATGTTTCTGACCCATGCAGTAATACTGATTTAACATTGAGCTTAACAATTTTAGTTGGTACACAGTTTTTGCCTTCCGCACATTTCCTAATGCTATGAAAGCTTCTCTTGCCTTTTCTATTCTTGGTTTAATAATCTATTGCCACATTTTTGTCCATGTTGTTTCCTAAACAGGTGTATTCTTCTGCCTCTTGAAGTGGGGTTTCACCAAGGAAGATCAGGTTATTTGCTGGGTTTAATCTTAAAGTCACTTAAAAGTTGACAGGGTCGACTTCATTGCACTGGGTTGTATCCCATATGGCTCGGTATCTTTCCGCAGTGTAGAAAGCATCATACAAAGCACGAACTCCGTAGCTCCAGCGACTACCCCCAGGAGTCTCTGAAAAAAATGCACCTCTGAGCCGAAGGACACGGCCCAGAATCAAACTCACAACCTTCGAAGCCCAAGGCAGATGGCTTGACCACTTTACCTCCTCTTTAGCCCTAATTGTTGTGACATCTCTTCAAGTGTGATTAGTTCATCCACAAATTGCAATCTCTGACGGCATGGATCAATTCGTGTGTTGGCTCCCTTCCGTGCCATGACACAAGACTGTCAAGAATCTTCTCATGCTGCCTTCTTCTATCTCTCTTTCCATAAATCTTTCAGGTTGTCACAACAGGTTCCAGTTTTTGTCTTCACATAATGTGGCCAAAAAATGATAACTGCTTCTTTCTGATGTTTGTGATAAGTTGTCTTTGTGACTTAACTCCCTCATAATGTCCAGATTGCTCATTTTGGATTGTTCAATTAATTTTCAGCATTATTCTATAAACTCACATATCTTCTAGGGATTGTTTTCACCTGTTTACTAATTGTCCAGGATTCGCAGGCTATGACAGAATTGGTTGTATAATAAAGGTGACATCCCTGGGGTACTGCTGTTTTTATTTCACATGTATCTGTCAGTTTTTCCTCATGAAAAGAGGCAGAGGAACACAGAAAAATGATGCTGGGTGAATTGAGATGGTGGCATGGAGGAATATCATCAGCAGAGTTGATCCAGAACACCAAAGACCGAGATCTGTGAAGGGACATGAACACCTACGCCGGCTGACAGGGCATGATAATGATAAGTGAAACCAGCCATTTTTCACAAGCATTTCATTTCACCTGTCGTGTGTTTCCTTTCTCACGATTTAGACAGTGTCCATGTTTGACACTAGTAGCAGAGTATAGGTAGAATTATTCTGTCTGTCACTTGTTACTTGTGTACTGATGTGTGGAGGTGTGAGTAATGACTACAGTTGGTAGGTCCTAGCGTTCACCTCATGACTTGTTGTTTCTGTGTCTCTGCTGAATCTTTCATCTACTCTGAAAACACTGCCTAGGTATCTGAACACTGGGGCCTGTGTGACTTCTGTGTTGTGTACACGTGTGTTATGTGTATGTATATGATGTGTACACGTGTGTATACTTGTTGTGTACATGTGTATTATATATATGTATGTTGTTGTGTACCTGTGTGTTATGTGTATGTATGTTATATGTTTGTGAGTTGTGTACATGTGTGTTATGTGTATCTATGTTATGTGTGTTATGTGTATATATGTTGTGTATGTGTATATATGTTGTGTATGTGTGTTGTTGTGTACATGTGTGTTATGTGTATGTATGTTGTTGTGTGCATGTATGTTATGTGTATGTGTGTTGTTGTGTACATGCATGTTATGTGTGTGTTATGTGTATGCGTGCTGTTGTGTACATGTGTGTTATGTGTATGTGTGTTGTTGTGTACATGTGTGTTATGTGTATGTATGTTGTTGTGTACATGTGTGTTATGGGTATGTGTGTTGTTGCTTGCATGTGTGTTATGTGTATGTATGTTGTTGTGTACATGTGTGTTATGTGTATGTATGTTGTTGTGTTAGTCAGTAGTCGAGGTTCCAACTTCACGACAACGGGTCGTCCCCATTATGCTCCATTCCTGTGCCAGTGAATATCACACAAAATGCTCCCCACTGTCCAATAAGAAAAGTGAAAAAGACAGGAGTCTTGGCAATCCAACAGCCTGCACAGGTACACTGTGCATAATGCCGCCACCAGAATGCCAACACAAAATTCATCCACGAAAACCACAGTTCATCGTCGATAGACTCGGCAGTCACCAGAAAAACCTCATTGACCCAGGTTTTCTCACATGGCTCGGTGTTTTACCGCAGGGCGACCTGCCGAAAGTGTTGCACAAAGCACAAACTCTGCAGCTTCAGCGCTGACTCCCAGGAGTCTCCTGAAAAATGCACTCGTGAACCAAAAAGGCAAATCAGTCATTTCAGCAACAGCATGTAGCCATTGCTCCGAACATGCAGGTCACTGTACAGGACAGATGTAAAAACATTCCATGCGAATCTCACAGCTCACAGTGTCGCCCACGCACTCACTCAGTAGCAGGGTGATGGCACCATGTACTACCTTTCCAACATGAGGAAAAATGCGATTGCAAACCGTAGATACAAGCATAAACACGCCACAAGCCTTAACGGTTCAACGTCTAACCGCCATGTTGGCGACCGGAAGTCTGTATATTGTTGTGTACATGTGTGTTATGTGTATGTATGTTACGGCTGTGTATGTATATGTATGTTATGTGTATGTATATTATGTACATGTCTGTTATGGTTATGCATGTGTGTAATTGAATTGAAAATTGATGTCTCACCATAGTCCACAACTCTTTGATGATTACTGACAATGATTTCCGTACATCCACAGGTCAGTTGATTGCCACCGGCTCCCAGGACTCTTCTATCAAAGTAAGAATGTCACAAACTCCGACACAAGCTATCATCTTATAGGCATTGTGTTTAATCTCAGTCATTTGACTGGGGCGTAACTCAGGGGCTGCGTTAGTTATCATCTCATAGACATTGTGTTTTATCTCATTCATTTGACTGGAGCTTAACTTAACTCAGGAGTTGTGTTAGCTATGATCTCATAGGCATTGTGTTTAATCTCATTTATTTGACTGGGGCTTAACTTAACCCAGGAGCTGTGTTAGCTATCATCTCATTGGCATTGTGTTAAATCTCATTCATTTGACTGGGACTTAATTTAGGAGCTGCGATATCGATGTGGCCAGATACTTGCCCACCGTCCTAGTGGTCATAGTTACAGACTATGTTTGGAGCAGATTTTAACAATTCACCCGGGCTGCCAGCTCGATTCAGCCTTACATAAGTACCAGGAACTATGGTGTGGGGAGTCAAGGGGGCTGACATGGTACCGCCCACATCACACATTGTGGTTCCGATTGGTCTACAAATATGTGTCTACAATCATATACCGCATGTACCTTTATGTGTGTAATAGGGTGCTTTACGTTGATTGTGACTAACTTTATTATTTGTTTTTATCTGGTGTCTTTTATCTCATCAGTTAGCCACTTAATGATTTGTTTTAGTCTGGTGTTTTTTATCTCATTAATGGGCTACTTTATAATGTATTTTAACCTGGCGTCTTTTACCTCATTAATAATGTACTCTATAGTGTATGTTATCCTGGTGTATTCTATCCTATTTCTGCCAGATTCTGGATGTGGAAAGAATGTTGTCTAAGAGTGCCACCCCTGCCGATGTCATGGCCTTGGAAACTCCTCAACAGCAGATGGAGAACCACCCGGTCATCCGTACACTTTATGACCACAATGGGGTATGTCATCTGTACACTTTATGACCACAATGGGGTATGTCATCTGTACACTTTATGACCACAATGGGGTATGCCATCCGTACACTTTATGACCACAATAGGGTATGTCATCTGTACACTTTATGACCACAATGGGGTATCATTCGTACACTTTTTGACCACAATGGCGTATGTCATCTGTACACTTTATGACCACAATGGGGTATGTTGTGTACACTTTATGACCACAGTGGGGTATGTCATGTACACTTTATAAAATTAAAACCCACGACTTTCAGAGTGCGAGGCAGACAATTTTATCTGACACAGTACCAAAGTACCATCTCTGCAGGAACTGTTGCAGAGCTGCCCTCCCCTCCCCAAAACCTAGAAACCTGTGGGGTGTGCAGGACCGGTACTGTAACTTCACATCTGTGATACTGAGTCATCATCATCATGTGTCCTACCAGCGGGTGTAGATGTTCATGCATCTACACAGATTTCTGTCCTTGGTATCATCATCACGTGTCCTACCAGCGGGTGTAGATGTTCATGCATCTACATAGATTTCTGTCCTTGGTATCATCATCACGTGTCCTACCAGCGGGTGTAGATGTTCATGCATCTACACAGATTTCTGTCCTTGGTATCATCATCACGTGTCCTACCAGCGGGTGTAGATGTTCAAGCATCTACACAGATTTCTGTCTTTGGTATCATCATCACGTGTCCTACCAGCGGGTGTAGATGTTCATGCATCTACACAGATTTCTGTCCTTGGTATCATCATCACGTGTCCTACCAGCGGGTGTAGATGTTCAAGCATCTACACAGATTTCTGTCTTTGGTATCATCATCACGTGTCCTACCAGCGGGTGTAGATGTTCATGCATCTACACAGATTTCTACCCTTTGTTTTCTGACGGAGTCTCCATGGCGAAAATGTTACGTGCCTGCCTCAAGCTCTGAAGCTCATGGATTAAATTCTGGGCTGCGACATTTGGTTTGCAAGTGCAGTTTTCTCAGAGACTCCTGGCGGGTTGTTGCTAGAGCTGTCAAGTTTGTGCTTCGTGCAATGCTCTCGGCAGGCCACCCTGCAGAAAGAGACCGATCTGTGCGGATAAAACCCGGAGCAATGAAGTAAATTGTCTTGCCTTTGTTCATCCTGTATTTTCTGGATCAGTTCTGTTGATAATATTCCCCTGTGCCTGCATCCTGCCAGTTATACTTTGTCCATATTTTCTGGATCAGTTCTGTTGAAGGTATTCCTCCATGTCACCATCCTGCCAGTTAAACTTTGTCCATGTTTTCTGGATCAGTTCTGTTGATAATATTTCCCTGTGCCACCATCCTGCCAGTTATACTTTGTCCATGTTTTCTGGATCAGTTCTGTTGATAATATTTCCCTGTGCCACCATCCTGCCAGTTATACTTTGGCCATGTTTTCTGGATCAGTTCTGTTGATAATATTCCCCTGTGCCACCATCCTGCCAGTTATACTTTGTCCATGTTTTCTGGATCAGTTCTGTTGATAATATTTCCCTGTGCCTGCATCCTGCCAGTTATACTTTGTCCATGTTTTCTGGATCAGTTCTGTTGATAATATTTCCCTGTGCCACCATCCTGCCAGTTATACTTTGTCCATATTTTCTGGATCAGTTCTGTTGATAATATTTCCCTGTGCCATCATCCTGCCAGTTATACTTTGTCCATATTTTCTGGATCAGTTCTGTTGATAATATTCCCCTGTGCCACCATCCTGCCAGTTATACTTTGTCCATGTTTTCTGGATCAGTTCTGTTGATAATATTCCCCTGTGCCACCATCCTGCCAGTTATACTTTGTCCATGTTTTCTGGATCAGTTCTGTTGATAATATTCCCCTGTGCCACCATCCTGCCAGTTATACTTTGTCCATGTTTTCTGGATCAGTTCTGTTGATAATATTTCCCTGTGCCTGCATCCTGCCAGTTATACTTTGTCCATGTTTTCTGGATCAGTTCTGTTGATAATATTTCCCTGTGCCACCATCCTGCCAGTTATACTTTGTCCATATTTTCTGGATCAGTTCTGTTGATAATATTTCCCTGTGCCATCATCCTGCCAGTTATACTTTGTCCATATTTTCTGGATCAGTTCTGTTGATAATATTCCCCTGTGCCACCATCCTGCCAGTTATACTTTGTCCATGTTTTCTGGATCAGTTCTGTTGATAATATTCCCCTGTGCCACCATCCTGCCAGTTATACTTTGTCCATGTTTTCTGGATCAGTTCTGTTGATAATATTCCCCTGTGCCACCATCCTGCCAGTTATACTTTGTCCATGTTTTCTGGATCAGTTCTATTGATAATATTTCCCTGTGCCACCATCCTGCCAGTTATACTTTGTCCATGTTTTCTGGATCAGTTCTGTTGATAATATTTCCCTGTGCCTGCATCCTGCCAGTTATACTTTGTCCATGTTTTCTGGATCAGTTCTGTTGATAATATTTCCCTGTGCCACCATCCTGCCAGTTATACTTTGTCCATGTTTTCTGGATCAGTTCTGTTGATAATATTTCCCTGTGCCACCATCCTGCCAGTTATACTTTGGCCATGTTTTCTGGATCAGTTCTGTTGATAATATTCCCCTGTGCCACCATCCTGCCAGTTATACTTTGTCCATGTTTTCTGGATCAGTTCTGTTGATAATATTTCCCTGTGCCTGCATCCTGCCAGTTATACTTTGTCCATGTTTTCTGGATCAGTTCTGTTGATAATATTTCCCTGTGCCACCATCCTGCCAGTTATACTTTGTCCATATTTTCTGGATCAGTTCTGTTGATAATATTTCCCTGTGCCATCATCCTGCCAGTTATACTTTGTCCATATTTTCTGGATCAGTTCTGTTGATAATATTTCCCTGTGCCACCATCCTGCCAGTTATACTTTGTCCATGTTTTCTGGATCAGTTCTGTTGATAATATTCCCCTGTGCCACCATCCTGCCAGTTATACTTTGTCCATGTTTTCTGGATCAGTTCTGTTGATAATATTCCCCTGTGCCACCATCCTGCCAGTTATACTTTGTCCATGTTTTCTGGATCAGTTCTGTTGATAATATTCCCCTGTGCCACCATCCTGCCAGTTATACTTTGTCCATATTTTCTGGATCAGTTCTGTTGATAATATTTCCCTGTGCCATCATCCTGCCAGTTATACTTTGGCCATGTTTTCTGGATCAGTTCTGTTGATAATATTCCCCTGTGCCACCATCCTGCCAGTTATACTTTGTCCATGTTTTCTGGATCAGTTCTGTTGATAATATTTCCCTGTGCCTGCATCCTGCCAGTTATACTTTGTCCATGTTTTCTGGATCAGTTCTGTTGATAATATTTCCCTGTGCCACCATCCTGCCAGTTATACTTTGTCCATATTTTCTGGATCAGTTCTGTTGATAATATTTCCCTGTGCCATCATCCTGCCAGTTATACTTTGTCCATATTTTCTGGATCAGTTCTGTTGATAATATTTCCCTGTGCCACCATCCTGCCAGTTATACTTTGTCCATGTTTTCTGGATCAGTTCTGTTGATAATATTCCCCTGTGCCACCATCCTGCCAGTTATACTTTGTCCATGTTTTCTGGATCAGTTCTGTTGATAATATTCCCCTGTGCCACCATCCTGCCAGTTATACTTTGTCCATGTTTTCTGGATCAGTTCTGTTGATAATATTCCCCTGTGCCACCATCCTGCCAGTTATACTTTGTCCATATTTTCTGGATCAGTTCTGTTGATAATATTTCCCTGTGCCATCATCCTGCCAGTTATACTTTGTCCATGTTTTCTGGATCAGTTCTGTTGATAATATTCCCCTGTGCCACCATCCTGCCAGTTATACTTTGTCCATGTTTTCTGGATCAGTTCTGTTGATAATATTCTCCTGTGCCACCATCCTGCCAGTTAAACTTTGTCCATATTTTCCCCAGGAGGTGACCTGTCTGGACTTCCATCCGTTTGAATCCATTCTGGTGTCAGGCAGTGACGACTTCAGCATTCGTTTCTTCGAGTACTCAAAGCCATCCGTCAAGAAAGCCTTCAAGAGTGTCCAGGTCTGTATTTTGGTTGTTGTATTTATTGTTGCAATGAGCATTGTCTGTTTATTGTTGCAATCAGTATTGTCTATTTATTGTTACTATGAGCTGTGTCTGTTTATTGTTATAATGAGCATTGTCTATTTATTGTTACAATGAACACTGTCTCTTTATTGTTACAATGAACACTGTCTATTTATTGTTACAATGAGCATTGTCTATTTATTGTTACAATGAGCACTGTCTCTTTATTGTTACAATGAACACTGTCTATTTATTGTTACAATGAGCACTGTCTATTTATTGTTACAATGAGCACTGTCTGTTTATTGTTACAATGAGCATTGTCTATTTATTGTTACAATGAGCATTGTCTATTTATTGTTACAATGAGCACTGTCTGTTTATTGTTACAATGAGCATTGTCTATTTATTGTTACAATGAGCACTGTCTATTTATTGTTACAATGAGCACTGTCTATTTATTGTTACAATGAGCACTGTCTATTTATTGTTACAATGAGCATTGCATGTCTATTGTTACAATGAGCATTGCATGTCTATTGTTACAATGAGCCATAGTCTATAGATTGTCACAATGAGCCTTTATCTATTGATTGTTACAATGAACCATTGTCTATTGATTGTTACAATAATGGGAGCTTTAGTAGTGCAGGGGCTGGCCCAATGGTCATGGCTGTAGTAGTGCAGGGACTGGCCCAATGGTCATGGCTGTAGTAGTGCAGGGACTGGCCCAATGGTCATGGCTGTAGTAGTGCAGGGACTGGCCCAATGGTCATGGCTGTAGTAGTGCAGGGACTGGCCCAATGGTCATGGCTGTAGTAGTGCAGGGACTGGCCCAATGGTCATGGTCGAAGTAGTGCAGGGACTGGCCCAATGGTCATGGTCGAAGTAGTGCAGGGACTGGCCCAATGGTCATGGCTGTAGTAGTGCAGGGACTGGCCCAATGGTCATGGCTGTAGTAGTGCAGGGACTGGCCCAATGGTCATGGCTGTAGTAGTGCAGGGACTGGCCCAATGGTCATGGTCGAAGTAGTGCAGGGACTGGCCCAATGGTCATGGTCGAAGTAGTGCAGGGATTGGCCCAATGGTCATGGTCGAAGTAGTGCATGGGCTGGCCCAATGGTCATGGTCATAATAGTGCAGGAGCTTTCCCAATGGTCATGTTCGTAACAGTGCAGGGGCTGGCTCAATGGTCATGGCTGTAGTAGTGCAGGGGCAGCCCCAGTGGTCATGGTCGTAGTAGTGCAGGGGCTGATTTTTGCATGTGGATTAGCTTTTCCCTATTACCAGTGTCCATCGCCATCAGGTGAACCCACTCTGACTTCAGAGGTGCTTGTAATTTATGTCCCCAATTCAAGGACAAGAAGTCAACATTTTAGTCCAACTGTCCGGTGTAGGGGTTGAATCCCCTACCCCAGCATCAGCACACCGGAAGTTTAAGATCAAGCACTCTTATCCATTTGGCCAGGCTGACCTCATCACATTGAACCCATGACAACCAGGTTGGAAGGCTGGCCACTACGCCGCTGTAGAAAGAGCAGATATTCAGGCAACGGAGATGATGATGTTTTTAAAGAATTCTCCAGTGACCACATTATATGACATTATCTGATGAGATTGGCTTGTGTGTGTGTGTCCTACAGGAAGCGTCTGAGCTGACCCAAGTATCCTTCCACCCCAGCGGAGACTATCTCCTGGCCGGGACCAGACACCCAACAAGTAAGGGTGTCATGTTTATCTGTTGTCCCAGTTTGTCTTGTAAAACATGTGTCTTGTGAGTTTGATACGGGACATGAGGAAATTAAGAGTTCATCATTTAGCAACGTGGCATGCGTCAAATGTTTCATCTTGTTTTACAAGACATTCTAAATATATTTTGTGTTAGTTCATTCCTTAGTTAGTTTGTTAGTTAGTCTGCTCGCTAGCAAGCAGAGGCTGCAGATGATAAAGATTTCTGTCTGTCTGCCTACCTACTGTTTGTCTGTCTGTCTGTTAGCTAACTAGCTAGTTGGTCAACAGGTCATCTTCGCTGCACATCGAACTGTTAGCCCATACATGCTTAGAACCTCCAAGTATTTATCTCTTTTGGCTTAGTATCTCCCTCAGCGAGTAGCAACTGACGACTCCAGTTCTGTTGTGTTGGTTGGCAATTCTTTGAAATGTCCAATGCCCCCCCCCCCCTCCCCCCCTCTTCTCTCTCTTTTTCTTTCTCTCTCCCCCCCCCCCCCCCCCCCAACCTTGCTGTCTAGCCTAGCTTGACCCTGTTGGACTTGATGTTCTTGCGGTCTGTACACAGTCGCAGAATCTCTTCTATCTCTTGTCATTTCCTCGTCCTGCCTCGCTGAGGTTGTTCAGGCAGTCAGCCTCGTCCACCACTGGCCTCTTCCCTATGGCAGTCCAGCCCGCAAGCCTACTTGCTAGTTTCCTCTCACACCAGCGTGCCCTGGCACAAACATGAAGCAGATAGGAATCAACCTTGACCTCCTCGGGGACCCCACCCTTGTGTGTGTGAAATGAGATGCCAGACAAGTAAGCCCTTCATCTGATGTGTCCTCCATCATCTGCTGTAGTTTTCTAGCTATCTGTACAGAAGGTCGTCATCACTGCCTACCTTCCTGGCAGTGACCATATAGTTTGGTGAGTGTAACCGTTGTCTCTATAAAGAGATCTGCCTATTGTCCATGACAACTGTCTGTCATGTATAGCGTGTGTCATGTATAGTGTACTATTTACTTCTGTCTGTCACATATAGTGTACTATTTACTTCTGTCAGTCACTTACAGTGTCCTGCTTATGTCTTTCAGTCCGCTTGTACGATGTGAACACGTTTCAGTGTTTTGTTGGCAGCAATCCCCAAGACCAGCACAGCGGAGGAATAACAGGGGTAAGTGTTTGGGGAATAACATAGGGTAAGCATTTGTTTGGGGAATAATTGGGGTAAACATTTGTTTGGGGAATAATTTGGGGTAAGCATTATTTTGGGGAATAACATGGAGTAAGAATTTGTTTGGGGAATAACATTGGATAAGGATTTGTTTGGGGAATAACATGGGATAAGGATTTGTTTGGGGAATAACATGAGATAAGGATTTGTTTGGGGAATAACATGGGATAAGGTTTGTTTGGGGGAATAACATGGGATAAGGATATGTTTTGGGAATAATTTGGGGTAAACATTTGTTTGGGGAATAATTTGGGGTAAGCATTAGTTTGAGGAATAACATGAGCTAAGGATTTGTTTGGGGAATAACGGGATAAGGATTTGTTTGAGGGAATAACATGGGATAAGGATTTGTTTGGGGAATAATTTGGGGTAAACATTTGTTTGGGGAATAATTTGGGGTAAGCATTAGTTTGAGAAATAACATGAGGTAAGGATTTGTTTGGGGAATAACATGGGATGAGGATTTAACAATGCTCGGGTTGATTGCAACATCATGTAAAGGAGATGCAGCTAACTCTTTTAGCATAATTTTTCTCTATAGCTCAAGGCTCAAGTTGAGTCGTAATGCCATCACATTCGCATCATGTTCTATTGTTTGTCTCCCACTACAGCTCAAGTGGAGCAGTAACTCCAACACATTCACATCATGTTCTGTTGTTTGTCTCCCACTTTAGCTAAAGCGGAGCCCTAACTCCAGCGTATTCAGATCATGTTCTGTTGTTCTCCCACTATAGCTAAAGTGGAGCCCTAATGCCAACACATTCGCATCATGCTCCATTGACGGGTCTATCAAGATTTGGGATGGAGTCAGCCACAAGTGTATCAACACCTTCCACAAGGCCCACGATGGCAAGGAAGTCTGCTCTGTGGTGTACTCACGCAACTCTAAGGTAAGCAGTAGCAGCGTACACCTGGCTTGTCTCATATGTGGTATCAAAGGATGGGGGTTGACTGTTGACAAGTCGGGTCTAGAATAATCTTCTGATAGCCCTTGTCATGGGTGACATTGTCTGTTCACATCCTTCTGTCTCGTGTACTGCCAATCTTCTTATAGTCCTTGCCGTGTGGCGTTAGTGATCATGTCTGTCCACAGCCTTCTGTCTCGTGTACTGCCAATCTTCTTATAGTCCTTGCCGTGTGGCGTTAGTGATCATGTCTGTCCACAACCTTCTGTCTCGTGTACTGCCAATCTTCTTATAGTCCTTGCCGTGTGGCGTTAGTGATCATGTCTGTCCACAGCCTTCTGTCTCGTGTACTGCCAATCTTCTTATAGTCGAACGACTAAATATACTTTATGTCCCTAAACCTAAGATAGACTTATATAAAACAAGCTTAGCATACTCTGCCACTCAGTTGTGGAATAATCTTCCACAAGAAATCAAAGACACCACCAATCATTATACATACAGTCGCAACCTGTTTGAACACTACCTCAGGGCAGACTACATGCCCCCTTTAAAAAAAAAAACAGCAACAAAGACAATAATAATGGTAAATTATCTCGAACGACAACTAGCAAGAAAAAAAAAACATTCCCATATGTGTGCAGCTGCACTACTTTTTGTCATTTTATATTGTTTACATTTTCACAGCTTTACCGCAGTTCCACCCAATTTTATTCATATTTTTCCCATATGTGTGGCATGTTACACCCACCTTGGGCATTTATGATGCCCATGTTAAACATTGCCTCAACGAGTCATGTATTATTGATTATTTTTCATGCGTTTTAATGCTTATTGTCTTTTTGTTGTTAAAGAATTGCTTCATAAGAGATGTTGAATGAAAGAATGTATGAGAGGAAATAGAGAAGAAGGGCAGAATGTCAGACGGGCCTGCGTGCCCAATTCTTAACCCTTTGAAAATAAAGATTTTCTTTCTTTCTTAGTCCATGCCGTGTGGCGTTGGTGATCATGTCTGTCCACAGCCTTCTGTCTCGTGTACTGCCAATCTTCTTATAGTCCATACCGTGTGGCGTTGGTGATCATGTCTGTCCACAGCCTTCTGTCTCGTGTACTGCCAATCTTCTTATAGTCCATGCCGTGTGGCGTTGGTGATCATGTCTGTCCACAGCATTCTGTCTCGTGTACTGCCAATCTTCATATAGTCCATGCCATAGTTGATATTTGTATTTCTGATGTTGTGTGGGATATAGTTGATGTTTGTATTTCTGATGTTGTGTGGGATATAGTTGATGTTTGTATTTCTGATGTTGTGTGGGATATAGTTGATGTTTGTATTTCTGATGTGTGGGATATAGTTGATGTTTGTATTTCTGATATTGTGTGGGATATATTTGAGGTTTGTATTTCTGATGTTGTGTGGGATATAGTTGATGGTTGTATTTCTGATGTTGTGTGGGATATAGTTGATGTTTGTATTTCTGATGTTGTGTGGGATATAGTTGATGTTTGTATTTCTGATGTTGTGTGGGATATAGTTGATGTTTGTATTTCTGATGTTGTGTGGGATATAGTTGATGTTTGTATTTCTGATGTTGTGTGGGATATATTTGAGGTTTGTATTTCTGATGTTGTGTGGGATATAGTTGATGTTTGTATTTCTGATGTTGTGTGGGATATATTTGATGTTTGTATTTCTGATGTTGTGTGGGATATAGTTGATGTTTGTATTTCTGATGTTGTGTGGGATATAGTTGATGTTTGTATTTCTGATGTTGTGTGGGATATATTTGAGGTTTGTATTTCTGATTTTGTGTGGGATATAGTTGATGTTTGCATTTCTGATGTTGTGTGGGATATAGTTGATGTTTGTATTTCTGATGTTGTGTGGGATATAGTTGATGTTTGTATTTCTGATGTTGTGTGGGATATAGTTGATGTTTGTATTTCTGATGTGTGGGATATAGTTGATGTTTGTATTTCTGATGTTGTGTGGGATATATTTGAGGTTTGTATTTCTGATGTGTGGGATATAGTTGATGTTTGTATTTCTGATGTTGTGTGGGATATAGTTGTTGTTTGGATTTCTGATGTTGTGTGGGATATAGTTGATGCCTGTAAAGTTTTGTGGGATATAATGTGATTGTTTGGCAGTATGTCTTCTGTCATGTGGCCAGTATAGTTTGATCATGCATGAACTGTCCTGCTCTGCCCGACAGTATCTGCTGTCGTGTGGGAAGGACTCGCTGGTCAAGCTGTGGGAGCTGACAACCAACAGATGCCTGATTGTGTTCACTGGAGCGGGAGTAACGGGAGGCATGGATCACCGGACTGTTGCTTGCTTCAACCATACCGAGGATTACGGTCAGTTCTGAGTGAGATATGAGTGTTGTGTGTGAGAGATGGGTGTTGTGTGTGTGAGAGATGGGTGTGGTGTGTGTGAGAGATGGGTGGTGTGTGTGAGAGATGCTTGATTGTGTTCACCGGTGCAGGAGTAACGGGCGGCATGGATCTCTATACTATTGCTTGCTTCAACCACACCGGTGAGTTCTGAGTGAGAGATGGATGTTGTGTGTAAGAGATGGATTTGGTGTGTGAGAGGTGGATGTAGTGTGTGAGAGATGGATGTGGTGTGTGAGAGATAGATATGGTGTGTATTGAGTGAGAGATGGATGTTGTGTGGGGTGCATGAGAGGTGGATGTTGTGTGTGGTGTGTGAGAGATGGATGTGGTGTGTGAGAGATGGATGTGGTGTGTGAGAGATAGATATGGTGTGTATTGAGTGAGAGATGGATGTTGTGTGTGATGCATAAGAGATGGATGTTGTTTGTGGTGTGTGAGAGATGGATTCTGTGTGTGAGAGGTGGATACGGTGTGTGGTGTGAAAGAGAAGGATGTTGTGTGTGAGAGATGGATATGGTGTGTGAGAGGTGACAGAGCCAGAGATATAATATCCCCAGTGACCTAAACCCAGAAGACGTAGCAATGTTTGTGGTTCCCATTTTGAGGGGCTGATGGTCTGGCTGCCTGGCCATGCATGGCTGGTAGCTTGGTCATCATCACATATCACATAGCAGAATGTCTCTCTCTTATCACTGCCCACTGAAGTCTTGTCCAAGGCACTTTTGGTGTCTCATGTCAATCTTTATGTTGTCTCTCTTATCACTGCCCACTGAAGTCTTGTCCAAGGCACTTGTGGTGTCTCATGTCAATCTTTATGTTGTCTCTCTTATCACTGCCCACTGAAGTCTTGTCCAAGGCACTTGTGGTGTCTCATGTTAATCTTTATGTTGTCTCTCTTATCACTGCCCACTGAAGTCTTGTCCAAGGTACTTGTGGTGTCTCATGTCAGTCTTCATGTTGTCTCTCTTATCACTGCCCACTGAAGTCTTGTCCAAGGCACTTGCAGTGTCTCGTGTCAGTCTTCATATGTCTCTCTTATCACTGCCTACTGAAAAGTCTTGTCCAAGGTACTTGTGGTGTCTCGTGTCAATCTTCATTTTGTCTGTCTCATCACTGCCCACTGAAAAGTCTTGTCCAAGGTACTTGTGGTGTCTCGTGTCAATCTTCATGTAGGATGACCCTTGCCTGTTCTTCTCAGAACCATGCCTTCCATTACTGGTCTTTCCAAGCCACTAAAGTGGCCTGTTGCTCTCATCATGGCCTGCCCTTCTCATCACAGCCTGCCCCTCTCATCACTGCCTGCCCCTCTCATAACAGCCTGCCCTTCTAATCACGGCCTGCCCCTCTCATCACAGCCTGCCCATATCATCACAGCCTGCCCTTCTCATCACGGCGTGCCCCTCTCCTAACGGCCTGCCCCTCTCATCACAGCCTGCCCCTCTCATCACTGCCTGCCCCTCTCATCACAGCCTGCCCCTCTCATAACGGTCGGCCCTTCTAATGACGGCCTGCCCCTCTCATCACTGCCTGCCCCTCTCATCACTGCCTGCCCCTCTCATCACAGCCTGCCCCTCTCATCACAGCCTGCCCCTCTCATCACTGCCTGCCCCTCTCATCACTGCCTGCCCCTCTCATCACTGTCTGCCCTTTTCATCACAGCCTGCCCATCTCATCACAGCCTGCCCATCTCATCACTGCCTGCCCTTTTCATCACAGCCTGCCCATCTCATCACAGCCTGCCCATCTCATCACAGCCTGCCCTTTTCATCATGGCGTGCTCCTCTCATAACGGCGTGCCCTTCTCATCACAGCCTGCCCATCTCATCTCAGCCTGCCCCTCTCATCACGGCATGTTGCTCTCATCACGGCCTGCCCTTCTCATCATGGCCTGCCCCTCTCATCACAACCTGCCTGAAAAGTCTATCAGTATCTTGCCATGTCCCTTGCCTCATGCCCTACCTGTCTACAGTGTCCTGTATCCATCTTTGTGTTGGTCGCCCTTGCCTTCTTCTTCTGGGAACCATGTCTTCCATCGCTGTCTGTTCCAAGCCACTGTGACATGTAAGATGGCATGCTGCTCTCATCCCAACTGACGGATAGTCTTTAAGCCTATTGCCCTTTCTCTTGTCTAATGCCCAAGGTGTGTCTGTCGTCATCCTGGTTGTCCTCTGCCTCTGGGAACCATGCCTTCCATCACTGTCCTTTCCTTCCAAGCCACTGTCACACTTAATTACGGTATGTCACTTTGGTCACTGACAGCCAGAAAGTCTTTCAATCTGTTGCCCTTTCTCTTGTCTAATGCTTAAAATGCCTACAGTGTCCCATGTCCATCTTCATGCTGGTTGTTCCCTACCGCGTCTCCCCAGAACCATCATTATTTCCAAGCCACTGCGGCATTGAATATTGCCCAAGTATCTCAGCTTGGAAGAGTTAAAAAAATCACTTGACGTAGCTGTGTGTTGTTTATTCATTCAGTTCTGTTTCCGGACGAGAAGACGACCAGTCTGTGTTGCTGGGACTCCAGGAATGCCGAGAGGCAGAGACTCTTGTCCCTGGGTGAGTGTGCCTCAGGTGTCCTCATTTGTTGCTGTGTCATCTGTCAGTTGTATACATCCTGTTTTGTTTTCTATCTTTCTGTTTGCATTTTTTTTCTTTCCATCTTTCTTTCTTTCTTTCTGGTGTTTTGCATTTTTCTGTGTATTCATGTTTACCTGGTATCTTTTTAGAACAGTTTTTTAGAGAGAAGAGTTCCGCAGAATCTAGTCAACACCCAAAACTCAGAGGAAAGGCCAGACGGACACATAATCAGACTGCTATTTGTACCATTAATATTGGGACTCTTCACTGGCTGTTAAAAATGAGGACAGAGCACGTATGGGAAAGCCCCGAATGCTTTGATGTAATTTCTTGACGTAACTCTACTCCTGCCTGTAGTATTGATATCATCATCATGTGGCATGTCTAGTGGACCTTGACCCCCTGTACCAGTTTGTCCAAATGTGTTCCCATCACAAGCCAGATATCTTGCCTCTGGTGCTGTCATGTATAGACGATTTGTCACACCAGGAATCATCTACAAGGGGGATTCATATGAAAACCTGACAATTGGGATAGAAATTACAATAACCATGTCATTGTCTTGTAGTCCGTCAGTATTGTTGTTTAGGATGTCAAGGTGCAGACAAACATGGTGACATTATTAGGATAGTTTTTGGCCTCCCCACTTTTGACATGCACCAAAGAGGAGCAGCGTTCTGTTATCTGTTTTTTGATCAGTGAAGGGGTGAAACCTATAGAAATTCGTTGGTGAAAGAAGGTCCAGTATGACGATGCATTCCTGCCAGTCCAGCAAGTGTATGAGTGGAGTAGGAAGTTTCAAAACTTTTCGGTCTAATGAAGAGGTACAGCAGGTGGTGCATGAGTAATTACACACACGATCAAGAGAATTTTTACAAGGCAATGACATGGTTATTGTAATTTCTATTCACACTTTTAAGGTGTTCATTTTAATCCCCCATCGTACTTTTCCATAACACTTGCATTCATGTGCTGTTGAGCTGATTTGTGCAGTGTTTGTTTGATGACAGCATGTGGCTGCAGAACATATTCATGTAGTGGTGTTATATGTGACACAATGTAGCATGCCCTTGGAAGGACGGTGCCATCAATCCCTAACCCCAGTGTGATTGTCTAAGCAGTTATACGCTGAGTGGTTTGCCATTGCCTTCTGAACAAAAAGATAACCTTGAAGTCCACCTGACAGTCAGTGGGTGTAGGAGTTGAACCCCCATACCCCACCATCTGTGAACCCCCATACCCCACCATCTGTGAACCCCCATACCCCACCATCTGTGAACCCCCATACCCCACCATCTGTGAACCCCCATACCCCACCATCTGTGAACCCCCATACCCCACCATCTGTGAACCCCCATACCCCACCATCTATGCACCTGAAGTTTAAGAGCCCCATGGCTACATAGCCTCTCATTATGTAGTTAGTTAGATGCATATCCTTTACAGGATGTCACAGTCAACCCCAGAATTTTTTGCTGTTTGTGGTTTCTTGGCAAGTTTACGTTCAGTAGTTTGCCTTTGCTTTCTGTATGGCTTTTATAAAAATGAATGCAAGGCGATATGCTGATTAAATCACCTGCAGTTGTGTTTCGAACACGGTATGCAGGATTACAAACTGTGTCCATAATCACTTTGCCATAGAGCCGGCTGGCCGGCCATTATGATGTAATTAGTGTTGTAAGATAATGTATTTTATACGTAGTTGTTGTTTGTATATGAGGTGTTGTTGTTGTTTTCTTCCACTGATGCCATTAAGTGTTATGGGGAGGAGCAGTTGAGGTTCCAGCGCCAGTGACTAGAGCCTTTCCTCCAATTTCCTTCGTGATTTGTGAGCTGTATTGTCTAGGATCAAGTAAATCCCCTACCGGTGTATTGATATTGATATTTCCATACATTCTAGTGTTTACTGTCTCAGCCTTGTGCACGTCTTTCACCACAGGTCACAACGGTGTGGTCAGATATCTTGCACACTCACCAACTGGCCCAGCATTCGTATCCTGCAGCGACGACTTCAGAGCCAGGTTTTGGTACCGGAAAGCCACCACAGATTAACTGTTCACATGCATGCTGTTTTAAGTTCTCAATACATTATGGTTTTCAGATTTTCAAACAAGCAAATTTGTGGAGATCGAATTAAAGGGAGTGTTAGCACAAGGTGTGTGGGTACAAGATGTATGGGTACAAGGTGTTTGAGTGTACAAGATGTATGGATACAAGATGTGTGAGTACTAAGTGTATGGGTACAAAATGTGTGAGTACAAGGTATGTGGGTACAAGGTATGTGGGTACAAGGTATGTGGATACAAGATGTGTAGGTACAAGGTGTCTGGGTACTTCTTCTTCTTCTGCGTTCATCCGGAGTTTTTTTTTCCGGACGTGATTGCATTGTGCCTGTTTACAGCAGAACTGCGTTCTTGCGCTGTTAGGCAGACACATCCGACTTCTGCGGGCATTTGTTGACCGGGTTAACCTTCCCAGGGTGTCTGGGTACAAAGTGTAAAATATTTTCCTATTGTATTCGTGTGTGAAATATGAAAGATTTCATTTTAAAAAAGTAATGAGATCAATAACTGCAAAATAAACTCTTTGAGTAACCCCTGAAAATGAACTCACAGATTCATCTATGGAGTTGTGGTGTGGTGACTTTGGTCACGGGCGTGTGGCAGAGTGGAGGCAGCTGTGATGTGTATATTGGGATAGCCTGTACCACACCCTGGGTGTCAGCCATATCTGTGCTGGGTGGGACGGAACCCCAGGCCATGCTTCTGCCATACATCCACATCGTACACCAGCGATAGATGGCCATCACTGGCCTAGACCTAACTGGTAGGCGATCTCGTAGTTTGTGGCCTCTAGAGATGCAGTTTTTTCTTCTTCTTCTTCTTCTTCTTCTTCTTCTTCTTCTTCTTCTTCTTCTTCTTCTTCTTCTTCTTCTTCTTCTTCTTCTTCTTCATTTGCTTGAAATTTGTCTATAACTGCAATGTTGTCTCTTGTATAAATGTAACTGTCTTGTTTAGTTCACTCAGTGGTCCATATAGTTTATCTTCCACTGTTTTTTCTCTAGGCTAGAAGGTTTGCCTTGATTTGGGCAGTCTTGGAGTATGTGCTCTGCTGTCTGCGGCGCCATTCCCCATGTGCACATGGCTGATTTGTCAATCTTGAATTGTATATATGTGGTTGCATAAACTATGTCCTGTTCTGAGCGCAGAATAATGATTTGTTCTGGTCTGTCCATTAAGTGGTAATCGTCTTGAGCAGGTATTGGTGGCTTTCTGACTGATTTGATAATTCTTTTCGTTTAGTGGTATGAAATGGGTACATCAGGTTGTTCTTCTATTGCTCAGAGATGCCATGATCAGAATCGCTTCTGACACTTATCAGCACTCTTCCAAGTCATGGGTAGGCGATGTCCCAGAACGTGCACCCTACTAAATTGACGAAGTGGTTCTAATGTCTGTCAAATTCACTTCCTACCAGATGACAGGTTCAAATGTTCATTGAAGGAAAATTCTGCTAAATGACAGCTCAGTTCACACCTCTATATGTGCATTAAATAAAATAACAGTAAAGTGAGGAAACAAAACTTGGAGTGCATGTCTATAATTAGTTAGTCGCGCCTCCAACTTCACGGGAAAGGGTCACCCCATTATGCTGCGTTCTTCTTCTTCTGCGTTCATCCGGAGTTGTTTTTTTTTTCTTTTCGGACGTGATTGCGTTGTGCCTGTTTACAGCAGAGCTGCGTTCTTGCGCCGTAAAGCCGATACATCCGACTTCTGCGGGCATTTGTTGACCGGGTTAACCTTCCCTGGGTGATGCTCCATTCCACGCCAGTGAATATCACACAAAATGTTCCTCACTGCCCCATGTGAAAAGTGGAACAGACAGGAGTCTCAACAAACCAACAGTCCGCACAGTGCATAACGCCGCTGCCAGCATGCCAACACAAAAGTCCGCCACAAAAAATACAATTCATCGCCGTTGGAAGCAGCAATCACTAGAAAACCAGCAGCCACACATTACTGCATAAGGAAACCCAGTTAGTTCAGCGACAGTCCGGCCGGCCGGCCGCCATTTTTCTGAACATGTAGTTCACGCTATAAATAACCGTGGCCAGATGTAAAAGCACTCCACACAAAATTCACAACTCACATATCTCTTAAAACTAAGAAAGATACTGGATGTGCAACATTGCAGCCCCAGTAAAAACATTCCCCTAAGCATCCAGGTGGGACATGTCTCAGTGGCTGCCCAATGGAAAGTTGCTTGGCTAGAACATTCATTTGGTGGAAAGTCACTCGAGCGCATTGCGTGTGGGCATCATCAAAGTTCAGAATCTGCGAACTGCTACCATGTTGCCCTCGAAGGTACAGCATGGGGTGCACGGGAAGTTAGGTCAAGCAGCCATGTGCAGGACGTGACAATTCCTTGGGTTAGCCCAGTACCAGAATGCCATGTATCGGCTCTGATGGAAGACTCCTTGGATAGCGGGGAATGCCCATGGTCTGGCCCTTCCTTCCCTTTAGGGCCGACCGGCACGCATGTGGCTGTTCCCAATGGATCAGTGATGCGTCAACAGTGGGTAGAGGGACAACGATGATACTGACATCTTTTGACGGCGACAATTCCTATAACAAACCTGGGAAGGCTAACCTGGTTAACAAACTCCCACAGATATCGCAGCTCTGCTGTAAGCTAGCACAACGCAATTACGCCCCCCCCCCCAAAAAAAAAAAAAAAATATAGGACGAACGACGAAGAAAAAGAATTGTATGGAAATCAACACGCAATCAATCCATGAACAGTTGCAAGACTTTGATAATGAAATGATTTATTCACGTTATCAATAGTAACTATCTAGAATTTGGTGACAACTAGCCTGTTTGCAAGCCTCCCTAAACTGAAAGCTCATGAAGGAATACAACAAGAAAGTGATTCCATAATTGATCAAAGCTAAAGTGGCCAACACATGCCCTATATCCATGTACAAGGTCAGAAACAGTCGACTGCCATACGCCAACAGCATCAAGACTCCGTTGGAGAACTCTGTTGCCATAAAGATGATTAACACTGTCAATAGAATTCTCGTAATTATCAGCGTGTGAATACGATTGGACTTCCATCTGGTGGCTTCTGTTGCATCTACAATCGGAAGTTCTCGGCTGACCTTCACTGCCCGCCGCATATCCTTTACAACCGTAAATACGACTATAGTCAAAATCACACTGGGTATCAACCTCATTATAACAGAATTAACCACAATACCAAAATCATTCAGTAGAGATTTTTCACCTGTTTTGTATCCTATCCCCAAATACCAAACAGTTACGTTAGCAGACACAGTACGTGGGCCTGAAAACACATCGTAGAAGTTGGGAAAACACATGACCGTAACCACACAATAAACAAAGTAGTTGATGTGTTTAGCTCGAAAAGCTGTGATGCTCTTGAACGGATCACAGACACGCTGCAGCACTGCTAACATATAGACTGCTATTGTAACTATTAACCAGTTGGAGATAGCACTGGTGGTCATAATAATATGCGAGATCACCGACATTACCGCGTAGGCATACGCAGACTGCGGGCTGTCCTTGCTATTTATATTTAAGAGCATCAATGCAAACGGTATATACACAATCAGCGTCAAAGCATTGGATACGGCCAGGCCGGTCATCAAGATGGTTATTGGAGCTCTCATCTCCATGTCAACCAGTACGATGGAGCCTAAAACGTTGCCGAGAAACCCAGCAATGCAGATGATGGGTGCGGTATATGCATGGCTCATCCTTAACCATTCTTCTTGTTGGTCTCCCGTCACGCCCGTGCTGTTCATTATCATGGCGACACTGTCCGGGTAGTTCCTGGTTGGTCAGTTGGTGAGTTTGGTTAGGTCATTATGAAGTCACCACTGGGTAATCGTTGATGGACAGTTGGGTGTTTTGGCAGTTCTCGTGACTGGAAAAGTGAAGTATGTGTTGATTAATCGTGTGAAGATATGCTGTCAGTACCTAGGATCCAATAAACACCATCGTCATCATCACTAGCTCTATCACAATCACCATCACCATCATCATCAAGCACCTGCAATATCTCCAGAATCGCCATCATCAACCACCAGCAATATCACCATAATCACCATCATAAAACACTAGCAATATCACCATCATCAACCACCAGCAATATCACCATCATCAACCACCAGCAATATCACCAGAATCACCATAAAAATCACCATCATCAAGCACCTGCAATATCACCATCATCAAACACTAGCAATATCACCATCATCAACCACCAGCAATATCACCATCATCAACCACCAGCAATATCACCATCATCAACCACCAGCAATATCACCAGAATCACCATAAAAATCACCATCATCAAGCACCTGCAATATCACCATCATCAAACAACAGCAATGTCACCATAATCACCATCATGAAACACCAGCAATATCACCATCATCAAACACCAGCAATATCACCATCATCAACCACCAGCAATATCACCAGAATCACCATAAAAATCACCATCATCAAGCACCTGCAATATCACCATCATCAAACACTAGCAATATCACCATCATCAACCACCAGCAATATCACCATCATCAACCACCAGCAATATCACCATCATCAAACACCAGCAATATCACCAGAATCACCATAAAAATCACCATCATCAAGCACCTGCAATATCACCATCATCAAACACCAGCAATGTCACCATAATCACCATCATGAAACACCAGCAATATCACCATCATCAAACACCAGCAATATCACCATCATCAACCACCAGCAATATCACCAGAATCACCATAAAAATCACCATCATCAAGCACCTGCAATATCACCATCATCAAACACCAGCAATGTCACCATAATCACCACCATGAAACACCAGCAATATCACCATCATCAAACACCAGCAATATCACTATCATCAAAGGTTCCAAATTGCTGTATGTAGCCGGTACGCAGTGTTGGGGTGAGCGCCCAACATTGCTTAAATACCCCAATGGCTCGTGAATACATAACCTCTGCAGCAAAAGTCCAACTCCTGGCCTTCACGTGGCGGAACTGTTTTAACTAACAGGAGAAGGGGCGACGGCGAGTATCTGGCGCCGGAAAATAACCAGTGTGCTCTAGATGTGTATACACATACATGCATGTGCAGACACGCGTGTGCGTGTGTACACATCTAAACTCGGGTGAGACCACAGTCTGCTCTAGCAAAGGAAAGGTGCTGAAGACGAAGGCAACCAGCCAGGAGGCGCACACAGAAATCCCACGCAATTACTCAAAATGGAATATGTCGACTGCTGCTAAACGTTATGGTGTTCGCCCTGCTTTGGACCCCCAGGCAGGTGCAGTGCCGGGCCCTATGTCTCGAACGGGTCCAACCCCAACTATCGGAGGTCCTTCTCAGATGTCCTGTGGAGCCAGGGGACATGAGAATAGAACAGCTGGCCATACTAAACAAAGACTTAAAATAATGCACTGGAATGCGGAGGGAGTCAGCAACAAAAAAGTAGAATTAGAAAACATCCTGGACAAAGAAAAATTAAGCATATGTTGCTTGCAAGAAACTCATCTCAACGAAAATATAGCCTTCAAAATCAGTGGCTACCAGTGTTACCGATCTGACCGAAAGGACAGGCGAAAAGGTGGGATACTTACCCTTGTAAAAAATAACATCACTGCTTCCCAAATCGAAGTCTATATGGAAGGGGCTGAGTATCAGACACTTAAACTTAAAACAGGCTATACAGACCTACATCTGATCAATTACTACTGTCCAAGTGACCGTCCACAGGCACTGGACACACTACCATTAACAGAAAAAATGATTGTGTGCGGCGATTTCAACAGCCACTCGCAGAGTTGGGGCTATGATCACATGGACCAGAGAGGAGAGAGACTGGAAGACTGGCAGGATGAGAATAGATTCATCTTGGTTAACAAGCCGTCCGACCCACATACTTTCTACTCGAGATCATGGCACTCTACAACTACACCTGACCTGGCTTTTCATTCACCAGACCTGGAGTGGAACATTACACGAATTGTTGGGAAACAACTAGGTGGCAGTGACCATCGACCAGTCTTTCTAACTGTAGAAAATGAGCTTGTAAGTGAAAGCAGCACCCTCTCGAGGTGGAACTACAAGAAAGCAGACTGGGCAGTGTACAAGCATCGCACCAGCATACTGGTTAGAAACCTGAACACTGAGAAAGACATAAATAAAGTAGTTGAAGAGTTTGGGAAATGCATACTACAGGCAGCGCGAGAAACAGTACCAAGAGGAGCCCGTAAACAATATAAACCCTACTGGAGTAGTGAACTGGAACAGTTGCATAATGATGTGGAAGTATGTAGAAAGCAAGCAGAGGCCACACCCAGCCAAGAGCACCACAATAAATTCCAGCATGCAAAAGCCAAATTTCAAAGGGCCAAGCTGCAGGCTAGACGGAAAAGCTGGCAGGAAAAAACAGAGTCTCTGAACTTTGAAAGAGACACAAGGAAATTGTGGAAGCTAATAAAACAACTTAACGATGAGGGCACAGGGAGAAACTCAAAAATTGCACTACATAAAGATGGAAACATCTTAACAAGAAAGCAAGCAGCTGACCATTTTGCGGACTCATTCGCACAAGATAACAATATCAAAATCAGTCCAGAGAAACAACAAGAGATTCAAGAGAAACGGCAACATACAGGACAGAAGGAAATAGTACATGAGGTTCTGGAGGCACCCATCACAATCAGCGAACTGGAGCTAGCCATATCAAAACTGAAAATGAGAAAGTCACCAGGAGCTGATGGTATCTCCAATGAAATGATCAGGAACCTAGGAACAGAGGCCAAAGCAAAGCTGTTGCAGATCTTCAATAACAGTTGGACCTTAGGCTAGTTAGACCACAAGCCTGGAGAGAAGCAATCATGATACCCCTCCTAAAATCAGGGTAAGATAGTTCCATTGCCTCTAGCTACAGACCAATTAGCCTCACCAGCTGTCTCTGCAAAACACTGGAGCGCATCATCAATCACAGACTGCAGTGGTACATTGAAAGTAAAAACATCCTTGTGCCACAGCAGGCTGGCTTTAGGCTGCTACTCTACGGAAGATCAGACAACCTACCTCTCTCAAGAAATTGAGGATGCATTCCAAGAGAAGAAGCTGGTGCTTACGGCATGGATAGATTTGAAGAAAGCCTTTGACAAAGTCTGGAAAGAAGGTCTGATGAATAAACTGAGAAACTGCAAAGTCAATGGAAGAATGTACAAATGGGTGAAAGCATACTTGCACAACAGAAGAGCCCGAGTACAGATAGACGGACTAAAGAGCAAGAAAGTACTACTGCGTCACGGAGTTCCCCAGGGCGGAGTATTGTCCCCCACACTCTTTCTAATCTTCATCAATGATCTCGTTGATAATCTACCGCATGGAATTAAAGCCGCAATGTATGCCGATGACCTGGTTCTATGGAGCACAAATGAACATGCATCAGTGGCCACCAGATTACTACAAAGAGCTGTAGATACATTTGTTGCATGGGCAAATAGATGGTGTGTCAGCATAAACACTGACAAGTGCAGCACCACCCTATTTACCCTCTCTCCAAAACAAAAGGCAGGGACCATCCAGATAAATGGAACACCCCTACGAGAAGATAAAGAACCAACAAACCTTGGAGTAACATTTGATGGCAGGCTGACATGGAGAAAGCACATCAACAAAGCAGTAGCAAAAGCCAGAAGGAAAATAGCCATCCTGAGAAAGCTAAGTGGAACCACATGGGGAGCCAGTGGGAAAATACTTAGCAAAGTTTATCAACAGAGCATACGACCACACCTGGAATACGGGTCAACTGCATGGTGTTCGGCAGCAAAAACCACACTACAAGAGCTGGACAAAGTGCAAAATCAAGCACTTAGAGTCACCACAGGAGGGATGAGATCAACCCCTATAGTGGAAATGGAGAAGATGGGGAGGACACAAGCACTGAGTGAGCGCAGAGATACGAAAACGCTAATACAAGCAGAAAAGTTCCTCAGCTTGCCAGGCCACCCTATGAAGAACAGATTTGAAAACCTAGCTATGGGGCGGTTGAAAAGAAGTAGTTTTATCCACCAGGCCAAACGACTCACTAACAACTATTCCAGAGCGAACTCCATGGAAAGATGAGCATAGACTATCATTACAAATCCAGACAAAAGTGAGAGGAATATTTGACAAGGAAGATCAGAACAGTGTGCAGCGCAGAACAGCCACTCTCAGCTTCCTTGATGAAGAATACCCACAGGACCTCTGGATCCGAGTCTACACAGATGGGTCAGCACAAAATGCTGTTCGAAATGGAGGAGCGGGAGTGTACATAGAATACACAAATAATACCAGGGACACAGCTAGAGTACCAACAGGAAAGTACTGCCATAACTACGATGCTGAAATTGAGGCAATCAAGATAGCAACAGAGAAATTACTAAATACCAGCAATGGTACACAACCTGTGGTGCTATTGACAGATGCAAAATCAGTACTCGAGGCGCTCCTGTCTGGGAAATTGCCAGTACTAAGGACACTACTTTCTGAACTTAGCAGTCAGCATAAGGTCACCATACAGTGGATACCATCCCACTGTGGAGTATCCGGGAACGACAGAGCTGATCAATTGGCTAAGGAAGGAGCCAAAGAAGAACAGCCTGATGTGCCTGCAACATACCACCAAAAGAAAAGAATGATCAAATCAGTCAGAAAGCCACCAAAACCTGCTCAAGATGACTACCACGTTATGGATAGACCAGAACAAGTCATTATTCTGCGCCTCAGAACAGGGCACAATAGATTACGCAACCACATGTATACAAAATTCAAGATTGGTGAAACAGCCATGTGTACATGTGGATTGGCGTCGCAGACAGCAGAGCACATACTCCAAGACTGCCCAAATTATAACATATCTAGGCAAACCTTCTGGCCTAGAGAGACGACAGTGGAATATAAACTCTATGGACCGCTGTGTGAACTGAAAAAGACAGTTCAATTCATACAAGAGACAGCACTGCAGTTATAGACATATTTCAAGCGAACGAAAGAAGAAGAAGAACTATCATCAAACACCAGCAATATCACCAGAATCACCATCATCAAGTACGAGCAATATCACCAGAATCACCATCATCAAGTACGAGCAATATCACCAGAATCACCATCATCAAGCACCTGCAATATCACCACCACCACCATCATCAAACACCAAGCAATATCACTATCATCAAGCACCAGCATTATCACCATAATCACCATCATCAAACACAATATCACCATAATCACTTCCACAGTCACCAGCATCACCATCATCATCATGAAGCACCTGCAATATAACCAGAATCACCATCATCATCAAGCACCTGCAATATCACCACCACCACCATCATCATCAAGCACCTGCAATATAACCGGAATCACCATCATCATCAAGCACCTGCAATATAACCAGAATCACCATCATCGAGCACCAGCAATATCACCAGAATCACCATCATCGAGCACCAGCAATATCACCAGAATCACCATCAGAATCACCACCGTCAACAGCAACCCTAGAAGCACCAGGTCTCAGTCCACTTATGGACGGTTATTTTAGCATAATAAGAAATCAGGAAACCATAGGATCTCTCTCCCCCTCTCTTCCTCTCTCTCCTTCTCTTTCCCTTCTCACTCCTCCTGCCTCTCTTTCTCCCCCTCTCCCTCCCTATCTCACTGTCTCTTCCTACCTCTCCCTCTTCCCCTTTCTTTCTTTCTTTCTTTCTTTCTTTCTTTCTTTCTTTCTTTCTTTCTTTCTTTCTTTCTTTCTTTCTTTCTTTCTTTCTTTCTTTCTTTCTTTCTTTCTTTCTTTCTGTCTGTCTGTCTGTCTGTCTGTCTGTCTGTCTGTCTGTCTGTCTGTCTGTCTGTCTGTCTTTCTGTCTCTTTCTTTCCCTTTCTTTCTCTCTCTATTTCTCTCTACATCTTTCCCTCTCTCTTTATCCCCCTCTCTTTCTCCCACCTCTCCCCCTCTCTCGCTGTCTCTCCCTACCACTCTCACACTCTTCCTCCCTTTTTCTTTCTTTCTGTCTTTCTTTCTCTCTATCTTTCTTCACCTCTTCTCTCTCCTGGTCTCTCTCCCTCTCTCTTTGTCTCACTGTCTCTCCCCCCTCTCATTCTCTCACTTTCTTTCTTTCTTTCTTTCTTTCTTTCTTTCTTTCTTTCTTTCTTTCTTTCTTTCTTTCTTTCTTTCTTTTCTTTCTTTCTTTCTTTCTCTCTCTCTCTCTCTCTCTCTCTCTCTATATATATATATATATATATATATATATATATATATATATATATATATATATATATATATATATATATATATATATATATATATATATATATATATATATGATGATGAATTCCAAAATGAGATCTTCAGAATATCTTTCTATCATTTCCTCTGGGCGCCCTGGGAGCGTTTACCACGGCGCAGCTCGCCGTAAACAATCCCTTTAGGGAGCCTGTGATCTGGCATGCGAGTTAAGTGACCAGCCCAGCGAATCTGTTTTATTAGTAGAGTATGGTAACATACCTATACAAGCTGTTATTTACAGTGAGGAGAAAGTGTTAACATGCTCTATAGAATTTACACCGTTGTATGCGTGTGGATCATGGACTATAAACAGACAATCTGTGAGATATGTAATGCAGGCAAAATGTACCTTCTGGGGAAAATGAAAAGAATACTATAAACGGACAGAAAAACGAATGTGACCGCTCTACAAGAAACCAAAGAAAACAATTGATAAGAGAGATTAGATGCAGACAGACAAGACTTGTTGGGGCAGATTATGAAGAGAAATACATTTGGAAACTTGATGACTAAGTTTCCTAATATGTTCTAATGTTCTAACCAATCATGAACAGACCTACAACCATCTTGGCGTGAGATGGTTAGGGAATTGATTTTGTTCCACTGAAAGATGAAAGCAGCAGCGGCAGCTTCAGCAGCAGAAGAAACAGAAGACGAAGAAGAGAATGATGAGAAGAAGAAGAGGAAGAAAATTATAATGAATACGAGGAGGAGGAGAAGAAAAAAAAAAAAAAGAATGATAATAATAAGAGAATGGTGATGAGAAGAAGAAGAAGAACACTGATAAGAAGAAACAGTGGAAGGAAAAGAGTAAGGAGAAGAGAATTATGAGAATAAGATTAATAATAACTATAATACTGTAATAATAATGATAATAATAAATATACACTCGAAGATAGAATAGGAAAAGCCTGGAACAAGTAACACTGACATACAGTACTACCGTCCACTGTGGCAAGAAAATACCTGCTGATTTCTGTGAACGGCCAACCATTCATTGCTTCTCTTAAATCTATTAACATAAATATTGGAATATCGAGTCAACCAGTTCCACAGATGTCTTACGGTTCTGTTGTTTTATAATAAATACATCAGCAACAAAAGTAGACTAGTGACAGCTGAGAAATAATGTCCGGAAAATCCGAGGAAGCCAGTCGACTTGTTTATTTCGTACTGTCACATATTTGTCCGGGTATTCCTGGCTTCAGTGCAACTTAGTGCTGTGTGGGTAAAATGTCTTCTTGTGATTTATGTGTTGTCTGAGATGTGTAATCTCGTGTTGTTTGATTCTGATGTTGTTGTTGTTGTTGTTGCTGCTACTGCTGCTACCCCTACTACTACTACTACTACTACTACTACTACTACTACTACTACTACTACTACTACTACTACTACTACTACTACTACTACTACTACTACTACTACTACTACTACTCATAATATTACAACAGCCACTACTACTACTACTACTACTACTACTACTACTACTACTACTACTACTACTACTACTACTACTACTACTACTACTACTACTACTACTCATAATATTACAACAGCCACTACTACTACTACTACTACTACTACTACTACTACTACTACTACTACTACTACTACTACTACTACTACTACTACTACTACTACTACTACTACTACTACTACTACTACTACTACTCATAATATTACAACAGCCACTACTACTACTACTACTACTACTACTACTACTACTACTACTACTACTACTACTACTACTACTACTACTACTACTACTACTACTACTACTACTACTACTACTACT
This sequence comes from Cepaea hortensis, assembly GCA_963921405.1. Taxonomy (NCBI): domain Eukaryota; kingdom Metazoa; phylum Mollusca; class Gastropoda; order Stylommatophora; family Helicidae; genus Cepaea; species Cepaea hortensis. Next base: position 261,593,961 of record OY992876.1, on the reverse strand, counting down.
ACTACTACAACTACTACTACTACTACTACTACTCATAATATTACAACAGCCACTACTACTACTACTACTACTACTACTACTACTACTACTACTACTACTACTACTACTACTACTACTACTACTACTACTACTACTAGTACTACTACTACTACTACTACTACTACTACTACTACTACTACTACTGCTGCTGCTGCTATTAATATTATTACTGCTACTGCCGCTGTTTGTCATGTCTTAGTCAGACATGACTGAGCTACCATAGGATAGTAGACGGTTCTACCAGCTTTCTGCTAGCGCCGAATGTTGGGCGGCGCTTACCAAACTCGACACCCCATATTGTGCCAACGGTTTTGGGTGGAAGAGCGCAATTGAGAGGGTACAAGCCTTATCCTAGTGTGAGGAAATGCAACCTAAAGACAAAACGTCATGGCAGGGCAGACCAGGCCCTAAGCCTTGGTTGGCAGTTGGTCTAGGATCGAAGCTCCGACAGGCGGACAATTAGAGCATTGCTTTGCTGATCCGGCAGCTTCTGCAGCTTGTCTTGTTCCAGATGTATAGGTGTTACCTTTCCTCTGGAGTGAACTAGGCAGGTCGAGAGAGGGATCATGCTGGATGGGCAACACATGGTCTCTATATTTTATCCCAGGCTTTGTGCTATGGAGAAGCAATAACTCCATCACTGGTCGTAACCGATCTCGGAATCAAAGCGAGAGGTAACTGTTACGGGTTATAAGTCCTTGTCAATTGGCGTAGACATGGGGCGCTACGCGTTACCTCTGACGGTGGGAGACACCTACAGGTGTCTGATCAGTTACCGCCCGCCTGAAGCTGGGCAGCCCCCGGCCAATTGGGTGCTGATCCGCCACAGCCTGCCTGCTTCAATTGGTGCTTGGGGCTAGGACAAAATCTGAATCGCAGGCTGTAAAACCAATGCACAAGGTATTAATAAAAAGAAAAATAGAAATCTCAAGCTACTGCTTGCAACCTGGAACGTAAGAACAACGTGTCCAGGATTTTCCACTGGCTTGACCATTATTGACGATGTGAGAAAAATGACTGTGATTGATGTCGAACTCAATCGTCTTAACATTGCTATTGCTGGCCTGCAGGAGACTCGCCTCGCCGAGGAAGGTCACTCAGGAAAAACAATTACACCGTTTTTTGGAAGGGTAGAGGGCAGGCAGAAAAAAAGGCAACACGGTGTGGGCTTTGCAGTGAAGAATTCGCTACTGGGAATAATTGAAATTCCAGCAGGAGGAAATGAAAGACTATTATCCCTGCGCTTGGCAACCTCTTGTGGTTTTGCCACCATTATTACTGCATATGCACCGACACTCGATTCCTCTGATGATGTGAAGGATTCGTTCTATGAGGCGTTAGACTCTGTGATCAAGGCAGTTCCAAAATCCGACTACATTTATATACTCGGTGATTTCAATGCTCGTGTGTGCAAGGACTCGAGTTCATGGTCAGTGTGTCTTGGAAAATACAACATCGGTTGCATGAATGAAAATGGGCAAAGGCTGCTGGAGTATTGCACCAGAAATGACCTATGTATTACAAACTCCTTTTTTAAAACAAAAGAGATTCATAAGGTCACATGGAAACATCAAAGATCCGGCCATTGGCATCAGCTGGACTTCATCATCACACGGAGACAACATCTGAACCATACATCATTGACTCAAAGTTACAACAGTGCTCACCGTGATACGGATCATTCTTTGGTTGTTGCAAGGGTTAAACTGAGACCAAAGAGAAGCTACACAGCTAAACATAAATTTAGCCCTAGGATTACTATTAATAACACGGCACTGAGGATCATAAGAAGCAGAACTGGATTGCGGCAAACAGCCAGCCACTGCAGCCCTTGATTGATAAGAATAAGATAGCTCTCTTAAGAAACAAGGACAGAAACACGGGAACACACTCTGAGTGAGCTGAAGCAAGCTAGGAAGGATGTGCAAAAGGCTGCCAGGCAGTGTGCAAATGACTATTGGATCAAGTTAAATGAGTCCATACAAAATGCAAGTGATAAGGGAAACACCAGAAGCATGTATGAAGGGATAAAGAAAGCCTGTGGTCCAATGATCAAAAGAAGTGCACCATTGAAAACCTTGACTGGAGAAATCATCACTGATACAAAAACAGCAGATGTATAGATAGGTAGAGTACTATTTGGAACTTTACTCAAATGAGACCAAACTAATGGATTATGCCCTCAACGCCATAGAGGCCCTACCAACTCTTGACCACCTGGACACACTTCCCACCATAACAGAAGTGTGCTATAAACGAACTTGCATCTGGCAAGGCTCCAGGTAAGGATGGGATTCCAATAGAGGTTATCAGGAGTGGGAAAGACACACTCACTCTACAGATCCACCAGCTAATAGAGCTATGCTGGCGAGAAGGAGAAGTCCCACAGGATTACAAGAACAAGGGCGAAAGGAGCGACTGCAACAACTATAGGGGCATCTCACTTCTGTGTATTGTTGGAAAAGTATTTGCCAGAATTGTTCTGCGCAGACTTCAAGTCCTAGGTGATCAAGTCTACCCCGAATCACAGTGTGGCTTTCGACAGAACCGGTCTACCATTGATATGATATTCTCATTGCGACAAATGCAAGAAAATTGCCGTGAACAGAATCAACCACTGTTTATTGCCTTCATCGACCTCACAAAGGCATTTGATTTGGTCAGTCGTGAGGGTCTGTTCAAGGCACTAAAGAAGATTGGCTGCCCACCAACTCTTCTGTCCATTGTGGAATTGTTCCACACAGACATGAAGGGTATAATCAAGTTTGATGGTGCAACTTCTGAAGAATTTGAAATCAAGAGTGGAGTTAAGCAAGGTTGTGTACTAGCTCCCACCCTCTTTGGAATATACTTTTCACTTCTACTGAAACATGCATTTCGTGACCAGGATGGTGGTATATACTTTCACTCACGCTCAGATGGCAGCCTCTACAATGCTCAGAGATTGAAGGCCAAGACCAAAATTAGGAGGGTACTGATCAGAGAGTTGCTTTTTGCAGATGATGCTGCAGTTACGACACACTCTGAGGAAGAATTACAATGTCTACTATCTGCATTCTCCAATGCTTGTTCTGAATTTGGTTTAAAAATTAGCAAAAAGAAGACACAGATTATGTCACAAGGTGCACATAGGGTACCATCAATCTTTATTGACGACGTCGAACTAGAGATAGTAGACAATTTTACATATCTAGGATCAGTGGTAAATAGCAAATTATCCCTAGATCAGGAAATCAACACCCGGATTGGCAAGGCAGCACCAACAATAAACAGGTTAAGAAAAAGAGTCCGGGAGAACAGGAAGCTTACTGCCAAAACAAAAGTAAATGTCCGCTCACAGTGGGCGCATGTGAACACGTGGTCATTTCCACCATCATGCACCATCTTACGTCTCACATGCTCGGTGTGTGCCTTATCTGCAATAATTTTCTCCTTTGTCTTTATTCCATTTCTGATGTTTGCCCTCCATGCAACACGTTCAGCGGCGACTTGCTCCCAATATGCATTATCAATGCCTGCAGCAATCATGTCCCGCTTACACACATCTTTATATCGTAGTAGAGGCCGACCCTGAGATCTCTTACCCATCTGTAATTCACCAAAAAAGATGTCCTTTGGTATTCTACCATCACCCATCCTCCTAAAATGTCCTATCCATCTAAGTCTACGAAGACTGAGCATGGAATAAACCGTCACCCAACCTGATCTTTCCAGTACTTCAGTATTTGTGATTGTGTCTTGCCACTTAATACCAAGTATTCTTCGCAGACACCGTATATTAAAGCTGTTTAAACGTTTCTCTTGGTGTGAGTAAGTTGTCCAGGTTTCACTGCCATAAATAAGAGTACTAAGGACAGGGGCTTGATAGACAAGGACTTTTGTTTTGGCAGTAAGCTTCCTGTTCTCCCGGACTCTTTTTCTTAACCTGTTTATTGTTGGTGCTGCCTTGCCAATCCGGATGTTGATTTCCTGATCTAGGGATAATTTGCTATTTACCACTGATCCTAGATATGTAAAATTGTCTACTATCTCTAGTTCGACGTCGTCAATAAAGATTGATGGTACCCTATGTGCACCTTGTGACATAATCTGTGTCTTCTTTTTGCTAATTGTTAAACCAAATTCAGAACAAGCATTGGAGAATGCAGATAGTAGACATTGTAATTCTTCCTCAGAGTGTGTCGTAACTGCAGCATCATCTGCAAAAAGCAACTCTCTGATCAGTACCCTCCTAATTTTGGTCTTGGCCTTCAATCTCTGAGCATTGTAGAGGCTGCCATCTGAGCGTGAGTGAAAGTATATACCACCATCCTGGTCACGAAATGCATGTTTCAGTAGAAGTGAAAAGTATATTCCAAAGAGGGTGGGAGCTAGTACACAACCTTGCTTAACTCCACTCTTGATTTCAAACTCTTCTGAAGTTGCACCATCAAACTTGATTATACCCTTCATGTCTGTGTGGAACAATTCCACAATGGACAGAAGAGTTGGTGCGCAGCCAATCTTCTTTAGTGCCTTGAACAGACCCTCACGACTGACCAAATCAAATGCCTTTGTGAGGTCGATGAAGGCAATAAACAGTGGTTGATTCTGTTCACGGCAATTTTCTTGCATTTGTCGCAATGAGAATATCATATCAATGGTAGACCGGTTCTGTCGAAAGCCACACTGTGATTCGGGGTAGACTTGATCACCTAGGACTTGAAGTCTGCGCAGAACAATTCTGGCAAATACTTTTCCAACAATACACAGAAGTGAGATACCCCTATAGTTGTTGCAGTCGCTCCTTTCGCCCTTGTTCTTGTAATCCTGTGGGACTTTTCCTTCTCGCCAGCATAGCTCTATTAGCTGGTGGATCTGTAGAGTGAGTGTGTCTTTCCCACTCCTGATAACCTCTATTGGAATCCCATCCTTACCTGGAGCCTTGCCAGATGCAAGTTCGTTTATAGCACACTTAACTTCTATTATGGTGGAAGTGTGTCCAGGTGGTCAAGAGTTGGTAGAGCCTCTATGGCGTTGAGGGCATTATCCGCTAGTTTGGTCTCACTTGAGTAAAGCTCCAAATAGTGCTCTACCCATCTGTCCATCTGCTGTTTCTTATCAGTGATGACTTCTCCAGTCAAGGTTTTCAATGGTGCACTTCTTTTGATCACTGGACCACAGGCTTTCTTTATTCCTTCATACATGCTTCTTATGTTTCCCTTATCACTTGTGATTTGAATGGACTCACATAACTTGATCCAATAATCATTTGCACACTGCCTGGCAGCCTTTTGCACATCCTTCCTAGCTTGCCTTAGCTCACTCAGAGTGTTACGCGTTGGTCTTTCCTTGTTTCTTAAGAGAGCTATCTTCTTCTTATCCATCAAGGGCTGCAGAGTCACGCTGTTTGCCGCAAACCAGTCCTGCCTCTTATGATCCACAGTGCCGTAAACCCCTACGGCAGTTTTATAAAGAGTTTCCTTAAGTTTACCCCACTTTTCATTTACTGTACAATTTCGTGGTGTATCAGTGAAAGCGTCTTCAAGTTGCTGTTGTAACTGAAAGCACTTTTGAGGATCGTGAGTGTTAATAATATTAAACCTGGGGCTAGTTTTGTGTTTAGCTGTGTAGATTCTCTTTGGTCTCAGTCTAACCCTTGCAACAACCAAAGCATGATCCGTATCACAGTCAGCACTGTGGTAACTTCGAGTCAATGATATATGGTTCAGATGTTGTCTCCGTGTGATGATGAAGTCCAGCTGGTGCCAATGGCCGAATCTTGGATGTTTCCATGTGACCTTATGCATCTCTTTTGTTTTAAAAAAGGAGTTTGTAATACATAGGTCATCACTGGTGCAATGCTCCAGCAGCCTTTGCCCATTTTCATTCATGCGACCGATGTTGTATATTCCAAGGCACACTGGCCATGAACTCGAGTCCTTGCCCACACGAGCATTGAAATCACCGAACATATAAATGTAGTCAGATTTTGGAACTGCCTTGGTCACGGAGTATAACTCCTCATAGAATGAATCTTTCACATCATCAGAGGAATCGAGTGTCGGTGCATATGCAGTAATAATGGTGGCAAAACCACAAGAGGTTGCCAAGCGCAGGGATAATAGTCTTTCATTTCCTCCTGCTGGAATTTCAATTATTCCCAGTAGCGAATTCTTCACTGCAAAGCCCACACCGTGTTGCCTTTTTTCTGCCTGCCCTCTACCCTTCCAAAAAACGGTGTAATTGTTTTTCCTGAGTGACCTTCCTCGGCGAGGCGAGTTTCCTGCAGGCCAGCAATATCAATGTTAAGACGATTGAGTTCGGCATCAATCACAGCCGTCTTTCTCACATCGTCAATATTGGTCAAGTCAGTGGAAAATCCTGGACACATGGTTCTTAAGTTCCAGGCTGCAAGCCGCAGCTTGAGGTTTCTATTTTTATTTTTATTTGTACCTGGTGCATTGGTTTTACAGCCTGCGATTCAGATTTTGTCCTAGCCCCAAGCACCCATTGAAGCAGGCAGGATGTGGCGGATCAGCACTCAATTGGCCGGGGGCTGCCCAGCTTGAGGCGGGCGGTTGCTGATCAGTGACACCTGTATGTGTCTCCCACCGTCAGAGGTAACGCGTGACGCCCCATGTCTACGCCAATTGACAGGAACCTATAACCCGTAACAGTTGCCTCTCGCTTTGATTCCGAGACCAGTTAAGACCAGGGATGGAGTTATTGCCTCTCCATAGCACAAAGCCTGGGCTAAAATATAGAGATCATGTGTTGCCCATGCAGCATGATCCCTCTCTCGGTCTGCCTAGTTCACTCCAGAGGAAAGGTAACACCCCTACATCTGGAACAAGACAAGCTGCAGAAGCTGCCGGATCAGCAAAGCAATGCTCTAATTGTCCGCCTGTCGGGGCTTCGATCCTAGACCAGTCGCCAACCAAGGCTTAGGGCCTGGTCTGCCCTGCCATGACATTTTGTCTTTAGCTTGCATTTCCTGTCATCAAGGTAAGGCTTGTACTCTCCCAATTGCGCTCTTCCGCCCGAAGCCGTTGGCACAATGTGGGGTGTCGGGTTTGGTAAGCGCCGCCCAAAGTTCGGCGCTGACAGAAACCAGGTAGTACCGTCTACTGGTATACGGCAGCTCAGTCATATCTGACTAAGACCTGACAGACAGGGACAATGTATGTATAAAAATAAACTGATTTCAAGTTGTTATCATATTTAGCTATTTTTTCTACCGCCATTTGTGACTTACTTATGGACTTCGCCGCGTACTTCTGCTTGCTTGCTTGGTTTGCTCGAGACGAATGGCCCCGTTCAACCCCCGACTATATGGAATTAGTTGTAATTGGGGCCTTTATAGTGTATCTAAGTCTTCTTCTTTCGAAAATATAGATGCGTATCACTGGTTCCTTGAAAGGGTTGAGTTGCTGCAATTGTGTTCGTTTCATCCTTGTGGTTTTACATGTCTGGACAGAGTCGAGCACTTGCTGATGCCTGGAGTAATTGAATGCCCACCTCGTCACATGGTGCTGTTTCCTTCAGGAAGCTTTACCAGTTGTCTCTCCTATTGTTCCACCTCTTTCCCCGTCTTGGGTTGTCTTCGAATCTTATCGGTCTTCTTTGATTTCGTGTGTCGTGGGCGGCTAAATAGTTATTATCGACCGCCCTAAACACTTGTTCTTGGTTTGGGTAGCCGTTTTCACCCAGTTCTAGTTCTTCGTCTGTTGATTCTTCTTCTGTATTTGTACCTGGTGCATTGGTTTTACAGCCTGCGATTCAGATTTTGTCCTAGCCCCAAGCACCCATTGAAGCAGGCAGGTTGTGGCGGATCAGCACCCAATTGGCCGGGGGCTGCCCAGCTTGAGGCGGGCGGTTGCTGATCAGTGACACCTGTATGTGTCTCCCACCGTCAGAGGTAACGCGTGACGCCCCATGTCTACGCCAATTGACAGGGACTTATAACCCGTAACAGTTGCCTCTCGCTTTGATTCCGAGACCAGTTAAGACCAGGGATGGAGTTATTGCCTCGCCATAGCACAAAGCCTGGGCTAAAATATAGAGATCATGTGTTGCCCATGCAGCATGATCCCTCTCTCGGCCTGCCTAGTTCACTCGAGAGGAAAGGTAACACCCCTACATCTGGAACAAGACAAGCTGCAGAAACTGCCGGATCAGCAAAGCAATGCTCTAACTGTCCGCCTGTCGGGGATTCGATCCTAGACCAACCGCCAATCAAGGCTTAGGGCCTGGTCTGCCCTGCCATGACATTTTGTCTTTAGCTTGCATTTCCTTTCATCAAGGTAAGGCTTGTACCCTCCCAATTGCGCTCTTCCGCCCGAAGCCGAAGCTTTTGCATCTTCTGGTTCAAGTGTTTCAGACATGGTCTTGAGCAGTTCTATTTGTTCTCTTTCTTCTTGAATCTGTTTGAGAGCTTCTTTTGTCTTTTCTCTTTCTTCTTGAATTTTCGCTAGAGTTTCTTTTGTTTCAGTCTTTATTGCAGCCACTCGAGCGGCATCCTGCTCAATCTCCATCTAAAATTGCTTTATTTCGCCCAGGATGCTCTGAAAGGCTGTTAATACTGTTAACGATGTCTCTTGCGTCGTGTCTTTTTCTTCCTCCATGCTGTTGAACTTGGATCTCAGGTCCTTCAGTTGACCTTCCAGTTACGCTTTGTCACTTTTTGTGAGTCGATTGGTCACCTCGTACTGCCTCCTAGCCTCTTTATAGGGCAGGTTAGATTTGATGGCACTCTTCATGGCTTCTGTAGTATACAGACATATTTTAACCGCCACATGGCTGTTTAAAATTCCCCGCACTACCCCTCCAGTTTGCAACAGGGCCAACAACCAACCCCATCAAACTCAAATTCAAATTTGAAGAAGGAAGGAATTAGCGCCGATAGTTAAGACAAAGGATGAAATTTGCATCACCCTAAGTTGGAAAGAGCGCTGATTCTTATAGGGGAACAACCATTTTCTAAATATAGTCTAAACAGAGCTCCGCCATTGGTCATGACGTCATAGCCCCAAGCAAGAAAGGAGAGGCTTTACATATGGCGTGGAGACCGACGGAAGGCTATTGTGTGGAAAAACCTTCAACAAGTGTGAAAACAGAAGACGGCCCACTGGCAGCATCGTATCCTCTACTAAACCATCCATCTTAAGATTAGCAAATCGAATAGAGGAAGAGAGAAGTACCGGCCTATAAGCAGCAAGCGAACTTGGAAACCCAAAAACCGAGTCTGGAGCCTGAAATCTGCTGACGTTATGTTTGAAGAAGACATTTAATTATATCGAAGGTAAGCACATTGTAATACATATTACTTTAGTCATGCTCCTTCCCAGAAGATGGTAAGTTGATGTGTTGTAACAATGTAGTTAGTCCTTAAGAACTTAATTCCGGAGAGACTAAACACTATATTCAGATGTTGTAGTTCACAGATAAACTGTGCACTAGGTTAAACCATAGTGAGGTTTTTTCTTCTAGTTAGACAACTTCTGTGAATTCATAAGTATTGCGCCTAGGGTGTACGTTTTACTCATTAAGCAGTTAAGCTAAATCAGCAGTGATTTAGGAGTTTGTCATTAACTTAGGATTTAGAAGGCTAGAATACTTAGTTCAATAATAAGGAACTATTTTAAATGTGCAATAGTAGGAGGAATTAGAGTAATTCGTAATGGAAACAGTACACGAGCACACGGGATGTTAAATAGTTCTCTATGTGTATCATATATTATTGTGTATTCGGTGGAAGCATTCACGTGGTGATACAATTGTGATTTCACTGGTATTAAATATGTGAATTTATCATTTGTGAGTCACAAAGGCATGCCTAATTATCATTGATGAAGGTATGATTGTGATTTCTGATGAATGATTGTGGATTAAGTGAGGAGAAGTGACATACCGAGAAGGAGTATGAGCAATCAATCAATCTCGTGATAGTAGGCAATTTGATGTATAATGTCTTGTTTATCAGAGGAGAATATGTTAGTGATAACCTATACACTAATTAATAATTTAGTGGACTTATAACCATGCCACCACTCTGTATTCCATATCACTCATGTTACAATCAAATGGTTTTGTGTCCTGAATTGTGTTGGATGATAATGATGATGCTGATGATGATAATAATGATGATGATGAGAATGATGATGATAATAATGATGGTGATGGTGATGGTGATGGCGATGATGATGATGATAATGATGATGATGATAATGAGGAAAAATCTTATAGATGAATGAGGTAAAGGCATATTACATACATGTTGAAGAGGAGGGAAGAAACTCCACCTCGAAGCATTTGATTAGGACGAATTCTCCTGAATGTTATACAGGAGATGATACCATAATGTACTTATATTGTTTATAAGCAAATACTCATTGAATTTGGGAATGAATTAAAACCCTTACTGCATGAGACCTTTTTTTTAAATGGAAGGATATCTTAAGAAAATAATTAAGCACAAAAGGGAATGGTGAACATAGTCATCAATTTCTGAATCGATCAAGGTATTACTCAACCTGGAGACCATGGGTGACAGGCATGGGTGAAGATGACACTGCTTATCTGGTAGTCTAAACCTTCAGCGCCCTATAATGTAGGATTGGATGAAGAGTAACCAGTCGTGGGGTTGATAACTATTGGAGAACACCAAGACCCTCTTCCTCCCTTGTTTATTTTTCCTAGGATCAAAATCCCCTGTATTTATTTTCCTTGTTTTTCTTGGGAGTTTTACAGTCTTCCATTTCAGTGGTATGAATACACTCCACACCCCTATATTTTCATATCAGACTGTTCGCATTTTTTTTTCTCGTAAATTCTATCTGGCAACCAACTATACTTAAACTCTGCAGCCAAGAGTGCCTTCGCACCTGGCAAATCCGTCTTTTCTGCTCCCACATGGATACATAGTGGTTGTGATTTTTAGTTTTGTGCTTGTTTATATTTCGTTGTCCCATCTATCCGTGTTGTCCTGTCCTTGACAAAGATTCTGAGAATCGAAACGTCGGCCGTCCCGTGTGTCGTATTGTACGCGTTTGTGTGTATTTTATTTTATTATATTATTCATTTTATATATTTATTGAATGCTTCTGATTTCGGATTTTCACCTGTATTTCGGGATACGAGATGGATCTCCTTGTAAGGTATGTGCAACGTGTTGATGTTTAGTACGTTTCTTCTCGCAGGAGCTTAATATACCTATTTGTTTCCAGTTCATATTGTTATATCCTGCTGCTGCCGCTGCTTTTTCTTTCTCTTTCTCTGTTTCCATCTGGTCTGTACATCATTGCTTGTTGTGGTATGCTGTTGACTGGTAACCTACTTACATGGCCAAACCATTTGACTTGCTGCTTTCTAATAACGTCTAGTGCTGCTTTAACCCCCACTTTAGTCCTGATTTCTTCATTTCTGATCTTATCTCTTCTTGACATATTGAGTATTCTTCTCAGGAATCTCATTTCTGTTGTTGTGATTTTTCTTTTCTCTTTTTCTGTCATTGTCCAGGTTTGGCATTGGTAGCATAGAGTTGGTAGGAAGATTGTGTTGTAAAGTGTTTTCTTAGTAGTTATTGATACATGTTTGTTCTTTAGTATTGGTGCCATTTGTCCAATGAATTGGTTTGCCTTACTGCACATATTTTCGATCTCGTCTTCTGATCAGCCATTTGATGATATTATACTTCCTAGGTACTTGAAACGCTTTACTTGTTTCAAGGGATGTTCGTTTAGGTGAATTGTTGTTATTTGTTCTTCTTTAGTTATAGTCATTACCTCTGTTTTGCTTGTGCTAATTTTCATGTTATATTCCCTACACATTTGGTGTAGACTATTCATGTGATCTTGTAATTCAACTTCTGATTTTGCTATTAGTGCTTGGTCGTCCGCAAACAGGAGTTCTCTAATGGTTACATGTGCAGATGCTTCTTCTTCTGTGTTCTCGTCATGCGGTATTCTTGCTGTCTTTGTTTGGCTGGTTTCTTTACATATGTTGTCTATATATGTTGTGAACAAGAGAGGAGACAGGACACAACCTTGTTGTACTCCAGATCTTATAGTGAAGGGTTCTGAATGTCCTCCAGTTGCTCTCACTATGCATTCACTGTTGTTGTATAAACTTCTACATAGGTTTGTTATATGTGTACTCACTCCATATTGTTTAAGGATTTCCCACAGCTTGTATCTATCTACTCTATCGAATGCCTTTCCTTGGTCGACAAAGGCTAAGTAGAGTGTTTAATTGAATTCGATTGATGTTTCTATAAGTTGTCTAAGAGCTAAAATGGCATCTGTTCATCCTTTGTTTTTCCTAAATCCAAGTTGTGTTTCGCTTAGCTGGGGTTCTAAAGTAGTTCGTAATCTTTTTTCAAGAATTTTGCAAAATATTTTCCCAGTATGACTCAACAGTGAAATGCCTCTGTATTGTGTGCAGTCTCTTTTGCTGCCTTTGTTTTCCCAAATTGGGATAATTATGGCGTTTCTCGTGGTTTCTGTTGTTCTACCCAAACATGGTTGAATAGTCTATGTAGCCAAGATGTTCCTACTTCTCTTGCTGCTTTAATTAGTTCGTTTGGTATTTCATCCTGTCCCGGTGATTTGTTCAATGGGGCTAATCTGATGGCTTCGATAATTTCTTCTTTTAGTATGTCTGGTTCTAGTTCTTCGGTGACATCTGTGTAGGTCTCTTGAATTCCTGTGACATCTGATGGGATGTTGAGAAGTTGTTCGAAATACTGCTTCCATCTTATTAGGATTTGTTTTTGTTCACTTATTGGTTCTCCATATTCGCTGTTAATTATTTCAGTTGGGTCAAAGGGTCCTCCTCTGGTTCGCATTGCACTTATCTTTTTGTAGAAGTTTCTGGTTGCCTCCTGGTAGTTTTTATTTAGAGTTTCTCCATACTCTTCCCAGTCTTTTTGTTTTTCCCTCTTTACTATTCTACTCACATGTCTTCTCGCTATTCTATATTCTATGTAATCACATTCCTGTTTGCTCTTCAACCACTTTTTATATTTTCCCCTTTTGTCTTTTACCGCTTTCTTTACTTCTGCGCTCCACCAACTTGTTATTTTCTTTATCCATGTTTTGCGTTTTTTCGTGGTTCCACATGTTATTTTTGCAGTATTTAAAATGCTTGATTTGAACATCTCCCATTCTTCTTCCACTGTTTTTCTTTCTATAGGTAAGTTTACAAAGAGTTCAGTTAGTTCTTTCTCATAATTTTCCCTTACTGTCTCGTCTTTAAGGTTAATTAAGTTTACTGATTCGCATGGCATGTATTTTCCTGCTCTTTGTTTTCTTCTTCTGATGGTTCTTATTGTGGCAACGACTGCTTTATGATCTGTGTTTATACTTAAATTGAGCACTGCCCTTGCATCTAATATATTTCTCTTTCTGTTATTTCTTGTTAATATAAAATCAATTTGGCTTTTAGTATCTAGATCGTTCCATTTATACCAGGTGTATACTTGTGAATCTTTATGTTTATAGAATTTTTTGTTATATAGAGGTCGTGTTGGCTGCAAAGCTCTATCAGTCTACTTACGTTATCATTCCTTTCATTATGCTGATCTCCAAATGCTCCCAGATGTTTTTCTATGCCCACTCTGAGGGCATATATATATATATATATATATATATATATATATATATATATATATATATATATATATATATATATATATATATATATATATATATACTACCACTACTACTACTACTGCTACTACTACTACTACTACTACTACTACTACTACTACTACTACTACTACTACTACTACTACTACTACTACTACGACTACTACTACTACTGCTGCTGCTGCTACTATTACTACTACTACTACTACTACTACTACTACTACTACTACTACTACTACTACTACTACTACTACTACTACTACTACTACTACTACTACTACTACTACTACTACTACTACCACTACTAATATTGCTGCTGTTGCATAAATATTTAAAACTGTAATCTGACAACTCCGGGATGTGAAACTGCCACTTGAAAATGCCGAGCGCCTCGGTGAAAGCGGAACTGCGGTAGCGTGGTGTCTAAACGATCGTCTGCCTGCTTGGTGGCCAAGGGTTCGAGTGTCAAGCTTCACGGCAATGTGTCATCCCATAATGCTCTGATCACGTGCCAGCGAAAATTGCACAAAAAGCTCCTTACTGCCCCATGCGAAAAGCGAAACAGACAGCAGTCCTGACAAACCAGCAGCAAGCACATGCACGCGTGTATAAGGCCGTCTCCATAATGCCAACACAACAGCCCACGACTAGAGTTAAAATTCACTGTAGATAGAAGCAGTAGTTGCTAGAAAAAAAAAAAAAAAAAAAAAAACAGCATCTGCACCCACGTAACTGCATAAGACAAACTATTTTCTTTAGCAACCGGCCACTTGTAATTTTTCTGAACATGCATTTCACAATTCAAACTAAAACGGGCATATGAAAAAGCATTCTACATGAAATCCACAGCTCACAGTGTCGCACCAAGCACAAAGCTCAGTAGCTGGGCGATGAAACCATGTACTGCAAGTGGAAAATGCGTAATTAAAGCCCTAAGTTTTGGTTGGCAACTGGTCTAGGATCGAAGCTCCGATAGGCAGACATTAGAGCAGTGGTTCTCAACCTTTTTTTTACCCGTGCCCCCCTTCACCATATATTCAGAACGTCATTCCCCCCTTCCTATCAAGAATTTGGCCCGTGTCCCCCTTCACCGTATTTTCAGAACGTCACCTCCCCTTTCATATTTCCTATCTAAAAATCCCCCCACCCCTACACAGTATACGTACAAATGGAAGGCAAATTTAATAGCATATACTAAAAGAAGTCTAGACATCCACATAAAACATGATTTGTGGGTCTACTTACTTCATAAAATGAATTTTAGAAGGATGAGACGTACGTACATAACTGTAAAGTATGAAGAGACAAACAATATCAAGTAATCGGTTCTTTTATTAACACTATCTTGAAATGGTCTTCATTCTCTCTCCCCCCCCCCCATGGAAACCCTAAAATTCCCCCCTGGAGGGGGGGGGAATTCCCTACCGGTTGAGAACCACTGCATTAGAGCATAGCTTTGCTGATCCGACAGCTTCTACAGCTTGTCTTGTTAAAGGCGTATTTGTATTATCATTTCCACAAAGTGAAGAATATTCCAGACGTTGTTCCGGACGTATAGATGTTTCATTTCCAGAAGGTGAAGAATATTCTCTGAGATTTATATTTTTCAACCGAGGTAGGGAAAACAAGTTCTTAAGAGCTAGACAGCCAATCCTGGTGTACGAGAGCGAATCGTAGACAATTACCAGACAAGACAGGAATTATGTAGAATCTGCAGAAATGTGGTTTTATATAAGAATGATGAGAACATCGTGGACGGATAGAAAGAACAATGAAGATATCTTGAACGAAATTACTCACAAAGAGAACTGGTTACTTGCATCAGTGGAAGACAGTCCACGTTCTTTGGGCATGTCATGAGAAGGGGACAGCTGGAGAATGTCATAAACACGGGGACGTTGGAAGGAAAGAGAGACAGGAGAAGACCAGAGAAAAGTTTCTGAACAGTTTGGCATCATGGCATGGAGGGACATCGTTTTCAGAAATTATTGGCAGTTCAGGACAGAAGGCTGTGGACAGACATGATCACCAATGCCACATGACATGGACTATACAAAGAAAACGGAGGCGTTGGAGGAAAAGATAGACAGGAGAAGACCAGAGAGAAGTTTCGGTACTTCATTTTTAATTCACCACAAACAAAGGTATTCCAGGAGTTCCCGGGAAATTACATAACATCAGAGTAACTCCATTGTGGGTGTAGGGGTGTGTTGATGTACTGTGAAACTTGTGTTATAATTGCTTTCGCAAGTAGAAGGCAGGCAAGTGCTATTGTGTAATGTATTTACTGAAATAAAGCATCATATAAATTGAATGTGTTGTCGATAACTTTCGGTTGAGTGTGTGGTGAACTGCTAGACCGATTGTTGGATGCAATAAATGTTTCTGGGTCCAGAGGGCCCTCACTGTCGTTGGAGTGTATGTCCATATCCTGTGCTACTGTTTTATCTTGTGTATGTCCCATCTGTCTGCGCTCATCTTTGATGTATCTGGGGGTCAGTTTGCGGTTTTGGGTAAATCTTGCTGCAAACACACTTGTCGACCGACCACGGAGTGAATCCCGATATCCCTATTCTGAAAATCGACTATCCCACCAGATCTAGGTCAGTGATAAAAATAAGTAAGTGGTTTGTTTGCGATGAATTAAAAATGAAGTACCGAAATTTCGAAACAGCTCGGCGTCATGGAATGAAGGAACTTATTTTTTTGTTTAGAAATTATTGGCAGTACACGAGACAGAAGGCTGTGGACAGACATGATCACCTGCGTCACACTGCAGGGACCATAAGAAAATCGACAGTACACGAGACAGAAGGCTGTGGACAGACATAATCACCAACGCCACATGGCATTGACTTTTAAGCGACTTTTTTTAAATTGCGCCCACTCCCATACGAATCTGGCTACGCCTTGTACTTGTGTCGTCACCCGAATTGACGTGCATTACTGTAAAACAAGTTTGTTAACGTGAAATCATTACATCTTTGCCAAAATATGAAAGAAATGTCGCCGATTTCGATGATTTAAGTTGCCTTTGGACCTATCAATGACATATTCCTTGGGTGGGGGTAAATATAATTATAAGACGGCAGGAACAATTTCAACGATGCAACAGACAGTTTTCATAAAAATTGATCGTAAATAAGGGCACGCAAATGTGAACAGACTATAGTAGAGACTGAGAAAAACATAATATTATTCTCACTCGGGGCAATCTTGTTGCAATATATTGACATTTGGAAATGACATTTTTACATTGGTGTTCTCACATGGGGCAGAATAACATCAAGTACAATATCGACTGGCGTGGGCGATCATGCTTCTCCACATCTTCGATCTCTAACGGCATGTATCAGTTCGCGTGTTGAGTCCCTTCCGTGTCATGACACAAGACTGTCGAGAAATTTGTTCTCTCTGCCTTCCTCTATCTCTCTTTCCACACATCTTTCCGATTGTCACAACATGTTCCTGTATTCGTCTTCTCATAATGTGGACAAAAATGAAAACTGTTTTTTTTCTGATATTTATGATAAGTTGCCTTTGCAACTTAATCCCCCATCAAAATGTCCAGATGAGACAATCCATCCATCCATCATGTGCCATGCCGGTAAGCGTGGGCGGTAATGTTCTGCCATCTCACTCGATCAACAGAGTCGTGGATCAGTTCCGTGTTTCTGTCTCGACCATGCCACAAGGCCAAGCCATCCAGATACTTGTTTCTAGGTCTTCCCCTTGGTCTGTTCCCCTCGATCTTACCAGTTGTCACCAAGTTCTCCAAATCATTTCTTCTCATAACATGCCCAAAAAATTGTGACTGTCTACGTCTAATGTCTCTGATCAGTTTACGATCTTCATTTGTTTCTTGAAGGACTTGTTCATTGGTCTTTCTGGCTGTCCATGGTATTCTTTGCATTTTCCTCAGAAACCACATTTCTACAGCCATCAGATGTTTTTCAGCCTGGCTGCTCATTGTCCAAGCTTCACATCCATATAAAAGTACAGGTTCTATGTAGCATCTCAACACTCTTTTTGTCGTTTCAATTGACATCTTTTTATTGGTCAGTATGTTTTTCATCTTGCTAAAGGTTACTTTTGCCATGGCGATTCTTGTTCTAATCTCTTCAAGGCATCTCCCATCAGATGTTATTACTGTTCCGAGATAATTGTACCTATTCACTTGTTGAAGAATATTCCCATTTACTTGTATATTACACTGTGGTATTTCGTTCTTCCTAGTGACGACCTTAATCTGTGTCTTTTTACAATTTAATTCTAACCCTTGTTGTTCACTGTGTGTAACAACCGCATCTACTAAATTTTGCAGGTCCTGTTCATTGTTTGCAATCAAGACTGTATCATCTGCATTCCTAATGTTATTGATGCATCGTCCCCCAATGTTGATTCCTTCCATATCTTCAATATTTCTGAAAATATTTTCACTGTACAGGGAAAACAGATCTGGAGACATTACACATCCCTGTCTCACACCTCTCTTAATAGGCTGATATTGGCTTACTTCATTATCAACTCTTATGGCAGCTTGTTGTTTCCAATATATGTTTTTTACAAGTCTAAGGTCTTTCCCATCAATTTGTAGATCTTCAAGCATTCTTATCATGTTGACATGTCTCACTTTATCAAAAGCCTTTGTGTAGTCAATAAAGCAAAGGTGTAGATCTTTGTTTACTTCTATAGAACGTTCGATTACGGTTCTCAGTATATACACAGCATTTACTGTACCCTTGCCTACTACAAACCCACATTGTTCTTCTCCTATTTCAGGTTGTATTTTCCTCCTAACTCTTTGCATGATAATTCTTAGCAAAATCTTCGTGATGTGACTCATTATACTAATTGTTCGATGTTGATCACATTCCAAGGCTCCTGATTTCTTTGGGATTGCAATAAATACAGAATTACATAACTCATGAGGTATATTTCCAGTATCATATATTGTATTAAGCAGACTGGTAACTTTATCTATTCCATATTCTTCTAAAGCATTAATCATTTCTGTTGTGACGCTGTCTGGACCGGGGGTTTTGCCAGATTTCATATGATTAAGAGCATTCTGAACCTCCATCTTCAAAATTGAAAAATTGAAAAAAAGATGAGACGATAGTATTGCAAAATATTGACACTTGGAACAGTGATTTTACAATGGTATTCTCACATGGGGCAATATACAGGGTGGGCCAAAAAAGTGAGAACATCTTGTAGCATGCGAGTTATTTAAAAATATAATTCAATTAGTTATATGGTTTCGTGTAATTTTTTTTTGCCAGTATTTAGCTAATCAGGAATCATGTTTAATGTGTCCCCGTTGCTTCTCAACGAGTTTTTCTAAACTTCGACGCCACTCGTTTATGTCAATAAAGCGCGCCCCAGATTTCTCCATTCTTCAATTATTGCCAACTTGAGCTGCTCAACTGTGGTACATTTTCGCCGAAGGTAGACTTTTTGTTGCAAAGCACCCCATACGGTATAATCTACAGGGTTTAAATCAAGACTGTTCGGTGCGGTGGCCACATGTCTGGCTCGATGAAGTTAATATTCTCCTGGCGAAGAAAGTTGATCGTATTTCTGGCTGTGTGAGATGGAGTTCCGTCTTGCTGTAATGTCCAGTTATGGCGACCATATGTCTCTTGAATTACAGGCAGCAAACCTTTTCTGAGAACATGATGTACTTTGGCGCGTGGTTCAACGAACACAATACTAGTTTTCCCCATTTGAGACACACCAACTGATATCATGATAAAAATTTTTTTTTTTGTTGCGTATCCCTTACGGGACGTTGCAGTCAACACCAGCATTTTCAGCTGCTGTTGATGTACTAGGCAAGTGTTACGTTCAGTAGTTTGCCATTGCTTTCTGAACGACCGGCCCCTATACCTTTTTCGAAAAAACCAGCACCGCTGTGTTTCGAACCCGGGTATACGGGCTCACAAACCGCGTTCGCAAGCCCTTAGCCACAGAGACCGGTGATATCATGATACCGCGGCTGAAATGGTCACGTTCTCATGTAAGTCAACTTTCCCGAATTTGTATTTTCTTTGTTTCAACGGAATAAACATGGTCATTTTGAGAATTAACTGCAGTGGCAACGGTGAATGTCTTTTCGTCTGTAAACCAGATGCTTCGTACACTTCTCTCATTAGGAAACCGCTCAAGTAGCTGCCGACTGCGTTGCAAGCGTTTCAGTTTGACATTTTCATTAAGCTTCTGCCCGATCACACGCTTGTTCGTTTTGAGTTGTAAATCTTGCTTAACAATACATCGAACCGACGTCCGTGGTATACCAGTTTCTATTTCTATTTCCCGTGGACTTTTCTGACTGTGAGGATCATCATCTTGACTGCAGATCAGCTCACTCACCCGCTCAATATTCTGTTGTGTTCTGGCAGATTTTGGTCTACCACTTCCGGGTTTCCGTTCTGTTGTACCGTCGTTGTCAATTTTATTGATAACCCGACTTACACTAGCTATGCTCCAGGCTTTGTTTGGAAGCTCACTGGTCATTCTCCTAGCACCCCACTGTTTTTCAGTTCGCAAATGATTAATCAGAATACGGCCTTTCGCGATAATTTTTGTCATTCTTGGTAAAAAAAAAATGTAAACCTGCTGATGTAAACAATTGGCATATTAAAAACCAAAGATGACGCCCGGAAATTGTCCAAATAAAGACATCGTATAGCTAAATAGGTAAGTAAATGAGTAAACAATTTAAGCTATTATTTTTTTTTTTAAATGTTGCATGAAGGTATCATGAAGGCTAATAGACTACAATGGCTGGGGCATATAGAAAGAATGGAAGACAATAGGGAAACAAAACTCGCTTACACTCAGGAAATAGATGACCGTAGACCCCGAGGTAGACCAAGAAGACGGTGGAGAGATAATATACATACAGATCTACAAGCACTCGGAATCAACGACTGGCAAGAGAAGGTCAACCAGAGAGACGAATGGAGACGGATTATATCTGCAACAAAGAACCTCAATGGCTCGGAACGCTGAAGAAGAAGAAGAAGAAGAAGAAGAATGTTGCATATCCCTTGCAGGACGTTGCAGTCAACACCATCATTTTTCAACTGCTGTTGATGTACTAGGCAAGTTGTCACGTTCAATAGTTTGCCATTGCTTTATGAACGACCGGCTCCCATGCCAGCACGTTATAACACAACGCGACACGGTCTGCTGCACAAATCAGTCACGGCTGAGTTTCGAACGCCAGGTACCCGGCAAGTCTTTTGCCACGGAGACCGGCTGTTAGCTATTATGGATACAGTTAAACAAATTTTGATGTAATTATATTACTTCTTACGCGATGTTCTCACTGTTTTGGTGCCCACCCTGTAGAAATATTCCCATATGAAAACAGGTAAGATTGGGAGAAACGAAATTGGATATTATTACACGGGACAGTATTTTCACAAGAAGCATCCAGGTATTTTCATATGGGGCAAACATAAGTACATGTATTTTCACATAGGGCAAGGCTTTGCAAAAATATTCCCACAGGGAATAAATACCTCTACGGTTATTCTCAAACATAGCAATAGAAAGCTGTTTTCCTACGCAGTAATACCATTACACAGTTATTCTCGTACTGATCAATGTTATTGGAAAAATATTCCCACACGGGACAACTGTTATCACAAAATTATTCTCGAACAGAGTAATGCCATTACAAAGTAATTTTCAACTTAGAAAAACATTACAAAGCTTTTCTTAAATAGGGTAATTCGTAAGTTATTATTCTTGAACAAGCAATGTTATTACAAAATTATTCTAAAACAATATAAAAACATGAAATATAGAACATATTTAGAAAACATAATTATAAAAAACAAAGGACGTAGCGGCGACAAGATTTCATCAGCAAACACACATAAGAAAACATAACATATAAACTTCGGAGATGACACTACAGTGACTGCATTAGGGCTGGATTAGCCTTAATGCCTTATGGTTGATGTAGCCTTCATCCTTATTGCCTTAATATAATCAATGTAGTGTTATTGTCGTGTTTAAATGTTGATGTGCGTTTTTGTGATTGCTTGCTGACGAACGCTTGTCATCGCAACGCCATTTGTGTTTCGTAATTGTATTTTGTAAAGCTGTTCTATACTTCTTTAGTTTATACATTTACACAGCTCTAGCTTGTTACCCAATAGCGTGGATTTTAATTTCTCAACCAATCAGCCAATAGCATCGATTCTGGTCCGTGAAATTAATCAGCCAATAGCGTCGATTCTAGTTTATCGACCAACCAACCAATAGCGTCAATACTAGTTACTCAACCAAACAGTCAATAGAGCTGATCCTAGTTGCTCAATCAATGAACCATACCAATAGTGCAGATCCTAGTTTTTCAACCAAATCAGCCAATAGCTTATATTATAGTTCCTCAATCAATCACTCAATAGCGTCAATCCTAACTATTCACCCAATCTGCCAAATAATCTCGAGCTAGTCACTCAACCAATCGGCCATTAATGTCGAAGCTATTCATTCAACCAGTTGGCCAATACCGTCGATGCTAGTTCCTTAGCAAATCAGCACATAGCGTCAATCCTAGTTAGTTAATCAATCAGCAAATAGCATGTTTACCCAAAGTTCACCCTACAAAGCGCAATGTTTATTATTCATGATGAGCGTCGTGTGCAGCTGTGCGGGATGGTCGACAATCCTCGTTGATGATCTGCGAGCAACTGTGCCCAGTCTAGTAGATATTTCACTAACCATGTCCATGATCGACTTCAACATGTCCAGAAGAGTTGTACGGAAATCTCGGGACATTATACAGTACAACAAGAAGTTAATCCCATTGTTGACCAGCGCAACCATGTCCATAATATCCCCGAGAGGCACATAGACACCCAGGAAGAAGCCAGGAATGGTAGCAGAGAGGACAATGAGAATGGCTTGTGGCAGCTCCGTGACCAGAAAGAGCGTTATGACAACTAAGAGCATGCCCGTTGTTCGCGAATTATCCTGATGACGTTTCAGCTGCCGGTTTCCTCTTCCGGTTAATGGCGTCGTTGATAAGGAACACGAGTTCGAAGCTGCAACAACGACGGGTTTTGTTAAATAAACCAAGGTGGTCGAGTTATTAGCACCGATTGTTACCTGGGAGTTTCCGTTCGAGCAATTTTCTGTATTATTTTTGTGGTCTTCTTGTATTCCAGCATTGCCTTTATGTTGGATGCAGTTATTCGCAGGAAGCTGGCAGTGTGGTCCGTTGTATTCGAGATCATGGGCTGAAGATGGTTCTCTGGTGGAGGCCTTGCTGAAGGAGCTGCTGCCGGCGCGTTGACGGTTCACCATCCGAATGTTGGTTCGCAGGGTCTTCACCAACAGGCCCCCGTAGACCACCATGAGAATGCAGGGCAACAGTTTAGCCAGGGCGCTGTGCAGCAGCAGGCTCGCCTGGGCCAGTGGTTTGATTTCGGCTGTTTCCATGTTGACTAGTTCAGTAACGAACACCGAGGCTGTTCTGTTGGTTTCTGCGGATTGAAGAAATGCCAAGTCAGTCAACCAAAGAGACGATAAAATCAGTCAAAAAATGAAACGCTAAAATCAGTCAACCAAGGAACGCTGAAGTCAGTCAACCAAAGAAACGCTAAGTCAATAAACCAAAGAAACGCTACGCCAATCAACCAAAGAAACGCTAAGTTAGTCAACAACAAAAAAATCCCCCCTAAATCCAGTCAATCAAAGAAACATTAAGATCAGTCAACCAAAGAACGCTAAATTCAGTTAAATAAAGAAACGCTAAGTCATTCAACAAAAGGAATGATAAGTCAGCCAACCAAAAGAAACGTTAAGTCAGTCAACCCCCCCCCCCCCAAAAAAAAAAGCTATAGTCAATCAATTAAAAAAACCCGCTAAAGTCAGTCAACCAAAGAAACGCTAAAGTCACTCAGCCAGTGAAACGCTAAGTCAATCAACCAAAGAAACACAAAGTTAATCAACCAAAAAACGCTAAATCCTGTCAACCAAAGAAACATTAAGATCAGTCAACCAAAGAACGCTAAATTCAGTCAAATAAAGAAACTCTAAGTCAGTCAACAAAAGAAATAAGTCAGCTAACCAAAAGAACGCTAAGTCAGTCAACCAAAAAAAAAAAAAAAAAAAAAAAAAAAAACGCTAAAGTCAGTCAATAAAAAACAACAACGCTAAAGTAAGTCAACTAACAAGATACTAAAGTCACTCAACCAAAAAAACGATGAAGTCACACAACCAAAGAAACGCTGAAGACACTCAACCAAAGAAACGCTAAAGTCACGCAACCAAAGAAACGCTAAAGTCAGTGAGCGTGACCTCACATAAACATTTTCTGACACCCATTCTGGGCTGTCTCTACCTGGGCGCCAGAGGAATTAAAAAAAAACTCCCCGTCTCTATGGAGATCCGAACAGATGACCGCTAGATCGGCAGTTAAACGTGCTACCCACAGCGCTTCTGAGACTCTCATATACCGGATGTTTGTAAAGTCTCACTATACTTTGTATGTAGAACAAATTTGATGACGTTATAAAAATGTTCTAAAATAATTCATTAAATTAGTTACAATAATCACTGCTATGATCTAACACTGTCTGGGGAAGATGGAAAGTACCAATTCATTATAACAGGTGTTGGAAATGTCCACCACAAGCTTTAAGACATGACTGTACACGTCTCTTCATATTGTAAAATATCTTCTGTAACGTGTCTGTTGTTATTTCTTCCGTTGATAACACCATTCTGTTTGGAGTGCTAAGAATTACTTAAACAGACGACAGCCATATTGCTTAACGAGGGACTATGGAGCACATTTTTGATGACGTCAATGACTTCATTTTTCAAAGTTTACTACATACAAAGTGTAGTGAAACTTTGCAAACACCCCGTATATCGTATAAAACCTCAAACAGACAATCGCTTTCAATATCTATGCTTCAGAGAAACATCAGCCGGAGAATGTCATACGGAGATAATTACTTCCTCCTCTTCGGACACCTTCGGAATACAATATGATTGCATCGAAAGAAGTCAGCAGTCAATTTAAGCTTGTTTATATCTCCATTGAGCTTGTTCTCAAATGAAGCTAGTGTGGGCCAGAATATATTTATTTCCCTGTTCTGCATATGTTGGACACTCCTGCAACAAATATTTAGCTGTCATTTTACCAGTTCCACAACAAGCAATGATGTACAGACCAAATGGAAACAAGAATAGACCGGCCATGTAAACGATGGAGAGTGCATGGGAATTTCGATATTCATCCATCATGAGCCATGCCGGTAAGCGTGGACGGTCATGACTCGCCGTCTCACTCTATCACCAGATTCGTGGATCAGCTCACTGTTCATGTCTCGACCATGCCATGTGACCTAGCCATCCAGGTATTTACTTCTCGGTCTTCCCCTTGTTCTCTTCCCCTCGATCTTGCCAGTTGTCACAAAGTTCTCCAATTTATTTCTTCTCATAACATGTCCAAACAGTTTTGACTGTCTACGTCTAATTTCTCTAATCAGTTTACGAATTTCATTTGTTTCTTGTAGGACTTAATCGTTGGTTTTTCTGTCTGTCCATGGTATTCTTTGCATTCTCCTCAGAAATCACATTTCCACAGTCACCAGATGTTTTTCAGCTTGACTGCTCATTGTCCAAGCTTCACATCCATACAAAAGCATGTAGCACCTCAACACTCTTTTTTTGAGATGAGATTATGAGGTGAGATGATGATTTAAGATGAAATGAGAGAAGAGGAGATGAGATGAAATGAGATGACGAGAAGAGATGATGTGATGAAATTAGATGACAAGGTGAGATGACAAGATGAAATCAAATGATGAGATGAGATATGATGTGATGAGATGAGATAAGATGATCAGATGAGGTGATGAGATTAGACTATGAAATGATATGATGAGATATAATGAGATGACATGATGAGATGAGATGATGAGATGATATGATCAGATGAGGTGATGAGATGAAATGAGAGATGATGAGATGAGATTATGAAATGATATGATGATATTTGATGAGATGACATGATGAGATGAGATGATGAGATGAGGTGATGAGATGAGATGAGACGATAAGAAGCGATGTTGAGATGAGATGATATAATGAGATGATGAGATGAGATTACGAGAGACATTTACAGTCAATGAATGTATTCATCAAGTATCTCCTATCTATAGTTAACTGATTCAGTGCCAACGGATAATATATCGCTAAATGTGACCTCCCATTTGGGCAGAAGGACAATATATCCCCATAATAGAATTATAGTGTTATTTGCTCTGTTTCGTAGTAGCTCCCGTAATTTCAATGCTCAAAGAACGGAGATTTATATTATTAAACTTGTTCATTTGATTGTGTACCATTTTCGGTTCAAGTCTGCTGTTTGTTTAGCACTGAAGCAGTTAAACATGTGGTATTTCTGCCTGTTGTAGCATGTCCGGAATCTGAACACTGTAACTTGATCTTTTCAGTTGAGTTGGTAATATGAGTTGGTAATATGAGTTGGTAATATGAGTTGGTAATATGAGTTGGTAATATGAGTTGGTAATATGAGTTGGTAATATGCATCGTCTATCTGCTCTTTTCAGTTGAGCTGGTAATATGCATCGTCTATCTGGTCAGTTCTTCTGGTCTTCCCTCTAAATTTTGAGATTCGTCCAGAACCCCTCCCAATCCCCCGCCATATCATTCTCTCCATATACGGGTGCTCAGTCTGTTCCACCGCTTTCTCCAACTGGTCCCACAGGCGCACGACCACCTCTGACTTATCTGTAGGTAATCTACCACCGAGAGGTGCATTCCCTGCCAGCCTATCAGCCTGTTCATTCCCCCCGCATGACCAGGGCAGAAAATCCATGCAATTCTCACAGTCTATGACCTCTCCTGGCCTAACCATAGGTTATTTATATATCAGGATGAGGTGGTTTTCCCCGTTCCTCTACAAGTATGTCAGCTTCTTGGTGTCCAGGTATGTCGCAGTGTGCGGGGATCCATTGTATTACAATCCTTTTGGATTTCTGAGACAGTTCTTTTAGGTGTGGAAGAAGCAAAACTGAACACGAATGTAAAGTATCTCCATACCAGAGGATCTTCTTCTCTGACACCATTTACATTTGTGAAGTGTTTGGGCGTGGGGCGGCAGAGGAGATGAAAAGATCTTTTATGCACCGTTCTTTCTAATGCTTTTGTAAGTTGGTATGAAATTTTCTAAGGTTGTTCTTGATACCATCATTCCATCTTTTACATGGTCTTCACCCTGCTCTATATCCATCATAATGTTACAATGTGGCTTTGTTTTTGTGGCAAATGGTACAAGGGCATTCTTTACCCCAGGGTACATGAGAAAAGAATGAATACCCGAAGGAAGGAATGAATCGATGAAAATAAACTTACCAGGATTAACATGGGAGATCTCCTTTAGGCGGTTCATCAAGTAGTTGGGGATCATCACCACCACTGACATGATCACAACAACAAAGACGGCGATCCGCGCTCGGATCAGCCGACGTACCCTCGTCAGGTTGCCCTTGGCGGGTGAGAAGATATGTTTGTACCTGCAACAAACGGGGTCAGTTGAGATAGTCTTGATTAAAATGGAGTTTTTAAAAATTTTATTTCGCTCACTCGTTTTTAACTCAAGCATAATCCATCACGTGCTACTACATCTATAGTCCATTCAGAAATGAGTGCCCTTATTCACGATCAATTTTTGTGAAAAATGTTTGCTGCATCGTTATGAAACTTTTCCTGCCTCTTATATTTACCCCCCACCCAAGGAATATGTCTTTGATAGGTCTAAAGGCAACTTAAATCATGGAAAGCGGCGACATTTATTTGATGTTTTGGCGAAAAAGAAACTAGTGAATTCACGCTAACAAACGTGTCTTACAGTAATGCTCGTCAGTTCGGGTTAAGACACAAGGCGTATCCAGATTCGCGTGGGAGTGGGCGCAATGACTACTCTGCTGAGACGGAACATGATTACCTGTTTTGCACGACGAATATAGTTGTGAATTTGGCTGCAGTGGGCTTCCTTCTCAACGGCCAAGATGTTGGTCCTCTTTTCATTGAAGTTTATAGATTGATTCGTATGTTCCTGTGTTGTCCCCTCATTTGTCAATGTGTTTGTTCTCACGTTTCTTGTTATTCCACAGTATGTCAGTTTCCATCGCAATATTACTCTTCTGTTGGTATTCAATGCGTTTAGTGTTTTATTTTTTCAATGCCAGTTGTTTGTCACATTTGAGAGCTTATGGAACTGAAAATTCATCACTGTGGAATACAAACTGTTGCCATTGACAAGTTGTATTGTTTGTGTCGATGCTGTCATGTTAAAGGCCTGCAATTCTTCTTCTGAATAGTTGGAGCAAAAATATCCCAGTAGGTGTGCATGTGGATTAATTTCTGCGATCTGCCCAAACATTAATGTGTGTCGGACGATTCCAATAGGATAATGACGTCTCTCGGTTGCATAAAATTCAACCCATCCTTTCTCCAATAGTCATCTTCCTCTTTCAACACATGGTTCTCACATTTTTTCCACTAACTTTAATCAATATTTCTTGGCGTATCTTGGCGTCAGACAATTTGAATCTAGTATTATCAGCTGCCAACTGTCCTTTAATTTTAGCCCACACAAGTTCTATAGTGTTAAAATGAGAATGGTACTGCGGAAGTCTCAAGCACCTATGGGCATGCTCTTCTATCAACTTGTCGATTTGATATTTCTTGCTTTTTTGCACCTGTTTTACAAGGGACAACAACTAGCTTGAAATATGTTTCTGGAAAAAGTATATTTTCCCTTCGGAGCCATATCTTTATTGTTTCCTTTGTGCTCGATGTGTAGGTATTTTGTCTTCTTGGACAACAACATTGTGATATGATGCATTGTTCATGATTAGACAAGATGGTCTATCTAGGGATGGAAGCACTGTATTACCGAGCCAATCTCTAAATACAATACCTTTCATCTCATTATGATAATCCCTATTGTCTGTATGCTTTGATAAGAACACGAGTTCAGCATTCTGTAGTAAACCGTTATGCGTACTACCAGCATGAGCTATGACCAAACGCTGTCCTTTACTACGAGGAACATATCGCTTTATCTTTCCACCCACTGATTGCCATTCCTTTTCATTTGTGTGGTGCGCATTGATCCAGGTTTCATCCAAATACTCTATGTCATAGTTTTCCTTGCGCATTTCCCTTATTTCACGTAGGTATTTGCTTCTCATAGCTCCTAAATGCGGTTGCTCGCAAATGATATTTATGCCTTCCTTGTATTTTCTAAACGTGAAGCCTAATGTCCTTATAATTTTCCACAAAGTTGTCTTGAATAGCTCTATGTCATTGTTCTTTCTCAACCAAATCCGAAGTTTTCTTACAGTCACTATTTCTTTGGTATCCAGCATTTTTTATGACATCCTTGCCAAAGCTGATTTGCTTCTTGCGTGGTGGTTTTATTCGAGATTCCTGCACACATCGACGAAATGACCTTTTTACTCAAACCCAAGGCATGCACTGTTCTTTTCTCGGGATTTGTAATAGTATATGAAACAGTTTCCTGTGATCAGCTTCTTGATAAAAATCTGTGTACAATTTCATAGCGATACTGTAAAGTGTACAAAATTTCACATTCATTCCCATTGAACAATATTCACACATTCAAATGTTAGCGATAAATGGTAAGATTTATAAAATAATCACGTTTCACGAAAGCACCCACATTATTGACGACACCTCTGAACACTCCCTTTTAACTGCGCGAGGTTCTTGCCATAAGGTCATTCTTGTGTACCACGAGAAAATTAACTATTGAGCGCTGATGTTTCTGGGTGAAGATGTAATACATTTTATAACATGCACTGCATCTCTGACCCGTAAATTATATACCGCATACAAACAAACATTGAAACCTGCTGTACAATCTCCAGAACAAAAATTGTTTGTTGGGTGGACATAATGATAAGGTTATATGCTAAATATCATCATTTTCCCTAAGTTGGTTACTGAGATATGAAATTTTATATGAGGGCAACCAAATGTGAATGGACTATAGTTACAAATTATGAGCTAATTACCGACATCACTGCACTCAGGACATTCCCACATTTCCTCCGTCCACTCGTTCAACAGCCAGCGCAGAGCCATACTACTAATCGTTTCAACCGCCATCTGATTGAAAGTTCCCCTGGTCTTAACTACTTCTGGTGCACCGGAATGATTTTTGCGTGTGGATTAGCTGAACCTATTACCAATGTCCCCCGCAATCAGGCAAACACATTTCGACTTCAGTGGTACTTGTAATTTACGTCCCCAAGTTGAGGACGAGAAGTTAGCATTTTATTCCAACTGACCGTCTAGGGGCTGAACCCGCTACCTTGGCATCAGCGCACCGGATGTCTAATAACGAGCGCTCTTATCCATTTGGCCACACTGACCTATTAAACTGGTTTAAAGACAAAATGATCGACTTCATTGCACCGGATTATCTCCCATATGGCTCGATCTCTTTCCTCAGGGCAGTCTGCCGAAAGCGTCGCACAAAACACGAACTCCATAGCTCCAGCGACGACTCCCAGGAGTTTCCGAGAAAATTACACTTGTGAACCGAACGACGTAGGCCGGTATTGAACATACGATCTTCGGAGCGCCAGGCAGCCGGCTTTACCACTACACTATGGAGGTCCTCTTGGTTTACTGGAAGGTAACCCTGTTTACTGGAAGGTAACTGTGTTTAATGGAATGTGACTGTTTACTTGAAGGCAACTGTTTATTGGAAGGTGACTCTGTTTACTGGAAGGTAACTCTGTTTACTGGAAGGTAACTCTGTTTACTGGAAAGTAACTCTGTTTACTGGAGGGTAGCTCCGTTTACTGGATGGTAACTCTGTTTCCTGGAAGGTGACTCTGTTTACTGGAGGGTAACTCTGTTTACTGGAAGGTATCTCCATTTACAGGAAGGTAACTCTGTTTACTGGAAGGTAACCCTTTTACTGGAAGGTAATGATGTTTACTGGAAGGTAACTCCATTTACAGGAAGGTAACCCTGATAACTGGAAGGTGACTCCGTTTACTGGAAGGTAACTCCATTTACAGGAAGGTGACTCTGTTTACTGGAAGGTGACTTTGTTTACTGGAAGGTAACTCCGTTTACAGGAAGGTTACTCTGTTTACTGGAAGCTAACCCTGTTTACTGGAAGGTAACCTTGTTTACTAGAAGGTAAATCCATTTACAGGAAAGTAACTCTGTTTACTGGAAGGTAATCATGTTTACTGGAAGGTAATCATGTTTACTGGAAGGTAACTCTGTTTACTGGAAGGTAACTCTGTTTACTGGAAGGTAACCCTGTTTACTGGAAGGTAACTGCATTTACAGGAAGGTAACCCTGTTTACTGGAAGGTAACCCTGTTTACTGGAAGGTAACTCTGTTTACTGGAAGGTAACTCTGTTTACTGGAGGATAGCTCTGTTTACTGGAAGGTAACTCTATTTACAGGAAGGTAACCCTGTTTACTGGAAGGTAACTCTGTTTACTGGAGGGTATCTCTGTTTACTGGAAGTTAACTCCGTTTACTGGAGGGTAACCCTGTTTACTGGATAGTAACCCCGATTACTGGAGAGTAGCTCTGTTTACTGGAAGGTAGCTCTGTTTACTCAAGGGTAGCTCTGTTTACTGGAAAGTAGATCTGTTTACTGGAAGTTAACTCAGTTTACTGATAGGTAACCCTGTTTACTGGAAGGTAACTCAGTTTACTGGAAGGTAACCCTGTTTACTAGAAGGTAACTCTGTTTACTGGAAGGTAGCTCTGTTTACTGGAAGGTAACTGTTTACTGGAGGGTAACAGGTATAGTCGAAGTCTGTGACCTTGGGGTTAGTGAATGTGGTTTTACAATCCTCGAGATGGCAGGTCAAGGTAAACCGCTCGCGATTAGGGAGCAGATTATCTTGCGTTGATTTCACAGGTGTGAGCGTCGGTCGCTCAAAGACAACGACACACTGTTGATCCTTTTCCCATGACCTCACTTCACCTCCACACAACACGGTACAAGAGGGACAATATGAGATGAGTTGATGAAATTAGATGATGAGATGAGATGAGGAGATGAGATGATGAGATGATATGATGAGATGATATGATGAGATGAAGAGATGAGATGAAGCGATTAGTTGAGACGATGAGATGATGAGTTGAGACAATGAGATGAGATGGTGAGATGATGAGATGAGATAATGAAATAATGAAATGATGAGATAATGAAATAATGATATGAGATGATGAAATGCTTATTCAATGACATTAATCTCACGACATGCAGACAGCTCGGCGTGCATTGTTACTTCTATCACCACATCCTCAAAAACTGTTTATTTTTGTTCGTTGCGTCATTCGGGCAGGGATGTAACCTTTTCATATCCCGTGACGTTTCCATTCAGTTTCTTCGTCATTCGGTTACCCTCGGGTCACATGACACTCCTCGTGCCCTCGCCGTGTACTCGTTAACATATTTCGGAAACAAGATGGCACTGCGATGCGTGAAACTAATTACATACCACCACCACCACCACCACCACCACCGACCACCACCACCACCACCACCACCACCACCTTCTTCTTCTTCTTCTTCTTCTTCTTCTTCTTCTTCTTCTTCTTCTTCTTCTTCTTCTTCTTCTTCTTCTTCTTCTTCTTTGCCCTCTTCCTCTTTTCTTTATCTACTCAACGTTTGATTTAAGAGTCATTGAGATGAATATTTTTTTCAGAGTTGACTCATGTGTACTTTTAGGGTTAGTCTATGTGTGTGTGTGTGTGTTTTTTTTTTTATTTTGTTTTTGGTTTGTTGATGTAGGGTTTCATAGTTTGTCTGTGTATGGTTTCTTTCTTTGATGGTTTTGGGTTTCGTGGCTTATTTATGAAAAGTTTGATGATTTGTCGCTGCAAGGTTTCAGGGTTTGCGTGTTATAATAGTTTGCCGATATAAAGTTTTATGTCATATCGATATTGAGTTTCATGGTTTATCGCTATAGGGTTTCATATGTTGACACACTCGCTTTAATGGTTTGTCGATATAGAGCTTCCTAAGATGTTAGAATATGGTTTAATGGTTTGTCGATTCAAGGTTTCCGAGCGTATCTATGTATGGTTTCATAGTCTGTTTGTGCATGGTCTCAGAATTAAGGAGTATTATCTTAGTGTGTGTACACTAAGTGTACACGTGCCTGATAGATGTACATGTGTCAGGTAGATATACAAGTGCCAGGTAGATATACAAGTGTCAGGTAGACGTACACTTACCAGGTAGATATACACATGTCAGGTAGAAGTACACATGCCAGGTAGATATACACGTGCCAGGTAGATATACACATGTCAGGTAGATATACACATGTCAGATAGAAGTACACATGCCAGGTAGATATACACGTGCCAGGTAGATATACACGTCAGGTAGAAGTACACATGCCAGGTAGATATACAGATGCCAGGTAGATATACACGTGTCAGGTAGATATACACATGCCAGGTAGATATACACGTGCCAGGTAGATATACACATGTCAGGTAGAAGTACACATGCCAGGTAGATATACACATGTCAGGTAGATATACACGTGTCAGGTAGATATACACATGTCAGGTAGATATATACATGTCACGTAGATATGCACATGTCAGGTAGAAGTGCACATGCCAGGTAGATATACACATGTCAGGTAGATATACACGTGCCAGGTAGATATACACGTGCCAGGTAGATATACACGTGTCAGGTAGATATACACATGTCAGGTAGATATACACATGTCAGGTAGAAGTACACATGCCAGGTAGACATACACGTGCCAGGTAGATATACACATGTCAGGTAGATATACACATGCCAGGTAGAAGTACACATGCCAGGTAGATATACACATGTCAGGTAGATATACACGTGCCAGGTAGATATACACGTGCCAGGTAGATATACACATGCCAGGTAGAAGTACACATGCCAGGTAGATATACACATGCCAGGTATATTTACACATACCAGGTAGATATACACGTGTCAGGCAGATATACACGTGTCAGGTAGATGTACACATGCAAGGTAGATATACACTTGCCAGGTAGATGTACACATGCCAGGCAGATATACACATGCCAGGCAGATATACACGTGCCAGGTAGATATACACATGACACGTAGAAGTACACATGCCAGGTAGATATATACGTGCATGTAGGTGTTCATGTGCCAAGCAGGACCTACCTAAACATTGCCAGGGTGACGCCCAGCCAGATGCTGACCGTGTGCGTGGTGGAGGTGAGGTCCACGTGGAAGATCAGGAAGGTCATCCAACCTGGGGAGAAGAAGACGTTCTTCAAGTTGTAGATACGGTAGACTAGGAGACGGTGTGCAGGGTTTACAGGGAGACAGGTGGGACAGGGAACGACATGGTATGACTATGGGACATTCGGGGACAGGGAGCTAGTAAGGTGAGTGGGCGAGAGAACAGGGAGGGAGAGAAAGAGACAGAGATAGAGAGAGAGAGAGAGAGAGAGAGAGAGAGAGAGAGAGCGAGAGAGAGAGAGAGAAAGAGAAAGCGAGAGAGAGAGAGAGAGAGAGAGAAAGCGAGAGCGAGAGTTAAAAAGAGAGAGTGAGAAAGAGAAAGAGAGAGAGAGAACGAAAGAGAAACAGAGAGAGAAAGAGTGAAAAAGAGAGAGGGAGAATGAGAAAGAGAGAGAGAACGAAAGAGAAAGAGAGAGAGCGAGATAGAGAGGGAGAGTGAGAGAGACACAAACAAACAGACAGACAGGCATATACACAGACAGACAAACAGACAGACAGACAGACAGACAGACAGACAGACAGACAGACAGACAGACTGACAGACAGACAGACAGATGAAAATATATAAATATAGTCACAGAGAGAGAGAAGGAAAGAGAGAGAGTAGGAGAAGATGATGATGATAATGAAGAAGAAGAAGAAGAAGAAGAAGAAGAAGAAGAAGAAGAAGAAGAAGAAGAAGAAGAAGAAGAAGAAGAAGAAGAAGAAGAAGAAGAAGAAGAAGAAGAGGTAGAAGAAGAAGAAAAAGATGATGATGATGATAATGATGATGATGAATAAGAAGAAGAAGAAGAAGAAGAAGAAGAAGAAGAAGAAGAAGAAGAAGAAGAAAAAGAAGAAGAAGAAGAAGAAGAAGAAGAAGATGTTGAATAAGAAGAAGAAGAAGAAGAAGAAGAAGAAGAAGAAGAAGAAGAAGAAGGAGAAGAAGAAGAAGAAGAAGTTAGTTAGTCGACAGATCATCCTCGTTGCACATCGAACCATTCAGTCCATAAGTGCTCGGATCCCCTCCTCAGCAAATCCCGCAGCGTGTAGCGGCTAACGACGCCAGTTCTGTGTTGGTTTATCAATCTTCTTTGGCTTCCTGCGTAGTGTTATTGTTTGGCCACCCCTCTTTTAATTTGCTGCTCTCGCAGTCTGGCCATTGTTGTAGATTCACAGTCATCACATGGTTCTCGCAAAAGTCTCACTTCTCGTAGAGCATTCAGAATTCAGCCTGGTCCATGGCGCGTCCGCCCTCCACAGTAGCCTCACCTGCGAGCTTGTCAGCCCGCTCATTTCCTTGTACTCCCGCATGCCCTGGCACGAAGATGAAACTAATCTTTGCCAGCCGAGACCGCTTCAGAGGCAGCAACCATTCTCATCGGATCGACCCCTCCTCTATCCTCTTGATCATGTTCATTGAGTCGCTAAGGAAACAAGCCCTAGTGAATGTCTGTGTCTCGAGCCATGTTATTGCTTTACTTACTGCCATGACTTCCATGGTCAGGCTACTTGTGGTTTCAGTGAAAGCACCAGAGTCCTCCTTCACAATTCTCCCTCCGGCCCGAGCTGTAAAGGCCCATGAGCTTCTCACATGTCGGACGACTGACCCATCTGTGTAGATGACCGCGTCACCGTCTAGCGAAATCTCGAAAATCAACGCTTGTACTTCAGCCTCAACAGCAGCCGGATTTTCTTGTCTGCATTTTCTATCTAGTTGGATGCAAACTGAAAAGGATGTGCAGAAGTCTGTTGGCACTTGCACCCACTCCTCGCCAGGTTCTAAGTCCTCAAGTGAACACACCTGTTGAAGAATGTCTTCGGTTTGACCCATCCACGACCGTCCTCTTTTTAACCTGCTGCCCTTCACCTTCCTAATTTCACTATGCAGTGGATGTTGTGTGTTTGCGTTAATTCTGAGGTAGGCGCGTGCCCTGCAAACTTGTATTCTCTCTTCAATGGTTGGAAAATCAAGAAGGTAGCGCATCGTCCTGCATGCTTTATCTCTTGTACATCAAAGAATAATGCGCATAGCTTCATTCTGTATCCTTTCCATCCTTTCTATCTGCTTATGGCTGAGAGTCAAGATTGCCATTGCATACTCCAAAACAGACATGACCAGCCCCTCGTACAGAAGACATAGATGGCGCTGCTCACAGTTTGCTGCCGCCATCACCCGCATCGCTGCCAAACCCCGCTTGGCCTTTGTTATCACCTGGTCTATGTGCACATTATAAGCAAGGCTTCGATCAAACCATATCCCCAGGTAATTCATTGCCTGCGTTCTTTCCACCGTCTCTGAACACAGCATTACAGTTGGTGTTGGATTGTTGACAATATGATTATTCAACGAGAACCAAGTCACTGTTGCCTTTGTTGGGTTGACCATTGCCCCAGCTTCATCACACCAAGTACTTATGCGATTGAGTTCGGTTTGTAGTTCCACAGCAACCTCCTCTCTATCCTTACCCTGACGATACACTAAAACATCATCGGCTTATGACAATGTCCTGCCAGGTCCAGTGATCTGCTCACTGGTGATTCTCACTGTGTAGGCGTTGAACAGTACCGGAGATAATGGTGATCCCTGTGGTAGGCCAGGATATATTGTTGTTGGTTCCGAAGTCCAACTGCCACATCTAAAAACTACTTTCCGTTGGAAGAGGGCTGCAGCGATCCAACTAAGGAGGAATGGACTTATGTTTAGTTCAAGAAACTGAAACATTAAAAAATCCAGTGGTACTCTGTTGTATGCGTCCTCAAGATCAATCGCTGCAGCAACGGTTTCAGTGCCTGAGTGGAAACATCATGGGCAAAGACTGCTGCATTGGTCCAGGTTTCTCTTTTTGGACGGTACCCACCCAGGGTAGGTGGGAAAACACCTTGCCTCTCTAGTTGGCTTGATATTTTCCTGGCAATTACCTTCTCCAGCAGCTTGCCTATTGTATTCTGCATGGTTATAATTCGATATCCCTGAATTTTTTTGTGGTCTTTGTCAGGCTTCGGCAAGGGAATCAGATAGCTGTGTAACCATTCCTCCTTGATGCTAGCACTCCCTATACTGTTGTTGTACATGTCTGCTAGTTTCTCTAGCTCATTGTCGGTACACCTATTTATACCGATTTATATTTACGGACGGTCGTGTTGTTTTGTGTTCGTTAACTTTTTCGCGTAGGGGATGGATTTATTCATCTCTTGCGTGTAATTGGTGTGCCAGGATGTAAAACCAGGAGTTTCTACTCAAGATCTGCGCGGGTGCTACGGAGTTCGTGCATCGAGCGAAGCCATCCTTGAGTGAATTTTCAGCAGCGTGTGTGGTTCTCAGCAGTCTGTGTTTACGTTTTTTCAACATGGCGGAACAACGTGTGTTCTCCGAGCGGTCAGCAGTCAACATAACGAAGCGGCATGGTAGCCGCGCAGGGAGAAAGAAGCAAGGTAAGCGCAGTGGTTTGAGACGTTTTAGACTCAAGTGTCACCGTCTAGGACTCAGGAACATCCGTATTCTATATTGGAGCTGTGCCAGTGTAAAACAATGGGGCTCTATTTTAGAAACCCTAGTTTACAGGAACGACATTGTAGCACTCCAGGAGACGAGACTGGGTGATCAGCTACTCCGAATTGCCGGCTTCAAATGTTTCTACAACAGACGACATCTGGGAACGGCGATTCTCGTTCGCAACAGCATGGTGGCGTCAGAGCTAGACATGTCCAGTTGGGACAGTGACGATATACAAATACAGGCGTTGAGAGTTCATTCCAGTATACCATTCGTGTTGGTTAATGTTTATGCCCGCAATGCGAGTGTGGACGCCCAGAAGTGGCAGTGCTTAAGTGGCATATTAGGCCACGAGAGAAATGTTATTTTCTGTGGTGACTTCAACGCTAAAGGCAGATCATGGGGAAACACTTCCTCCAATACACAAGGGGAGGAGCTCGAGACTGCACTGGAAACCATCGACCTGGTTTGTATCAACAGTGGCTGTGTCACCAGGACAGCAAGCCGTCCATGCGATGAGGACAGTGCTATTGATCTGGCGCTAGTTTCACCTTCACTCACTACAGTGTGTAGATGGGGTGTCCTAGGACACCATGGCAGCGACCACCACCCTTGCAGCATATTGGTGGAGAAAGGCAGAACCAGGCAGCACAAGCTAAAGGTAAAGACGTTCCAGTA